>OX451737.1:527166414-528366414 GCA_948472305.1 Vicia faba | reverse complement strand
TTAGCAATTTCTTCAGGTTTGGGATGTCATTTTGTACCGCTGAAAGGCAGCTGATCAAGAATGGGTATCCCTAATAACTGAGAAAATTCCTCTATAGTAGGCACTAACTGGTAATCCGGGAATGTGAAACAGTGATGCAAAGGATCGAAGAACTGAAACAGCACTTTCAACATTTCTTCGTCAGGTTTTGCAGTGACCAAGTTGAGAAACCGACCATGCTTTTCAGTGAAAGGAGAGCTTTCGGGAATCCTTACTGCCAAGTCCCTTAATTGGGGAGATACTTTCACTAGGTTAATCATAATAGTGTTCCTGCGGGCGGATGTCGTATCCTACAAAACAGAGCAAAGATGAGCCCTAGAAACCCTTGAAACAGTTAGTATGATATGCTATGGTATGATGTTTATGAGGTCCTGATATATCACTGGTATAGCAAACACAGACAAATCACACCAAGTCCTTAGGTTTAAGGCCGGCTTGAGTTTTAAGGTCATACCCTCTTGAAGCTGGATTGGTTCAACTTGTCCTATAAATATGTAACTGGGTTCTAAAGGGATCTCAATATCCCTGATCTTTCCCCTAAGCCTTGTTCAATCGACGATTGACTCGTAATCAAACAAAACTCAAAAGTCAAACCTCAATGAGTGTAGTATCGAGTATCTGTCGACCTTGGGCATACACCAAAGCCGACCATCTCGCTACGTCCTACTGGCCATGTTGTGCAATTAAAGGTTCTAAGGTCAGTTGATGCTTTATGACACCATGCGGTGGCCCCGTACATCTCCCTGATTGACTCAAGGGTTACAGGTACCAACCAAAGTGCCACATCTCCCTCATAGTTTATTGCTACTTACCTAAAAGGTGTTTCCCGATCTGGGTGTAGGATCAAATAACCCAAACAGTTTCCATAAATATAAAGCAAGCAAGACAATCAAGAGAAAGCAATTAAATATGACCTAGATCCTAAGGTTTACCCCACTTTATATTTTATTCCCCAGCAGAGTCGTCAGTTCTGTGATACGGTGGCAGAATCGACTGTTAATACTGGTTTGCGTTTTTTGTTTGCAAAATGTCGCGGTAAGCAAGAGTCGCCTCCGACTTTTATTTTATCCAATCAGGAAAAGGAAAAAGAACAGAAAAAACGTTTTTCGAGATATTTCTGAGTACGGGGGGTAGATTATAGAAAGGGAAGGTGTTAGCACCCTTTCTATCCATGGTTTTCCATGGTCTCTTAGGTACTTGCTCATTTTGAAAATTGGTTGTGTATGGTTGTTTTGAAAAGTTTTGTTTTACTTCGTATTAACCCTTGTTTATGTCCTCAAGAGTGTTACGAAGTTGTTTTTGAAAACTTTGTTTGAAAAGTGTTTGTGTGAAGAAAAAAATGTTTGTTTGAGCAAGTACCTAGGAACTAATCTACCTACTCGAAAAAAGTCTGTTCGTTTTCCTTTTAGACATCGCTATCCCATTATTAAGGAATAGGTAGCACCGTCGTTGGAGTTTTAAGGGACGTTAGAAGGGACATGTACGATCACAAAATTAATGCTAGGAAATATTAGTAATCACCCTAAAGCCTTAAGGATATTTTTCCGAGGCAACATCCGAATGGGTCATTTTAGATCTTTCAGGACTAGATGACGACCACTAACAAACCCTATACTTCATGACTGTTTACCGAAGGCAACCGGAGTGGAGTAAACCCTAGGAGTGAATATGTGCGAGTGTAATTTTCAGTTAATTTATCTTTGCACATTTAGGGTTTTCTACCGTATTAATTTTCAGTTTGTCTTTCCATACAATCCTATTAACATACATCTAAGCAGTTTATAGTTTGCGGAAATTAAAGCGAGAAATTTAAAGTCCTAGCTATTACACGGCTTTTGCAGATACATAATTATTTTGACCGAAAATAAAGATGCGAAATTAAAACCCTAATTACTATTACAAACTCGGAGCAGTTACAATAATAATAAAAAGGAAATTAAAAAATGCGCACGGCGAATTAAATGCGAGAATAATTAGCAAAACCTAAAAGATCTAATTAAAAAAATGTTTAGGTTAGTTTTTTGAGAAAAAATCAGATTATATACAAAATTAAACCCTAAGTCTAATTATTTTAAATTATGACAAAAGAAATAATTAAATTACCTTAACTTAATTAAACTAATTAATTAATTAAAGAAACAAAATATTTTTTTATGAAAAATGATTTTGGATGTTTTTTTATGATTTTTTTATTAAATGAAAAAAGTAATGATTTTTGTGTTATTTTTAAAAAGAAAATAATTAGAAAATAATTAAAAGAATTAAAATAAAAAAGGTAGAATTGGCCTGTTAGAAGCTGAATGAGGGGGTATGATGTTGATTTGCTTAGGCCCATGAAGCTGAGCCCATTCCATGTGTGTGATTCCCTGTTGTGCCATCCTGGGAATGTACCATAGTCCTTCCTTGGTTGAGGCGTTGGATCTGGCTAGTAATGAATCCAATGGCAAGATGGTGACAGCACATGGGAGGCGCTTCGAAAGGCAATGCACATAATCTGTAGAAACAAAGTGAGAAAATAAAATTTGTTGGGACCTGGGAACGAACCTAGGTCCTCCCAGTCAAATCAATACATGTCTTGCCATCTGGGCTATCTGCTTTGTTTATTATTATAATAAAAACAAATAATAATATATGAAAACACATGGATAAAAAAAATGTGCGCCAACATTTGAATGGACCAGTACCATGATGCCAAGTCATCGTCTCCTTCATTGAGACCGTCGTTTTAGGTATCACCTTTTACCTATAGACAAACGTCTTTAGCCATAGCCTGTACACTTCAAACATCAAGAAATATGCATGATAAATGAAATTAAATACCATGGTTTAACTTACCTTGATGCCACGAACACCATGGCATCCTTTTCTTGGCCTAATTTAGCCTGTAGAGAAAAAACCTAAAACGGCCATGAAAACCCTAACAATGGAAAACACACATACAAGCCTCAAAACATCAATTAAACAATCCAGGCATGTTGCAAATACATCAATAATCACAAGTATATCATTAAAATATGCTAATGATGCAAGAATTGCTGTAAACAATTTTGAAAAAGAAAGTAAACCCTATGAAGTCTAGGGGTCGATTCTGGGTGTGAGGATGCATGAAATTGATCGTGTTAGCTTCAGAGAGGCTTCGGGAAACGATTGGGAGTATTGGAATGGCTTGAATTGCCTTCCAGGTCCAAAAACGATCCAACACATTTGTCCAATTTTTTGAGTTTTGGTATGGTGTTTTACGACTGCAAACCCTTGTGTTTTTGGCTTGTTCTTGCTCAATATATATGCTAGAATGAATTAGGGTAACAAAAACAATTTGAATCTTTGAAGATCATCAAGATTTGATTTGTTTTTTTCCCTTGCATCATATCTTCCTAAATGCGTCAAAATCATGCCAATTTGAGCTATTCCACCCTTGCACGATTTTATTTGGTCATGCTAGGTTGATTTGATTTTATTCCTACAAAAAAATTAGATCAAAATCAATCTTTTGTAGTTTTTGCCATTTATTTGATTTAATTTGTACTTTAAATAATAAAAAATCAAAAGAAAATAGATAATGAAGCAAATAAAGTGTGGATGCTGATTTGGGTCATGGACCATGTCCCCAATAAGATTCAATCATGAAAATCTAGGCCCATTTGACAAAAAATGCACTTTTGAGCATATTTGACTTTTGGCAATTTTGCAAAAAATGGTCAACTTTGACAAGGCATATCTCCTCCAATTTTAAACCTAGAGAGGTGTTCTTGGACTTTTTAGAAATCTTAGGATGTCCCCTAAAAAACCCTTTTGGTTTCATCTCAATTGTGTCTTCCATTTTCATGTAAGAAGCTTTGACCCAAAATGTGTTTTTGTTAACTTTTCAAAAGGACCTATAATGTAGAAATTCATATCTTTTGATGAGTGCATATTTTGAACTTGTGGGATGAAGATGAATTGTAGGTAATTAAATCCTCTTATAAATGAGCCTTGGATGGAAAATTTCTGATAAAGTATGAAGAAGTTATGCTTGGTCAAAGTTTGGTTGACTTTTCCTAAGAAACCCTAATTTAGCAACTTTTGGGTTTTGATGAATTTGGGGCATTCCTTGAGGAATCATGATCAAACCTTGATCAAATGATGGATATCACCTCAAAAATGTTGATGTTGACCAAAAATCTTGAAGTTTGACTGTATATGGGCCACAGTTGACTTTTGACCTAGTGTAGTTGATTTTCAGGCATCTGAGCAGTTGACTGAGCAAACTTCTTGTGCAAGGAATGAAACTTGATATAGATGATCTTGAGAACATATTAGGACCACGGAAAGAATTTGGGACCCTTGGACTTCAACCATCTTGGTGAGGAGTGAAACCCTAGTTTGAAGCTTGTTGCCTTAGGAGGAGGATTTGTCTGGTCAATCCTTAGTCATCCTTGAGCAATTGAGGACCTCTAGAGGCATGTCTTGAGTGAAATGAGAGGGAAAATTTTGGGGTAAAATAGCTGCCCCTATTCAGTCTTCTTAAACCTGAGGATGTAGATTGGCTTGTCTGCCTTTCGTAATTTAAAGGTGGAAGATGATTGAACACTAGAGTGCCCAGAAATTTGCACTCGTCTGAGATGGTGCTGGACTGTGTAGGTAGTGTGATACGGTGGCCAAAACTGGACTGTTTGAAATGCTGGTTTATGTTTTGCGTTTGTGTTCGCAAAATGTCGCAGTAAGCAGGGGTGGCCACCGACTTTTATTTTATCCAACTGGAAAGGAAAAAAGCACAGAAAAATTCCTTTTTAGAGATTTTGAGTACAGGGGGTAGATTATAGAAAGGGAAGGTATTAGCACCCTTTTTATCCGTAGTTTTCTACGGGCTCTTAGGTACTGGCTCATAATTTTCGAAATTGCTTGTGTGTTGTTTGATTTGAAAAAAAAATTTGTTTGAATTTGATTTAACCCTTGCTTTTGTCTTCAAGAATGTTACGAAGTGTTTTTGAAAACTTTGTTTGAAAAGAGTGTAAGTGTGGAAAAAAGTTTGTTTGTTTTGAGCAAGTACCTACTAGCATCTACCTACTCGAAAAAAGAATTGTTCCATGTTCGTTCCCTTTAGACAGGGTTATCCTACTATTAGTGAGTAGGTAGCACCGTCGTTGGAGTTTTAAGGGTCAATTCGAAAGGGACGTACGATCACTAAAGCAATGTTAGGATGTCTTAGTAATAACCCTAATTTCTTAAGATCATATTCGAGGCAACAATTCCGAGGCAACCTTTCCGAATGGGACTTTGATCTTTGTTTAGACAAGAGAGCGACCACTAAAATATCCTATACTTAATGATCGTCTACCGAAGGCAACCGAAGTGAGAGTATACTCTAGGAGTGCGCATGTGCGAGTGATTCAATTTCAAATTATTATCTTTGCACATTTAGGGTCTGCTAACCGTTTTAAAATTTACATACAGTCTTGTCATGCAACCCTAATATCATACATCTAACCGTAAATATTTGCGCAAATTAAAGTGCGAGAAGTAAAGCTACGCTATTACAAGGCTTCGGGTATTAATTACATACCCAAAAACCCGTCAAAACGATAAATAAACGGAAAAAGTCCTAATTAATCTATTACATCTGGTGAGCAGTTACATCAATATAAATAAAAATAAAGTGCGCGTGATGAATCAAGGACGAGAGAAAATTAGGGTTTTGACCCCATCTAACCTAATTAAAAGAAAAGTCATTTTTTTGGTTGTTTTGATTATTTTAAGAAAATAAGGGTTTAAATTAAATATGTACAAACTTAATTACTTAATTAAATTAAATTAATAAAAACTAAATTATTTGACCTATTTTTGTATTTTTTGGTTATTTTTAAAAAAGAAAAATTAGAATTAAATTCAACTAAAACCCTAATTTCCTAATTGATTTTAATTTATTTACAAAAAGAATTAGAATTACCCTAAATTTAAATAAACTAATTAAATTAATTTTGATAAAAAACAAATATCCTAAATCTAATTGGATGAAAAATTATTTTTATGATTTTTTGATAAAAAAGAATTAATTTTGTGTGTTAGGAAAATAATTAAATTAATTAATTAAGAAAATATAAAAGAAAAGAAAAAGAAAATGGTCTTGTAATCAACAAATTTGGAGGGGTGCCTTTAGCAATTTCTGGGCCCAAGCAAACTTGGCCCACGTTTGACTTCCTGGATTCCATGCTGTGCGTTGACTGGGCTTTGGTGGATCATCACATGGTGACCTTCAGATCTGGCTTCCTGGAGATCCAATGATGGAGCCTTGAGGGCATATGGTGGACCTCACGCTTTGTTGGATATGGAATATGTGAAGAAAATTCAAGAAAAATGGCAAATGTTTGGAGGCAGGGGTCGAACCCCCGACCTCATGCCATACAATGCCTTAGTGTTCCCTTGGCTGCCACTGGGCCACTTGATTCCATTTGTTAATATATGAAACAAAAATAATAAAATATATAAAGCGAAGCTGGCTACCAAACACGCGCCAAATTTCAAACAGGCGAATGGGATGGTGCCACGCATGTCATCTTCTTCCTCTCTCCGTTGGTAAAAGTCAGAGACTTTTACCTACGGACATAGGACTGTCACTACAAACCCTGCATATATCAAAATCGCACACAAGCATGATAAACAAAATCTAGTGGTATAAATCAAATTTCCTTGGCCTGCTGAGCATCATGGTGCCCTTCTTGTGGACCAATTTTGCCTGTATAAAAAGATCCTAAAACGAGACACAAAACCCTAATAATGGCAAATCTCTATAGAGTTAGAAAAAATGCAATTAATTGTTATGAACAGCTTGCAAATGCTTCAAGGAACAAGAATATGCAGGTAATTCATGCTATAAGTGCCAAAATCATGTGATTCGATTTCAAGAAAAAGCCATGGTCGTGGATAACTTACAGTGAGTTCTAGCGCTGGAAAATGCTTGTTCTTGATTGGTACAGCTTCCTTGTATGTCCAGGATACGAATGGGATGGCTTAGGAATCTTGAAAATGCCTGGAAGTGCAAAATTAGATCACCACTTTCTTTGAGTTTTCAAGTTTGGTTCTCTTTCTACACGCCTTTAAACCTTGTGTTTTTTGTCTGCTTTTGTTCACTATATATCACTGATCAAATTAGGTTTACAAAAGTCCATTCAATCTTTGTCAATTATGGCTTTTGATCTTGATTTTATTTCCATGAAAATCTTTCCAAAATAGGCCAAAACCAATCTTTTTATGCCCAACCATGCCTTGCATGATTTTATTTTGTTGCTAGCTGTATAAGTGACCTGAAATGTGCACAAAATCTTGAGGTTTGAATGATTTGGATATTTTCATGATTTATTTAGATTTAAATTGATTTAATTGAAATAAAAAATTAAAATAAATAGCAAAAATAAGATAAAGCCAAGTGGAAAGAGCTAGGGCTCGTGGACCATGCTACCAACTCAAAACAAGTGCAAAAAGTTAGGCCTATTTAACAAAAATTGCAATTTGAGGCACTTTTGACTTTTGGCAATTTTGCAAAAAAGGTCAACTTCACCAATGCATAACTTCCTCAATTTTGACCATTTGAAGGTGTTCTTAGACTTTTTAGAAAGCTAAAGATGTCCTATAAGCAAACCTTTTGGTCTCATATCAATTGAGTCTTCCATGTTCATGTATGAAGCTTTGACAAAAAAGGTGTTTTTCTTGACTTTCCAAAATGACCTATAATGTCCAAATTCATAACTTCTTGTGAATGCATATTTTGAACTTGGGAGATGAAGATGGATTGTAGATAATTTCACCCTCTTCAAAATGAGCTTTGGATGGGTCATTTCTCATGAAGTATGAGAAAGTTATGCTTGGTTAAAGTTGAGTTGACTTTTCCTACAAAACCATAATTTAGCAACTTTTGGGCTTTGTTGAATTGTGAGCAATCCTTGAGGAATCATGATCAACCCTTGATCAAATGATGAATAATACTTCAAAATTAGGATGTTGACCAAAAATATTGAGGTTTGACTGTATGGGGACCACAATTGACTTTTACCCTAGAATAGTCGATTTTTAGGCCTTTGAGCAATTGACTGAGCAAATTTCCTCTGCAAGGCTTGAAACTTGACATGGATGATCTTGAGAACATATTAGGACAATGGTGAGCATTTGGGATCCATTGGACTCAAGTATCTTGATGCAACATGAAACCCTAATTTGAGGTAGACTGCCTTAGGAGAGAGTTTGTCTGGTCAACCCTTGGACTTCCTTGAGCAACTTGAGGATCTTTCTTGAAATGTTTTGAGAAATATGGGAGGGAAAATTTTGGGGTACAACAGCTTCCCCTGTTCAATCTTCTTAAACATGAGGATGTAGATTGGCGTGCTTGCCTTTCGTGATCCAAAGGTGGAAGATGATTGAACACTAGAGTGCCCAGAAATTTGCACTCGCATGAAGTGGTATTTGTCTTGTGATGTCGGGAATGGGCTTACAGATGCCATTTGGAAATTGATGACGGAAAATAGGCTTAAAGATTCCATCCAAAGGAGTGTTTATCGCCTAAGAGATTCCTTAGCGAGAGTCTGTATACCTGTTATTGAGGAAGACTACGCTGGGGAGTGTTGGTCCCTGTCTTGAGAGAAATAAAATTTTAGGAACTTCGATCGTCCGTTATTCTACTGGGAAATCGTCTCTTAGTTGAAGAGGTGAAAATGAACTACTATTTGGTCGTAATCTAGGCTTCATAGTGATAAGACCGACTGCTATCTGGTCGTAACCCAGGCTTTACAGTGACTTACTGGGGAGATGAGATTAAACTTGCTATCCGGTCGTGGTCCAGGCTTCATAATTTCTCGATTCTTATCTAGTCGTAATCTATGCTTCAGAAGGAATTAAGTTATTATTCGGTCGTGATCCAGGCTTCAACTTGAATTTAGGGCACACTAATATCTGGTCGACTCCAGGCTTCTTAGTATTTGTCCGGGTAAACTGCTATTTGGTCGAAATCCAAGCTTTGTAGTGTCTTGTACTGTTATCTGGTCGTAATCCAGGCTTTAGTCCATTTATCGTTATCTAGTTGTAATCCAGGCTTCACGATGCTTTATACCATTATCTGGTCGAATCCAGGCTTCATGGTGTCTTTTACTGCTATCTGGTCGTAATCCAGGCTTCACAATACCTTACTTCTTATCTGGTCGAAATCCAGGCTTCAGAAGAAATCAAGTGGTTATCCAGTCGCATCCGGGCTTCCATTTGATTTTAAGGCCTACTAATATCCGGCCGAATCCGGGCTTCATAGTAATTGGCTGGGTAAACTGCTATTTGGTCGTAATCCAAGCTTCACAGTGTCCCTCACTGTTATCTGGTCGTAATCTAGGCTTCAGTGTCTCTTACCGCTATCAGGTCGTAATCTAGGCTTCGCGATGTCTCATACCATTATCTGGTCGAATCCAGGCTTCATGGTGTTCGGAGGAATCAAGATACTATCCGGTCGAATCCAGCCTTCATGACTTGTATTAAAGATATACCACTATCTGATCGAATCCAGGCTTCGTGATGTCTTTGGTTGCTATCTGGTTGTAACCCAGGCTTCACAGCAACTTGTATTTCTATCTGGTCGTAATCCAGGCTTCTCAATAACTTGTTGAGCTGTTATCCAGTTGAAATTCGGGCTTCACGGCTTGCTGGGAATTAAACTATTATCCGGTCGAATCTGGGCTTCATAACTTAAAGATAAACCACTATTTGGTCGATTCCAGGTTTCCCGGTGTTTGATACTGTTATTCGGTCATTCTCCGGGCTTCTTAGCTTAAACTTGGTGAGAATTTGATTGTATTTTTCCTGAAAGGTAAAGGGTTAGTCGTATGTAATGCATGATATGTATCAAGAAATGATGTTCTCAAAATAAATGATATTGTGATATATGATGCGTATGCGCATGTCATGATGTATGCAATGTTTTTCTATGATATTCTCTAACTGGGGAAAATAAATGCCAGACTTCTGCTGGAGAAAAAGAGTTTCGCTCGCTGGGGATAACGATCGAGGATGATTTGCAAATAATCCTGCTGAAGAATAAATTGACGAGGGAATGACTCTGTGGGGAAGAGAGACTCTGCTAAAAGATCTGCTGATTTGGAGAAATAACCTTGGCTGGGGATGAATTATCGTTGCTGGCGATAATGAACCCTGTTGGGGATTGAGTTTCTGCTTGTGGAAGAAATAAACTCCACTGGGGATAATCTTCTAGGGTTGGTGATAGATGAACTCTGCTTGGGGAGAATCACTGTTTTTTAGATACCTTTTGCTCTGCGGGGAGTGAATGTACCTTTAGTCGTATTCTCCAGCTAGGTCTATCCCTATACCTGGTGGACAGAGCAACTGTAAGGTTTGGACTTTTCTTGTTTGCCCCTGTTTCTGATATTACGAGTAATCGTCTTTTGTTTCACATGTAAATATTTATGAGCAGCAATTATTGTCAAATGCATATATAAAAAATAAACATTGGACGTTCTTGCAAAACAAAACAGAAAAAGAAAAACAATTTGAAATTTCTTTATGAAAATGAATTGTATTGATTTTGAAGTTGGCCTGTAAATAGGCGTTTTTGTACAAGAGGCTTACATCCTAGTAAGAGAACGCCGCTGAAAGATAGAAATTATACAATTTGTGAAAAACAAAGAAAAACAGCTATGTGAACAATCCCACTGAGTTCCAACTCTGCTATTGCCCTTATATCCTCGAGCGTCTCATCACTTTGCTACTTGGTTGAAGGTAGATCAGATTGATCGGCGTCGTCCGAGCTTGATAGTCGATACCGGAGTCTGGTTGCAAGATGATCCAATGAGATATAGTGTTACGCTTTGATCCCTAATTTTTGCCTGGACCGCCCTTTCGGGTTTTCAGTCCACCGGGATACCCTTTTTTTCCCAAGCCGCCTTTTCAGGTTTTCAACTTTCCGGGTGTAGAGATTTTTTATTTTCATCCCTTACTTTTGCCCGAACCCTTTTGGTTCGCTGGGAAGCCCTTATTTTTGCCTAGGCCAGTCAACCTAGCAGGTCTTTGATTATGCGTAGTATTTTTTCACTATGTCTGCATTGACGGGGTGAGGACGGTCGTCACCATCCATGGTGGTTAGAATCATAGCTCCTCCTGAGAAAATGTTCTTAACCACAAATGGCCCTTCGTACGTAGGGGTCCATTTGCCACTAGGATCGCCTTGCGGCAGTATGATGCGTTTGATCACCAAATCCCCGACTTGATATTCTTGACGCCTGACTTTCTTGTTAAACGCCTTGATCATTTGCTTTTGATACGCCTGACCATGACAGATAGCGGTAAGTCTCTTTTCATCGATTAAGTTCAGCTGATCAAGTCGAGTCTAGATCCAGTCATCTTCGCTCAAACCCGCATCCTTCATAATCTGGAGAGAGAGAGTATCTAGACTTTGATGGGTAGGATCGCTTCCATGACATACACCAGGGAGTAGGGTGTTGCCCCTGCTGATGTATGCGCTGAAGTACGGTACCCATGAAGAGCGAATGGTAACAACTTGTTCCAGTCTTTGTATGTCACCATCATCTTTTGCACAATCTTCTTGATGTTCTTATTTGCTGATTCAACAACCCCATTCATCTTCGACCGGTAAGGGGAAGAGTTATGATGCTATATCTTAAACTGTTTGCAGAGCTCGGTGATCATTGTATTGTTGATATTTGTACCATTGTCAGTAATGATTCTCTCCGGTACACCATATCGACAGATCAAGTTGTGTCGGATAAACCGCGCCACGACGTTCTTGGTTACTGTAGCAAATGAAGTTGCCTCGACACACTTTGTAAAATAATCAATTGCTACCAGAATGAAACGATGTCCGTTGGACGCGGTAGGTCTGATCTCGCCTATCATGTTGATGCCCCACATTACAAAAGGCCAAGGAGCTGTCAAAACATTAAGAGGAACTATAGGTATGTACACCTTATCAGCATAGACTTGGCACTTATGAAAGGTTCGAGAATGCTGATAACAATCGGCTTCCATAGTAGACCAATAATATCCATCCCGTAGGATCTTCTTAGCCATGGTATGTCCACTGGAATGAGTTCTGAAGGTACCTTCATGCAACTCTACCATGATCCTTTCTCCCTCGCTCTTATCCATGCACCGCAGTAATGTTGAATCATGGTTACGCTTATAGGGAACCCCATTGCTGATGAAGAACTTCGCAGCAAACCTTCTCAAGAACTTCTTATCATTAACAGATGCACCCTCGGGGTACTCTTGAGCCTCAAGATACCTCTTTACCTCGTGGAACCAAGGTTTATCTGCTACCTCTTCAGTCTCGATGTCACAGCAATGTGCGGGTTCATCCAACCTCTCAATGGTAATCTGGGGAGCTTCATTGTCCCACTTGACTTTAAACATAGAAGACATGGTAGCTAGCGCATCCGCTAATTGGTTCTCCTCTCTCGGGAAGTGTTCAAAGGTTATCTCCTCAAAGTGTGGGAGCAACGTCAATACATACTCTTTGTAAGGAATAAGATTTGGGTGCTTCGTATCCCACTCGCCTTTGATCTAACTGATCACTAGAGTAGAATCTCTGAATTCACTCAAGAACTTAATCCTTAGGTCAATAGCAGCTCGCAGACCCAGGATACATGCTTCATACTCTACCATATTGTTGGTGCAGTTAAAACATAATCGGGCGGTGAACGGAGTATGACAGCCCTCAGGAGATATGATCACAGCGCCAATGCCATTACCCAACGCGTTTGAGGCTCTATCAAAATACATAGACCATCAGGATCCTTCCTCAGGTCCTTCATCTGGTCCAGGTTCTTCACAGTCGGTCACCAACATGATGTTCTCATCCGGGAATTCGAAATTCATGGACTGGTAGTCATCCACGGCCTGATGCGCCAAATGATCCGCCAATACACTCCCCTTGATTGCCTTTTGGGTTGTGTATTAGATGTCGTACTCAGTTAAGATCATCTGCCATCTTGCTATTCTTCCGGACAAGGCAGGCTTTTCGAAGATATACTTGATTGGATCCATCTTTAATATCAATAGGGTAGTGTGAGTCAGCGTATACTGTCTCAGTCGGTGAGCATCCCATGCCAAAGCACAACAAGTTTTCTAGAGCAATGAGTATCGGGTCTCACTGTCGGTAAACTTTTTGCTAAGGTAGTAAATAGCATGCTCTTTTTGGCCAGACTCATCATGCTGCTCCAGCACACACCCCATTGAATTATCCAGTACTGTCAAGTATAAGATCAAAGGTCTTCCTTTCAACTGGAGGCATCAGAATTGGCGGTTCTTGAATATATTCTTTGATCCTTTCGAAAGCGGTCTGGCATTCATCATTCCACTTTACTACTTGATCTTTCTTCAGCAGCTTGAAGATTGGCTCACAAGTAGCAGTCAGGTGTGAAATGAATCAGGCGATGTAGTTCAGACGCCCCAAAAAGCCTCTAAATTCCTTTTCTGTGCGGCGAGATGGCATCTCCTGTATAGCCTTTACCTTGGTAGGGTCTACCTGAGTACCTTTATCATTGACGACGAAACCGAGCAGCTTACCAGACCTTACCCCGAAGGTGCACTTGTTCGGGTTTAGCCTCAGCTTGTACATCTTCAACCTGTCAAATAGTTTCTGGAGATGGTCAAGGTGTTCTTTCTCAGTCTGGGACCTTGCGATCATGTCATCAATGTAAACCTCAATCTCATGGTGAATCATGTCGTGGAACAAAGCAACCATGGCACGCTGATAAGTTACCCCAGCATTCTTCAACCCGAAAGGCATTACCTTGTAACAAAAGGTGCCCCATTATGCAACAAAGGTTGTCTTCTCCATGTCTTCGGGAGCCATCTTGATCTGATTGTAACCAGAAAAACCGTCCATAAAGGAGAAGATCTTATGTTGCGCAGTGTTTTCGACCAGAACATCGATATGAGGTAGTGGTAAGTCATCCTTGGGGCTCGCCCTATTTAGATCTCTATAGTCCACACACATCCGTACCTTACCATCCTTCTTGGGCACCGGAACAATGTTGGCAACCCACTGTGGATGAGAAGTGACGGCTAGAAATTCGGCATCAAACTATTTCATGACCTCAGCTTTGATTTTCTCATACATCTCAGGGCGCATACGGCGAACCTTCTGCTTTACCGGAGGACATCCTTCTTTGGTTGGCAGGTGGTGTACCACAATATTAGTGTCCAAACCAGGCATATCTTTGTATGACCAGGCGAAGATCTCCACATAGTCACGTAGCATCTGTATCAACCGTTGCTTGACACTAGGCTCCAGATTCGCACATATCTTGACCTCTTTCATGTCTTCCTCTGTACCCAAATTCACTAATTCAACTGGATCTTCATGAGGCTGTATGGCCTTTTCTTCCTGTAGGAACAGTCTAGAAAGTTCTCCGGGTACCTCACAATCATCCTCACCTTCGTCCTCGGCTTGGTTGATCAGATTTTCGAAGTCATAACTGGCAGTAGTAGAGTCGTTATCAATGGGATCTAGAGTGGATATAGATCTGCATTATGATACGTGAGTGTGTGTAAGAGAATAGTTGTTTTTGATAAAGCGAGAGATAGAAAAAGAAAAACAAGGAGCGCAAAATTTGTAACCCAAGAAACGTCCAATGCTTTATTAATGATATATGAAAATGACAAATAATAAGCCCTCACAAGCAAAGCCAAGGTGCCTCAGGCAAGTCAAAGGGCCGTAAAGTTTTAAACTATTTATTACAACTCTTAAAACAAAAGTCAATTACTATGGAATAAAATAAACAGGTATGAAGTCCTTCGTCGTCCAGTTGTTCAATCCACCATTGGTCATTGGGTAGATCTAGCTGTCAGTGTCTAGGTTCTCATCATCAGCATCTTCTGTGGCGGAGACAACCTCAATAGCATTGATTCCCGAGCCATTCTTGGGCATGGGTGGAGTTATGATGTTGGGCTTCTCTGGAGCGTCAAACTCAATCTCTTTGGCTTTGATCAAGTCTTCCACTTTATTCTTCAAGGACCAACAGTTGTTTGTATCATGACCTGGGCCGTCAGAGTGATAGGCGCAGCGGGCATTCGGATTATATTAAGTAGATGTGGTGTTGGGACTCTTCGGGGATTCCCTCAGAGTTACCAGATTGGTCTTCAATAACTGTGGTAGAATTTGAGGCAAGGTCATATTGAGCCGAGTGTACTGTCTTTGTCGTCTTTTCGCCCTTTGTTGATTGTTGTGTTATGGAGCAACTGTGGGTCTTGATATCACTACCGCATTTACAGCTTGACGGCGTTCAGGTCTGCTTTGGTCCCTCGGGTCGTAGACCGCACTAACTTCTTTCTTACCGGTGAGAGGCTTCTTCACTGCACTTGATGAAGTATCCTTCTGTATCTTACCACTTCGGATACCAGCTTCTACTCTCTCTCCAGTCAAAATCAACTCAGTAAACCCAAATGAAGAATTGCCGATCAAATGATTGAAAAATGGACCAGATAGCGTCCCTAGAAACATGTCAACCAACTCCCTATCAGAAAAAGGAGGTTGGACACTGTTGTACCCCAAAATTTGCCCTCGCGCTTTTCCACAAGAAATCTCGGCTTCAAACATTTCCTGACTTCTCAAACTGGCTCAAGAATCGGACAAACGGACTTTTCTTGACAGTCAAGCAGAATTAGGGTTTTTTTTCACTGATTTTCAGAGCTCTGAATTGTTTCATACAGTGGGCTCAGGGTTTGGTTGATTTTTGGTTCAATTTTGATCAAGCAAACGTGATTTGGCATTTAATCGGGAATTAGGGTTTTATGGGCATATTCTCAGAAGAATTTAAATTCCACAGCACTTTGCGGTTTATTTCAAGATTCGGATTAAAATTCGCGTTATCTTGGTTTAATCAGTAAAAGAGACAGTGGTTTGAATTCAGTACGTTTTGATTGGGCCAGTCAGATACAAGATGCAGTTTTGAATTCACAGTGCTTTTGCGTTTGATCAGTCCATTTAAGTTAATTGCTGCTTTGCTTTGGATGTGGGATAAGACAGGTTTATTGGATCAATGTTGTTTTATTTTAGTTATTTATTATTCTGAAATTAAATGATTGAATTTATTTTTCAATTGTTTTAATTCTAAGAATTTTAAATAAATAAATAAGCAATAAAGAAAATGGAACCAATTGGATAATTTGGATTTTTATTGATATTTGAATTATTTACAAATTGTTGTTACAGACAATAATTTACATTTAATTTAAATATTACATAGAATGAAAAAAAAAACTATCCTATTTTCTAAATACTCTTCGTTCTTTACTCCGCTCCGGCATTCCATCTTTCATCTGCAAAAAGAACAAGAAAAGTCAGAAAGCATTTAATTAAAAGACAGTAAAAGTTGCTCATCATTAGGGGCCACTGACTGGGATCAGTTGCCCTCTCTGCAAATCACGGGATTTCTCCCGGTTCACAGAGAGGGAAGATTATTTTTATTTCATGAAATGCAAATGTCAAAAAATACATAAGTCATAAATTTCAAACTGAAAAAGTTCAATCCAAACTTCCCATTGAAAACTAAACTGAAAGTCCAAAGCCAAAGATGTCAAAGAAAAGCAAAAAGGGAATGTACTGTCAAAGCAGAAAATCTGTCCAAACTGTCAAAAGAGAGATAAAGGAAATGCAGAAAATGTATTATGCAAGCTAAACAGTCTTAACTCATCATTTCCCATAGGGCCCCTTCAAAATAGTACAGAATATAATCATATTAAAATTCAAACTGTACTTTGAGAGAGAGTAAAGAGAGATAAAGCAGGTAGGGTTAGGCATAGTTCAATAGCAGGCAGCAGTCCAGCATAGCAGTTCAGAGGAAAAAGAGATATACAAAATCATAAAATAGCCAAGCATATATCAGGACAGTACAGAAGTAAAGCAAGACAGAAAAAAGATTATACAAATCCAAGCCTAGTTCAGCAGCAGGGCAGAAGGCAGCATAGCAGTTCACAGCAGACAATAGAGGGTGAATATAGAAAAGAAAATAGCTAACACAGTTTAGGGAGTTCAGAAGTGAAAAGAGGTTAGAGAGGAGAGAAAGTATACAAACTGAGCTCACAACTCTGCATAAGAAAAAAGAAGAAATACCCAAAACCTGCATAAAACAACAACTCTGCAACAGAAATTCGAAACCATGAAACCTCACCCTGTCTCAACCTTCAAAAACACCATAACCTGAATAACCTCAAGCATAAGCATCAGTCATAACCAAAACCACCAATAACCTCACCATACCTACAAACTGATCAAAACCAAGCCAAGCAAACATAAAGATACTGAAACATACCATACTGTCAAAGCTTGAGCCAAACAATAAACAAAAATTGCCTAACCTCTCAAGCATGTCAAAACATGACATCCTACTCAACAATGTCAAAGGCAACATAGGCCCTCAGATCTGAGATCATCACTGGGCATCTCTAGGCAACCATTCAGCAAAAATTCCAAGGCAATAACTGTTCAAAGTTATTCAAAAGCTAGCATTCAACAATTCAAAGCAACAGGCATAAAGGCAGTTCAAAGAGCCTCAGAAGCAAGCTTCATCATAGGCAAGCACACATAGGCAAATCAGAAAAACGAAAGTGAAACAAATCATAGGCAAAGGGACATAAAGAAGAAGAGGTAAAGAAGTGAACATTAGGGTTCCTCAGTATATATCATCAGCAAACCCTAAAACGGTAACAAATGTAAAAGTACCAAACTTTCCCAAGCTTGTTTCCAGCTTCGCCACCGGGCCTCCGCCTCAACGCCTCCAGTTCCGGTCCCCTTTCCTCTATCTCCCAAAATTAAGGTAGCTTTTCGTCCCCTTCTCAATCTCAAGAAAAGAAAAACAAACGATAATAACGAGTAAGATTATAACTCAGACTAAGCGAGAAGAAGAGTGAAAATTCTAAAATAGGTGAGATCGTTACCCTGTCCGTTTAGGTTTAGTCCAATCGCGGAGATGAGAGGAACCGGAGGTGGCATTGGGCAAAAGCTCTAGGCATCACATTCAGCGTTCAGGGGAGTGAAGTTTGATCGGAGAAGACGGATACCACGAACGCGCCGCCGCTGATTAACCCTAGCCTTTGTTCTGAACTGAACCAAACGCCTAACCCTAATTTCATTTCAAACTCAACGTGGGCTTAACCCGTTCCTAATTCCTCTAAGCCCATTAAAAATACTTCTCCTCTTTCTTTTTTAACAACATTAAAAACTAATCTTTTTTTATATAGAATACTTATTCTTTTTTATAAAACACTAATCTTTTTTTTATTTTTACAAACAATGTTTACCTTTTTTATCTTAATTAAAAAATACTTTTTTTATCATAAAATTAAGACCTTTTTTAGATAGATATTTTGTATATACATATTATATTAAAAATTAATTTTGTACATATCATATAAAATATTTTCTTTAGATTAATACACATTTGCACAAAAAATAACGAAATACTTCTATACGCAAAAAAAAAAAACATTTTTAATACATATTGAAATATATTTGTATATATTATCTTTTCTTTTTATTTATATATACATGATTAAATTGAAGATACTTTTTAATTAAAATGCATATTTGTACATATTATACATTTTTCATACATAATTAAAATTAAACTTTTTTTTCCTCTTAGTTAATGTACATTTTTGCATATAATAATTCGATACATCTTTTAATATTGAAATTCATAAAACATTGTGACTAAAATACTTTTTTTAATTAAAACTTAACATTCTAATCAAAACACTTCATTTTTCTTTTGTACATAATTAAACATACAAAAATCAAGATTCATCTAAAAAATATTCATCTAGGTCAAAACCCTAATACGCTCAACTTCACATTTCGCACTTGTACATAGTTACACATATACAATTCACATACTTGTACATATTTACACTTATACATTTGCACTTACACAATATATTGCCCTACACACATTTTATCTTATATTTATACATTCGACATTTATAGTTTGATTGTGACATTCGATTTGGTTGTAAATACTATAAGTCTCATCCCCTTGTACATTTATACCCCCACTCCTGGATATTATTGTGTAATAGCGTAGATTTACATTCTGCAATTTACAGTTTTCCAATTATACCATGGTTAGACCTAGGGTTTGTATGTACCTAAAATCAAAACGCTAGATAACCTAATACAAAAACAAATGCATGTAATCAATACACAATCACACTTGCACCCCCTAGGGTAATCCCACATGTTGCCTTCCAAAATGGGCCATGCTTGCACGTCGAGTATCCTTGGCAAAACGAATCAAATGATCATAAGTCCCTCGATGACGCTTTCGAAAGTTGCCTAAACGGAATGATCATAGTCCCTTCAAAACAAATTGCCAAAGACACTTGGCACCATTGCATTCATGGTCCATACGATGACCCGCGCCCGTCCCGAATAAACTTCCTAAACGCAAGATTGTCTACCAATTTCAATGGTAGAACAAAATTGTTAAAAGGGGTTAAAACATGACAAAAACCTTTGAGTACAATAGGGTAGACAAAACTCTTAGTTACTTGAGATCAAACTTGCAAAAACACTTGCCTTCTTTTCAAAAACCACAATCCACAACACTTTCAAAAAATCAACTTTTCAAACTTTTGAAACATCTTTTCGAAAAGATATGCACCTTTGTAAAACATTCGAGTAAAGAATTATTACAAGGTTGGCCTAAGACAAGGCATCTTTTTCCAAAACATTTTCAAAAAGCACTCACACACACACCATTTTCAAAGCAATCGAAAAACAAGGCAAGTGATCTAAAAAACCAAGTAACTAAGAGCCCATGGATAACCATGGATGAAAAGGGTGCTAATACCTTCCCTTTTCATAATCTACCCCCCGAACCCACGAAATATCTCAAAAGGTTTTTGCTGTGCTTTTTTTAACCTTTCCTTTAGGATAAAGTAAAAAGTCGGTGGCGACTCTTGCTCAACCGCACAAGTGCGAATACGAACGCAAAACACTAGTCAGTTCTCCCACCGTATCACAGAACTGGCGACTCTGCTGGGGATTGATTTTAAAGTGGGGTTACCTTAGGGTTTAGATCACCTTTACTTTTTATTGATTGCTTTGTTTGCTTTACATTTATGGGCTTTGTATCGGAGTTTTATAGATCCTAACCCGGATCTGGGGAAACCCTTTTAGGTAGCAACAAGGCTGTGAGGGAACTGTGCGGGGTATACCGACATGGTTGAAGCAGTCTGCTACGTTGATGTGGCACTTTGGTGTGTACCGGTAACCCTTGAGTCAATCAAGGAGAGTACGGGGCCGCCGCATGGTGTCGCGAAGCATCAACTGACCTTAGAACCTTAATTGACCATCTTAGCCTCTTTAGGGTAGTGAGATGACTACTTTGGTGTACTCCGAAGTCGGTTGATACTCGATACTACACTTAATTGAGGGTTGTTTTCTTGGGATATTTTGATCGCCAGTCAGTGGCTAAATCGAAACGATGAACAATGAAAGCAATCCAGTGATATTGGGACCTCTAGAACCCGGTTACTTTTGGTAGGACAGGGTTTAACCAACAAACTGAAAGAGGGTAATACCCAGACCTCATGCAAGCCTAAACCTAAGGCCTTGTGTGCTTTGTGTGAATATTGTCTGCCTGTATATACACTCACCTGCTTGGGCATACATGTACATAACATCATAACATCACACCATAGCATTTTAGCATCTTCAATAACCATTTCAAGGATCTCGAGGGTTCTGTTGATGCAGGGTTACGTTGAACCAGACATCTATCAAGGAGCAGAGGTCTCTCCTCTAACCAATCCAGTCAAAGATCAAGTACAACAACTTGAATCAGTGGCTATGACCCACTCGACATGGTGAGCTTGATTCTCGTGGAAAGACATCCACCGATACAAAGTTCTCCAACCAAAAGATCAAGTACAACAACTTGAATCAGTGGCTATGACCCACTCGACATGGCGAGCTTGATTCTTGTGGAAGGACGTCCACCGGTGCAGAGATCTCCAATCCAAGAGCAGAGTTCAACCTCTAACATTTTCTTGTGTTTACCCCAAGAGATCCTTGAAAGCATGCATCCACATATCATGCATTTCATTTTGACAATCTTTCCTTTTTCAGGTTTCCTTACTCTCCTACTGTTTATTTCAGTAAGAGATGGCTCTAGAACAGACTCTCCAGGGCCTCCAAGCCCAAAGCGCTCAACTTCAAGAGATGTTCTTGAACCTATCCAAGGGGCAAGAAGAGGTCAAAACGCTCCTCGCCAGGGGCATGATCGTGGGAAGTCCTAGGAACGACAGAGGTGACCAGTGGGAGCTACACATTGAAGTGGCCATATTGAAAAGAGAGCTGGCGAGTCAGAGGGCTCTCATCCAAGACTTGGCTCAAAAACAAGAAAAGCTCGGGGTTCTCGTCAATCAACTGCTTCGGAACAACCAACTGGGGCAGACATCTAAGGTTGAAAAGCAAGTCACTGCTCAACCTCCTTCCACTCAAGAGGACAAAGGGAAGGCTCCTTTGCATGCTTCAGGGTCACAAACCCATCAACAACCTCGCCAGCATCAACAGGGAAATCGGCGAAAGCAAAATGTACCTGGGGGACGTTTCTCTGAGACTGAGATACCATCGTCCTTCATACTGAAGCGCCTGTTGGAGGTCAACCTGCTTACTCTAAAGGATCCTCCCCGGAATCCCAACACTTCCGCTCCTACCTATCATCCCAATAAGAGGTGTGCCTACCACTCCTATGGTCCTGGGCATGACACTGACGACTGTTGGGCCTTGAAGAACAAGATTCAAGATCTGATTGATATTGGGGTGCTGGAATTCATGCCAGACGGCGAGATGAAGATATTCCGTTAAAGGGGTTCTCCGCTGGAAGTGACGAAGCTCGAAACTGAAAGACTTTCGCTTCTTTTTGAATTTTCAAAGTTGTAATTTCTTTTGCTGCCAAACAATTATTTGTTGATGTTAAACTCTGTTTTCATTAATGCATTGCATATGTTTGTCTTGAATTCATCCATTCGTTTCACTACTTTTATGCTTTTTTTTTATGATATTTGACTCTTGATAAAAAGCTGCAAGCCTTTAGAGGGAGGATGACGAAACAATACCGTGATCTTATACAGTATGTTTTTGAACAGACCTGGCTGATGAGGTACAGGCATTTCTTTCAATTCCCAAACACTGGAGTTATAAGGAAGTTAATCCCTAGTCAACCCCTTCGAGCCAAAGAAGTAGGAGTTTCCCGTTCTAAACAATCGAAACCTTTGATATAAACCCGGGGCAGGGTAGTATCTCAGTTAATTCAAAAGAAAACGCGCATTGAAGTCGCAAACTCTCAGTTCGTAACACAACGAACGACGTCGAAAAAGAAAGCATTCCTTCGGAATCAAAAGACCAGGGTGGTTCCCTATCACATAGACAGTCAATCTCTCAAAAGAGAAAAGCCCACCAAGCCAAAACCTATGAAGGAGGCTTAAGAAAGCTGGGGCATCCCGCTGACAGTAAATCCCGAAAACGGTAACAGTCAGGCAAAAGTTAGGGATAACAAATCAAAATCAAAATAGTGAGGTCATTACAAAATCCTCAACAACATGAAAAGTGTTGAAAAAGAAAAAGGAGATGATGACTGTCTCCCAAAAATTCAAACTGGTGAACCATCGCCCGAAAGTCGTTCGAAACTCAAAACGGAGTGTGACGCACAATTGACTGAGCTTAGGTTGAAGAACATCACGAAGAGCGGGTGGGTACAAATATACTTTGAGCCTTTATCCTTTGTTTCTTAAACCGTGAACCAGGCCACGTTACAACCCTTTAAAAGTCCTAATTGAAGCATGAGTTAGTTCGAAAGCATACTGTTACAAAAGGTATCCTGACTCCTGTAAGGCTTTGCTCTAAATCTTGTGTTGACTTGTCTTATGAAAAGTTTTCTACTAAAAATGCATTTTTCAAAATTTCGAGACAAACATAAACTCTGCATTATTCGAATATCACTGTCTGCATTTGACCCTTTTTGTTTGACAGCGAAGAAATTCATACAGCGAATGTTCGGAGGAACGACAACTCTCTCAGTAAGTCAAAATCACTTCAAGAGGATAACACTTCCATCAAATCTCCTATCAACAAGGGGCATGACACGTCACAATCCAATTAACCTGGGGCAGTCCAGTCAAGGTCCAACAGATCTTTCAAAATTCAATTAACCTGGGGCAGTCCAGTCAAGATTTCAAGAAATCTCTCAATATGCAGAGTAATCTGATTCAAGATTCCTTCATCACCACTTGGGGCATTCAAATGTCAAAAGTGTTCAACAAATCAACTACAAACATTTCCAGACTCGACTCCTGTATCTAGCCAGGGCACGTCTGAAGAGTTCGAGGATTCGACTCCTGTATCCAGCCAGGGCATATCTGTTGACGACTATTTCCAGATTCGACTCCTGTATCCAGCCAGGGCATGTCTGAAGAATTCCAGATCAACACCTGTAACAACCCAGGAAGCATCTGTGAACGACCGATTGTAGACCAACACCTGTAATAAGCCAGGAATTTATCTACATCACCACTTGGGGCATTCGAATGTCAAAAGTATTCAAAAACCGATGCAGTTTTACACGAGCTCATCATCAGGAAACCCTACACCGGTTCCTCTTCAAGACTTTTGAAAACAGTTCATGGATTCTTCCCAAGTAACGGATGTTAATCTATCAGCTTGTTCAGATGCACCTTTGAATTCAGAAGCCTCCCAACAACGGATGCTGCTCTTTACTGATTCAACTTCAAGATTTCTGAAAACAGTTCACGGGTTCTCCAAGTAAACGGATGTTAACCTATCACTTGTTCAGATTCTTCTTAAGACTTCTGAAAACAGTTCATGGATTCTTCCCAAGTAACGGATGTTAATCTATCAGCTTGTTCAGATGCACCTTTGAATTCAGAAGCCTCCCAACAACGGATGCTGCTCTTTACTGATTCAACTTCAAGATTTCTGAAAACAGTTCACGGGTTCTCCAAGTAAACGGATGTTAACCTATCACTTGTTCAGATTCTTCTCAAGACTTCTGAAAACAGTTCATGGATTCTTCCCAAGTAACGGATGTTAATCTATCAGCTTGTTCAGATGCACCTTTGAATTCAGAAGCCTCCCAACAACGGATGCTGCTCTTTACTGATTCAACTTCAAGATTTCTGAAAACAGTTCACGGGTTCTCCAAGTAAACGGATGTTAACCTATCACTTGTTCAGATTCTTCTCAAGACTTCTGAAAACAGTTCATGGATTCTTCCCAAGTAACGGATGTTAATCTATCAGCTTGTTCAGATGCACCTTTGAATTCAGAAGCCTCCCAACAACGGATGCTGCTCTTTACTGATTCAACTTCAAGATTTCTGAAAACAGTTCACGGGTTCTCCAAGTAAACGGATGTTAACCTATCACTTGTTCAGATTCTTCTCAAGACTTCTGAAAACAGTTCATGGATTCTTCCCAAGTAACGGATGTTAATCTATCAGCTTGTTCAGATGCACCTTTGAATTCAGAAGCCTCCCAACAACGGATGCTGCTCTTTACTGATTCAACTTCAAGATTTCTGAAAACAGTTCACGGGTTCTCCAAGTAAACGGATGTTAACCTATCACTTGTTCAGATTCTTCTCAAGACTTCTGAAAACAGTTCATGGATTCTTCCCAAGTAACGGATGTTAATCTATCAGCTTGTTCAGATGCACCTTTGAATTCAGAAGCCTCCCAACAACGGACGCTGCTCTTTACTGATTCAACTTCAAGATTTCTGAAAACAGTTCACGGGTTCTCCAAGTAAACGGATGTTAACCTATCACTTGTTCAGACTCTTCTCAAGACTTCTGAAAACAGTTCACGGGTTCTCCAAGTAAACGGATGTTAACCTATCACTTGTTCAGATTTTTCTCAAGCTAACAACCGCGGAAGATCGCATTCCCCAGAATTCTCCCTATCCCCAGCGGAGTTCATCAAAATTTCCCAGCAGTAACTTATCTTTACAAATCCCCAGCCAGGGAATCCTCAGGAATTCAATTCCCCTCAGAGTTTAAGCTTCAGCATCCCCGGCAGATCAAGAGCTTCAAGTGGACGATCCCCAATGAAGTCAGACTTTTAAACCTTCTCCCCACAGAATTTTGGAAGGACAAATCTTGAGTTCCCCAGCGAGGTCTCCAGAGTTACCTCCCATCAAGCTGACGATTCTCAAGTTTGACCTCCCCGGCATGAGTTTACTAATTGGAACTCCCCAGTAGAGGTCATCAGGAATTCTCTTCCCCAGCAACAGCCAAGGATTTATTTTCCCCGGCAGCAGTCAAGACGTTTTTATCTTCAGCCATCTCGGATTCATGTATCCTCGGCAGGATTAGCTCATCAGCCTACATGCGCATTCATTACATTCATATCATAAACATTAATGTCACATGTATTGCATCATGCATCATAACATTGCATGCAGCTAACCCCTTTGCCTCTTCAGGTAAGATCAGTCGACAGACACAGATCATCTCCTGAGATTCATCCAAAAATAGTTCAGATGTGACCCGGACACGGCAACATTTTGATACTTATTCCAGATTCATTCAGACGCATCAGCAGAAACCTTACACCGGTTCCTCTTCAACTTCTCAACTTCAAGATTTCTGAAAACAGTTCACGGGTTCTCCAAGTAAACGGATGTTAACCTATCACTTGTTCAGATTCTTCTTCAAGACTTCTGAAAATAGTTTACGGATTCTTCCCAACAACGGATGTTAATCTATCGGCTTGTTCAGACTCTTCTCAACCTTTGAATTTAGTTTACGGATTCTTCCCTACAACGGATGTCAATCTACCAACTGACTCAGACTCTTCTCAATATTTGAAAATAAGTTACGGACGCTTCCCAACAACGGATGCTGCTCCATTGCTTGTTCAGTCCCAACTCTTAAAAATAGTTTACAGATTCTTCAGACGTGGACGTCAATCTGTTGCTTGTTCAGACCCCAATTCAGAGACATTCCAAAACAGGGATGCCCTTCTGATACTCGTCCACTCACCATTGACGTACGGTTCAACATCACCATATGGCATCTATAAGCCCATCCCCCTACCAGCAGTCGCCGAATGGCATCTGTAAGCCCATTCCCAGATGGCATCTCTAAGCCCATCCCCCGACAAATTTCTCTCGCACCAGATGGCATCTTTAAGCCCATCACCAAATGGCATCTTTAAGCCCATTCACCTCCACCGTCACATTGACGGGCGCAAATTTTCTGGGCACATTAGTGTCCAATCTCCTTTTACCTTCAAGTCGCGAAAGGCAAACTTGCCAATCTAACTCTTCAGGTCCAAGAAGATTGGACAGGGGCAACTGTTGTACCCCAAAATTTGCCCTCGCGCTTTTCCACAAGAAATCTCGGCTTCAAACATTTCCTGACTTCTCAAACTGGCTCAAGAATCGGACAAACGGACTTTTCTTGACAGTCAAGCAGAATTAGGGTTTTTTTTCACTGATTTTCAGAGCTCTGAATTGTTTCATACAGTGGGCTCAGGGTTTGGTTGATTTTTGGTTCAATTTTGATCAAGCAAACGTGATTTGGCATTTAATCGGGAATTAGGGTTTTATGGGCATATTCTCAGAAGAATTTAAATTCCACAGCACTTTGCGGTTTATTTCAAGATTCGGATTAAAATTCGCGTTATCTTGGTTTAATCAGTAAAAGAGACAGTGGTTTGAATTCAGTACGTTTTGATTGGGCCAGTCAGATACAAGATGCAGTTTTGAATTCACAGTGCTTTTGCGTTTGATCAGTCCATTTAAGTTAATTGTTGCTTTGCTTTGGATGTGGGATAAGACAGGTTTATTGGATCAATGTTGTTTTATTTTAGTTATTTATTATTCTGAAATTAAATGATTGAATTTATTTTTCAATTGTTTTAATTCTAAGAATTTTAAATAAATAAATAAGCAATAAAGAAAATGGAACCAATTGGATAATTTGGATTTTTATTGATATTTGAATTATTTACAAATTGTTGTTACAGACAATAATTTACATTTAATTTAAATATTACATAGAATGAAAAAAAAAACTATCCTATTTTCTAAATACTCTTCGTTCTTTACTCCGCTCCGGCATTCCATCTTTCATCTGCAAAAAGAACAAGAAAAGTCAGAAAGCATTTAATTAAAAGACAGTAAAAGTTACTCATCATTAGGGGCCACTGACTGGGATCAGTTGCCCTCTCTGCAAATCACGGGATTTCTCCCGGTTCACAGAGAGGGAAGATTATTTTTATTTCATGAAATGCAAATGTCAAAAAATACATAAGTCATAAATTTCAAACTGAAAAAGTTCAATCCAAACTTCCCATTGAAAACTAAACTGAAAGTCCAAAGCCAAAGATGTCAAAGAAAAGCAAAAAGGGAATGTACTGTCAAAGCAGAAAATCTGTCCAAACTGTCAAAAGAGAGATAAAGGAAATGCAGAAAATGTATTATGCAAGCTAAACAGTCTTAACTCATCATTTCCCATAGGGCCCCTTCAAAATAGTACAGAATATAATCATATTAAAATTCAAACTGTACTTTGAGAGAGAGTAAAGAGAGATAAAGCAGGTAGGGTTAGGCATAGTTCAATAGCAGGCAGCAGTCCAACATAGCAGTTCAGAGGAAAAAGAGATATACAAAATCATAAAATAGCCAAGCATATATCAGGACAGTACAGAAGTAAAGCAAGACAGAAAAAAGATTATACAAATCCAAGCCTAGTTCAGCAGCAGGGCAGAAGGCAGCATAACAGTTCACAGCAGACAATAGAGGGTGAATATAGAAAAGAAAATAGCTAACACAGTTTAGGGAGTTCAGAAGTGAAAAGAGGTTAGAGAGGAGAGAAAGTATACAAACTGAGCTCACAACTCTGCATAAGAAAAAAGAAGAAATACCCAAAACCTGCATAAAACAACAACTCTGCAACAGAAATTCGAAACCATGAAACCTCACCCTGTCTCAACCTTCAAAAACACCATAACCTGAATAACCTCAAGCATAAGCATCAGTCATAACCAAAACCACCAATAACCTCACCATACCTACAAACTGATCAAAACCAAGCCAAGCAAACATAAAGATACTGAAACATACCATACTGTCAAAGCTTGAGCCAAACAATAAACAAAAATTGCCTAACCTCTCAAGCATGTCAAAACATGACATCCTACTCAACAATGTCAAAGGCAACATAGGCCCTCAGATCTGAGATCATCACTGGGCATCTCTAGGCAACCATTCAGCAAAAATTCCAAGGCAATAACTGTTCAAAGTTATTCAAAAGCTAGCATTCAACAATTCAAAGCAACAGGCATAAAGGCAGTTCAAAGAGCCTCAGAAGCAAGCTTCATCATAGGCAAGCACACATAGGCAAATCAGAAAAACGAAAGTGAAACAAATCATAGGCAAAGGGACATAAAGAAGAAGAGGTAAAGAAGTGAACATTAGGGTTCCTCAGTACATATCATCAGCAAACCCTAAAACGGTAACAAATGTAAAAGTACCAAACTTTCCCAAGCTTGTTTCCAGCTTCGCCACCGGGCCTCCGCCTCAACGCCTCCAGTTCCGGTCCCCTTTCCTCTATCTCCCAAAATTAAGGTAGCTTTTCGTCCCCTTCTCAATCTCAAGAAAAGAAAAACAAACGATAATAACGAGTAAGATTATAACTCAGACTAAGCGAGAAGAAGAGTGAAAATTCTAAAATAGGTGAGATCGTTACCCTGTCCGTTTAGGTTTAGTCCAATCGCGGAGATGAGAGGAACCGGAGGTGGCATTGGGCAAAAGCTCTAGGCATCACATTCAGCGTTCAGGGGAGTGAAGTTTGATCGGAGAAGACGGATACCACGAACGCGCCGCCGCTGATTAACCCTAGCCTTTGTTCTGAACTGAACCAAACGCCTAACCCTAATTTCATTTCAAACTCAACGTGGGCTTAACCCGTTCCTAATTCCTCTAAGCCCATTAAAAATACTTCTCCTCTTTCTTTTTTAACAACATTAAAAACTAATCTTTTTTTATATAGAATACTTATTCTTTTTTATAAAACACTAATCTTTTTTTTATTTTTACAAACAATGTTTACCTTTTTTATCTTAATTAAAAAATACTTTTTTTATCATAAAATTAAGACCTTTTTTAGATAGATATTTTGTATATACATATTATATTAAAAATTAATTTTGTACATATCATATAAAATATTTTCTTTAGATTAATACACATTTGCACAAAAAATAACGAAATACTTCTATACGCAAAAAAAAAAACATTTTTAATACATATTGAAATATATTTGTATATATTATCTTTTCTTTTTATTTATATATACATGATTAAATTGAAGATACTTTTTAATTAAAATGCATATTTGTACATATTATACATTTTTCATACATAATTAAAATTAAACTTTTTTTTCCTCTTAGTTAATGTACATTTTTGCATATAATAATTCGATACATCTTTTAATATTGAAATTCATAAAACATTGTGACTAAAATACTTTTTTTAATTAAAACTTAACATTCTAATCAAAACACTTCATTTTTCTTTTGTACATAATTAAACATACAAAAATCAAGATTCATCTAAAAAACATTCATCTAGGTCAAAACCCTAATACGCTCAACTTCACATTTCGCACTTGTACATAGTTACACATATACAATTCACATACTTGTACATATTTACACTTATACATTTGCACTTACACAATATATTGCCCTACACACATTTTATCTTATATTTATACATTCGACATTTATAGTTTGATTGTGACATTCGATTTGGTTGTAAATACTATAAGTCTCATCCCCTTGTACATTTATACCCCCACTCCTGGATATTATTGTGTAATAGCGTAGATTTACATTCTGCAATTTACAGTTTTCCAATTATACCATGGTTAGACCTAGGGTTTGTATGTACCTAAAATCAAAACGCTAGATAACCTAATACAAAAACAAATGCATGTAATCAATACACAATCACACTTGCACCCCCTAGGGTAATCCCACATGTTGCCTTCCAAAATGGGCCATGCTTGCACGTCGAGTATCCTTGGCAAAACGAATCAAATGATCATAAGTCCCTCGATGACGCTTTCGAAAGTTGCCTAAACGGAATGATCATAGTCCCTTCAAAACAAATTGCCAAAGACACTTGGCACCATTGCATTCATGGTCCATACGATGACCCGCGCCCGTCCCGAATAAACTTCCTAAACGCAAGATTGTCTACCAATTTCAATGGTAGAACAAAATTGTTAAAAGGGGTTAAAACATGACAAAAACCTTTGAGTACAATAGGGTAGACAAAACTCTTAGTTACTTGAGATCAAACTTGCAAAAACACTTGCCTTCTTTTCAAAAACCACAATCCACAACACTTTCAAAAAATCAACTTTTCAAACTTTTGAAACATCTTTTCGAAAAGATATGCACCTTTGTAAAACATTCGAGTAAAGAATTATTACAAGGTTGGCCTAAGACAAGGCATCTTTTTCCAAAACATTTTCAAAAAGCACTCACACACACACCATTTTCAAAGCAATCGAAAAACAAGGCAAGTGATCTAAAAAACCAAGTAACTAAGAGCCCATGGATAACCATGGATGAAAAGGGTGCTAATACCTTCCCTTTTCATAATCTACCCCCCGAACCCACGAAATATCTCAAAAGGTTTTTGCTGTGCTTTTTTTAACCTTTCCTTTAGGATAAAGTAAAAAGTCGGTGGCGACTCTTGCTCAACCGCACAAGTGCGAATACGAACGCAAAACACTAGTCAGTTCTCCCACCGTATCACAGACACTTCCAGCTAAGTCTCTCCATTTTTTAGCATAGTTCTTAAAACCTTCACTTGCACCCATTGACATACCCTGAAGCTGCATACGGGTGGGAGCAAGGTCGGCCTTATACTGATACTTCCTGTAAAAAGCAGCAGCAAGGTCCTCCCAGTTTCGGACATTGGCTCCTTCCAACTGATAAAACCATTCAAGCTGAGTCCCTAACAGACTATCTTGAAAGAAGTGTACCCACAAATTTCTATCCGCAGTGTGGGATTGAATTTTCCGGACGTACGAGCGGAGATGGAGTTTTGGACAGGATACTCCATCGTACTTGGCAAAAATCAGAGCTTTGAACTTATGAGGGATCACCACTCCTGATACCAGTCCCAGCTCTCCGAAATCCAAACCAAGAATCTTTTGAATCTCCATAGCACTCAGACGGTCTTCTAACTACTTGTACCTATCCTCAGCAGGAGGATATTTCTCTTCATCATAATTTGTATCATCATCAGTTGTTGCAGAACTGGGGCCCTTTTCTTCTTCTTGGTTCTCCCCTTCCTTGGATGAAGAGGTCAGAGCAGCTTGATGTTTCAACCTATCCCTAAATCTTTTGCCCATATTCAGGAGAACGACCTTCTTCTTCTTCTTCTTCTTCTTCTCTTTCAGGATGAGAGCCTTCAAGTCCTCTTGCCCTTTAGCCAAACTCAAGAACATCTCTTGGAATTGGGCGTTTTGTGCCTGAAGATCTTTGATGGCTTGATCGGAAGACATTTCATGCTGAAATAAACAGCGAAGAATATGAGAAACCTGTAATGGTACCTGTAATGGTGTGCATGATAATGGGATGCGTATGTAATGATTTCAAAGACTTTGGGAGATTTAAATTTGTAAACCAAAAATGAACAAACTTTATTAGATTAATTTGTAAAAGGTTCCACTATGCCTTTAAGGTGTTACAAAGAAGTAAATGAAAAACAAATCTAAAGCTAGAAAAAGAAAAATCAAAAATCCCATGGACCCTTCCCATTGGTGCTGACATAGTCATTGATCGTTCTTTCTTCCTCGAGCTGCCTGGTGAGCTTCAAAATCTTCCTTTCTTGCTCATGGTACTTCTCCCGGTAAGCATCCCTTTCCTCTTTCAGTTGAATCCAAGACCTTTGCAATGCCCCAGGATCAGTGGGCATGTAAGGATATAGAATTGTGTAAGGAATGCCTTCTTCATTAGTGGGCTATACAATCACTGGAAATACAGCTTCATAGGGAATCCCAAGCTTCTGGGCATGAGCTCAGACCCATTGGAGATAAGGCTGCATAGGAAGGGAAGTCCTTGGTCCTAGCTCTGGAGGGTCAGATCTATTCATCATGCCCCAAGCTCGTATAAACCTCTGGCGGTGCTCGTCAACGTCTTCCTTGTAATCAAATGCAATATCCATAAGAAGTAGCTCATGGGGACCGTCTCTCCGAGCACGACCAAACTGTCTCAAAGCTAGACAAGGATTGTAGGTTATACCCCCTCTGGTTCCAAGCAACGGGACATTAGGGTATCCCCCACAACGATCAATGACAACAGTGATTTCCATAACCCGGGAGCTCCAAAGAATGTTTGTATGGACAAGTGACATTACCCTGTAAGACAATCCCAAACCTCCCTCGTTCTTCACCATGGACTTAGGGAGGTGCAAAATAAACCACCTCGATAGCAACGGCATACAACACATAAGAGACCCTCTTCTACGCACAGTTCGAGTGTAGAGGGCATGCAAGATATCACCCAATAGAGTAGGCACATGATTGCAAGAAAGGAAGATCTTAACCGCGTTCGCATCTATAAAGGAATCTGGATTCAGGAAGAGAACCAAACCGTAGATAAGGAGAGCCAAGATATCTTCGAAATCTTGAAAATCCAAACTATCCCAGAATAGCTGAGCCTGATCTATCAGAAACTTGGCTAAGAAACCTTCGACCCCGCTTCGTGTTTCCTAATTGGACACTACATCATCCTGTTTCAGATGCAGAGCTGAGGAAATGTCTTCTGGTCTAGGAGTCTCTTCCATACCTGTGAAAGGCATCTGCTTAAGGATGGATATGCCCAATAAGTGAGAAAACTCTTCCAAAGTGGGAACCAGTTGATAATCTGGAAAGGTGAAGCAATGATGTGCCGGATCGAAGAACTGGAAAAGCACACTCATCATCTGCTCATCAAACTTTGAGGTAACCAAGCTAAGAAGATGTCCATGTCTTCGGAAGCCATAATCTACAAAACAGAACAAAGATAAATCCCCTCGGTCTTTGAAATGGTTAGTGTAATGAAGTATGCATGTTATGTTATGATGCATGATGTCATGATAAAACACACAACAGGTATAGCAGATAACAGGCATGGAAAAGGCAAACAAGTCACACAAAAGCCCTTAAGTTTAAGGCTTGCATGGGGTCTAAGGTATTACCCTCTTGAAGTTCAGTTGGTTTCAACTTGTCCTAGCAAAAGTAATCGGGTTCTAGAGGTTCTCAATATCACTGACCATCCTCCATCGGTCATGGTTTCAGCTCATGCAATCTTTTCTTGCGGCCAGAACTATCTCGAGAGTATGGTCTTAATGAGTGTAGCATCGAGTATCAACCAGTTCTCAGCTTTACACTGAGGCCGGCTATCTCACTACTTCCTACTGGCCAAGTTGGTCGATTAAAGGTTCTAAGGTCAGTTGATGCTTAACGACACACATAGCAGCCCTGTATTCTCCTCGTTTCTCCACAAGGGATACTGGTACCAACCAATGTGCCACATCAATGTAGCTACTGCTTCAACCGTATCGGTCTATGTTGTACAGTTCCCTCACAGTTTATTGCTACTTACCTAAAAGGTGTTCCCCAGATCCGGGTTAGGATCTATAGTAACTCCCGATACAAAGCCCTCAAAGATAAAGCAATCAAATCAAACAATAGAAGCAAATATGATGAACTAATCCTAAGGTATACCCCACTTATTAATCCCCAGCAGAGTCGCCAATTCTATGATCCGGTGGCCAGAACCGGACTGTTTGAAATACTGGTTTGTGTTTTGCGTTTGTGTTCGCAAAATGTCACGGTAAGCAAGAGTCGCCACCGACTTTTATTTTATCCAACTGGAAAGGAAAAAAGCACATAAAAATTCCTTTTTCGAGATTTTGAGCACGGGGGATAGATTATAGAAAGGGAAGGTATTAGCACCCTTTCTATCCGTATTTTTCTACGGGATCTTGGGTACTGGCTCATCATTTTCAAAATTGCTTATGTTTTGTTTTATTTGAAAAAAAATTTGTTTGACTTCGATTTAACACTTGCTTATGTCTTCAAGAGTGTTACGAAGTGTTTTTGAAAACTTTGTTTGAAAAGAGTGTAAGTGTGGAAAAAAGTTTGTTTGTTTTGAGCAAGTACCTACTAGCATCTACCTACTCGAAAAAAGAATTGTTCTGTGTTCGTTCCCTTTAGACAGTGCTATCCTACTATTAGTGAGTAGGTAGCACCGCCGTTGGAGTTTTAAGGGTCAATTCGAAAGGGACGTACGATCACTAAATCAATGTTAGGATGTCTTAGTAATAACCCTAATGTCTTAAGATCATATTCGAGGCAACAATTCCGAGGCAACCTTTCTGAACGGGACTTTGATCTTTGTTTAGACAAGAGAGCGACCACTAAAATATCCTATACTTAATGATTGTTTACCAAAGGCAACCGAAGTGAGAGTATACCTAGGAGTGCACATGTGCGATTGATTCAATTTCAAATTATTATCTTTGCACATTTAGGGTCTGCTAACCATTTTAAAATTTACATACAGTCTTGTCATGCAACCCTAATATCATACATCTAACCGTTAATATTTCCGGAAATTAAAGTGCGAGAAGTAAAGCTACGCTATTACAAGGCTTCGGGTATTAATTACATAGCCAAAAAACCCGCCAAAACGATAAATAAACGGAACAAGTCCTAATTAATCTATTACATCCGGTGAGCAGTTACATCAATATAAATAAAAATAAAGTGCGCGCGATGAATCGAGGACGAGAGAAAATTAGGGTTTTGACCCCATCTAACCTAATTAAAAGAAAAGTCATTTTTTTGGTTGTTTTGATTATTTTAAGAAAATAAGGGTTAAAATTAAATATGTACAAACTTAATTAACTAATTAAATTAAATTAATAAAAACTAAATTATTTGTCCTATTTTAGTTTTTTTGGTTATTTTTAAAAAAGAAAAAATTAGAATTAAATTAAACTAAAACCGTAATTTCCTAATTGATTTTAATTTATTTACAAAAAGAATTAGAATTACCCTAAATTTAAATAAACTAATTAAATTAATTTTGATAAAAAACAAATATCCCAAATCTAATTGGATGAAAAATTATTTTTATGATTTTTTGATGAAAAAGAATTAATTTTGTGTGTTATGAAAATAATTTAATTAATTAATTAAGAAAATATAAAAGAAAAGAAAAAGAAAATGGGCCTGTAATCAGCAAATTTAGAGGCGTGCCTTTAGCAATTTCTGGGCCCAAGCAAACTTGGTCCACGTTTGACTTCCTGGATTCCATATTGTGCGTTGACTGGGCTTTTGGTGGATCATCACATGGTGGCCTTCAGATCTGGCTTCCTGGAGATCCAATGATGGATATTGAATCTGTGAAGAAAATTCAAGAAAAATGGCAAATGTTTGGAGGCAGGGGTCGAACCACTGACCTCATGCCATACAATACCTTAGCATTCCCTTGGCTGCCACTGGGCCACTTGATTCCATTTGTTAATATATGAAACAAAAATAATAAAATACATAAAGCGAAGCTGGCTACCAAACACGCGCCAAATTTCAAACAAGCGAATAGGATGATGCCACGCATGTCATCTTCTTCCTCTCTCCGTTGGTAAAAGTCAGAGACTTTTACCTACGGACATAGGGTTGTCACTACAAACCCTGCATATATCAAAATCGCACACATGCATGATAAACAAAATCTAATGGTATAGATCAAATTGCCTTGGCCTGCTGAGCATCATGGTGCCCTTCTTGTGGACCAATTTTGCCTGTATAAAAAGATCCTAAAATGAGACACAAAACCCTAATAATTGCAAATCTCTATAGAGTTATAAAAAATGCAATTAATTGTTATAAACAGCTTATAAATGCTTCAAGGAACAAGAATATGCAGGTAATTCATGCTATAAGTGCCAAAATCATGTGATTCGATTTCAAGAAAAAGCCATGGTCGTGGATCACTTACAATGAGTTCTAGCGTTGGAAAATGCTTGTTCTTGATTGGTACAGCTCCCTTGTATGTCCAGGATACGAATGGGATGGCTTAGGAATCTTGAAAACTCCTGGAAGTGCAAAATCAAATCACCACTTTCTTTGAGTTTTCCAAGTTTGGTTCTCTTTCTACACGCTTCTAAACCTTGTGTTTTTTGTCTGCTTTTGTTCACTATATATCACTGATCAAATTAGGTTTACAAAAGTCCAATCAATCTTTGTCAATTATGGCTTTTGGTCTTAATTTGATTTCCATGAAAATCTTTCCAAAATAGGCCAAAATCAATCTTTTTATGCCCAACCATTCCTTGCACGATTTGATTTTGTTGCTAGCTGTATAAGTGACCTGAAATGTGCACAAAATCTTGAGGTTTGAATGATTTGGATATTTTCATGATTTATTTAGATTTAAATTGATTTAATTAAAATAAAAAATCAAAATAAATAGCAAAAATAAGATAAATCCAAGTGTAAAGAGCTAGGACTCGTGGACCATGCTACCAACTCAAAACAAGTGCAAAAAGTTAGGCCCATTTAACAAAAATTGCAATTTGAGGCACTTTTGACTTTTGGCAATTTTGCAAAAAAGGTTAACTTCACCAATGCATAACTTACTCAATTTTGATCCTTTGAAGGTTTTCTTTGAATTTTTATAAATCTCCAGATGTTCTCTAAGAAACCCTTTTGGTCTCATCTCAATTGAGTCTTCCATGTTCATCTATGAAGCTTTGACAAAAAAAAGGTGTTTTTGTTGACTTTCTAAAATGACCTATAATATCCAAATTTCGTAACATCTTGTGAATGCATATTTTGAACTTGGGAGCTGAATATGGATTGTATATCATTGCATCCTCTTCAAAATGAGCTTTGGATGGGTCATTTCTCATAAAGTATGAGAAAGTTATGCTTGGTCAAAGTTGAGTTGATTTTTCCTACAAAACCCTAATTTAGCTACTTTTGGGCTTTGATGAATTGTGAGAAATCCTTGAGGAATCATGATCAACCCTTTATCAAATGATGAATAATACTTAAAAATGAGGATGTTGACCAAAAACCTTGAGGTTTGACTGTATGGGGACCACAATTGACTTTTGCCCTAGCATAGTCGATTTTCAGGCCTTTGAGCAATTGACTGAGCAAATTTCCTCTGCAAGGCTTGAAACTTGACATGGATGATCTTTAGAACATATTAGGACAATGGTGAGAATTTTGGATCCCTTGGACTCAAGTATCTTGATGCAACATGAAACCCTAATTTGAGGTAGACTGCCTTAGGAGAGAGTTTGTCTGGTCAACCCTTGGACTTCCTTGAGCAACTTGAGGATCTTTTTTGAAATGTTTTGAGAAATATGGGAGGGAAAATTTTGGGGTACAACAGGTAGTATCGAGAATGGGCTTACAGATGCCATTAGGAGGAGATGAAGGAAGGTCACCGGAGATGGGCTTAAAGATGCCATCCGGAAGATATGACGGAGAATCGTCGGAGATGGTCTTAAAGATGCCATCTAGAGGATGTTGATTTCCCGAGATATTCCTTTGATGAGAATTCCTGTTCCTGTCGTTGAGGAGGAATCTGCTGAGGAATGTTGGTCACTTTTTTTGGAGAAATGGAATTTTAGGAACTTCATTTGTCCATTACTCTACTGGGGAATCATCTCTTAGTCGAGGAGATGAAAATGAACTGTTATCTGGTCGTGCTCCAGGCCTTACAGTGATTTTCAAAGGATAATAAGACTGACTTCTGTCTGGTCGTGCTCCAGGTTTTACAGTGACTTATTGGGGAGATGAGATTAAACTTTCAATATAGTCGTGCTCCAAGCTTTGCAATCTCAAAAACTATTATATGGTCGTGCTCCAGGCTTCAGAAGGAATTAAGTGGTTATTCGGTCGCATCCGGGTTTCAACTTGAATTTAAGGTATACTAACATTCGGTCATTTCTAGGCTTCAATAGTAATTGGCCGAGTAAACTGCTATCTGGTCGAATTCAAAGCTTCGCAGTACCTCATACTGTTATTTGGTCGTGCTCCAGGTTTCACAGTGTCTCTTGCCGCTATCTGGCCATGCTTCGGACTTCACAGCATCTTATATTGTTATCTGGTCGTGCTCCAGGCTTCAGTAATTTGGGGAAATTAAGCTGTTATCCGGTCAGTTTTTGGGCTTCATAGCTTTTTAAACTAGAATAGTAATCTTAGTATCGATTTGACTGAACTAGGGAAAGGTCTCGAGTTGTCTTCAAATGGGAGAAAAATCTTAGTATCGATTTGACTGAACCCGGGAGAGGTCTCGGATTAACTTTGACTGGCATAGAAATCAGGAGAATCCTAGCGGCGATTCGGCAGACCCAGACGAAAGTCTTAGAACATCTTCAACTAGAATAGAAACCTTAGTGTCAGTTTGACTGAACCTGAGAAAATCTTGAAAAGTGTTGGAATATCTTCAACAGGAATAGAAACCTTGGTGTCGGTTTGACTGAACCAGAGAGAACTTGTGAGAACTTGATTGCATCTTTCCCTGAAAGGTAAAGAGTTTTCTGTATGTAATGTCATGATGTATGAAATGTATTGAGTAATGATGTTCTCAAAATAAATGAGATTGTGTTGTATAATATGTATGCACAAGCCATGATGTATGGATATGCAATGCTATTGTGATATTCTCTAGCTGGGGAAAATAAATCCTGGACTGCTGCTGGAGAGTATAAGGAGTTGAGTTCTCCGTTTCCGCTGGGGATAGTGACCGGAGATGATTAGCTGGGGATTTACATCCATTATTCTTGAGAACATTCTGCGGGAGGAGACTCTGTCTGAGAATAATCCTGCGGGGGAATGACTCTATGGGGAAGAGAGATACTCTGTTGGAATATCTGCTGATTTGGAGAAATAAACTCAGTTGGGGATGAACTTCCATTTCTAGAGAGAAGAGCTCAGTTGGAGATTGAGCTTCCGCTGTCAGAGAAATAAACTCTGCTCGGGAGATGGCTTTATAAACTGTTTATGATTATAAAACTCGGTTGGGGAATGTAGATATTAGTTCTCTGAAGGAACCTGCTTGGGGATACGGAGGTCAGACCTTGGTTGTCTCGGCTCTATGGGGAATATAGGTATCACTGGCTTGTATGTGATAGTGACTTTGCTTCCAACTGTCTCTGCCCCTTGTACCATGATGGACGGGGTAATTATCGGTATTTAGGTTTTGTACCAGTTTCTTTGAGTTCTTAGTAATTGTCTTTCTGTTTTATATGCAGATATTTGTGAACAGTAATCATATTCAAATGCATATGTCAAGAATAAAACATTGGATGTATTTTTGCAAAACAAAACAGAAAACGGAAAAAACAAACACAGAATTTGTACTCAAAATACTCTTTGTATTGATTTGAAATTTTCCTATAACAGGCATTTTTTAAAAGGAGGTTGACGCTCTAGTAAGAGAACGCCGCTGTAAAAATGGAAATTATTAAAGAAATTGTGTACAAAAAGAAAACAGCTATGTGTAGTGATCCCATTGGGTTTCAATTCTGCTATTGCCCCTATGTCTTCGAGCATCTCATCACTTTGCTGCTTGTCCGAAGCTGACTGGATTGACCGGTACCGTTTGAACTTGATATCTGATTACTAAGGTCTGATCGCAAGGTGATCCAATGAGATATAGTGATACGCTTTAATCCCTAATTTTTTCCTGGACCGCCCTTTCGGGTTTTCAATCCACCGGGATACCCTTTTTTGCCCAAGCTTCCCTTTCGGCTTTTCAACTTGTCGGGTGTATAGATTTTTTTCATTTTGTATCCTTAATTTTTTCTCGAAACCTTTTGGTTCGTCGGGATGCGCTTATTTTTGCCTAGGTATGTCAACCTAGCGGGTCTTTATAATGCGTAGTATCTTTTCACTATGTCCGCATTGATAGGGTGTGGAAGGTCGTTACCATCCATGGTGGTCAGAATCATGGCTCCACCGGAAAATATGTTCTTGACTACAAATGGTCCCTCATAGGTGGGAGTCCATTTTCCCCTGGGATCACCTTGCGGCAGTATGATGCGCTTGATTACCAGATCTCCTACTTGATACACTTGTTGTCTAACTTTCTTGTTGAAGGCCTTGATCATTCGTTTCTGATACATTTGACCATGGCAGACAGCAGTAAGTTTTTTCTCGTCGATTAAGTTCAATTGATCAAGTCAAGTCTGGATCCAATCGTCTTCGCTCAAACCCACATCCTTCATAATCCGTAGAGAAGGGATCTGGGCCTCCATGGGTAGGACAACCTCCATGCCATATACCAGAAAATAGGGTGTTGCCCCTCTCGACGTACGTGATGAAGTACGGTACCCGTGAAGAGCAAATGGTAACATCTTGTGCCAGTCTTTGTATGTCATTGTCATCTTCTGTATGATCTTTTTAATATTCTTATTAGCAGCTTCGACAGCCCCATTCATCTTCGGCCAGTGAGGAGAAGAGTTATGATGCTGAATCTTAAACTATTTACAGAGTTCAGTGACCATCGAGTTGTTGAGATTAGTACCATTATCCGTGATGATTCTCTCAGGGATACCATAATGACAAACCAAGTTATGCTTGATGAACCGTGCCACCACATTCTTGGTAACCGTAGCAAAGGAGGCATCCTCAACCCACTTCGTAAAGTAATCAATAGCCACTAGGATGAAGCGATGCCCGTTGGATGCGGTAGGTCTGATCTCGCCGATCATGTCAATGTCCCATATTACAAAGGGCCAGGGAGATGTCAAGATGTTCAAGGGAAATGGAGGTACACGCACCTTATCAGCATATATTTGGCACTTGTGACAGGTTCGAGAATGCTGATAACAGTCGGCTTCCATAGTGGACCAGTAGTATCCTACCCGTAGGATCTTCTTTGCCATGGTATGTCCACTGGAATGAGTGCCAAAGGTACCTTCGTGTAGGTCTGCCATAATCCTCTCTGCTTCACTCTTGTCTACACACCACAGTAAGGTAGAGTCGTGATTGCGCTTATAGAGGATTCCATTACTGAGGAAGAACTTTGCAGCAAACCTTCTCAAAAATTTCTTGTCATTGACAGATGCGCCTTCGGGGTATTCTTGAGCCTCGAGATACCTTTTCACCTCATGAAACCAAGGTTTGTCGGCTACCTCCTCAGTATCAATCTCACAGCAGTATGTGGTTCATCCAACCTCTCAATAGTGATTCGGCGAGCTTCATTGTCCCACCTGACTTTGAACATTGATGACATGGTAGCTAGCGCGTCCGCTAGCTGATTCTCTTCTCGTGAGAAATGTTCAAAGGTGATCTCTTCAAAATGCGGCAGCAGTGTCAGTACATGTTCTCTATAAGGGATAAGGTTTGGGTGTTTCGTACCCGACTCTCCTTTGATCTGACTTATCACCAAAGCGGAATCTCCGAATACACTCACTAACTTGATTCTTAGGTCAATAGCAGCTCTAAGACCCATGATACACGCTTCATACTCTTCCATGTTGTTGGTACAGTTGAAACATAATCGGGCTGTAAACAGAGTATGACAGCCCTCGGGAGATATGATTACAGCGCCAATGCCGTTACCCAGTGCGTTTGAGGCTCCATCAAAAAACATAGACCACCGGGATCCTTCCTCGGGTCCTTCATCCGGTCCAGGTTCTTCACAGTCGATTACTAACATGATGTTCTCATCCGAGAACTCAAAATTCATGGACTGGTAGTCATCCACGGCTTGATGTGCCAAATGATCAGCTAACACACTTCCCTTGATTGCTTTTTGGGTTGTGTTTTGGATTTCGTACTCGGTTAAGATCATTTACCATCTTGTTATTCTTCCGGAGAGAGAGGGCTTCTCGAAAATGTACTTGATCAGATCCATCTTAGATATCAATAAATTAGTGTGGGTCACCATATATTGTCTCACAGTCGGTAAACCTTTTGATAAGGTAGTATATTGCGTGCTCTTTTCTACCAGACTCGTCATGCTGCCCTAGCACACACCCCCATTGAATTATCTAGCACTGTTAAGTACATTATCAAAGGTCTTCCTTCAGTCGGAGGCATCAGAATAGGAGGTTCTTGGAGGTATTTCTTGATTCTGTCAAAGGCGACCTGGAATTTGTCATTCCACTTTACCACTTGATCTTTCTTCAGAAGCTTGAAGATTGGCTCACAAGCAGCAGTCAGATGTGAAATGAATCGGGCAATGTAATTTAGGCGTCCCAAGAAACCTCTAACTTCCATCTCAGTACGGGGAGCCGGCATCTCTTGTATGGCCTTCACCTTTGCAGGGTCTACTTGAATACCTTTGTCATTGACGATGAATCCCAGAAGCTTACCAGACCTTACCCCGAAGGTGCACCTATTCGGATTTAACCTCAGCTTGTACGTCTTCAACCTATCAAATAGCTTTTGTACATGATCAAGATGTTCTTCCTTAGTTTGAGACCTGGCTATCATGTTATCGACGTAAACCTCTATCTCATGGTGAATCATGTCATGGAACAGAGCTACCATAGCTCGCTGATAAGTTGCCCCAGCATTCTTCAACCCAAACGACATTGTAGTAGAAAGTGCCCCACTGTGTAACAAAGGTTGTCTTCTCCATGTCTTCAGGTACCATCTTGATCTGATTGTAGCCAGAGAAACCGTCCATGAAGGAAAAGACTTTGTGTTGTGCAGTTTTGTCAACCAGAACATCGATGTGGGGAAGCGGGAAGTCATCCTTGGGGCTTGCCTTATTCAGGTCTCTGTAATCCATACACATTCGTATTTTACCATCTTTCTTAGGTACTGGAACCACATTAGCAACCCACTACAGATAGGAGGTGACAGCTAAGAACCCTGTGTTGAACTGCTTCATAACCTCTGCTTTAATCTTCTCTAACATCTCAGGGCGCATACGACGAACCTTTTGCTTTACCGGAGGGCAGACTTCTTTATTCGGCAGACAATGAACCACTATATCTGTGTCTAGTCTCGGCATGTCTTCATATGACCAGGCAAAGATTTCAACATACTCATGCAACATCTGTACCAACCGCTGTTTGACACTAAGCTCCAGATTTTCACCTATCTTAACCTCTTTTATGTCTTCCTCTGTACCCAAGTTCACTGTCTCAACCGGCTCTTCATGAGGCTGTATGGACCTTTCTTCCTGCTGTAATAGTCTAGCAATTTCTCCGGGTACCTCACAATCTTCCTCACCTTCGTCCTCGGCTTGGTTGATCGTATTTTCAAAGTCATAAGGAGCAGTAGCAGAACTGTTATCAATGGGATCCAGAGTGGATATGGATTTGCATTTGGATACATGAGTGTGTGTAAGAGCATAGTTGTATAGACAGAATAAAAGAAAAGAAAGACAGAGAGCACAAAATTTGTATGCAAACGTCCAATGCTTTATTCATGTCATATGAAAATGAAACATGATAACCCTCACAAATAGAACCATTGTGCCCCAGGTAAGACACATGGTTATAGAGTTTATATTGTTTTTAAATTACATATCTGAAAAATTAGAAAGACAATTACTCCTGAACAGAAGTAATTGGTACAAAGTCCTTTGCAATCCAGTTACTGAGTCTGCCGTTGGTAGCCAGGAAGATCCAGCTGTCAATGTCGGAATCACCATCAATGTCTTCAACCACATTGACCCCAGGATTGCTCATGCGTGGGGGAGGTCCTCCAGCCCGAGTGCGACGAACTGCCTTTTGAGCACCTGTAGTAAAGCCCAAACCAGATTTGTCAGACTTGTAATGAATAACTGGGAGCTGACCCCAAATGGTAGACCCACCTTCTTCAACCATTTCTCGTGCATCCTTGAGAGAAGCCATCTTCGAGGGAGATTTGGTGACCTTTGGAGGACTTTCGATAGTTTCTACTGTAGCAATAATCTGAGGTACCTCTTCAAAGTTCTGGCAAGGAGTCTCGATGAACTCGCCATCCATTTCCACATACCTGAAGGAGTTCAAGTGACCGATCATATACTCCTCTTCACCATGCACAGTGATAATCTTTCCTCTTACTGGGTACTTCAACATTTGGTGGATGGTAGAAGTAACAGCCCCAGCCCCATGTATCCAAGGGCGTCCCAACAAGCAAGAATATGATGGTTTGATATCCATTACGTAGAAAGTGGATTCGAAGGTCTGGGAACCAACTTTGATAGGGACATCCACTTCCCCGTGCACCATCCTCTTCGAACCATCGAAATATCTCACTACTATATTTTCAGGCTTCAAGGTCAAGCCTTCGCAGTCCAATCAGTACAGAGCTTTTTTAGGTAGCACATTTAATGAGGAGCCAGTATCTACCAAAACATGGGCCAGAGTCGTGCCCCTGCATTCAACGGAAACATGAAGAGAATCATTATGCTTCCTCCCCTTTTGTGTCAGATCCACATTGGAAAAACCCAAACCATTATCGGCAGTCAGACTAGCCATACAATCTTCAAACTGATCAGCAGATGTCTCTTGTGGCACGTGAGCCATCTTCAGAAACTTAACCAAAGCCTTCGCATGGGCCTCAGAACACAACAATAAAGCTAACATAGAAATTTTGGATGGGGTCTGCCCCAGCTGCTCGCCACGTTGTAGTCTCTCTTCTTTATTATCTTCAAAATTTCTTCCATTTCTTTTTTGGAAGCTTCTGGTATGGTTATTGAATTGGCCTTTGTCAGGACAGGCTCAATCAGTATGTCTTTGCCTCGAGTCTCGGCCGACTCGGTGATAGGAGGGTCAACAGGAGTAATTACTGGAATTGTAGTAGTAGTCTTGGGTGGAACCACAGCAGGAATGATCACAGGTCTGGTAACAGCCTTTGGGGGAGAAATTTCAGGGGAGAACACTCTTCCACTTCTTGTTATTTTACTGGTTCCGGCAATATTGACGATGCCGGAATCATCATTTTCAGCAATCTTGTCTTCAATGGCTAGCATGTCCTGCTTTACGCCGTGGTAATAGACGTCGGCCCCATAGTTCCAAGAAACAGCTTTGTCCGATGAGTATGGGATTGGTCCAGGCATGGTTATGATCAACGGAGTCACCTTCGGAACTAGTGTAATCCTGACGGGTCTCTTATCCGAGGCCCTGGGAGGATTGGCGGAAATGGTTATGATAGCAATGTCTTTACAAGAAACAGTCAGAACAGGGGTCTTCTCAAACAGAATCTCTTTGTCATCCATCAGGCGCTGAACACCTACCTTCAACAAAGGGAAACCAGTCGATAGAAATGAACAAAAGTGGCAACCTTCACCACAACCCGGAAATAAACTGGCCTTCAACAAATTCCCCTTGATAGTCATGAGTGGGGTCACCAATTCTTCCACAGAGGTCACAAGCACACCTTCTTCAACGGCATTAACATCTCGACCATGTTTCAGCATAGGAGCAGTGATAACATTGGGAGTCTCCAGGGGATCAAATTCAATCTCCTTAGCATCAATCAGATCATGTACTTTGTTATTCAAAGCGCAACAGTCATTGGTATCATGGCCTAGACTTTCTAAATGGTAAGCACAATGAGCATTCGGTTTATAGTAGGGAGAGGTGGTGTTCGGATTCTTTAAAGCTTCCCTCAGAGTAACCAGATTGGACTTCAGCAAATGAGATAAAACCTAAGATAGCGTCATGTTGATCTGAGTGAACTGTCTAACTGGTCTTTCTGCTCTTGGCTTATTGTTTCTTTGTTGAGCAGGTGCAGGTTTGGAAATCATAACAGCCCCTACCGTCAGACAGTGCTCGGTTCGATTCTGATTCTTTTGGTTATAGACGGCACTGACTTCCTTTTTACCTGCAAACGGGTTCCTTGCAGCACTAGAAGAGGCGTCCTTCTGAATTTTTTCACTTCGGATTCCAGCTTCCACTCTTTTTCCTGTTAAGATCAGTTTAGTAAGATCCTTCGATGAATTTCCAATCAGATGGTTGAAGAATGGCCCAGTCAAAGTTCCCAGAAACATATCCACGAGCTCCCTGTCAGCCAAGGGAGGTTGAACTCTTCCAGCCAAATCTCTCCACTTTTGAGCATAATCCTTGAAACCCCCGTTCGAACCCATAGACAGATTTTGGAGTTGTGTACGGGTGGGAGCGAGGTCTGCATTATACTGATATTGCTTATAAAATGCAGCAGCAAGGTCTTCCCAGTTACAAACATTGGCTCTTTCCAGCTGATAGAACCAATCCAGTTGTGTTCCAGACAGACTGTCTTGGAAGAAATGAACCCACAAGTCTTTGTCAGTAGTATGAGGTTGTATCTTCCTCACATAGGAACGGAGATGCATTTTAGGACAAGAGACCCCATCATACTTAGAAAATACTGGTGCCTTGAATTTTGGGGGAATGATAACCCCGGAGACCAGACCCAACTCTTCAAAATCCAGCCCAGGAACCTTCTGGATTTTCATAGCACTCAGACGCCCTTCTAACTGCTTATACTTTTCATCAGTCGGAGGGTACTGCTCCTCATTATAATCAGTTACATTGTCAGACTCTTTAGGACTAGGGTCCTCTTCTCTAGCTTCACCCTCTTGATTCTCTCCCTCTTTGGATGAAGAAGCTAAATCAATAACCCGTCTTGGAGGCCCTCTGAACCTTCTGATCATATGTGCCACACCGATTGTCCTCTTAGTCTTCTTAGTGTTCTTCTTAACAATCAGAGCCTTCAGCTCTTCTTGTCCTTTGGCCAGAGCCATAATCATTTGTTGGAACTGCGTGTTCTGAGTCTAAAGATCTTTCACAGTTTGTTCAAGATCCATTGCTAAAATAAACAGCGGAGGAGATTAGAAACCTTGTGATACGATGGCAGAACCGACTGTTTTGGAAAATGTTGGTTTGCGTTTTGTGTTTATATTCGCAAAATGTCGCGGTAAGCAAGATCGCCACTGACTTTTATTTTGTCCAACTGGAAAGGAAAAAAGCACAGAAAAATTCCTTTTTCGAGATTTTGAGTACGGGGGGTAGATTATAGAAAGGGAAGGTGTTAGAAACCTTTCTATCCATGGTTTTCCATGGGCTCTTAGGTACTTTCTCATCTTTAAAATTGCTTGTGTGTTTGTTTTGAAATTTTTTTTTTGTTTTACTTCGTTTTAACCCTTGCTTCTGTCTTCAAGAGTGTTACGAAGTGTTTTTGAAAACTTTGTTTGAAAAGTGTTTGGTGTGAAAAATTTTGTTTTGAGCAAGTACCTACTAGCATCTACCTACTCGAAAAAAGACTGTTTATGTTCTTGTTTCCTTTAGACAATACTATCCTACTATTGAGAAATAGGAAGCACCGTCGTTGGAGTTGTAAGGGTCAATTCGTAAGAGACATACGATCACTAAAGCAATGTTAGGACGTCTTAGTAATAACCCTAATGTCTTAAGATCATATTCGAGGCAACCTTTCTGAGGCAACCTTTCCGAGGCAACATTTCTGAACGGGACATTTGATCTTTGTTTAGACAGGAGGGCAACCACTAAAACACCCTATACTTAATGACCGTTTACCGAAGGCAACCGAAGTGAGAGTATACCCTAAGAGTGCACATGTGCGAGTGATTTGATTTCAGTTATTATCTTTGCACATTAGGGTTTGCTAGCCATTTTAAATTAGCATGCAATCTTGTCATACAATCATATTAACATACATCTAACAGTTAATATTTGCAAGAATTAAAATGCGAGAAATAAAAACTACCCTATTACAAGGCTTCGGGGAGGGGGATTAATTACATAGCCAAAAACACGCAAAATGATAAATAAGAGAAAATCCTAATTAAACTATTACATACTGTAAGCAGTTACATTAATATTGTAAAAAATAATGATAAACGCGCGCGATGAATCGAGAACGAGAAAAATAGGGTTTTGACCCCGACTAAGCCTAATTAAGAGAACAATCATTTTTTGTGGTTTTTTATTATTTTAAGAAAATAAGGTTTGATTGAATAAGTAAAAACCTAGTTACTAATTAATTTAAAATTTAAGAAAAAAAATTAAATTAACCTATTTTTGTATTTTTTTATTTTATGAAAGAAATAAAAATTAAATCAAAGGCAAACCCTAATTTTCTAATTTGATTTTAATTATTTACAAAAAAAGTTAGAATTACCCTAAATTAAATTTAAACTAATATTAAACTAAATTTGATAAAATAATAAAAAAACCTAATTCTAAATTTGTGAAATTGATTTTATGATTTTCTTGTGAAAAAAAGAAATGAGTTTTGGTTAGAAAATAATTTAAACAAATTAAAATAAATAAGAAAATAAAAAGAAAGAATAAGAATGGGCCTGGTGTTTTTTTCAGAAAAGGGGGGGTGCCAATTGCAATTTTGGGCCCAACAATCCTTGGCCTGTTTGACTTTGCCAGATTCTATGTGTGCGTTTGACTCCAGTGCATGATGGACCTTCATTGGGAAGGCCTTGGATCTGGCATGCTGAAGATCTGGATGATGGTATATTGATGGTGTATGGTTGACTCATGGGGTTCCAGCACGCTTGATTATGCAAAGAAAAACAACATAAGGCAAATATGGGGACCCGGGGATCGAACTCAGGCCCTTAGGCGTGCTTACCCTGCGCGCTTGCCAGCTGAGCTGGTTGTGTTAGTTGTAACAATAATTGACAACAAATATCATATGCTAAAACAGATAGATAAGCTCAAAAAATGCGTGAAACTCAAATGGCTCAGTCATGGAGCACCTGTTACTTTCTTCTTCCTCCCACCGTCGCTGTAAATTATATGGCTTTTACCTATGGACACCAAGTGTAGGTATAGCCCTGTGCATCTCCAAAATCTTATCCCTGCATGATAAATCACAACCAGTGGTACCAATCAACTAGTTGCAACCTCACGAGCATCATGGTACCACTATCCATGGTCAATTGTCCCTGTACATAAAAACCCTAAAAACGAAGCAAGAACCCTAACCATGGCATCTTGTTGTACAGTTAATGAAAATGCAATTAAGTATCACCATTAGCTTGCAAATAACTAAAGGATTAAGGATATGTCAATAAAACATGCTAACTATGCCAGAATTATTGAATTCGATTTCAAGAAAATATGGAAGCCGTGTGAAACTTACAGCGTGTTTCTAGATGTTAGGAAGCTTGCTAATGGTTGCAATGTGATCCAGTGATATCCAGCAAGCGATAGAGATGCTTAGAATGGCTTGAGATAGCCTAAATCCTGAAAATCGATTTACAACTTTTCTTGAATTTTTGCAACTTTTCTTTCTGTCTTGCACGCCTCCAATCCCTTTGTTTTTGGTCTGCAATCCTTCCTTATGTATCCAAGAATGAATTAGGGTTGCCACTTGGTTTCAAATCTTTTCCAATTATGAGTATTGAATCATGATTTGATCATTGTACAAAATCTTTCCAAATCAAGCAAAATGCAATATTTTGTGTCCATGTGAACCTTGCACGATTTGATTTTATTTCTAGCTGTATAATAGACCTAAACATGCACAAAATCTCAAGCTTTGGTTAGTTTTTGATATTTTCATGATTTTATTTTGATTTTATTTTGATTTTATTTGATTTAATTGAAATAAAATCAAAATAAATGACAAAAATAAAAGAATGAAAAATGGAAGGGCTCATGGGTCGTGGGTCATGTTACAAACTCAGTGCAAGCATAAAAAGTTGGGCCCATTTGACAAAAAATGCAATTTTGGCCACATTTGGCTTTTGGCAATTTTGCAAAAAAGGTCAACTTTTCCAATGCATAACTCTCTCAATTTTGACCCTAGTGAGGTGTTCTTGGACTTTTTAGAAATCTTAAGATGTCCTATAAGCAACCCTTTTGGTCTCAACTCAATTGGGTCTTCCATCTTCATGTATGAAGCTTTTACCCAAAAGGTGTTTTTGTTGACTTTCCAAAATTACCTACAATGTCCAAATTTCTATCTTCTTGTGATTGCATATTTTGAACTTGGGAGCTGAAGATGAATTATATGTAATTACATACTCTTCAAAATGAGCTTTGGATGGGTCATTTGTGATAAAGTATGAGAAAGTTATGCTTGGTCAAAGTTGAGTTGACTTTTCCTGTAAAACCCTAATTTAGCAACTTTTGGGTTTTGATGAATTGTGAGCAATCCTTGAGGAATCATGATCAAACCTTGATCAAATGATGAATAATACTTCACAATGAGGATGTTGACCAAAAATCTTGGAGTTTGACTGTATGTGGGCCACAGTTGACTTTTGCCCTAGCATAGTCGATTTCCAGGCCTTTGAGCAATTGACTGAGCAAATTTCCTCTGCAAGACTTGAAACTTGACATGGATGATCTTGAGAACATATTAGGACAATGGTGAGAATTTGGGATCCCTTGGACTCATACATCTTGATGCAAACTGAAACCCTAATTTGAGGTAGACTACCTTAGGAGAGAGTTTGTCTGGTCAACCATTGGACTTCCTTGAGAAACTTGAGGACATCACTTGAAATGTATTGCCAAATATGGGAGGGAAAATTTTGGGGTACAACAGCTTCCCCTTTTCAATCTTCTTAAACCTGAGGATGTAGATTGGCTTGTCTACCTTTCGTAATCTGAAGGTGGAAGATGATTGAACACTAGAGTGCCCAGAAATTTGCACTCGCATTAAGTGGTACTCATCTTGCGATGTCGGGAATGGGCTTATAGATGCCATTTGGAAGTCAATGACGGAAGATGGGCTTAAATATGCAATTAGAAGAAGTTTCAATTGCATAAGAGATTCCTTTGCAAGAGCTCGTATACATGTTGTCAAGGAGGACTTTACTAGGGAATGCTGGTCCCGGTCTTGGGAGAAATAGAATTTTAGGAGCTTCAATCGTCCGTTATTCTACTGGGGAATCATCTCTTAGTCGAGGAGGTGCAAATGAACTGCTATCTGGTCGTGCTCTAGGCTTCACATTGATTTGCTGAGAAAAATAAGATTGACTGTTATCTGGTCGTGCTCCAGGCTTCACAGCGACTGACTGGGGGGATGAGATTAAACTTGCTATCTGGTCGTTCTCCAGGCTTTGCAATTTCTCATTTCTTATCTGGTCGTGCTCCAGGCTTCAGAAGGAATCAAGTTGTTATCCGGTCGCATCCGGGCTTCAACTTGAATTTAAGGCAATACTAATATCTGGTCGATTCCGGGATTCTTAGTAATTGGCCGAGTAACTTCTATTTGGTCGAATTCCAAGCTTTGTAGTGTCTTATACTGTTATCTGGTCGTGTCTCAGGCTTCAGTATCTTTTGCCGCTATCTGGTCGTGATTCAGGCTTCACGGTGTCTTATACCATTATCTGGTCGATTCCAGGCTTCATGGTATCTTGTATTGCTATCTGGTCGAGTTCCAGGCTTCATAATAACTTGCTGAGGGTTAAGCTATTTTTCGGTCGATTCCCGGGCTTCAAATCTTGTATTTAAGATGATACCACTATCTGGTCGATTCCAGGCTTCATAGTATTTTGGAGAAATCAAGATATTATTCGGTCGAGTCCGGGCTTCATAGCTTGAATTTAAGATATACCATTATTTGGTCGCTTCCAGGCTTCGTAGTATTTGGGAGAAATCAAGATATTATTCGGTCGATTTCCGGGCTTCATAGCTTGAACTAGAATAGAAATCTTAGTATCGATTTGACTGAACCAGAGAAAACTTATGAGAATTTGACTGTATCTTTCCCTGAAAGGTAAAGAGTTAGTCGTATATAATGTCATGATGTATGAAAGGTATTGAGTAAGGATGTTCTCAGAATAAATAAGATTGCGCTGTATGATGCATATGTGTATGCCATGATGTATGGATATGCAATGTTCTTGTGATACTCTCTAGCTGGGGGAAATAAATCATGGACTGCTGCTGGAGAGTACAAGGAGTCGAGTTCTTCGTTCTTCGTTGGGGATAGTGAGCGAATATGATTAGCTGGAGACTCGGTCCGTTCTGCTCGAGAACATTCCGTCGGGTGAGATTTTGTTTGAGAATAATTCTGTGGGAGAATGACTATGTGGGGAAGAGAGATACTCTGTTGGACGCTCTGTTGACCTGGAGAAATAACTCCGTTGGGGATGGATTACCCTTGCTGGTAATGATGAACTCTGTCGGGGATTGAGTTTCTGCCTGTGGAAGAAATAAACTTCGCTGATGGTGAACTTCTATTGTTGGTGATAAATAAACTATGCTTGGGGAGAATTTTGCCGACTCATTCGCGATTATGAACCTCGGTTGGGGAAAGATGACCCCACAGTCTTTGGATACTTCCTACTCTGCAGGGAGTGTATGTACCTTTATTCATATTCTCAAACTGGCTCTATCCTTGTACCTGGTGGGTAGAGCAACTGTAAGGTTCTGACACTTCTTGTTTGCCCCTGTTCCTGGAATTACAAGTAATTGTCTTTTGTTTCTTATGTAAATATTTATGAGCAGCAATTATTCTCAATTTCATATATCAAAAATGCATCATTGGACGTTCTTGCAAAACAAAACGGCAAAAGAAAAAAAACAAGTTTGAAATTTGTGAAATTTAATTATATTGATTTTGAGGTTGGCCTGTAATAGGCGTTTTGTACAAAGAGGCTGACGTCCTAGTAAGAGAACGCCGCCGAAAGAACAGAATTTATACAATTTGTGTAAAAGAAAAAAAAACAGCTATGTGAACAATCCCATTGGGTTCCAATTCTGCTATTGCTTTTATATCTTCGAGCGTCACATCACTTTGCTATTTGGTCGAAGGTAGATCAGATTGATTGGCGCCGTCCGAGCTTGATAGTCGATACCGAAGTCCGGTTGCAAGATGATCCAATGAGACATAGTGTTACGCTTCAATCCCTAATTTTTTCCTGGACCTCCCTTTCGGGTTTTCAGTCCACCGGGATACCCTTTTTTTCCCAAGCCGCCTTTTCAGGTTTTCGACTTGCCGGGTGTACAGTTTTTTTTTTCATTTTCTTCCCTTACTTTTTCCCGAACCCTTTTGGTTCGCCGGGAAGCCCTTATTTTTGCCTAGGCCAGTCGACCTAGCGGGTCTTTTATTATGCGTAGTATCTTTTCACTATGTCTGCATTGACGGGGTGAGGAAGGTCGTCACCATCCATGGTGGTTAGAATCATAGCTCCTCCTGAGAAAATGTTCTTAACCACAAATGGCCCTTCGTATGTGGGGGTCTATTTTCCCTTGGGATCACCTTGCGGCAGTATGATGAGTTTGATCACCAGATCCCCGACCTGATATTCTTGACGTCTGACTTTCTTGTTAAAAGCCTTGATCATTCGCTTTTGATACGTCTGACCATGACAAATAGCAGTAAGCCTCTTTTCATCGATTAAGTTCAGCTGATCAAGTCGGGTCTGGATCCAATCGTCTTTGCTCAAACCAGTATCCTTCATGATCCAGAGAGATGGTATATGGACTTCGATGGGTAGGACCGCCTCCATACCATACACCAGAGAGTAGAGTGTTGCCCCTGTCGACGTCCGTGCTGAGGTACGGTACCCATGAAGAGCAAATGGTAACATCTCATGCCAGTCTTTGTAGGTCACCGTCATTTTCTGCACAATCTTCTTGATGTTCTTATTAGCCGCTTCAACAGCCCCATTCATCTTTGGCCGGTAGGGAGAAGAGTTATGATGTTGTATCTTAAACTGTTTGCAGAGCTCAGTGATCATCATATTGTTGAGATTTGTACCATTGTCAGTAATGATTCTCTCTGGTACACCATATCGACAGATCAAGTTGTGTCGGATAAACCGCGCCACGACGTTCTTGGTTACTATAGCAAAGGAAGCTGCCTCGACCCACTTCGTGAAATAATCAACAACTACCAGAATGAAACGATGCCCATTGGACGCAGTAGGTCTGATCTCGCCAATCATGTTGATACCCCCACATTGCAAAAGGCCAAGGAGCTGTCAAGACATTCATAGGAACTGGAGGTACATGCACCTTATCAGTATAGACTTGGCACTTATGACAGGTCCGAGAGTACTGATAACAATCGGCTTCCATAGTGGACCAATAATATCCATCCCGTAGGATCTTCTTTGCCATGGTATGTCCACTGGAATGAGTTCCGAAGGTACCTTCATGTAACTCTGCCATGATCCTTTCTGCCTCGCTTTTGTCCACACATCGCAGTAAGGTTGAATCATGGTTACGCTTGTAAAGGACGCCATTACTGATGAAGAACTTCGCAGCGAACCTTCTCAAGAACTTATTATCGTTAACAGATGCACCCTCAGGGTACTCTTGAGCCTCAAGATACCGCTTTACCTCGTGGAACCAGGGTTTATCTGCTACCTCTTTAGTCTCAATATCACAGTAATGTGCGGGTTCGTCCAACCTCTCAATGGTAATCTAGGGAGCTTCATTGTCCCACCTGACTTTGAACATAAAAGACATGGTAGCTAGCGCGTCCTCTAACTGATTCTCCTCTCTTGGGAAGTGTTCAAAGGTATTCTCCTCAAAGTGCAGGACCAATGTCAGTACATACTCTTTGTAAGGAATAAGCTTTGGGTGCTTCGTATCCCACTCGCCTTTGATCTGACTGATCACTAGAGCAGAGTCTCCGAATACAATCAAGAACTTAATCCTCAGGTCAATAGCAGCTCGAAGACCCAGGATACATGCTTCATACTCCGCCATATTGTTGGTGCAGTTAAAACATAATCGGGAGGTGAACGGAGTATGACAGCCCTCAGGAGATATGATCACAGCACAAATGCCATTACCTAATGCGTTTGAGGCTCTGTCAAAATACATGGACCATCAGGATCCTTCCTCAGGTCCTTCATCTGGTCCAGGTTCTTCACAGTCGGTCACCAACATGATGTTCTCATCCAGGAACTCGAAATTCATGGACTGGTAGTCATCCACTGCCTGATGCGCCAAATGATCCACCAATACACTCCCTTTGATTGCTTTTTGGGTTGTGTATTGGATGTCATACTCGGTTAAAATCATCTTCCATCTTGCTATTCTTCCGGACAAGGAAGGCTTTTCGAAAATATACTTGATTGGATCCATCTTTGATATCAATAGGGTAGTGTGAGTCAGCATATACTGTCTCATCCAGCGAGCAGCCCATGCCAAAGAGCAGCAAGTTTTCTCGAGCAACGAGTATCAGGTCTCACAGTCGGTAAAGTTTTTGCTAAGGTAGTAAATAGCGTGCTCTTTTCGGCCAGACTCATCATGCTGCCCCAGCACACACCCCATTGAATTATCCAGTATTGTCAAGTATAAGGTCAAAGGTCTTCCTTCAACTGGAGGCATCAGGATTGGTGGCTCTTGAAGATATTCTTTGATCCTTTCGAAGGCGGTCTGACATTCATCATTCCATTTTACCACTTGATCTTTCTTCAGCAGCTTGAAGATTGGCTCACAAGTAGCAGTCAGGTGTGAAATGAATCTGGCAATGTAGTTCAGACGTCCCAAAACGCCTCTAAATTCCTTTTCTGTGCGGGGAGCTGGCATCTCCTGTATGGCTTTTACCTTGGCAGGGTCCACCTGAATACCTTTATCACTGACGACGAAACCTAGCAGCTTACCAGACCTTACCCCGAAGGTGCACTTGTTCGGGTTCAACCTCAGCTTATACGTTTTCAACCTGTCGAACAGTTTCTGGAGATGATCTAGGTGTTCTTCCTCAGTCTGGGATCGGGAGATCATATCATCAACATAAACCTCAATCTCATGGTGAATCATGTCGTGGAACAAAGCGAACATGGCGCGCTGATAAGTTGCCCCGGCATTCTTCAATCTGAAAGGCATGACCTTGTAGTAAAAGGTGCCCCACTACGTAACGAAGGTTGTCTTCTCCATGTCCTCAGGAGCCATCTTAATCTGATTGTAACCAGAAAAACCATCCATAAAGGAGAAGATCTTATGCTGCGCGGTGTTGTCGACCAGAACATCAATGTGAGGAAGTGGGAAGTCATCCTTGGGGCTCGCCCTGTTCAGATCTCTATAGTCCACGCACATCCGTACCTTACCATCTTTCTTAAGCACCAGAACAACGTTGGCAACCCACTATGGATAAGAAGTGACAGCTAAAAATCTGGCGTCAAACTATTTCATGACCTCAGCTTTGATTTTCTCAGATATCTCAGGGCGCATACGGTGAACCTTCTGCTTTACCGGAGGACAGTCTTCTTTAGTCGGCAGGCGGTGTACCACAATATCAGTGTCCAAACCAGGAATATCTGCATAAGACCAAGCGAAGATCTCAACATAGTCGTGTAGCATCTGTATCAATCGTTGTTTGACACTAGGCTCCAGATCCACACCTATCTTGACCTCTTTCCTGTCTTCCTCTGTACCCAAATTTACTGATTCAACTAGCTCTTCATGAGGCTGTATGGCCCTTTCTTCCTGTAGTAACAGTCTAGCAAGTTCTCTGGGTACCTCACAATCATCCTCACCTTCGTCCTCGGCTTGGTTGATCGGATTCTCGAAGTTATAACTGGAAGTAGCAGAGTTGTTATCAATGGGATCCATAATGGATATGGATCTGCATTATGATACGTGAATGTGTGTAAGAGAATAGCTGTTTTGATAAAGCGAGAGACAGAAAAAGAAAAAACAAGGAGCGCAAAATTTGTAATGCAAGAAATGTCCAATGCTTTATTAATGATATATGAAAATGACAAATAATAAGCCCTAACAAGCAAAGCCAAGGTGCCTCGGGCAAGGCACCGGGCCGTAAAGTTTCAAACTTTCTATTACAACTTTCAAAACAAAAGTCAATTACTGTGGAATAAAAGAAACAGGTATGAAGTCCTTCACCGTCCATTTGTTCAATCCACCATTGGTTGTAGGGTAGATCCAGCTGTCGATATCTGGGTTCTCATCATCAGCATCTTCTGTGGCGGAGACAACCTCAATAGCATTGATTCCCGAGTCATGCTTGGGCATGGGGGCAGTTATGACGTTGGGCTTTTCCGGAGTGTCAAACTCAATCTCTTTGGCTTTGATCAAGTCCTGCACCTTGTTCTTCAAGGCCCAACTGTTGTTTGTATCATGACCTGGACTTTCGGAATGATAGGCGCATCGGGCATTCGGGTTATATTGAGGAGATGTGGTGTTGGGATTCTTCGGGGCTTCCCTCAGAGTTACCAAGTTGGTCTTCAATAACTATGGTAGAATTTGAGACAAGGTCATATTGAGCCGAGTGTACTATCTTTGTGGTCTTTCCACCATTTGTTGATTGTTACATTGTGGAGCAACTATGGGTCTTGATATCACTACCGTATTTACTGCTTGACGGCGTTCAGGTCTGCTTTGGCTCCTCGAGCCATATACTATACTAGCTTCTTTCTTACCGGTGAAAGGCTTCTTTACTGCACTTGATGAAGTATCCTTATGTATCTTACCACTTCGGATACCAGCTTCTACTCTCTCTCCAGTCAAAATCAACTCAGTAAACCCAGATGACGAACTGTCGATCAGATGATTGAAAAATGATCCATATAGCATCCCTAAAAACATGTCAACCAACTCCCTATCAGACAAAGGGGGTTGGACTCTTCCAGCCAAATCTCTCCACTTTTGAGCATAGTCCTTAAAACCTTCACTTGCACCAATAGACATACCCTGAAGCTGAGTACGAGTGGGACCAAGGTCGGCATTATATTGATATTGCCTGTAAAAAGCAGCAGCAAGGTCTTCCCAGTTTCGGACATTGGCTCCTTCCAACTGATAAAACTATTCAAGCTAAGTCCCTGACAGACTATCTTGAAAGAAGTGCACCCACAAATTTCTATCAGCAGTGTGGGGTTGGATTTTTCTGACGTACGAGCGGAGATGGAGTTTTGGACAGGATACTCCATCGTACTTGGCAAAAACAGGAGCTTTGAACTTATGAGGGATCACCACTCCAAATACCAGTCCCAGCTCTCCAAAATCCAAACCATGGATCTTATGAATCTCCATTGCACTCAGACGGTCTTCTAACTGCTTGTACCTATCCTCGGCAGGAGGATATTGCTCCTTATCATAATTTGTATCATCCTCAGAGATGGCAGGACTGGGGCCCTTTTCTTCTTCTTGGTTTTCCCCTTCCTTGGATGAAGAGGTCAGATCAGCTTGCTGTTTCAACCTATCCCCAAACCTTTTGCCCATATTCAGAAGAACGACCTTCTTCTTCTTCTTCTTCTCTTTCACAATGAGAGCTTTTAGATCCTCTTGCCCTTTAGCCAAGCTTAAGAACATCTCTTGGAATTGGGCATTTGTGCCTGAAGATCTTTGATGGCTTGATCAGAAGACATTTCGTGCTGAAATAAACAGCGAAGAAGATGAGAAACTTGTAATGGTACCTGTAATGGTGTGCATGATAATGGGATGCGTATGTAATGATTTCAAAGACTTTGGGAGATTTAAATTTGCAAACCAAAAATAAACAAACTTTATTAAATTAACTTGTGTAAAAAGGTTTAACAATGCCTTTAAGGCGTTTACAAAGAAGTAAATGGAAAACAAATCTAAACTAGAAAAAGCGAAATTAGAAATCCCATGGATGCTTCCCCTTGGTGCTGACATAGTCATTGATCGTTCTTTCTTCCTCGAGTTGCCTGGTGAGCTTCAAGATCTTCCTTTATTGCTCATGGTACTTCTCCCGGTAAGTATCCCTTTCTTCTTTCAGCTGAATCCAAGACCTCTGCAATGCCCTAGGATCAGTGAGCATGTAAGGATAAAGAACTGTATAAGGAATGCATTCTTCATTAGTGGGCTCCACAATCACCGGAAACACGGCTTCATAAGGCATCCCAAGCTTCTGGGCATGAGCTCGGACCCACTGGAGATAAGGCTGCATAGGGAGGGAAGTCTTTGGTCCTAGCTCTTGGGGGTCAGATCTGTTCACCATGCCCCAAGCTCGTATAAACCCTCGGAGGTGCTCATCAACGTCTTCCTTGTAGTTAAATGTAATATCTGTAAGAAGTAGCTCATGGGGACCGTTTCTCCGAGCACGACCAAATTGTCGTAAATATAAACAAGGACTGTAGGTTATACCCCCTCTGATTCCAAGCAATGGGACATTAGGGTATCCCCCACAACGATCAATGACTGCAATGTCTTCCATAGCCTTGGAACTCCAAATAATGACTGTATGGGCAAGTGACATTATTTTGTAAGACCATCCCAAACCTTCCTCATTCTTCAGCACAGACTTGGGGAGCTGCGAAATAAACCACCTCGACAACAACGACATGCAACACATAAGGGTCCCTTTTCTTCGCACAGTACGAGTGTAGAGGGCATGCAAGATATCACCCAGTAGAGTAGGCACAGGATTGCGAGACAGGAAGATCTTAACCGCATTCACATCTATAAAGGAATCTGGATTCGGGAAGAGAACCAAACCGTAGATAAGGAGAGCCAAGATATCTTCGAAAGCCTGAAAGTCCAAACTATCCCTGAATAGCTGAGCTTGATCTATCAGAAACTTGGCTAAGAAACCTTCAACCCCGCTTCGTGTTTCCCAATTGGATACTACATCAGCCCGTTTCAGATGCAGAGCTGAGGCAATGTCTTCTGGTCTAGGAGTCTCTTCCATACCTGTGAAGGGCATCTGCTCAAGGATGGATATGCCCAATAAGTGAGAAAACTCTTCCAAAGTGGGAACCAGCTGATAATCTGGAAAGGTAAAGCAATGATGCACAGGATCGAAGAACTGGAAAAAGCACACTTATCATCTGCTCATCAAACTTTGAGGTGACCAGGCTAAGAAACTGACCATGTCTCTTAATGAATGAAGAAGTCTCAGAAAACTCTTGAGGATAACTCTTTGAGTTGAGCAGGTATTTGCACAAAGTTAACTCGGATGGTGTTTCTGCGCATGGAAGCCATAATCTGCAAAACGGAACAAAGATAAATCCCCTCAGTCTTTGAAATGGTTAGTATAATGAAGTATGCATGCTATGTTATGATGCATGATGTCATGATAAAAAAAACAACAGGTATAGCAGATAACAGGCATGGCAAAGGAAAACAATTCACATAAAAGCCCTTAAGTTTAAGGCTTGCATGGGGTCAAAGGAATTACCCTCTTGAAGTTCAGTTGGTTTAAACCTGTCCTAGCAAAAGTAATCAGGTTCTAGAGGTTCTCAATATCATTGACCATCCTCCATCGGTCATGGTTTCAGCTCACGCAATCTTTTCTTGCGGCCGGAACTATATCGAGAGTATGGTCTCAATAAGTGTAGCATCGAGTATCAACCAGTTCTCATCTTTACACCGAGGCCGGCTATCTCACTACTTCCTAATGGCCAAGTTGGTCGATTAAAGGTTATAAGGTAAGTTGATGCTTAACGACACACATAGCAGCCCCGTATTCTCCTTGTTTCTCCATAAGGGATACTGGTACTAACCAATGTGCCACATTAACATATCTACTGCTTTAACTGTATCAGTCTACGCCGTATAGTTCCCTCACAGTTTATTGCTACTTACCTAAAAGGTGTCCCCGGATTCGGGTTAGGATCTATAGTAACTCCGAAACAAAACCCTTAAAAGTAAAGTAACTAAAACAAACAAGAGAAGCAAATATGATGAGCTAGATCCTAAGGTATACCCCAATTATATTATCCCCAACATAGTCTCCAGTTCTGTGATACGGTGGCAGAACCGACTATTTTGGAAAATGTCGGTTTGCGTTTTGCGTTTGTGTTTGCAAAATGTCGCGGTAAGCAAGAGTCGCCACCAACTTTTATTTTATCCAACTGGAAAGGAAAAAAGCACAGAAAAATTCCTTTTTCGAGATTTTGAGTATGGGGGATAGTTTATAGAAAGGGAAGGTGTTAGCAGCCTTTCTATCCATGGTTTTCCATGGGATCTTAGGTACTTGCTCATCTTTAAAATTGCTTGTGTGTTTGTTTTGAAAACGTTTTTTTGTTTTACTTCGTTTTAACCCTTGCTTCTGTCTTCAAGAGTGTTACGAAGTGTTTTTGAAAACTTTGTTTGAAAAGTGTTTGGTGTGAAAAAGTTTGTTTTGAGCAAGTACCTACTAGCATCTACCTACTCGAAAAAAGATTGTTTATGTTCTTGTTTCCTTTAGACAATGCAATCCTACTATTGAGAAATAGGAAGCACCGTCATTGGAGTTGTAAGGGTCAATTTGTAAGGGACGTACGATCACTAAAGCAATGTTAGGATGTCTTAGTAATAACCCTAATGTCTTAAAATCATATTCGAGGCAACATTTCCGAGGCAACCTTTCCGAGGCAACATTTCCGAATGGGACATTTGATCTTTGTTTAAACAGGAGGGCAACCACTAAAACACCCTATACTTAATGACCGTTTACCGAAGGCAACCGAAGTGAGGGTATACCCTAAGAGTACGCATGTGCGAGTGATTTGATTTCAGTTATTATCTTTGCACATTAGGGTTTGCTAGCCATTTTAAATTAACATGCAATCTTGTTATACAATCCTATTAACATACATCTAACAGTTAATATTTGCAAGAATTAAAATGCGAGAAATAAAAACTACGCTATTACAAGGCTTCGGGGAAGGGGATTAATTACATAGCCAAAAACACGCAAAATGATAAATAAGAGAAAATCCTAATTAAACTATTACATACTGTAAGCAGTTACATTAATGTTGTAAAAAATAATGATAAACGCGCGCGATGAATCGAGAACGAGAAAAATAGGGTTTTGACCCCGACTAAGCCTAATTAAGAGAACAATCATTTTTTGTGGTTTTTGATTATTTTAAGAAAATAAGGTTTAATTGAATAAGTAAACACCTAGTTACTAATTAATTTAAAATTTAAGAAAAAAAATTAAATTAACCTATTTTTGTATTTTTATTTTAATTTATGAAAGAAATAAAAATTAAATCAAAGGCAAACCCTAATTTTCTAATTTTATTTTAATTATTTACAAAAAAAGTTATATTTACCCTAAATTAAATTTAAACTAACATTAAATTAAATTTGATAAAATAATAAAAAAACCTAATTCTAAATTTGTGAAATTGATTTTATGATTTTCTTGTGAAAAAAAGATATTAGTTTTGGTTAGAAAATAATTTAAACAAATTAAAATAAATAAGAAAATAAAAAGAAAGAATAAGAATGTGCCTGGTGTTTTTTTCAGAAAAAGGTAGGTGCCAATTGCAATTCTGGGCCCAACAATCCTTGGCCTGTTTGACTTTGCCAGATTCTATGTGTGCGTTTGATTCCAGCGCATGGTGGACCTTCATTGGGAAGGCCTTGGATCTGGCATGCTGAAGATCTGGATGATGGGATATTGATGGTGTATAGTGGACTCATGGGGTGCCAGCACGCCTGATTATGCAAAGAAAAACAACATAAGGCAAATATGGGGACCCGGGGATCGAACCCAGGCCCTTAGGCATCCTTACCCTGCGCGCTTCCCAGCTGAGCTGGTTGTGTTAGTTGTAACAATAATTGACAACAAATATCATATGCTAAAACAGATATCTAAGCTCAAAAAATGCGCGAAATTCAAATGGCCCAGTCATGGAGCGCCACGTTACTTTCTTCTTCCTCCCACCGTCGCTGTAAATTATATGGCTTTTACCTACGGACACCAAGCGTAGGTATAACCCTGTGCATCTCCAAAATCTTATCCATGCATGATAAATCACAACCAGTGGTACCAATCAAATCGTTGCAACCTCACGAGCATCATGGTACCACTCTCCATGGCCAATTGTCCCTGTACACAAAAACCCTAAAAACGAAGCAAGAACCCTAACTATGGCATCTTGTTGTACAGTTAATGAAAATGCAATTAAGTATCACCATTAGCTTGCAAATAACTCATGGATTAAGGATATGTCAATAAAACATGCTAACTAAGCCAGAATTATTAAATTCGATTTCAAGAAAATGTGGAAGTCGTGTGAAACTTACAGCGTGTTTCTGGATGTTAGGAAGCTTGATAATGGTTGCAATGTGATCCAGTGATATCTAGCAAGCGATAGAGATGCTTAGAATGGCTTGAGATAGCCTGAATCCTGAAAATCGATTTACAACTTTTCTTGAATTTTTGCAACTTTTCTTTCTGTCTTGCACGCCTCCAATCCCTTTGTTTTTAGTCTGCAATCCTTTCTTATGTATCCAAGAATGAATTAGGGTTACAACTTGGTTTTAAATCTTTTCCAATTATGATTATTGAATCATGATTTGATCATTGTACAAAATCTTTCCAAATCAAGCAAAATGTAATCTTTTTTGTCCATGTGAACCTTGCACGATTTGATTCTATCTCTAGATGTATAATAGACCTAAACATGCACAAAATCTCAAGCTTTGATTAGTTTTTGATATTTTCATGATTTTATTTTGATTTTATTTAATTTAATTGAAATAAAATCAAAATAAATGACAAAAATAAAAGAATGAAAAATGGAAGGGCTCATGGGTCGTGGGTCATGTTACAAACTCAGTGCAAGCATAAAAAGTTGGGCCCATTTGACAAAAAATGCAATTTTGGCCACATTTGACTTTTGGCAATTTTGCAAAAAAGGTTAACTTTTCCAATGCATAACTCTCTCAATTTTGACCCTAGAGATGTGTTATTAGACTTTTTAGAAAGCTTAAGATGTCCTCTAAGCAACCCTTTTAGTCTCATCTCAATTGGGTCTTCCATGTTCATGTATGAAGCTTTGACCCAAAAGGTGTTTTTGTTGACTTTCCAAAATGACCTATAATGTCCAAATTTATATCTTCTTGTGAGTGCATATTTTGAACTTGGGAGATGAAGATGAATTGTAGGGAATTACATACTATTCAAAATGAGCTTTGGATGGATCATTTTTGATAAAGTATGAGAAAGTTATGCTTGGTCAAAGTTGAGTTGACTTTTCCTACAAAACCCTAATTTAGCAACTTTTGGGTTTTGATGAATTGTGAGCAATCCTTGAGGAATCATGATCAACCCTTGATAAAATGATGAATAATACTTCACAATGAGGATGTTTACCAAAAATATTAGAGTTTGACTGTATGTGGGCCACAGTTGACTTTTTCTCTAGCATAGTCGATTTTCAGGCCTTTGAGCAATTGATTGAGCAAATTTCCTCTGCAAGGCTTGAAACTTGACATGGATGATCTTGAGAACATATTAGGACAATGTTGAGAATTTTGGATCCTTTGGGCTCATACATCTTGATGCAAACAGAAACCCTAATTTGAGGTAGACTGCCTTAGGAGAGAGTTTTTCTGGTCAACCCTTGGACTTCCTTGAGCAACTTGAGGACCTCACTTCAAATGTATTGTCAAAACTGGGAGGGCAAATTTTGGGGTACAACAAACCTGTTATGAATCTTGTTATGCAATGATATGTATGATATGTATGATACGGTGGCAGAATCGACCGTTAATACTGGTTTGCGTTTTTTGTTCGCAAATGTCACGTATGATACGGTGGGAGAACTGACTTGAGGTTTTGCGTTTCGTATTCGCACTTGTTCGGTTTAGCAAGAGTCGCCACCGACTTTTTATTTTATCCTGAAGGAATGGTTAAAAAAGCACAGGAAAAACCTTTTGAGATGTTTCGTGGGTTCGGGGGGTAGATTATGAAAAGGGAAGGTATTAGCACCCTTTTCATCCATGGTTATCCATGGGCTCTTAGTTACTTGGTTTTTAGATCACTTGCCTTGATTTTCGATTGCTTGAAATTATGGTGTGTTGTGTGTGTTTGAAAATGTTTTTGAAGAAGATGCCTTGTCTCAGCAACCATTGTAATGACTCGTGTTGGAGTATATACAATGGTGTGTATCTTTTCGAAAAGATATTTCAAAATGTTTTTGGAAGTTTGTTTTGAAAGTGTTTGTGAAGTGTGGTTTGAAAAATAGGCAAGTGTTTTTTGCAAGTTCGATCCAAGTAACTAAGAGTTTTGTCTACCCCTATTATACTCAAAGTTTTTCTCTATGTTTTCAACCCCTTTTTTAACAATTTTGTTCCACCATTGAATTTGGTGGACAATCTTGCGTTTAGGATGTTTAACGGGACAAGTGCGGGTCATCGTATGGACCATGAATGCAATGGTGCCAAGTGTCTTTGGCAATTTTTCTTGAAGGGACTATGATCATTTTGATAGGCAACTTTCGAAAGCGTCATCGAGGGACTTATGATCATTTGAACTGTTTTGCCAAAGAAAACTCGACGTGCAAGCATGGCCCATTTTGGAAGGCAACATGTGGGATTACCCTAGGGGGTGCAAGTGTGATTGTGTATTGATTTCATGTATTTGTTTTTGTATTAGGTTATCTAGCGTTTGATTTTATGTACATGCAAACCCTAGGTCTAACCATGGTATAATTCGAAAGTGATAAATTGCGGGAATTTAAAGTCTACACTATTACAAATAGTATCCGGGAGTGGGGGTACGAGTATACACAAATGGGGATGAGACTTAAATAATTACAACCAAATCGAATTGCGATCGCAAAATGTAATAAGTATCATGTATAGCAATGTATAAGAATAGCAAATGTAAATGTAAATGCGTTAATGCAATTGTGTAAGTGTATGTATTATGAAGTTTATTTACAAGTGAGATTAACTTAATAAAAAAAATTGAGTATTTGATTTAATTTTGTATTTTTATATTTTTGTTTAATATGTACAAACTAAAGTTTTAATATTAAGAAGAAAAATGTTTTAAATTCTTATATATTAAAAATTAATGTATTTGTATTTAGCACTTTTATGCATAAAAAGAAAAATGTTCAAATTTAAGAGAAAAGTTAATGTTTTTAATTAGCAATTTTGTATATTTTCTACAATCTAACAATTAATAGTATTTTTTTAAAAAAAGGATTGTTATTTTATTTATCAAAACAAAAAAAGTATTATATTAGCTTTAAACTATGAAAATAAAAATGATAGAAAGTATGTTAGTTTATAAATATTTACAAAGGATAAAACATGAAAGAAAAGATAGAATGGGCTTTATGAGTTTTAGGCCCAAGCTGAAACGAGGAGAAACAGAAGCAAAAAAGGGGGGGTGTTTAGATGGAATGCATTTAGGCTTAGGCTGATTTAGAAAAGGAAAAGGCCCAAACATGTCTTAACAATGTTTTAGGGTTGCTGATTTCGTTTGCATTTGGGAAGAGCTTTAGGGTTTGTTACAGAAGCGGCGCCGTTTCTGGTTTCGTCTTCATCTTCTCCGGCCAAGCTTCTAGCTAACGTCTCTCCTTGCCTAGCCACCACCGCTACCTCTGGCTCCTTCCCTCTCCATGGTTGGTGTAGTTGTTTAGGTATTGGCTTGCATTTTTGGTAAAACCCAAGTGTATGTGTGAATGTCATGACTGATGTCATAACATTCTAGTTTAGTTTGTACTGATTCATTAGGTACCTTTGCAGAAAAATATTGTCATTCAGGTACTGATGTTTATAAGTGTGTATCTGAGCATTTTGCAAAATGATCACATTTTCCTAAATCAGTAGACAGGTTCCTCAGATGTCATAACAGATGTTAAGACATCCTGTTCTGAACTAACAGGTTTGCAGGTTGGTTAATTCTGAGTTTTTTCAGGAAAATAACTCAGTCTTTCCAGAACAGAATCCTGCGTTTTCTGAGGGTTAACCTAGCTCAACCCTAACCTGGTTAATAAAGTCATGTGACCTAGTCTTAAGGTCAAACGGAATTAACCCTAGGTTTTTGTGGAAACCCTAACTGAAGTTGCAGCTGCTATATATTCAACAGAGCTGCTGTTTTGCAAGCTAATCCCTTCTTGGTCAGAAGATCATTTGTAAACTGTATAGGTTTAATTATTGTACTCCAAGCAATTATCATTGTGATAAGTGACTTGGAATAGGTTTTTAATTGTAAGGGTTGTGTAGCACTCAAAGCTTTGAAGCAAGAGTGTTTGAATGTTTCTTGACTAAAGCTGTGAAGCAGAGTCAAGTTAAGTTGTGTATCACTCAAAGCTGTGAAGCAAGAGTGGTTGTGTTGCTTGATTAAAAAGCTGTGAAGCTTAATCAAGTGTATGTTTTTGAAGAGTGTCTTCATCAATTCATTAGTCAAATTGTTTTATGTATCACTGCTGTGATTGAGGGGGAGTGAGTAGGAACTCAGGTTTAAGTTGTACTTAGATTGAAATTGCATTGGGTAGGTATTAAGTGAAGGAGATAAACTGGTTGGTTTATTCCTGAATTAACATCTCTTATAGTGGATTTCCTCCCTGGCTTGGTAGCCCCCAGAGTAGGTGTTGTTGCACACTGAACTGGGTAAACAATTGACTGTGTTCTTTATTGTTTTTGTATTTACTGTCATATAGTAAGTCAGATACGGTGTCATAACATTGAACGTGACATTGAGTATCTGCAGCCAGAATTTCAATTGGCATCAGAGCAGGCACCCTGCCTGTATTACTGGGTGAGATCTAGGGATATCACTTTCTGGCACTATGGACAAAGAAGGAGTTTTTGGAAATAGACCACCCATTCTGGATGGAACTAATTATGACTACTGGAAACCTCGTATGATTGCCTTCCTAAAATCTCTGGACAAAAAGGCTTGGAGAGCTGTTGACAAAGGATGGATCCATCCCACCATAACTGAGAAAGATGGGACAATCAGTCTGAAGCCTGAGGAAGATTGGAGTAAAGAAGAAGATGAGTTAGCCCTGGGAAATTCCAAAGCTTTAAATGCCTTGTTCAATGGAATTGATAGAAACATTTTCAGACTAGTACATCAATATGAACTGGCCAAGGAAGTTTGGGACACTCTCAAAACTACTCATGAGGGCACTTCCAAAGTAAAAATGTCAAGGCTTCAGATGTTGACTACCAAGTTTGAGAATCTAAAAATGATGGAAGATGAAACCATTCATGAGTTTCACATGAACATCTTGGAGATTGCCAACACCTCAGGAGCACTGGGAGAAAAGATGTCAGAAGAAAAACTGGTGAGGAAGATTCTCAGATCCTTGCCTAAAAGATTTGCAATGAAGGTAACTGCCATAGAGGAAGCCCAGGACATCAGCAAGTTGAAAGTGGATGAACTTATTGGGTCTCTTCAGACTTTTGAGATGGGGATCACTGATAATGGTGACAATAAGAACAAGAGCATAGCACTTGTGTCCAACACTGATGTTGAAGAAAATATTTCAGAAGCTATAGCCATGCTTGGAAGACAGTTCAACAAACTCATCAAAAGAATAGATCCAAAGTCAAGGTCTAATGTTCATAACATTCCCTCTGACATTGATAGTTCCAGCAGAAGACCAAGGTCAAAAGAGAAGGGAAATCAAGGCAGAGGAATTCAATGCCATGGTTGTGAAGGATATGGGCATATTCGAGCTGAATGTCCTACCTTTCTTAAGAAACAAAAGAAAGAATGACAGTTACTTGGTCTGACTGTGATTCAGAAAGTAACTCTGAAGAAGAATCTGCCAAACTAGTTACTGCTTTAACTGGTATTTGTACCTCTGAAAGTGACATCAGTGATGAAGAGGTGACTTTTGAAGAACTGGCTGATACTTACAAGAAATTGTGTATCAGAAGTACTGAAGTCTGTGTGCAGAATGAGAAACAATCAAAACTCATCATAAAGCTGGAGGCTGAAAAAAGGGCAAACCTTGAAACTATAAGTCATCTAGAAGGAGAAGTTCAATTGCTGAACTCACAACTGAATCAAATGACTAAATCTGTCAAGATGCTGACAAATGGAACAGACAAATTGGAAGAGATCCTCCAGGTTGGACAAAATGTGGGAAATAAATCTGGACTAGGATTTATGGAAGCAAAGAAATCTGTTACTGATAAGCAAATGTCAAAACAGATGTCTCAACACAACTCTCATCATCAGGAACAGAGACATATGAAGAAAAGGTACCAAAGATGGAGATGTCATCATTGTGGGAGATATGGCCACATAAAGCCCTTCTGCTTCAGATTGTATGGATACCCTAATCAGAACTCAGGTGTCAAACCTAAGTCTAAAAAGGTACCACATGCTCCTAAATGGAAGAAAAAGGCTACTGCCCTGATAGCCCACACTTCCCTGAGGGTCTCTGCCAAGGAAGACTGGTACTTTGACAGTGGATGTTCTAGACACATGACTGGAATCAAGAACCTCCTCAATAATGTTAAGCCTCACACCACCAGCTTTGTGACCTTTGGAGATGGTGCTAAAGGTGAAATCAAAGGAGTTGGTGATTTGGACTGCCCTGGAGTTCCAAGTCTGAATGAAGTACTGCTGGTAAAAGGGCTGACTGCTAATCTCATTAGTATCAGTCAATTGTGTGATCTAGGATTCAAGGTCAATTTCTCAAAATCTGAATGTCTTGTAATCAATGACAAACAAGAGATAGTAATGAAAGGAGTCAGATCCAAAGACAACTGTTACTTGTGGGAGCCTGAGAACACTAATTTCTCATCTGTGTGTTCCATTGCAAAAGAAGAAAAAGAGGTGAAACTGTGGCACCAAAAACTTGGTCATCTTCATCTAAGAGGTATGAAGAGGATAATCTCCTTGGAGGCAGTCAGAGGGATTCCAAGACTGCAAATTGATGAAGAAAGAGTTTGTGGTGAATGTCAGGTTGGTAAGCAGACTAGGATGTCACATCCAAAGTCAAGACATCTGACCACCTCTAAGGTTCTAGAACTTCTTCATATGGATCTGATGGGACCAAAGCAAGTAGAGAGTCTTGGTGGAAAAAGATATGCCTATGTGGTTGTGGATGATTTTTCCAGATTCACCTGGATTAATTTCATTAGGGAAAAATCTGATGTGTTTGAAGTTTTTAAAGAATTGTGCAAAAGAATTCAAAGAGAAAAGGAAGGGTGTATTGTCAGAATCAGAAGTGATCATGGCAAGGAATTTGAAAACAGCAAGTTTGATGATTTCTGTTCTTCAGAGGGAATTAGTCATGAGTTTTCTTCTCCTATAACACCTTAGCAAAATGGAGTTGTGGAAAGAAAAAACAGGACCATACAGGAATCCGCCAGAGCAATGTTACATGCCAAAAGACTTCCTATGTATTTTTGGGCTGAAGCTATGAATACAGGCTGCTATGTTCATAATAGGGTCACCTTGAGGAAGGGAACCTCATCCACCATATATGAACTCTGGAAAGGAAGAAAACCAACTGTGAAGTACTTCCATGTGTTTGGCAGCAAATGCTATATTCTGGCTGATCGTGAACAAAGAAGAAAACTGGACCCTAAAAGTGATGAAGGCATATTTCTAGGATACTCCTCAAACAGCAGAGCTTATAGAGTATTCAACTCCAGAACCAAAACCATGATGGAATCAATAAATGTTATAATTGATGATTATCATGAAGAAATAGATGTTCCTTGTACTGTTGAGATATTCTTTGAGACTTTAACCCAACAGAATGACCTACCCAACTCCACCACAACAGAATTTGAATCAAAGGAAGCTAGCAAGATCCCTTCCATCAGAATTCAGAAGGATCATCCAAAAGAGCTCATCATAGGAGATCCCAACAGTGGAGTCATCACAAGATCTAGAGAAATCATCTCAAACTCTTGTTTTGTGTCCAAAATGGAACCAAGAAATGTCAAGGAAGCTTTAACTGATGAATACTGGATTGGTGCAATGCAAGATGAACTGAACCAATTCAAGCAACATGAAGTTTGGGAACTGGTTCCTAGACCTGAAGGAACTAACATCATTGGTACAAAATGGATATTCAAGAACAAGTCAGATGCTGAAGGAGTTGTCACCAGAAATAAGGCAAGACTTGTTGCTCAAGGATACACCCAGGTTGAAGGGGTTGATTTTGATGAAACCTTTGCACCTGTAGCCAGGCTGGAATCAATCAGACTCCTATTATCAATTGCTTGTCTTCTGAAGTTCAAATTATTTCAGATGGATGTGAAAAGTGCCTTTCTAAATGGGTACTTAAATGAGGAAGCTTATGTGGAACAACCTAAAGGCTTTGTGGATCCAACCCACCCTGATCATGTCTACAAATTGAGAAAAGCTCTATATGGCCTGAAACAAGCTCCTAGAGCATGGTATGACAGGTTAACAAAGTTTCTCTCAGACAAAGGCTACAGAAAAGGAGGCTTGGACAAAACTCTCTTTGTCAAAACTGAAGGAGGGAAGTTGATGGTTGCCCAAATATATGTTGATGACATAGTGTTTGGAGGAATGTCAGAACATATGGTTAAACACTTTGCTGACCAGATGCAGGCTGAATTCGAAATGAGTCTCATGGGAGAACTAACTTATTTTCTTGGACTGCAAGTCTCACAGATGGAGGACTCAATCTTCTTATCTCAAAGCAAGTATGCTAAGAACATTGTAAATAAGTTTGGTATGGAGAATGCAAGTCACAAAAGGACTCCTGCTCCTACTCATCTAAAGCTTTCCAAAGATTCAAGTGGGGTTAAGGTGGATCAAAGTCTGTACAGAAGCATGATAGGAAGCTTGTTGTGCTTAACTGCCAGCAGACCTGATATTGCCTTTGCAGTTGGAGTTTGTGCAAGATACCAAGCTGATCCCAAAGTCAGTCATATCAACCAAGTGAAGAGAATTTTGAAGTATGTGAGTGGAACTTACAACTATGGGTTGATGTATTCTCATGGATGTGAACCAGCTCTGACTGGCTACTGTGATGCTGATTAGGCTGGTAGTGCTGATGATAGAAAAATCACCTCTAGAGGATGTTTCTTCTTGGGAAATAATCTGGTTTCCTGGTTCAGCAAGAAACAGAACTGTGTGTCTCTTTCTACTGCTGAAACTGAATACATTGCAGCTGGTAGTAGCTGCTCTCAAATGATCTGGATGAAACAGATGCTCACTGAGTATAATGTCACACAAGATGTTATGACATTGTACTGTGACAATCTGAGTACAATCAACATTTCCAAGAATCCCATTCAGCATAGTAGGACCAAACATATTGACATACGACATCACTTTATCAGAGACCTTGTAGAAGAGAAGACAATCAAATTGGAACATGTTGCCACTGAGATACAGCTGGCTGACATTTTTACCAAGGCACTGGATGCAAATCAATTTGAAAACTTGAGGGGTAAGTTGGGTATTTTCCAACATGAGGAATTGTAGAAATTAATTTTGCTTAAAACAAGGATTAAAGGAGTTATGCTTGTTCTGATTGGGTTAAAATTATATTTTCCCATTTCCTTCAATTCTTTTAAGAAGTTGAATAGACACTCCTTTTCTACCTTCCCCTCTCGTCTCCTCATCAAAACCCAGTCTCTCAATCAGAATTTTCTCTTCAGTTGTTGTTGGTCCTCTAAAACTGTCAAAATGTCTCAAACACCATCATCATCCAATACAACTATTTCAACCTCTTCCTATGATCAAGATTCTAGGACAATCTCTTCCTGTCTGGACTCTGAAGTCCTGGAGATCTCTTCTCGTAGAAAAGTGGGAACTAACCCCACCAAGGTCAAAGAGTTGAGAACAAGACATGCAGGAAAGTCCCAAGCTTCTGCCTCTGGTAATCCATCTCATCCTTCTTCTTCAGTTCCCCCTGAAATTGCAAATAGGGAAGGGTCAGCCTATGTTAATCAAGCAATAGCAAAAATTGTTTCAAGAATTCTGAACGAGAACCACTCAGTTCCTGGCATTTTTGTTCCTCTGAACCAAGAAAGTTCAAATGTTGAAACAAATCCAGATGTCTCTAAGGATGTTGAGACATCAAACAAAGAGAAGAATGCTGACATTGCTCACAAGAAAAGGAAGAAGCCCGAATCCTCTGAGTCTGATGACAGTGCTTAAAGGTTGGTTGCTGTTTGGTGGTGTTGCTGGTTGGTGCTGATATCTGGTGGAGTTTGGAAGTGTGTTCAGTTTTTTTTTCTGCTGCTGCTCTTATTATTTGTTTTGGATAACTGTATAATCTTTATGAACATGTATCTTTGGCCCATTTGTGGCTAAAGAGGGGGAGAATATTTTGGTACTTACTTAATTAGTACTTGCTCAATTAGACATTCTATTTTTCTGCAGTCATTTCTTTCTGCTGCTATCTATCTCTGATTGCTTAGGGTCTTTAGCCAAAAATCTGCCAAAGGGGGAGTTTGTAGTTGTTTAGGTATTGGCTTGCATTTTTGGTAAAACCCAAGTGTATGTGTGAATGTCATGATTGATGTCATAACATTCTAGTTTAGTTTGTACTGATTCATTAGGTACCTTTGCAGAAAAATATTGTCATTCAGGTACTAATGTTTATAAGTGTGTATCTGAGCATTTTGCAAAATGATCACATTTTCCTAAATCAGTAGACAGGTTCCTCAGATGTCATAACAGATGTCAAGACATCCTGTTCTGAACTAACAGGTTTGCAGGTTGGTTAATTCTGAGTTTTTTCAGGAAAATAACTCAGTCTTTCCAGAACAGAATCCTGCGTTTTCTGAGGGTTAACCTAGCTCAACCCTAACCTGGTTAATAAAGTCCAGTGACCTAGTCTTAAGGTCAAACGGAATTAACCCTAGGTTTTTGTGGAAACCCTAACTGAAGTTGCAGCTGCTATATATTCAACAGAGCTGCTGTTTTGCAAGCTAATCCCTTCTTGGTCAGAAGATCATTTGTAAACTGTATAGGTTTAATTATTGTACTCCAAGCAATTATCATTGTGATAAGTGACTTGGAATAGGTTTTTAATTGTAAGGGTTGTGTAGCACTCAAAGCTTTGAAGCAAGAGTGTTTGAATGTTTCTTGACTAAAGCTGTGAAGCAGAGTCAAGTTAAGTTGTGTATCACTCAAAGCTGTGAAGCAAGAGTGGTTGTGTTGCTTGATTAAAAAGCTGTGAAGCTTAATCAAGTGTATGTTTTTGAAGAGTGTCTTCATCAATTCATTAGTCAAATTGTTTTATGTATCACTGCTGTGATTGAGGGGGAGTGAGTAGGAACTCAGGTTTAAGTTGTACTTAGATTGAAATTGCATTGGGTAGGTATTAAGTGAAGGAGATAAACTGGTTGGTTTATTCCTGAATTAACATCTCTTATAGTGGATTTCCTCCATGGCTTGGTATCCCCCAGAGTAGGTGTTGTTGCACACTGAACTGGGTAAACAATTGACTGTGTTCTTTATTGTTTTTGTATTTACTGTCATATAGTAAGTCAGATACGGTGTCATAACATTGAACGTGACATTGAGTATCTGCAGCCAGAATTTCAGTTGGACCAAGCCAATACGCGAAAAGGGTAACGATTTCGCCCTTGCATTTTTTAGGTCTTTTAGAACAATTGTATGATTTTAAACTTCATAGTTTGATTCATGATTATTATTATGTTTTTGCATGAAATGTGAGCAGAATGAGCAGAAAAATACTACCTTTAACTTTGGGGACAGGGAAGGAGAGGATTGGGAGGCGCTAGGGCGACTGAGAGCGAAGGGAAACGGGGCTGAGCTAGCTCCGGTAACCACGGTACTCTGTGTCATTCTTTGCCTTGTATTTGTTGCCTAGCTTGTTTTTTCCTCTTCTCCTTTCTCTTTTACTGTATGTTGAATATGCTTGAATATTGTTGAGTGTTGCTCCTAAGTTGTTGAGTCGCCTTGATGATTTCTTTGCCTATGATGAAGTTTTTCTGAGGCCTTTTGTGTTGCCCTTGAATGCTTTAGCTTGATGTGTTTGGTTGCCTGCTGATATGCTGAGATATGTTGGGTACAGTTGCCATGCTTGAGATTGATTTGAATGCTTGCCCAATGATGAGATTGTCTGAGGGCTCGTTGGGTTTGGAAACTGGTTTATCAGGTTGAGGATGATTTGGATATTATGTGAGTTTGTCTTGGTATATCAATTTGACAGGTTTATGGTTTTTAGGCTTGGTTTGACAGGTTATGGCTTATGCAGATTTGGACAGTTTGAGCTTAGTGTGAGGTTTGGATGGTTTGTGTTGTTGGATTACAGGTTAGGCTTATGTTGTTTAGGTCTTGGCTTCGGTTGAGGCTATGGCTTTGCAGGTTGGCCAGTTTTTTGAAGGGTTTAAAACGAGTTGGAGGCTTTAGGTTTGAAGCCTGATGCTTCTTTTGCTTGGTCAGGCTTAAGGCCTTTTGATGGTTCAGGTTTTACAGTTTGTGGTTATGTGAACTAGTTTAAGGCTTGCTCTGAGTTATCTTTTGTGATTTCTTTTGATATGTTTTTGATATCTTATGCTGCCCCCTTCTCTACTGTTTTATTGCAGTATGCTTTGTCCTCATACCTAAACCTGTAAGCCTGTTCTTTTCCCTCTTCTTTCTCTCTCTAGTACAAATTAAAACATTAAATAATGTTATGTTTGTACTTTATTCTGAAAAGGCAATGCTGGAAAATGATGAAAATAGGAGGTTGCTTGCATATGTAGTTTTGTTCTGCATATTTTATCTCTTTTCCATACTGCCTGCTTCTTTGGGATAGTACTGAGTAGCCTTTTGTTTGATATCTTGATATCTTTCCATATTTTGGACAGTTTGACAGCTTTTGGGATAGTTTGAATATGAACTCAGTTTGGACTCTTGACTTGGTTTAGGCCATTCAGTTTGGTCTTGGACTTTGTAGTTTGTTTGGCAATTTTGAAATTATGCATGAGGGTTGACAAAATTTGAATTTGTGCATTTCAACTTTGTGCATTCATGTTTAGCAAGCATTATCCATCCCTCTCTGTGAACCGGGAGAAATCCCGTGATTTGCAGAGAGGGCTAACTGATTCCAGTCAGTTGCCTTTAATGATGAGCTCAAATTAACTGTCTGTCTCTTTAATTTATCTGCTTCAATTGACTTTTTCTTTTTTTTTTTTTTTTTTTTTTGCAGATGAAATCAAATGGAGCAGAGGGAGCATTGGATAGAAGAATGAAGATTAGGAAGCTTAGAAAAAATTAGGATAGTTTTTTTTTCATTTTAAATATTTGTAAAATTATCATTGTAAATACTTTGTAAATATTTAAATAATAATTGTAACAAATAAATTAAAGATGAATAAAATCTATTTTTTACCAGTTAATTCTTTTTCTCCTTTTCAATTGTTTATTTTATTATTTATAATTCTTTAAATTATAATAATTGAAAATAAATTCCAACCATTTAACTTAGAATAATAAATAATCCATAAACGTCCGACGTTTTGAATAATCAAAGCAATGCACCGTCAAATCACACATGCCCCAATGTCTCTTCCTTTTACTGATTTTAATCAAACACTGCAAACTCAATCCAAATGCCTCTTTTCACTGATTTAGTCAAACGCTGCGAATTCAATCCAAATGTTTCAGTCCACATCACAGAATAACTTGACAAGCACTGTAGAATTAAATCTTTCTGAGGAATCTGCGCACAAACCCTAGTTCTTGATTAAAAGTCAAAGAAGCGTTCGCCTGATCAAAGCTGAGCCAAAATCAACCAAACCCTAAGCAAACTGCCTGAACTGCTTTAAAATCAATGAAAACCCTAATTTTGTCTGACTGGTAAGAAGAGTCTGTTTGACTGAATCTTACGCCAATCTGAAAAAATCAGAAAACGCCTGAGGCTATGATTACTTGAGGAAAAATACGAGGGCAAATTTTGGGGGTACAACAGTTGCCCCTGTTCAATCTTCTTGAACCTGAAGAGTTAGATTGGCAAGTTTGCCTTTCGCGACTCGAGGGTAAAAGGAGATTGGACACTAGAGTGCCCAGAAAATTTGCACTCGGTAAGGTGATGGTAGAGGGAATGGGCTTACGGATGCCATTTGGTGATGGGCTTAAAGATGCCATCTAGGGATGTGACAGAATCTTGTCGGGGGATGGGCTTAAAGATGCCATCTGGAATGAGTATCAGAAAGGTATCCATGTTTTGAAACACCTCTAAACTGGGGGTTTTGAATAAACAGTGGATTAATATCCGTGTTTGGAGAATCTGTAAACTGTTTTCAAAAATTGAGAAGAGTCTGAACAAGCGATAGATTAACATCCGTTGTTGGGAGAAATCCATAAATTGTTTTCAGAAGCTGAGAAGAATCTGAACAAGCGATAGGTTAACATCCGTTACTGGAGAACCCGTGGACTTTTTTCAGAAGTCTTGAAGTTGAACAAGCAATAGAGCAGCATCCGTTGTTGGGAAGCGTCCGTAAACTGTTTTCAAAAGTTGACTCTGAACAAGCGATAGATTAACATCCATTGTTGGGAGGAATCCATAAACTGTTTTCAGAGGTTGCGAAGAATCTGAACAAGCGATAGGTTAACATCCGTTACTGGAGAACCCGTGAACTGTTTTCAGAAGTCTTGAAGTTGAATAAGCAATAGAGCAGCATCCGTTGTTGGGAAGCGTCCGTAAACCATTTTCAAAAGTTGAGTCTGAACAAGCGATAGATTAACATCTGTTGTTGGGAGGAATCCGTAAACTGTTTTCAGAGGTTGCGAAGAATCTGAACAAGCGATAGGTTAACATCCGTTACTGGAGAACCCGTGAACTGTTTTCAGAAGTCTTGAAGTTGAATAAGCAATAGAGCAGCATCCGTTGTTGGGAAGCGTCCGTAAACTGTTTTCAAAAGTTGAGTCTGAACAAGCGATAGATTAACATCCATTGTTGGGAGGAATCCGTAAACTGTTTTCAGAGGTTGCGAAGAATCTGAACAAGCGATAGGTTAACATCCATTACTGGAGAACTCGTGAACTGTTTTCAGAAGTCTTGAAGTTGACGAGGGAACCGGTGTAGGGTATCCTGATGATGAGTTTGTATAAAATAGCATCTGGATTGTTAATGATAGCCTTTTATTCTTATCCTGAAAAGGACAAAATATTAGCTAAACACAAAATTATGTTGCATGAAATTTATGATGCAATATATGTTATATCAATGTTCATGATATGAATGTGATGAATGCGCATGTAAGCTGATGAGTTGTCTTGCTGAGGATAGTTGAATCCTGGATGGCTGGAGATAAATGAATTTTGACTGCTGCTGGAGAATCAGGAGCTTGGGTTGTACCAATCTACTGGGGATTCCTGTCCTGAGGGGATCTTCATTGGAGAATATCTGATTATCTTGTGAGGAACTGAGAATGAGAGTCCTCATTCTTCTTTGGAAATGCAAGATCTTCAATTGTTGAGGGACCTTAGGACCACTGCGGGGAATTGGAATTTCCTCAGTGACTTGCAGGATAAGAGAATTTCTGATGATCTCTACTGGGGAGTTCAGAACCTGATATACTCATGCTAGAGAGGTAAGACTAAGCATTCTCAGCTTGGTGGGAAGTATCTCTGTGGGGAAAAGGTTCACTAGCCTGGTTCAGCTGGGGATTGATGGTTGGAAATTTTAGTTCCGCTGGGGATTCGATTTTTAGATCTTTAAGACTCCACTGGGGATACTGAAACTTGACTCTGAGGGGAATTGAGTTCTGGAAGGCTCTCTGGCTGGAGAAATTAGTATTGGGAAAGCTTTCTCTGATGAGGATCCTGAAGTCTATCTCTGTTTAGGGAATTAAGTTCTAACTGAGGAATTTGGATTTCAAATCTGCTCGGGATTTCCTTTGAAAGGGCATCAAGATATCTATCTGCACCTTCAACTTATCAGTGATCATCTTCCTTGATTCATAAGGAAATGATTATGGTCAAATGCACATGCCTATTTAACAAAACATCGGACGTTTCTCAAATAAAACATAAGTGCAAAAGAAAAGAGGAAAGGAAGACAACGCAAATTTCTGTATTTGGAAAAGTATTTGTATTAACTTTCTATGAGTATATTTGTACAAAGGAGACAGTCATCCTAGTAAGAGGATGTTGTCGTAAGTATTGAAAAATTTATACAAAAGAAAGATGGCTATGTGAAACAATTCCATGGGATTCCATTCTGCTATAGCCTTCGCAACTCTGAATATTTGTCCATTCAATGCTTCGTTTGCCGATGACTAGATTGATCAGAAGCTTGGAACTGGTTGACGAAGAGATTGTCCCTAAAGTGATCCGACGAGACATAGTCATACGCTTTAATTCCCTAACTTTTGCCTGAATCGCCCTTTCGGGTTTTCAATCCACCGGGAAACCCCTTTTTGCCCAAGCCGCCCTTTCGGGTTTTCAACTTGCCGGGTGTACTGATTTATTTTGTTTTTATCCCTAATTTTTGCCTGAACCGCCCTTTCGGGTTTTCGGTTCACCGGGATGCCCACTTTTGCCCAAGCCGCCCTTTCGGGTTTTCGACTTGTCGGGTTGTCTTATGCGTAGTATCTTTTGACTATGTCTGCGTTCGCAGGGTGCGGCAAATTGTCGCTGTCCATGGTGGTCAGAATCATTGCACCACCAGAAAATATGCTCTTGATCACAAATGGTCCTTCGTATGTAGGAGTCCATTTGCCCCTGGGATCACTTTGCGGTAAGATAATCCGCTTGATTACTAGATCTCCGACTTGATATACTTGACGTCTGACTCTCTTGTTGAAAGCCTTGATCATCCGTTTTTGATACATTTGACCATGGCAGACAGCAGCGAGTCGCTTCTCATCGATCAGATTGAGTTGATCAAGTCGGGTCTGAATCCAATCATCTTCATTCAAACCTGCGTCCTTCATAATCCTTAGAGAAGGAATCTGAACTTCCATGGGCAGGACAGCTTCCATTCCATATACCAAAGAAAATGGGGTTGCCCCGGTTGAAGTACGTGTCGTCGTACGGTATCCATGCAGAGCAAACGGTAACATCTCATGTCAATCTTTGTAAGTTACTGTCATTTTCTGAATGATCTTCTTAATGTTTTTGTTTGCATCTTCAACAGCACCGTTCATCTTCGGCCGATAGGGAGATGAATTGTGATGATAAATCTTGAACTGTTTGCACAATGCGGTGATCATAGTGTTATTCAGATTTGTACCGTTGTCTGTGATGATCCTGTCTGGAACACCATACCGGCATATGAGGTTTTGCTTGATGAAGCGGGCAACCACATTCTTAGTAACAGAGGCGAAGGAAGCTGCTTCGACCCATTTGGTGAAATAATCAATAGCGACCAGGATGAAACGATGTCCGTTGGATGTCGTGGGCTTGATCTCTCCAATCATGTCAATGCCCCCACAATGCGAATGGCCACGGAGCTGTCAGCACATTGAGAGGAACCGGAGGAATGTGCACCTTATCAGCGTAAATTTGGCATTTATGGCAGGTACGGGAGTGTTGATGGCAATCAGCTTCCATGGTAGACCAGTAATAGCCTGCCCTTAGGATCTTCTTAGCCATTGTATGCCCGCTCAAGTGAGTGCCAAATGTGTCGCTGTGTATCTCGGTCATGATTAACTCTGCTTCAGCTTTGTCTACGCATCGGAGTAAAACACAATCATGGTTTCGCTTGTAGAGGATGACGTTGCTCAGGAAGAACTTGGCCGCAAATTTCCTTAAGAACTTCTTATCATTTACGGAAGCTCCTTCGGGATATTCTCTAGTCTGGAGATACCTTTTGATTTCATGGAACCAGGGTTGTTCCACTACTTCTTCGGTATTAATCTCATGACAATGCGCAGGTTCATCCATTCGCTCGATGGTGATTTGGGGAGCCTCGTTATCCCAGTTGAGTTTAAACATGGAAGACATTGTAGCCAGAGCATCTGCTAGCTGATTCTCTTCTCGCGGGAAATGCTCGAAGGTAATTTGCTCGAAACGAGGCAGCAATGTCAGGACATGTTCTTTGTATGGGATAAGATTAGGATGCTTGGTATCCCACTCTCCTTTGATTTGACTGATAACTAAAGTCGAGTCCCCAAATACGATCAAAGATTTGATTCCCAAGTCTATAGCAGCCTTGAGACCAAAAATGCAAGCTTCATATTCAGCCATGTTGTTGGTGCAGCTGAAGCAGAGTCGGGCCGTGAAAGGCGTGTGGAAACCTTCTGGGGAAATGAGTACCGCACCGATACCGTTTCCGAGTGCATTCGAAGCACCATCAAAGTACAGGGTCCATCGGGATCCCTTTTCAGGTCCGTCATACGGTCCATTACCTTCAATGTTGTCCAAATTCATGATGTCCTCGTCTGGGAAGTCAAATCTCATGGATTGATAATCTTCGATAGCTTGATGAGCTAGATGGTCAGCTAGTACACTCCCCTTTATGGCTTTCTGAGTGGTGTACTGGATGTCATACTCAGTTAAAATCATTTGCCATCTAGCTATTCTTCCAGATAAAGCAGGCTTTTCGAAGATATACTTGATAGGATCCATTTTGGAAATCAACAGAGTGGTATGAGTCAACATATACTGTCTTAATCGGTGAGCAGCCCATACCAAAGCGCAGCAAGTTTTCTCGAGCAGTGAGTAGCGAGTCTCACAATCGGTAAAATTTTTGCTAAGGTAATAAATAGCATGCTCTTTTCGACCAGACTCGTCATGCTGGCCCAAAACACACCCCATTGAGTTATCCAAGACGGTCAGATACATGATCAATGGTCTTCCTTCGACGGGTGGCATCAGAATAGGAGGTTCTAGCAAATACTCCTTGATCTTATCAAAAGCAGCTTGGCAATCGTCGTTCCATTCGACTACCTGATCTTTCTTTAATAGTTTGAAGATGGGCTCACAAGTAGAAGTCAGATGAGAGATGAATCTAGCAATATAGTTCAGGCGCCCTAAGAATCCTCTAACCTCCTTTTCAGTACGGGGAGCAGGCATCTCTTGTATTGCTTTCACTTTTGCTGGAACGACTTCAATGCCTTTGTTGCTGACAATAAACCCTAGAAGTTTACCAGACCTAACCCCAAAAGTGCATTTACTTGGATTCAGCCTGAGTTTGTATTCTTTCAACCTGGCAAACAGCTTTTCTAGATGCTCAAGGTGTTCCTTCTCTATTTGTGACTGAGCTATCATATCGTCTACGTAAACTTCGATCTCATGATGTATCATATCATGAAATAAAGCTACCATGGCGCGTTGATAAGTTTCCCATGCATTCTTCAGTCCGAACGGCATCACCTTGTAACAGAAAGTACCCCATTGTGTAACAAAGGTTGTTTTCTCCATGTCTTCGGAGGCCATTTTGATTTGATTGTAACCCGAGAATCCATCCATGAAGGAAAACACTTTATGCTGAGCTGTATTGTCGATCAAAATGTCAATATGCGGTAGCGGAAAATCATCTTTGGGGCTGGCCCTATTCAAATCCCGGTAGTCCACACACATTCTGACTTTGCCATCTTTTTTAGGTACTGGCACGATGTTGGCAACCCATTGTGGATAGGATGTAACAGCCAGAAAGCCAGCGTCGAATTGCTTCATCACTTCTGCTTTGATCTTCTCAGACATGTCAGGCCTCATTCGGCGGACTTTTTGTTTGATCGGTGGACAATCCTCTCTTGTAGGGAGACGGTGAACCACGATGTCTGTGTCTAAACCCGGCATGTCTTCATAAGACCAGGCGAAGATTTCAACGTACTCATTTAACAACTGTATCAGGCGCTCCTTGACACCTGGTTCCAGATTGGCACCCACTTGTACCTCCTTCCGGTCTTCCTCGGTTCCTAAGTTGACAGTTTCCAACAACTCTTCGTGAGGTAAGATGGCCCTTTCCTCTTGCTGTAGAAGTCTGGCTAGTTCCCCTGGTACTTCACAACCTTCGTCATCTTCATACTCAGCCTGATTGACCAGATCTTCAGAGTTATTGAAGGACATAGCAGAATAGTCACCCATAGAATCCAGAGTGGATGGGTACCTGCATTTGTGAGTGTGGGTGTGTGTAAGGGATAGCCATCCTTAAATAAAAAATGCAAAAGGAAAGAAAATGAACATAGCAGTTTATCAATGAAAAACGTCCAATGAATCATTAAACATGGCATATGGATATGAAGATAATCAAAACCCTTACAAATGGACATACATGCCCCGGGCAAGGCATGAAGTGAAAAAGGTAGTGTACGGATTGTTCAAAAGTAATTATTACAGACCACAGGAAATGTTTGACAGATAATTACTGATTAAAAAAAGTAATGGGGACAAAGTCCTTTGCCTCCCAGTTGCATAGTCCTCCTTTGATAGTTGGGTAGATCCACTCTTCAATGTTGTCCTCTTCGTCTTCACCCTCCAAAGCGTTGATTCCGTAAGGAGAAATCTTGATTGGCGCTCTCTCAATCTTTGAGTGGCGCATAGCTTTCTGTCCTACAGTCGTGAATCCTAAACCAAACTTGTCTGTTTTGTGTGGAATATCAGGCAACTGCCCCCATGTTGAATTCTTCCCTTCCTTCATTGCGGCCTTCGCGTCTTTTAGAGATGCCATCCTGGCCATCTGCTTTGGTACCTCAGCTACCATTTTTGCTACTGTTATTTCGGGAGAGACTTCTTCGAAGTGCTGGAATGGTGTCTCGATGAATTCACCCTCTACCTCTACATACCGAAAGGAGTTCAGGTGGATGATCATATATTCCTCCTCACCGTGGACGGTTATGATCTTTCCCTTGATAGGGTACTTCAACATTTGATGTAAGGAAGAGGTGACTGCCCTGGCATTGTGTATCCATGGCCTCCCCAGTAAGCAAGAGTATGACGGACGGATGTCCATCACATAGAAAGTCGAGGGGAACACTTTTGTGCCAACCTTAATGGGAATGTCCACCTCCCCATGTACCATTCTCTTTGACCCGTCAAATGCCCTTACAATGATATTGCTTGGTTTTAACTCTAATCCTTCACAGTCTAAACGGTCGAGAGCCTTCTTGGGCAGCACGTTTAGAGAAGAACCAGTGTCGACTAGAACATGGGCCAGAGTAGTTCCTTGGCATTCCACTGACACGTGTAATGCATCGTTGTGCTTTCTTCCTTTTGGGGTCAGGTCGGCATCAGAGAAACCTAAACCATTGTCTGCAGTAAGACTGGCTACACAGTCTTGGAATTGGTCGGTAGAGGTTTCCTGAGGGACATGGGCTGTCTTCAGGAATTTGATCAATGCTTTGGTGTGTGCCTCAGAACAAAGCAGTAATGCTAACATGGAGATCTTCGAGGGGGTCTGCCCCAGTTGCTCTACCACGTCATAATCACTCTTTTTAATTATCTTTAGGATCTCCTCCATCTCTTTCTTAGAGGTCTCCGGGATGACCAAGGGTTGAACCCTCGTCCGGACGAGCTCATCTTGGGTCCCTTTACCTTTATCAGTAGAAGTAGGAGGGACAATAACAGTTTCTTCAATCAACGGAGTTTCGGCGGAAAATCTTATTGGTGCAGGATTAACTTTGGCAGCGGATGAGGGTCCAAAGATTGCCTTTGGGGGGGCAATCTCTGGAGAAAATATTCTCCCACTTCGGGTGATCTTGCTTGTGCCTGCAATGTTTCCAATGTTGGCATCTTCTTCATCAGAGCTTCCTTTGGTTACTTCAACTTGTTTAATACCATGGTAGTAGATGTCTCCACCGTAATTCCATGGTATTGATTTTTCAGAAATGTAGGGGACAGGCCATGGCATTGTTATCTTCAGAGGAACAGACTTTGTAGCTGGTGTAATCTTAACAGGCTTTTTGACGGCCTTGGAAAGATTGGCGTGAATGATGATAATTGAGACACTTTCAGTAGGGGTTGGAATAGCAGAAACTTTTTCAAACAGAATTTGTTGACTATCCATTAGGCCTTGGATGCCTTTCTTCAGTAACGGACAGTCAAACGGCAGAGAGTAACAACAGTAGCAATCTTCTTTGCATCCCGGGAAAATCCCGGCCTTCAACAGATTTAACTTGATGGTTAACAGTGGGGTTATCAGATCATTGACATCAGAAACATACAAATCTTCTTCAATAGCATTGACATTTCGACCGTGCTTCGGCATCGGAGCGGATATCACGTTTGGCTTCTCCGGAGCGTCGAACTCCACCTCTTTCGCCTCTATTAAGTCTTGAATTTTATGCTTGAGTGCCCAACAGTCATTGGTGTCGTGCCCGACACTGTCGGAATGGTAGGCGCATTTAGCATTAGGATGGTAATGCGGAGAGGATGTATTCACATTTTTTGGTGCCTCTTTGATAGTGGCGAGGTTCAACTTTAACAGATGGGGAAGCACTTGCGTTGGCGTCATATTAATGCGGGTGAACTGCCGTTGTGGCCGTTCCACCCGTTGTTGATTTGGTCTGGATTGGTTATAGCGAGGCTGATCACTTGATGGATTTTGGATCATTACGGCCCCCACAGTCGGCCGGCGCTCAGTCTTCCCTGCTCTTCTCTGAGAGTACACAACAGTCGTTTCCTTCTTGAAAGGCTTCTTCTCAATACTCGCAGCAGCACCTTTCTGTATCTTCCCGGACTTGATACCAGCTTCTATCCTCTCACCAGTTAAGATCAAATCTGTAAACCCAGCGGAAGAATTACGAATCAGATGGTTGAAGAACGGACCAGACAGGGTCCCCAGGAACATGTCAACAAGTTCACGGTCAGTCAAAGGCGGCTGCACCCTGCCAGCCAAGTCTCTCCACTTTTGCGCATACTCTTTGAATCCTTCGCCCGTCCCCAGTGACATACCCTGAAGTTGGGTACGCGTAGGAGCGAGGTCAGAATTGTACTGATATTGTTTATAAAATGCGGTGGCCAAGTCTTCCCAGTTTCGGATACTGGCTCCATCCAGCTGATAGAACCACTCGAGTTGAGCCCCAGAAAGGCTATCCTGAAAGAAATGGATCCAAAGGTTCTTGTCTGCAGTGTAAGGTTGGATCTTCCTTACATATGACCTGAGATGCATTTTTGGACAGGACAGCCCGTCATACCTTACAAAAACTGGTACTTTGAACTTCGGGGGATCACAATTCCAGCAACTAATCCCAAGTCTTCGAAATCTAAACTCGGAACTCTCTGCAGCTCCATAGCTGCCAACCTATCTTCCAAACCTTTGTACTTATCATCGGCGGGCGGGTATTGTTGATCCGAGTAGTCTTCGTCCTCTTCAGCCTCCTCTTCTTCCATATCAGACTCGGAAGGTACTGCAGCCGCATTCCCTTTATTGGTTCCCTCCTCAGAAGTAGGGGGAAATTCAAGCACTCTTCTGGCTTCTCCTTCAAACCTTCTTCCTAAAGTAGCTACCCCGAGTCTCTTTTTCTTCTTTTTCACTTGGTCTTTGTTCCCCAATAGGGCCTTTAGATCCTCCTGACCCTTAGCCAAGGTCATCAGGAGTTGTTGAAACTGTGTGTTTTGAGACTGCAAGTCCTTGACCGTTTGCTCGAGATCCATCTTACTGAAATAAACAGCAGAAAGATAAGGAAACCGGGTGTGGAGACCTGCTTATGCACATGATGAATGGTATGCTTATGTATGCAATGCATTCAAGGATTTAGAATATTCAAAATTGTTGCAAACAAAAGAGAACGCACGTCATATTAATAAGAAGAAATTTGTTAGTACATAAATGCCCCATGGGCCAAATATTAAAAAAACTTCTCAAGGTAAAAAGACATTGCGCATCCTCTTTGGTGCGATGTAGGTGTTGAGGGTCTCTTCCTCATGGAGTCGGCGGGTAAGCTCTAGAACCTTCTTCTCACTGGCGTAGAAGCTGGCTTCAAAAGTGTTTCGTTCCTCCTTGAGTTAAATCCAACTCTTCTACATCTCCTCCCACGATGTAGGCATGTCAGGATATAGGATGGTGTAGGGGACCTCTCCTTCCGTAACGGGCTCTTTAATCACAGGGAGAACATGAGGATAAGGCATCATTAGACTCTGGGCTCGGGCTCGTACCCATTTGAGGTAAGGCTCAAGAGGGATGGAGTTCTTGTGCCCCAGTGTCTTGCTGTCAACCTTGTTAGGCATCCTCCAAGCTCTGATGAATCTTTGGCGAAGTCCTTGTGCATCGTTGTCGAAGTCAAAAACTAGGTCAGGAATCAACATGTCGTGAGGGATATCCCTCCGTGCATATCCAAATTGCCTCAAAGCTAGACAAGGGTTGTAGGTAATGCCCCATCTAATGCCAAGTAATGGAACATTAGGGAACTCTCCACAATGATCGACGATGATGACATTTTCTCTGGACCGAGAACACCAATGTACATCAGAGTGAGTAAGAGTCATCAACCGTTGGGACCACCTTGAGCCTTGGTCATTCTTCAAGATAGATTGTGGAAGGTGCGAAATAAACCACCTTGCAAGGAGAGGAGTACAGCACATGAGAACACCCCTCTTTCTCATTGTTCGTGTGTAAAATGAGTGAAGAATGTCCCCAAGCAAAGTTGGTATTGGATTTCTGGATAAGAAGATCTTGACGGCGTTGACATCTACCAGCTGGTCAGGATTTGGGAACAAGACCAACCCATAGATAAGGAGTGCCACAATATCTTCAAAGGCTTGTAGGTCCAATGAATTCCAACATTCTTGTGCCTTCTCAAACAAGAATTTTGCTAAGAAACCTTTGACACCGCTTCTAGTTTCCCAATTCCCCTTGATGTCAGATGGCTGTAGATGTAATGCTCGAGCAACATCTTCAGGCTTTGGTTCCTTTTCCGTACCGTTGAAAGGTAGTTGATTAAGGATAGGAATTCTCAGGAGTTGAGAAAACTCCTCCAAAGTGGGCACCAACTGGTAGTCGGGGAAAGTGAAACAGTGATGAAGAGGGTCAAAGAACTGGAACAACACCTTCATCATGTCCTCTTCAATGTTGGTGTTGACTAGGCTGAGCAGTCTACCATGTCTTTCACTGAAGGGTGAGCTTTCCGGAATCCTTGAGGTGAGCTCCTTGAGTTGAGGATGGATTCTCACAAGGTTGACTTGGATGGTTTTCCTGCGAGGAATTTCCATGACCTATAAAACAAGAACAAAGATGAAGATCTAAACCCTTGAAATGGTTAGTGAATGCATATGATGCTTTATGATGTTTATGATGTATGCATAAAACACATGTACAAGCAAATCATACAAAACCCTAGTTTCAGGCTTGCATGGGGTTTCATAGGTAAGTACCCTCTTGAGTGTAGTTGGCTTAAAAACCTGTCCTATAAATAGTAACTGGGTTCTAAGGAGCTCAATATCATTGGATTGTTTTCATTGTTCATTGTTTTGGTTTAGCCACTTAACTAGCGACCAAAATATTCCAAGAAAACAACCCTCAATGAGTGTAGTATCGAGTATCTACCAACTTCGGACTGCACCAAAGCCGGTCATCTCACTACCCCTAATAAAAGGTCAAGATGGTCAAGTAAGGTTTTAGGTCATTAGTGCTTAGTGACATCACTCAGCGGCCCCGTACTCTCCTTGATTGAACTCAAGGGTTACCGGTACTCACAAATATGTCGCACTAATATAGCTATTGCTTCAACCGTGTCGGTATACCCCGCAGAGTTTCCACAACGTATTGCTATCTATGAATGTTTCCCAAATCCGGGTGTAGGATTTCAAGCCCAAACAAGAGAACCACAAAGGTAAAGCAAACAAAGCAAACCATTAATCATGCAAGAGGGTGATCTAAAAACCCTAAGGTAACCCCACTTTCAAATTATTCCCCAGCAGAGTCGCCAGTTCTGTGATACGGTGGGAGAACTGACTTGAGGTTTCGCGTTTCGTATTCGCACTTGTTCGGTTTAGCAAGAGTCGCCACCAAATTTTTATTTTATCCTAAAGGAATGGTTAAAAAAGCACAGGAAAAACCTTTTGAGATGTTTCGTGGGTTCGGGGGGTAGATAATGAAAAGGGAAGGTATTAGCACCCTTTTCATCCATGGTTATCCATGGGATCTTAGTTACTTGGTTTTTAGATCACTTGCCTTGATTTTCGATTGCTTGAAATTATGGTGTGTTGTGTGTGTTTGAAAATGTTTTTGAAGAAGATGCCTTGTCTCGGCAACCATTGTAATGACTCGTGTTGGAGTATATACAACGGTGTGTATCTTTTTAAAAATATATTTCAAAATGTTTTTGGAAGTTTGTTTTAAAAGTGTTTGTGAAGTGTGGTTTGAAAAATAGGCAAGTGTTTTTTGCAAGTTCGATCCAAGTAACTAAGAGTTTTGTCTACCCCTATTGTACTCAAAGGTTTTCTCTATGTTTTCAACCCCTTTTTTAACAATTTTGTTCCACCATTGAATTTGGTGGACAATCTTGCGTTTAGGATGTTTAACGGGACAGGCGCGGGTCATCGTATGGACCATGAATGCAATGGTGCCAAGTGTCTTTGGCAATTTTGCTTGACGGGACTATGATCATTTTGATAGGCAACTTTCGAAAGCGTCATCGAGGGACTTATGATCATTTGAATTGTTTTGCCAAAGAAAACTCGACGTGCAAGCATGGCCCATTTTGGAAGGCAACATGTGGGATTACCCTAGGGGGTGCAAGTGTGATTGTGTATTGATTTCATGTATTTGTTTTTGTATTAGGTTATCTAGCGTTTGATTTTATGTACATGCAAACCCTAGGTCTAACCATGGTATAATTCGAAAGCGATAAATTGCGGGAATTTAAAGTCTACGCTATTACAAATAGTATCCGGGAGTGGGGGTACGAGTATACACAAATGGGGATGAGACTTAAATAATTACAACCAAATCGAATTGTGATCGCAAAATGTAATAAGTATCATGTATAGCAATGTATAAGAATAGCAAATGTAAATGTAAATGCGTTAATGCAATTGTGTAAGTGTATGTATTATGAAGTTTATTTACAAGTGAGATTAACTTAATAAAAAAAATTAAGTATTTGATTTAATTTTGTATTTTTATATTTTTGTTTAATATGTACAAACTAAAGTTTTAATCTTAAGAAGAAAAATGTTTTAAATTCTTATATATTAAAAATTAATGTATTTGTATTTAGCACTTTTATGCATAAAAAGAAAAATGTTCAAATTTAAGAGAAAAGTTAATGTTTTTAATTAGCAATTTGTATATTTCCTACAATCTAACAATTAATAGTATTTTTTTAAAAAAAAGGGTTGTTATTTTATTTATCAAAACAAAAAAAGTATTATATTAGCTTTAAACTATGAAAATAAAAATGATAGAAAGTATGTTAGTTTATAAATATTTACAAAGGATAAAACATGAAAGAAAAGATAGAATGGGCTTTATGAGTTTTAGGCCCAAGCTGAAACGAGGGGAAACAGAAGCAAAAAAGGGGGGGGGGGGGTGTTCAGATGGAATGCATTTGGGCTTAGGCTGATTTAGAAAAGGCAAAGGCCCAAACATGTCTTAACAATGTTTTAGGGTTGCTGATTTCGTTTGCATTTGGGAAGAGCTTTAGGGTTTGTTACAGAAGCGGCGCCGTTTGTGGTTTCGTCTTCATCTTCTCCGGCCAAGCGTCTAGCTAACGTCTCTCCTTGCCTAGCCACCAGCGCTACCTCTGGCTCCTTCCCTCTCCATGGTTGGACCAAGCCAATACGCGAAAAGGGTAACGATTTCGCCCTTGCATTTTTTAGGTCTTTTAGAATAATTGTATGATTTTAAACTTCATAGTTTGATTCATGATTATTATTATGTTTTTGCATGAAATGTGAGCAGAATGAGCAGAAAAATACTACCTTTAACTTTGGGGACAGGGAAGGAGAGGATTGGGAGGCGCTAAGGCAGCTGAGAGGGAAGGGAAACGGGGCTGAGCTAGCTCCGGTAACCACGGTACTCTATGTCTTTCTTTGCCTTGTATTTGTTGCCTAGCTTGCTTTTTCCTCTTCTCCTTGCTCTTTTATTGTATGCTGAATATGCTTGAATATTGTTGAGTGTTGCTCCTGAGTTGTTGAGTCGCCTTGATGATTTCTTTGCCTATGATGAAGTTTTTCTGAGGCCTTTTATGTTGCCCTTGAATGCTTTAGCTTGATGTGTTTGGTTGCCTGCTGATATGCTGAGATATGTTGGATATAGATGCCATGCTTGAGATTGATTTGAATGCTTTCCCAATGATGAGATTGTCTGAGGGCTCGTTGGGTTTGGAAACTGGTTTATCAGGTTAAGGATGATTTGGATATTATGTGAGTTTGTCTTCGTATATCAGTTTGACAGGTTTATGGTTTTTAGGCTTGGTTTGACAGGTTATGGCTTATGCAGATTTGGACAGTTTGAGCTTAGTGTGAGGTTTGGATGGTTTGTGTTGTTGGATTACAGGTTAGGCTTATGTTGTTTAGGTCTTGGCTTCGGTTGAGGCTATGGCTTTGCAGGTTGGCCAGTTTTTTGAAGGGTTTAAAACGAGTTGGAGGCTTTAGGTTTGAAGCCTGATGCTTCTTTTGCTTGGTCAGGCTTAAGGCCTTTTGATGGTTCAGGTTTTACAGTTTGTGGTTATGTGAACTGGTTTAAGGCTTGCTCTGAGTTATCTTTTGTGATTTCTTTTGATATGTTTTTGATATCTTATGCTGCCCCCTTCTCTACTGTTTTATTGCAGTATGCTTTGTCCTCATGCCTAAACCTGTAAGCCTATTCTTTTCCCTCTTCTTTCTCTCTCTAGTACAAATTAAAACATTAAATAATGTTATGTTTGTACTTTATTCTGAAAAGGCAATGCTGGAAAATGATGAAAATAGGAGGTTGCTTGCATATGTAGTTTTGTTCTGCATATTTTATCTCTTTTCCATACTGCCTGCTTCTTTGGGATAGTACTGAGTTGCCTTTTGTTTGATATCTTGATATCTTTCCATATTTTGGACAGTTTGACAGCTTTTGGGATAGTTTGAATGTGAACTCAGTTTGGACTCTTGACTTGGTTTAGGCCATTCAGTTTGGTCTTGGACTTTGTAGTTTGTTTGGCAATTTTGAAATTATGCAGTAGGTTTGACAAAATTTGAATTTGTGCATTTCAACTTTGTGCATTCATGTTTAGCAAGCATTATCCATCCCTCTCTGTGAACCGGGAGAAATCCCGTGATTTACAGAGAGGGCTAACTGATTCCAGTCAGTTGCCTTTAATGATGAGCCCAAATTAACTGTCTGTCTCTTTAATTTATCTGCTTCAATTGACTTTTTCTTTTCTTATTTTTTGTTTGCAGATGAAATCAAATGGAGCAGAGGGAGCATTGGATAGAAGAATGAAGATTAGGAAGCTTAGAAAAATTAGGATAGTTTTTTTTTCATTTTAAATATTTGTAAAATTATCATTGTAAATACTTTGTAAATATTTAAATAATAATTGTAACAAATAAATTAAAGATGAATAAAATCTATTTTTTACCAGTTAATTCTTTTTCTCCTTTTCAATTGTTTATTTTATTATTTATAATTCTTTAAATTATAATAATTGAAAATAAATTCCAACCATTTAACTTAGAATAATAAATAATCCATAAACGTCCGACGTTTTGAATAATCAAAGCAATGCACCGTCAAATCACACATGCCCCAATGTCTCTTCCTTTTACTGATTTTAATCAAACACTGCAAACTCAATCCAAATGCCTCTTTTCACTGATTTAGTCAAACGCTGCGAATTCAATCCAAATGTTTCAGTCCACATCACAGAATAACTTGACAAGCACTGTAGAATTAAATCTTTCTGAGGAATCTGCGCACAAACCCTAGTTCTTGATTAAAAGTCAAAGAAGCGTTCGCCTGATCAAAGCTGAGCCAAAATCAACCAAACCCTAAGCAAACTGCCTGAACTGCTTTAAAATCAATGAAAACCCTAATTTTGTCTGACTGGTAAGAAGAGTTTGTTTGACTGAATCTTACGCCAATCTGAAAAAATCAGAAAACGCCTGAGGCTATGTTTACTTGAGGAAAAATACGAGGGCAAATTTTGGGGGTACAACAGTTGCCCCTGTTCAATCTTCTTGAACCTGAAGAGTTAGATTGGCAAGTTTGCCTTTCGCGACTCGAGGGTAAAAGGAGATTGGACACTGGAGTGCCCAGAAAATTTGCACTCGGTAAGGTGATGGTAGAGGGAATGGGCTTACGGATGCCATTTGGTGATGGGCTTAAAGATGCCATCTAGGGATGTGACAGAATCTTGTCGGGGGATGGGCTTAAAGATGCCATCTGGAATGAGTATCAGAAAGGTATCCATGTTTTGAAACACCTCTAAACTGGGGGTTTTGAATAAACAGTGGATTAATATCCGTGTTTGGAGAATCTGTAAACTGTTTTCAAAAATTGAGAAGAGTCTGAACAAGCGATAGATTAACATCCGTTGTTGGGAGGAATCCATAAATTGTTTTCAGAAGCTGAGAAGAATCTGAACAAGCGATAGGTTAACATCCGTTACTGGAGAACCCGTGGACTGTTTTCAGAAGTCTTGAAGTTGAACAAGCAATAGAGCAGCATCCGTTGTTGGGAAGCGTCCTTAAACTGTTTTCAAAAGTTGACTCTGAACAAGCGATAGATTAACATCCGTTGTTGGGAGGAATCTGTAAACTGTTTTTAGAGGTTGCGAAGAATCTGAACAAGCGATAGGTTAACATCCGTTACTGGAGAACCCGTGAACTGTTTTCAGAAGTCTTGAAGTTGAATAAGCAATAGAGCAGCATCCGTTGTTGGGAAGCGTCCGTAAACCGTTTTCAAAAGTTGAGTCTGAACAAGCGATAGATTAACATCCGTTGTTGGGAGGAATCCGTAAACTGTTTTCAGAGGTTGCGAAGAATCTGAACAAGCGATAGGTTAACATCCGTTACTGGAGAACCCGTGAACTGTTTTCAGAAGTCTTGAAGTTGAATAAGCAATATAGCAGCATCCGTTGTTGGGAAGCGTCCGTAAACTATTTTCAAAAGTTGAGTCTGAACAAGCGATAGATTAACATCCGTTGTTGGGAGGAATCCGTAAACTGTTTTCAGAGGTTGCGAAGAATCTGAACAAGTGATAGGTTAACATCCGTTACTAGAGAACCCGTGAACTGTTTTCAGAAGTCTTGAAGTTGACGAGGGAACCGGTGTAGGGTAGCCTGATGATGAGTTTGTATAAAACAGCATCTGGATTATTAATGATAGCCTTTTATTCTTATCCTGAAAAGGACAAAATATTAGCTAAACACAAAATTATGTTGCATGAAATTTATGATGCAATATATGTTATATCAATGTTCATGATATGAATGTGATGAATGCGCATGTAAGCTGATGAGCTGTCTTGCTGAGGATAGCTGAATCCTGGATGGCTGGAGATAAACGAATTTTGACTGCTGCTGGAGAATCAGGAGCTTGGGTTGTACCAATCTCATGGGGATTCCTGTCCTAATTTGTTACTAACTAAAACAAAAACCTAATCCTAATTTGTTAAAAAAATGGTTAATTAAAGGGTTAATTACAAAGAAAACCTAAAACCTAATTGTTTTTCTAATTTGCAGAAAAAAGTTAATTAATTAAATTAAAGAATTAATAAAAAAAGAGTTAATAATAAATAAAAAATTAAAACCTAAATTAATTAGGGTTTGTAAAAAAGGTTAAGTTTGCCAATTAATAGGGTTTTTTATTTAAATAAAATTAGAGTTTATATGAATTTAAGGTTTTTAAGAAAGATATTGAAGAGAAAGAAATGAGGCAAAAAGGGTTTATAATAAGCAAAATTATACATATTGCCAAGGGTGGGTGTTGAACCTAAAATTAGATTTAAAAAAACCTTAAAATTAATTATTCGAGTTTATTATGAAAAATCAAAGGTTTGTGAAAAATGTTAAGTTTTATGAAAAAGATTTTAAACAGAAAGAATGAAAATAGGTAAAAGGATAAATAGAAAGGAAGAAAACCAAAACCAATAGGGGTGAGTGTTGAACCCACGCCCTTAACCTTCTCAGGATGTCTGCCTCGCCATGCATGCATTGGTGGTTGTTCTATTTTGGCCTTAGTGTTTTGTAATAACCCTGCATGGGACCATATCTAAATCTACAGTGTTGAATCTCATGAATACATTAAATAAATTACTATATCATGAAATGCAAATAAAGAAAATATATGAAATTTTGTAATGTTAAAACCGATATGGCATGTATGAATGCTTCTACACCCTTTTGATTATGGAGATCAAACCAGCCTTACCCTTACTTGAGAAGTAGTGAGATGTGAGTTTGTAACAAGGATGGCTTGTTTGTAGTGAGATGGGGGTTTGTAACAAGGATGACTTGTTTGTAGTGTGATGGGGGTTTGTTGGGGGTTTGTAATAAGGATTTCAAGATTTTTAGGGTTCTTGAAAGAATTTGATATTTTGATAGGGTTGTGGCAAAGGTCTTTTTTCGTTTTGTCTGTGTGAAAAGAATGAGATTATATAATGGAAATTAGAGAAAAAATGGGTTTTGAATGTGAAATTGGGCCTCCAATAACCACAAGCAATAGTGCAGATTTTTATTCACTTGAGTCTGTCACGTTCCAGGCTAAATCGCAGGGGCTTAAGTGCAATTTTTGAAGTTGAAATATGAAAACAAAATGAAGCCGACATCGAGAACTAACTCCTATCCTAAAATGGGCTCAATCGGATAAACGGTGAATTAGTTATGAATTTTTGAATTTTCGCCTCAGACAAACTTATTTTGGGCTCCAGTGTCAACTCTGACACGTTCTTCAATAAAAAACTGGTATTGATCAGAGCATAACCCGATCTTGACATTGGAAGGAAAGTTGTAGATATCTGAGTCAGTGACCCTGTGTAAAAAGATGGGCCCGATCTGATAAAAATTAACCGAGTTATGAATTTTCGAAGTTTCGACCCAGATGAAATAATATTCAGCATTCAGGATTTTCAGCGCGTTACGCGCACTCTGAGCAAAAAACGAAGGCCTTTTGGATAACGTTCGAACTCAATACCTCCCGTGAAAACTTAGACAACTTAATTTGTGAAAAATTTTGCGCCGGAACCAACTCGATACGATGAAACTCGACCAAGTTATGATTTTCTGAACATGACGCAAATAAACTTCTGTCGCAAATTTTCTGTATGAAAATACTTGATAAATCCGCATTTTTGAAGACCTTCTGATCGAAATTGGCTTCCAGCTATAAGAGATGAAAATGTAGATGACGTCAAGATGGAAATTTGGCCACCGGAACGGATTCAAAACAAGCCACAATCTTCAAGTTATGAATTTTTTAGTGCGTAAAAACTGTACTTTCATCACACTTTTTCACCACATTTATTTGAGAAAACTCACACATTCAGAGACCTTCTTTAAAGAATTGACTCTTGAGCCGAACCTGAATTTGAGAATACGTTATCAGAGATATCTTAGTGAAAGAACACCTGAATATGACGCGCCGGGTTGGACTTGTGAATCTTTGAACCCCGAATCATTGCAAAACAGCGAACCGATCTTCAGCATGGAAAATACTCTGAGAACATGCATTGAGAAATAAACGTCACTTGTAACCTGAAGAAGCTTGCTAAATATACCTTAATTCCATAACCATAAAACCAATGACATGCGTATATGTAATAATGAAATGTAAGCCAAAAGGTCAAAATAAAGAGGGTAAATTTTGGGGTACAACAGCTGCCCCTGTTCAATCTTCTTAAACCTGAGGATGTAGATTGCATGTCTGCCTTTCGTAATCTGAAGGTGGAAGATGATTGAACACTAGAGTTCCCTGAAATTTTCACTCGTCTGAGATGGTGCTGGACTGTGTAGGTAGTATCGGGAATGGGCTTACAGATGCCATTTAGAGGAGATGACGGAAGGTCACCGGAGATGGGCTTAAAGATGCCATCCGGAAGATATGACAGAGAATCGTCGAAGATGGGCTTAAATATGCCATCTAGAGGATGTTGATTTCTTGAGATATTCCTTTTATGAGAATTCATGTTCCTGCCGTTGAGGAGGAATCTGCTGAGGAATGTTGTTCTATGTCTTGGGAGAAATAGAATTTTAGGAGCTTCAGTTGTCTGTTACTCTACTGGGGAATCATCTTAGTCAGGGAGGTGAAAGTGAACCGCTATCTGGTCGTGTTCCAGGCTTTACAGTGACTTGCTGAGGATAATAAGATTAACTTCTATCTGGTCGTGCTCCAGGTTTCGCAGTGGTTTACTGGGGAGATGAGATTAAACTTGTTATCTGGTCGTGCTCCATGCTTTGCAATCTCAAAAACTGTTATTTGGTCATGCTCCAGTCTTCACAGCATCTTATACTGTTATTTGGTCGTGCGCCAGGCTTCACGGTGTCTTATACCACTATCTGGTCGATTCCAGGCTTCATAGTATCTTGTATTGTTATCCGGTTGATTTCCAGGCTTCATAGTGTTTTGTAGAAATCAAGATATTATCCGGACGATTTTCGAGCTTCATAGCTTCACTATGAGATATACCACTATCTGGTTGATTCCAGGCTTCGTAGTGTTTTGTAGAAATCAAGATATTATCCAGTCGATTTCCAGGCTTCATAGCTTGACTATGAGATATACCAATATCTGGTCGATTCCAGGTTTCATAGTATTGAACTGGAATAGAAATCTTAGTATCGATTTGACTGAATCATGGAAAGGTCTCAAGTTGTCTTCAACTAGGAGAGAAATCTTAGTATCGATTTGACTGAACCCGGGAGAGCTCTCAGATTAACTTTGACTGGCATAGAAATCAAGGGAATCTTAGCGGCGATTCGGCTGACCTAGACAAAAGTCTTAGAACATCTTCAACTAGAATAGAAACCTTAGTGTCGGTTTGATTGAACCAGAGAAAATATTGAAGAGTGTTGGAATATCTTCAACTGGAATAGAAACCTTGGTGTCGGTATGACTGAACCAGAGAGAACTCATGAGAACTTGATTGCATCTTTCCCTGAAAGGTAAAGAGTTAGTCGTATGTAATGTCATGATGTATGAAATACATTGAATGATGATGTTCTCAAAATAAATGAGATTGTGCTATATAATATGTATGCACATGCCATGATGTATGAAATGTATTGAGTAATGATGTTCTCAAAATAAATGAGATTGTGTTGTATAATATGTATGTGCATGCCATGATGTATGGATATGCAATGCTATTGTGATATTCTCTAGCTGGAGAAAATAAATCCTGAACTGCTGCTAGAGAGTATAAGGAGTCGAGTTTCTTTGTTTCCGCTGGGGATAGTGACCGAAGATTATTAGCTGGAGATTTACATCCATTCTGCTTGAGAATATTCTGCCGAGAGAGACTCTGTCTGAGAACAATCATGCGGGGGAATGACTTCGTGGGGCAGAGAGATACTTTGTTGGAAGATCTGCTGATTTGGAGAAATAAACTCAGCTGGGGATGAACTTCCATTGCTGGAGAGAAGAGCTCTATTGGAGATCGAGCTTCCACTGTCAGAGAAATAAACTATGCTCAGGAGATGGCTTTATAAACTGCTCATGGTTATAAAACTCGGCTGGGGAATGCAGATATCAGCTTTCTGAAGGAACCTGCTGAGGAAGGAATTCCTGCTTGGGGATACGGAGTTCAGACCTTGGTTGTCTCGGCTCTGTGGGGAATATAGGTATCACTGGCTTGAATGTGATAGTGACTTCGCTTCCAACTGTCTCTTCCCCTTGTACCATGCTGGAAAAAGTACATGCGGAGATTTTGTGGATGGATCTATGTCGTGATTGTACTTTAACATGTATTTAATGAGTGTCAGGATGAAATCCGTCTCTAGATCGTATCTGAACTGTACTTGAAACATGTGTTGAATGAGTGTCAAAATGACATCCATCTCTGGATTGTATATGAACTGTACTTTGAAACATGTGTCGAATGAGTGTCAGAATGACATTCGTCTCTGGATCGTATCTGAACTATATCTGAACTGTTTCTAGAAGAGAAATCTGGAATAAGTACCAAGATAACATCTGTCTCTGGATCGTACCTGAATTGTTTCTCAATGTATGCAAATCTTGAATAAGTGTCAGAATAACATCGTATCTGGATCGTATCTGAACCGTTTCTCGATGTATGAAAATCTTGAATAAGTATTTGAATGACATCTGCATCTGGATCGTATCTGAACCGTATCTGAAATCTGAATCTGAATAAGTATCAGAATGGCATCCGTATCTGGAGCGTATCTGAACTGTATCTGAAAGCTGAATCTGAATGAGTATCAGAATGGCATCCGTATCCGAAGCATATTTGAACTGTATCTGAAAGATGAATCTGAATGAGTATCTGAATGGCATCCGTATCTGGAGCGTATCTAAACTGTATCTGAAAGATGAATCTGAATGAGTATCAGAGTGGCATCCGTATCTGGAGTGTATCTGAATTGTATCTAAAAGCTGGATCTAAATGAGTATCAGAATGACATCTGTATCTGGATCATATCTGAACTGTATCTGAAAGTTGAATCTGAATGAGTATCAGAATGGCATCCATATCTGGATCGTATCTGAATTGTATCTGAAAGTTGAATCTGAATGAGTATCAGAATGGCATACGTATCTAGAGCGTATCTAAATTGTATCTGAAAGCTGAATCTGAATGAGTATCAGAATGGCATCCGTATCTAAAGCATATCTGAATTGCATCTGAAAGCTGAGTCTGAATGAGTATCAGAATGGCATCCGTATCTGAAGCGTATCTGAAAGCTAAGTCTGAATGAGTATCCGAATGGCATCCGTATCTGGAGCGTATCTAAACTGTATCTGAAAGCTGAATCTGAATGAGTATCAAAATGGCATCCTTATCTAGAGCGTATATGAACTGTATCTGAAATATGAATCTAAATGAGTATCATAATGGCATCCGTATCTGGAGCGTATCTGAACTGTATCTGAAAGCTAAATCTGAATGAGTATCATAATGGCATCTGTATCTGGAGTGTATCTGAACTGTATCTGAAAGTTGAATCTGAATGAGTATCAGAATGGCATATGTATCTGGAGCGTATCTGAACTGTATCTGAATGTATGAAAATCTTGAATAAGTAGTAGAATGACATCCATATCTGGATCGTATCTGAACCATTTCTCGATTTTGGTGCTCTTGATGAATGTTGATCAAGGTATAAGTCTTCCACTGATAGACAGGTGACGGGACATAGTCGTACGTTTTAAATCCCTAAATTTTTCCTAGACCGCCCTTTCGGGTTTTCAGTCCACCGGGATACCTTTTTGCCCAAGCCTCCTTTTCAGGTTTTCGACTTGTCGGGTGTACAAATTTTTTCATTTTTTATCCCTAATTTTTGCCCGAACCCTTTTGGTTCGCCGGGATGCCCTTATTTTTGCCTAGGTATGTCAACCTAGCGGGTCTTTGTCATGCGTAGTATTTTCCGACTATGTCCACGCTTTCAGGATGTAGAGAGTTGTCACTGTCCATAGTGTTATGTTGTAGTACTATCAAAAATGTTTTCTTGATGGCACTTGATTCGTTGCTGGAATACGTGTGTAATGCCCCAAGCGATTCAGATGGAGATTTGCCCCTGGTTATTTGGCACTTTTGGAGAGACTGCCCCAGGTGTGTTTAGACATCATGTCATGCCCCTTGCTTATGGAAGACCTGTTGTTGGAAGTGTTTTTCCCGCTGAGGTGATTCTTTCCATTGAGAGGATGTCTGTTCATTGAATATCTATTGTGCGGATTTCTCTGCTGTAAAACAATTAGTCATATGCAAACAATGTCATTTAAAGAATAAAAAACTCATGTCTGTCTTGAAAATTTTTGAAAATGTGTTTTGTGTAGTAAAACGAAATTTGCAAGAATGTGATATCAACTCAGGATTCGTAACAAAGCCTACAGGAGTCAGGATACCTTTGTAACAGTATGCTCTCAAAATAACCCATGCTTCAGCTAGGACTTTTAAGGGTTATAACATGTCTTGGTTCACGGTTCAAGAAACAAAGGATAAAGGCTCAAATTTTATTTGTACCCAACCCGCTCTTCGTGATGTTCTTCAGTCCTATGCTCAGTTAATTGCATGTTTAGATCCCGATTGAGTCTAGAATCTTTGCTCTGATACTTGGTGATGATTCGGAAATTGAATTTTTTTTTTTGAAAAGGCAGTCATTTTTGTAATCTTCTTTTTGTCGAGGATTTGTAGTAACCTCTTTTTTTGGTTTTTGTTATCCCTTCTTTTTCCTGAACTGTTTCTTTTGTGATTACAGTCAGCGGGATTCCCCAATTTTTCTCTTAAGTCTCCTTCATAGGTTTTGACTTAACGAACTTTTATTTCGAGAGATAATGACTGCATGTCTTAACGATTATACAGAATCATCACCGTCTTTTGTTTTGGAAGGACGTCTTCGATGCCATTCATTGTGTACGAAGCGGAAGATTGTGATTGAATGTGCCTCTGGATTAACTGAGAAAACTACCCTGCCCCAGGTTATGATTAAGGTTTTTAATTTGTGTGAAAAGAAAAACTCCTATTTCTTTGGCTCGAAGGGGTTGACTAGGGATTATCTTCCTTATACCTCCAATGTTTAGGATTTGAAACAACCCATGTATATTGTTAGAGGGGTCTGTTCAAAAGCATATTGTAGAGATTGTGATATCATTTTCGTCATCCTCCCTCTAAGGCTTAGAGTTTTTTTAATTGAGAGTTGAATATCACAAAAGGAAATATGAACGCATTTTTGAAATAGTGAATACGAATGAACTGATTCAAGACAAACATATGCAATACATTGATAAAGTAACAAAGTTTGACATGAATAAATGTTCAAACAACCCAAAGAAAATTACAAATTGAAAATTCTAATGAACGAAAAGCCTTCTTTTCAGAACTTGTCACTTCAAATGGTGTGCCTTGGAGGGATGGCAGAAGAACTCAGCCTGACGATCTTGTGTAAACTCCAGTACTCCTTCATCGATCAGGTTTTGAACTTCATATTTCAACCTCCAATAGTCGTCAGTATCATGCCCCGGGCTGTTGGAGTGGTATGCACACCTTGCATCAGGATTGTAGTTAGGGGACAAAGTCTTGGGATTCGGATGAGGTCCTATCAACGTAATCAGATTCATCCTCAATGGGTGTTGCAGAGCTTGAGACAATGACATGTTGAGTTTGGTAAATTGCCTTTTGGGTATATTCGGCTTACTCTGATTAAACAGTCGTTTTTGGCAATGTTGTTATTGGACCCGTGATGTGGTAGCAATTTGGAAAGGCCCACTCTTCACCAAACCAACCTCTTGTCTTCTCGGAGGTTGATCCATGACTTGTTCCCCAGCCTCGACTGCTTGCTTCATATGGTTGTATCTGTCTTAATGAAGTTTGTTGATAATGGCTCTCAGCTCTTCTTGTCCCCGGGCTAGGCCTTGGATAAAAGCCCTCTGCCCCAGCATCTGGGTTCTCATTGTTTCAACTTCAGCTTATAGTTGTTCCAACCGTTCGTCCTTATTGTCTTCAGGACTTTTCTTGGCCAGGTTCACAGCGAGGAGTGCGTTCAACTCTTCCTTCCCCTTGGATAGGTTTAGGAACATTTCCATGAACTGAGCTTCTTGAGTTTGGAGACCTATGTTGTCTTATTTGAGAGCCATTGCTAAAATAAACAGCGAGGACGATGATAAACCTGTTATGAGACTTGTTTATGCATTGATATGTATGGCATGTGTATGCAATGTTTTCAAGGATCTCGCGGGGTAAACAAGAAAAATGTTAGGCGTTGATCTTTACAGCTTTGATTGAAGCACTTCGTGTCGTTGTAGGTCCTTCTACAAGAGTCAAGCTCGCCATATCAAGTGGGTCATAGCCCCTGACTCAAGTTATCGTGTTTTGATCTTCTGACGACATTGGCTAGAGGAAAATAAATCCCTTTGCCCCTTTTAGACGTCTGATTTATCATAACCTGCATCATAGGCCCTCGAGATCCTTGAAATGGTTAGTCATGATATGCTATGGTATGATGTTTATGATGTCATGATAAATCACAGGTATAGCAAACATAGAAAAATCACACCAAGTCCTTAGGCTTAAGGCCTGCTTGAGTTTTAAGGTCATACCCTCTTAAAGCTGGATTGGTTCAACCTGTCCTATAAATATGTAACTGGGTTCTAAAGGTTCTCAATATCACTGATCATCCTTTATCGAACATTGTTTTAGCTCAAGCAATATTTTCTTGCAGCCGAAATATCCCGAAATTCTAATCTTAATGAGTGTAGCATCGAGTATCAATCAATCCTCAGCTTTATACCGATGCCGACTATCTCACTACTTTCTAATGGCCAAGTTTGTTCAACTAACGTTCTAAGGTCTGTTAGTGTTTCACAACACTACGCGGCGGCCCCGTATTCTTCTCGTTTCCACACGAAGGATACCGGTACCAACCAAAGTGTCACACCAACACATCCATCGCTTAAACCATATCGGTCTACACCGTACAGTCTCCACGGTCTATTGTTGTTTACCTAAAAAGTGTCCCCAGATTCGGGTGTAGGATCTTTAATAATACCCAAACAAAACCCTTGAATTTAAAGCAGGCAAGACAAAACAAGGAAGCAATTTTAAAATGACCTAGATCCTAAGGTAAACCCCACTTTATCTCCCCAGCATAGTCGCCAGTTTTTTGATACGGTGGCAGAACTGATTGTTAATACTGGTTTATGTTTTTTATTCACAAATGTCGCGATAAGCAAGAGTCGTCGCTGACTTTTATTTTATCCAATCGGGAAAAGGAAAAAGAACAGAAAAAAAACCTTTTTTGAGATGTTTCTGAGTACGGGGGGTAGATTATAGAAAGGGAAGGTGTTAGCACCCTTTCAGTCCATGGTTTTCCATGGGCTCTTAGGTACTTGCTCATTTTGAAATTTCTTGTGTGTGCTTTGCTTTGAAAAGTTTTGTTTTACTTTGTTTTAACCCTTGTTTCTATCCTCAAGAGTGTTACGGAGTGTTTTGAAAACTTTAGTTTGAAAAGTTTGTTTTAAAGTGTATGGTGTAAAAGATTTGTTGTTTTGAGAAAGTACCTAACAGTTATCTACCTACTCGAAAAAATGTGTTATTTTCCTCCTATCCTTTAGACCGTCTTATCCTACTATTAGTGAGTAGGTAACCCTAGCCGTTGGATGTTTGAGGGACTATCGAAAGGGACATAATGCTCATTGAAGGCAACATATAAGGATACCTTAGCATTTCGAAGGGACTGTCATCATATATTCGTAGGCAACATCGAGGGACAAGATCATTTCTCGTAGGCAACTCGAGGGATATTAAGGGACTATGATTTTTATGATGACTTTTAGATTGGGGGTCTCTTTCTAAGATATCCCTACGTTCGAGGGACATGACTATTGTTTTCTGAGGCAACCAAGTGGGGAGTACCCTAGGGGTGCAAGTGTGCAACAGTGTTTGTTTTCAGATATATTATCTTTGAATTAGGTTATGCTATGTTAAATTAATTTACCGGTCTTTCTATACAATCCTATTAGTCTAAGCATTGCATAAAATATAGTAGCAAAAGGTAAAGGCGGAAATGTAAACCTAGACTATTATAGAGCTTTTAGGCAGTTACATAATAATGAAGAGTTTGGAAAAGAAATCATAAAACTATTACATCCCGGAAGCAATTACATAATTAGAAAAAAAATGCGAGAAAAGATAAATCTACGCTATTACATTGATAATGCGACCTATACAATTTTCCTAGAAATTAAAATGTAAAAGAATAAATAAAAAGAAATTAAGGAAAAATTAAAACCTAAAATTCTAAGTTAATGTTTTTGGTGTTTTTTGTAGAAAATAATTTTAAGTTAAATAAAAAAACCTAATTCTAACTAATTTTAATTAGAAAAAAGTTAATTAACTTAACTTATTAATATATGAAAAAAATCCAAAAATTCAGTTACTAACTAAAACAAAAACCTAATCCTAATTTGTTAAAAAATTGTTAATTACAAAGAAAACCTAAAACCTAATTGTTTTCCTAATTTGCAGGAAAAAAAAGTTAATTAATTAAATTAAAGAGTTAATAAAAAAAAGAGTTAATGATAATTAAAAAAAATAAAACCTAAATTAATTAGGGTTTGTAAAAAAGGTTAAGTTTGCCAATTAATAGGGTTTTTTATTTAAATAAAATTAGAGTTTATATGAATTTAAGGTTTTTAAGGAAGATATTAAAGAGAAAGAAATGAGGCAAAAAGGGTTAAAAATAAGCAAAATTATACTTATTGCCAGGGGTGGGTGTTGAATCAAAAATTAATTTAAAACCTAAAATTAGATTAAAAAAACCTTAAAATTAATTATTCGAGTTTATTATGAAAAACTAAAGATTTGTGAAAAATGTTAAGTTTTATGAAAAAAGTTTTAAACAGAAAGAATGAAAATAGGTAAAAGGATAAATAAAAAGGAAGAAAACCAAAACCAGTAGGGGTGAATGTTGAACTCACGCCCTTAACCTTCTCAGGATGTCTGTCTCGCCATGCATACATTGGTGTTTGTTCTATTTTGGCCTCAGTATTTTATAATAACCCTGCATGGGACCCTGTCTAAATTTGCAGTGTTGAATCTCATGAATACATTAAATAAATTACTATATCATGAAATACAAATAAAGCAAATATATGAAATTTTGTAATATTAAAACCGATATGGCATGTATGAATGCTTCTACACCCTTTTGATCATGGAGATCAAACCAGCCTTACCCTTACTAGAGAAGTAGTGAGATGTGGGTTTGTAACAAGGATGACTTGTTTGTAGTGAGATGGGGGTTTGTAACAAGGATGACTTGTTTGTAGTGTGATGGGGGTTTGTTGGGGGTTTGTAACAAGGATTTCAAGATTTTTAGGATTCTTGAAAAATTTGATATTTTGACAGGGTTGTGGAAAAGGTCTTTTTTCGTTTTGTCTGCATGAAAAGAATGAGATTATATAATGGAAATTAGAGGGAAAAAATAGGTTTGAATGTGCAATTGGGCCTCCAATAACCACAAGCAATAGTTCAGATTTTTATTCACTTGAGTCTGTCACTTTCCAGGCTAAATCCTAGAGGCTTAAGTGAAATTTTTGAAGTTGAAATGTGAAAACAAAATATAGCCGATATCGAGAACTAACTCCTGTCCGAAAATGAGCTCAATCAGATAAAAGGTGAATTAGTTATGAATTTTTGAAGTTTCGCCTCAAACAAACTTATTTTGGGCTCCAGTGTCAACTCCGACACGTTCTTCAATAAAAAACTGGTATTGATCGGAGCATAACCCGGTCTCGAATTTGGAAGAAAAGTTTTACATCTCTGAGTCAGTGACCTTGTGTAAAAATATGGGCCCGATCCAATAAAATTTAACCGGGTTATGAATTTTCGAAGTTTCGACCCAGATGAAATAATATTCAGCATTCAGAATTTTCAGCGCATCACGCGCACTCTGAGCAAAAAACGAAGGCCTTTTAGATACCGTTCGAACTCAATACCTTTCGTGAAAACTTAGCCAACTCAATTTGTAAAATTTTGGCACCGGAACCAGCTCGATACGATGAAAATCGACCAAGTTATGATTTTCTGAACATGACGCAAATAAACTTGTCACAAATTTTTTGTACGAAATTACTTGATAAATCCGCATTTTTGAAGATCTTCTGATCGAAATTGGCTTCCATCTGTGAGATATGAAAATGTTGATGACGTCAAGACGGAATTTTGGCCACTGGAACAGGTTCAAAACATGCCACGATCTTAAAGTTGTGAATTTTTTAGTGCGTAAAAACTGCACTTTCAGCACACTTTTTCACCATATTTCTTCGAGAAAACTCATACATTCGGAGACCTTCTTTTAAGAATTGACTCTTGAGACGAACCTGAATTTGAGAATATGTTATAAGAGATATCTTGGCGAAAGAACACCTGAATATGACATGCCGGGTTGGACTTGTGAATCTTTGAACCCCGAATCGTTGCAAAACAGCGAACCGATCTTCAGCACGGAAAATACTCTGAGAACATCCATTGGCGAAATAAAAGTCACTTGTAACCTGAAGATGCTTGCTAAATATACCTTGATTCCATAATCATAAAACCAATGATATGCGTGTATGTAATAATGAAATGTAAGCCAAAAGGTCGAAATAAAGAGGGTAAATTTTGGGGTACAACAATATGTATGCAATGTTTTCAAGGGTTCTTAAAGGCTCAAATTTGCTTAAACAAAAAGGAACAAACGCGAATTTTATTAGTAAACTTGAATTGTTACAAAGAATGTATTTTGAGAGTAAATTAAGCAAAATAAAACAAAAATAAGACTAGGTTCCCCATGAGCGCATCCTCTTTGGCGCGATGTAGGCGTTGATATTCCTCTCTTCATGAAGTAGCCTAGTGAGTTCCAAGACCTTCTTCTCGCTGGCGTAGAATTGGGCTTCAAACGTATCTCTCTCCTCTTTAAGCTGAACCCAGGACTTTTGTAACTCTTCGTTATCATTTTCCATGTCTAGATGAAGAACAAGATGAGGAGTGTCTCCCTCGGCAACTGGTTCCATAATCATAGGTCGGATAGCGGGATAAGGCATCATAAGAGTTTGAGTGCGGGCTCGTACCCATCTGAGATAAGGCTCGAGAGGTATGGAATTCTTATGCCCAAGTGTCTTGTTGTCAACCCTATGTACCATACTCCAAGCTTGTATGAACCTTTTGCGGTAACCTTGAACATCATTCTCATAGTTAAAGGCGATTACTTGAATAAGTGTATCACGAGGACCATCCCTTCTTGCATAACCAAACTGTCATAATTCTAATCAAGGGTTATAAGTGATTCCTCCCCTAATGCCTAAGAGAGGGACATTAGGGAATTCACCACAGAGACCGATGATAGTAACATCTTCCGAGAACCGTGAACACCAATGAATGTCTGAATGCGTAAGGGACATCAGTCGATGAGACCATCTTTTACCCTGTTCATTCTTCAAAGTAGATCTGGGCAGGTGCGAAATAAACCACCTAGCCAATAGAGGAGTGCAACACTGGAGGGTCCCCCTTCTTCTTAGAATGCGTGCATGCAGATAGTTTAGAATATCCTCGAGTAATGTAGGTACCGGATTCCGAGACAGAAAAACCTGGATTGTGGTCACATCTACGAGTTGATCCGCATTAGGGAACAGTACCATCCCGTAGAAAAGGAGCACCAAAACCTCTTCAAAAGCTTGTAGATCCAGGGTATCCCAAAAATAGTAAGCCTTATCGAACAGAAATTTAACCGGAATTCCTTGAACACTCCCTCTGGTTTCCCAATTTGTCACTATGTCGGACCGTTGTAAGGATAGAGCTTTAGCAATTTCTTCAGGTTTGGGATGTCTTTCCGTACCGCTGAAAGGTAGCTGATCAAGAATGGTATCCCTAATAACTGAGAAAATTCCTCCATAGTAGGAACTAACTGTTAATCCGGGAATGTGAAACAGTGATGCAGAGGATCGAAGAACTGAAACAGCACTTTCAACATTTCTTCGTCAGGTTTTGCAGTGACCAAGTTGTGCAACCGACCATGCTTTTAAGTGAATGGAGAGCTTTCGGGAATCCTTACTGCCAAGTCCCTTAGTTGGGGAGATACTTTTACTAGGTTAATATGAATAGTGTTCCTGCGGGCGGATGCCATATCCTACAAAACAAAGCAAAGATGAGCCCTAGAAACCCTTGAAACAGTTAGTATGATATGCTAGGGTATGATGTTTATGATGTTATGATAAATCACTGGTATAGCAAACACAGAAAAATCACACCAAGTCCTTAGGTTTAAGGTCGACTTGAGTTTTAAGGTCATACCCTCTTGAAGCTGGATTGGTTCAACCTGTCCTATAAATATGTAACCGGGTTCTAAAGGGATCTTAATATCACCGGTCTTTCCCCCAAGCCTTGTTCAATCGACGATTGACTCGTAATCAAACAAAACTCAGAAGTCAAACCTCAATGAGTGTAGCATCGAGTATCTGTCGACCTTGGGCATACACCAAAGTCGACCATCTCGCTACGTCCTACTGGCCAAGTTGTGAAATTAAAGGTTCTAAGGTCAGTTGATGTTTTATGACACCACGCGGCGGCCCCGTACATCTCCCTGATTGACTCAAAGGTTACGGGTACCAACCAAAGTGCCACATCAACGTAGCTACTGCTTCAACCGTGTCGGTATACCCCAGCACAGCTCCCTCACAGTTTATTTCTACTTACCTAAAAGGTGATTCCCGATCCAGGTGTAGGATCAAATAACCCAAACAGTTCCCATAAATATAAAGCAATCAAGACAATCAAGAGAAAGTAATTAAATATGACCTAGATCCTAAGGTTTACCCCACTTTATTTTTTTCCCCAGCACAGTCTCCAGTTCTGTGATACGGTGGCAGAATCGACTGTTAATACTGGTTTGCATTTTTTGTTCGCAAAATGTCGCGGTAAGCAAGAGTCGTCACCGACTTTTATTTTATCCAATCAGGAAAAGAAAAAGAGCAGAAAAAACCTTTTTCGAGATGTTTCTGGGTACGGGGGGTAGATTATAGAAAGGGAAGGTGTTAGAACCCTTTTAATCCATGGTTTTCCATGGGCTCTTAGGTACTTGCTCATTTTGAAAACTGCTTGTGTGTGCTTGTTTTGAAAAGTTTTGTTTTACTTCGTATTAACCCTTGTTTTTGTCCTCAAGAGTGTTACGAAGTTGTTTTTGAAAACTTTGTTTGAAAAATGTTTGTGTGAGAAAAAAATTTGTTTGTTTGAGCAAGTACCTAGGAACTAATCTACCTACTCGAAAAAAGTCTATTCGTTTTCCTTTTAGACAGTGCTATCCCATTATTAAGGAATAGGTAGCATCGTCGTTGGAGTTTTAAGGGACGTTCGAAGGGACATGTACGATCACAAAAGCAATGCTAGGAAATATTAGTAATCATCCTAAAGCCTTAAGGATCTTTTTTCGAGGCAACATCTGAATGGGTCATTTTAGATCTTTCGGGACTAGAGGACGACCACTAACAAACCTTATACTTCATGACTGTTTACCGAAGGCAACCGGAGTGGAGTAAACCCTAGGAGTGAGCATGTGCGAGTGTAATTTTCAGTTAATTTATCTTTGCACATTTAGGGTTTTCTACCGTATTAATTTTCAGTTTGTCTTTCCATACAATCCTATTAACATACATCTAAGCAGTTTATAGTTTGCGGAAACTAAAGCGAGAAAGTTAAAGTCCTAGCTATTACAGGGCTTTTGCATATACATAATTATTTTGACCAAAAATAAAGATGCGGAATTGAAACCCTAATTACTATTACAAACTCAGAGCAGTTACAATAATAATAAAAAGGAAATTAAAAAATACGCGCGGCGAATTAAATGCGAGAATAATTAGCAAAACCTAAAAGATCTAATTAAAAAAATGTTTAGGTTAATTTTTTGAGAAAAAAATTAGTTTATATACAAAATTAAACCCTAAGTTTAATTATTTTAAATTATGAAAAAAGAAAGAATTAAATTGCCTTAATTTAATTAAACTAATTAATTAATTAAAGAAACAAAATATTTTTTTATGAAAAATGATTTTGAATGTTTTTTATGATTTTTTGATTAAATGAAAAAAGTAATGATTTTTGTGTTATTTTTAAAAGGAAAATAATTAGAAAATAATTAAAAGAATTAAAATAAAAAAGGTAGAATTGGCCTGTTAGAAGCTGAATGAGAGGGTATGATGTTGAATTGCTTAGGCCCATGAAGCTGAGCTCATTCCATGCGTGTGATTCCCTGTTGTGCCAGCCTGGGAGTGTACCATAGTCCTTCCTTGGTTGAGGCATTGGATCTGGCTAGCAATGAATCCAATGGCAAGATGGTGACAGCGCATGAGAGGCGCTTGGAAAGGCAATGCACATAATATGTAGAAACAAAGTGAGAAAATAAAATTTGTTGGGACCTGGGATCGAACCCAGGTCCTCCCACTCAAATCAATACACGCCTTGCCATCTGGGCTATCTGCTCTGTTTGTTAGTATAATAAAAACAATTAATAATATATGAAAACACATGGATAAAAACAAAAAATGCGCGCCAGCATTTGAATGGACCAGTACCATGATGCCAAGTCATCGTCTCCTTCATTGAGACCGTCGTCTTAGGTATCACCTTTTACCTAATGACAAACGTCTGCAGCCGTAGCCTGTACACTTCAAACATTAATAAATACGCATGATAAATGAAATTAAAGACCATGGTTCAACTTATCTTGATGCCACGAACACCATGGCATCCTTTTCTTGGCCTAATTTAGCCTGTAGAGAAAAAACCTAAAACGGCCATGAAAACCCTAACAATGGCAAACACACATACAAGCCTAAAAAATTCAATTAAACCATCCAGGCATGTTGCAAATACATCAATAATCATAAGTATATCATTAAAATATGCTAATGATGCAAGAATTGCTGTAATCGATTTTGAAAAAGAAAGCAAACCGTATGAAGTCTAGGGGTCGATTCTGGGCTTGAGGATGCGTGAAACTGATTGTGTTAGCTTCAGAGAGGCTTCAGGAAACGATTGGGAGTATTGGAATGGCTTGAATTGCCTTCTAGGTCCAAAAACGATCCAGCACTTTTGTCCAATTTTTTGAGTTTTGGTATGGCGTTTTACGACTGCAAATACTTGTGTTTTTGGCTTGTTCTTGCTCAATATATATGCTAGAATGAATTAGGGTAACAAAAATAATTTGAATCTTTGAAGATCGTCAAGATTTGATTTGTTTTTTTCCCTTGCATCATATCTTTCTAAATGCGTCAAAATCATGTCAATTTGAGCCATTCCACCCTTGCACAATTTTATTTGGTCATGCTAGGTTGATTTGATTCCTACAAAAAAATTAGATCAAAATCAATCTTTTGTAGTTTTTGCCATTTATTTGATTTAATTTGTATTTTAAATGATAAAAAATCAAAAGAAAATAAATAATGAAGCAAATAAAGTGTGGATGCTGATTTGGGTCGTGGACCATGTCCCCAATAAGATTCAATCATGAAAAGCTAGGCCTATTTGACAAAAAAATGCACTTCTGACTGCATTTGACTTTTGGCAATTTTGCAAAAATGGTCAACTTTGACAAGGCTTATCTCCTCCAATTTTAACCCTAGAGAGGTGTTCTTGGACTTTTTATAAATCCTAGGATGTCCCCTAAACAACCCTTTTAATTTCATCTCAATTGGGCCTTCCATGTTCATGTAAGAAGCTTTGACCCAAAAGGTGTTTTCATTGACTTTTCAAAAGGACCTATAATGTAGAAATTCTTATCTTTTGATGAGTGCATATTTTGAACTTGTGGCATGAAGATGAATTGTATGGAATTGCATCTTCTTAAAAATGAGCCTTGGATGGAAAATTTCTGATAAAGTATGAAGAAATTATGCTTGGTCAAAGTTTGGTTGACTTTTCTTGAGAAACCCTAATTTAGCAAGTTTTAGGTTTTGATGAATTTGGGGCATTCCTTGAGGAATCATGATCAACCCTTGATCAAATGATGGATATCACCTCAAAAATGTTGATGTTGACCAAAAATCTTTAAGTTTGACTGTATATGGGCCACAGTTGACTTTTGACCTAGTGCAGTTGATTTTCAGGCATCTGAGCAGTTTACTGAGAAAACTTCTTGTGCAAGGTGTGAAACTTGACACGGATGATCTTGAGAACATATTAGGACCATGTAAAGCATTTGGGACCTTGGACTTCAACCATCTTGGTGAGGAGTGAAACCCTAGTTTGAAGCTTGTTGCCTTATGAGGGGGATTTGTCTGGTCGATCCTTAGTCATCCTTGAGCAAGTGAGGACCTCTAGAGGCATGTCTTGAGTGAAATGAGAGGGAAAATTTTTGGGTACAACAATCCCCCTCAGGAATGATCCTTCCAAAGGAGTAAAGATCAGAGCTGACCTTCCCGACTTGGAAAAGAGGCAACTTAAAGCTTGCTTGAGGGAGAATGTTGATTTGTTCACATGGAGCGCAACTGAGATGCTCATATTGGGCGATAAGTTTGCATGCCATCACCTGACCATGGGCCCTACCCTCAAGGCGGTCTCCCAGCGCAGAAAAAACCAGTCTCCCAAAAAAATGGAGGTTGTCAAACTAGCTGTAAAAGACCTCCTAGAGGCATACTTTATTTCTGAAGCCCAGTGCACAACTTGGCTCTCTAATGTAGTTCTTGTAAAGAAATCTAATGGAAAACGGCACATGTGCATTTATTATACTGACCTCAATCGAGCTTTCCCGAAAGATGCTTATCCCTTCTCCAATATTGACAAACTGGTCGACAACTCGGTCGATTTCAAACTTTTATCTTTTATGGACGCACGGATACAACCATATTCCAATGGCAAAAGTGGACAAAAAATATACCGCTTCCATGACCGAGTTGGGAAACCATTACTACAATGTAATGCCCTTCAGCCTAAAAAACGCGGGCGCTACATATCTGCGCATGATGAATAAAGTCTTTTGCAGCGAAATAGGCGACATTCTCGAAGTCTACATGGACAGCATGATCGTCAAATCAACGAAATAAATTGACTACACCCTCCACTTGAAGAAAGTTTTCAAGCAGTCCAGAAAGTGTCGGACGTGATTTAACCCAGAAAAATGCACCTTTGGCGTACGGGCATGCAAAATCCTCGGATTTTACCTCACAAAATGGAGGATTAAGGAAAACCCCGATAAATGTCGAGCATTTTCTGAGTTTCCAACGCCCACTTCAAAAAAGTCCATTCAAATCCTGAACGACATGCTCACTTCTCTCTCTCTCTCTCTCTCTCTCTCTCTAGATTCTTGGAAAAATTTGTCATACACGCGCTCCCCTTCTTCAAACTCCTCCGCAAGGAAGCTGCCATTTAATAGACGGTTGAATGTGAGTAAGCTATCACCCACTTGAAGCAAGCACTATGCAAATTCCCGTCCTTTCTCGACTAGAGAAGGATGAAATCCCCTACCTCTATCTACTCGTCACCTCTAAGGCAATAAGCGTAGCACTAATCAGAGAAACCCCAGAAGAGTATAGACCTATCTACTTTACAAGCAAGGCTCTGCAGGGCTTGGAAGTAAGATATCAACAAATTGAAAAGGTGACCCTAGCCCTCATCAATGCGGAGAGGAGACTCATGCTCTATTTCTTGGCATATACCATAGTCGTCTGAATAAATCAACCAATAAAGCAGCTGCTCGGTAGGCCTGACATGGCGGGTAGAATGTTGAAATGGTCATTAGGACTCTCCGAGTTTGACATCCAGTACAAAGGCAGGAAAGCCCTTAAAGATCAAGCACTGGCCGACTTTGTGGTTGAAAGGACCTTGCCTGAACCCCAGGACGGGGTGTGCCGAAGGACAATTTTCATTGATGGCGCCTCCAGTTCGAAAGGAAGCGGCGCAAGAATTATATTGGAAAACAAAGAAGGAACCCGAATCGAGGTCTCCCTCGCATTATCCTTCCCGACCTCAAATAACCAAGCCAAATACGACGCATTCCTAACAGGTTTATGCCTAGCCAAAGACTTGGGAGCCGAGGAGGTGAAAATATTCATCGACTCTCAGCTCGTTGCATCCTAGGTCCGGGGAGAATATCAGGTGAAAAAAGATCACCTCGCTGAGTATTAGGCCCTGGTCCAAGAGAGAGAAAAGAAATTCAAATATGTGGATGTACAACATGTTCCCCGCGAACATAATGCTCGGGAAGACATCTTGTCCAAACTAGCAAGCACAAAGAGGAAAGGGGGGAACAAGTTGGTGATACAGGAAATTCTTCCTTGACCGAGCACCCAGAGATCCTCCTCTACTTTGGGAATATTTACCATAGGAGATGAAAACTGTTGGATGACCCCTATACATATATACCAAACAAGAGAAGAGTTGCACGTCGACTCGAAGGAAGCGGAGGTGGTCAAGCAAAGAGCTTATTCCTATGTCTTAGTTGAAGGCAAGCTTTACAGGCGAGGGTTTTCCATCCCCCTCCTCAAATGCATCGACCAAAGCAAATTGGATCACATCCTGCTCGATATCCATGAAGGTATAAACAGCTAACATCTGGACAGAAGATCCCTCGCCAGAAAAGCTCTACGAGTGAGGTATTACTGGCCCACCATGCAACACGATGAAAAAGAGGACATAAATAAATGCGATAAATTCCAGCGGCATGGGGACATGCACTTGTCTCCCCCAAACGAGCACAGGTATGTCTCTTCTCTCTGGCCCTTCGCTTGGTGGGGGTTAGACCTCCTCGGTCCGTTCATGGTATGTATCAAAACAAATATTTGATAGTAGTTGTCGAGTACTTCACCAAATAGATAGAGGCAGAAGCACTGGCCAAAATACCTCCCAAAACATCCTTTTCTTATACAAAAGAAATATTCTTGCTCGGTTCGGCATCCCACAAGCAATAGTCACCGACAACGGGACTAGTTCACAGACCAGGCCTTTCAGGAATTCGTCGCCAAGTTGGGCACCACACAACACTTCGCCTCCATCGAACATCCCCAAACAAACGGCTAGGCCGAGTCTGCGAACAGAGTGATACTCAGGGGTCTTAAATGAAGGTTAGACGAAACCAAGAAAAGATGGATCGAGGAGCTACATAGTGTACTCTGGAGGTACCAAACAACAGCGCACTCGTCAACCGGAGAGACTCCTTTCCAACTAGCTTATGGAATGAAGAATGTCATTCTTGTAGAGATCGAAGAAATCTCTAGGCGTATCGAAGCTCCCCTAGACAAGGAGATGAACAATGTCGCCCTACGGGAAGAACTACACCTGGTCGAAGAGATCCAAACAGAAGCGGCCCTATGAGAGGCCTCTCTTAAACAAAAAATAGCCATGCGCTACGACACCAAAGTCGTACGATGAGAGTTCGAGGTCGGCAACCTTGTCTTAAAGATAAATCTCAAAGAATCTCGCGAAGGCAAGTTCGCAGCAAACTAGAAAGGCCCTTATCGCGTCTATGCAAAAATAGGGACTGGGGCATACTACTTAGAAAATCTACAAGGGGAATAACTTTCTCGACCATGGAACGCTGAAAAGCTAAAAACAATATTAAAGTTAAAACAGTGAGCTGTCAGCGAACTTCATCAACAAGACAGACTCATCCAGGCCCGACCAGGCGTGCATGCCTTGGTATAAGCGTAGCACCCAAAATATTTTGAAGGGACGAGAATCCATTCTTTTAACGAGTGTGTCCTCATCCCGACATGGATAACTCGACCGAGCTCCATCATCCTTGTACCACGACAATAGAATACCCAGATTTCAACGAGAATTTCACGCTACCGAGCTCAGGTCCTCAAAACAAGACCTGAGTTCCGGCCCATGCCCGATATTCACCCTGGTCGTTTGTCCAATTTCCCCACACTGGCGAACATCTAAATCAAACAAGAAAATCCCTGCTATAAACTCTTAGCAAAATAAGTATGTCTCAAGCAGACGAGTATACAATAAACATGCAAACACAAGTCAAATATTCGGAATAAATGACCACCACAAATGGAAAATTAAAAGATACGACTGATATGGCCGATGTTGTACAAATATTACAACAAGGGGGCCTTTAGCCCCCATCCAAAAGAATAATTTTGTGGCCACAAGGACCACACTGGTTTGAAACTTACATAAACGAGTAGCAGCCAAGAAAAACAAGATTACAAAATCATGGCACGCAAGCCAGAGCAGAATGAAAAAATTATCAAACATCACTCTTCAGCCTCTTCATCAATAATGGGCGATAGCTGAGAGGGTCCCCTTGCAGGCTAGGCAGCGAGTTCCTCGAGGTAGTTGGGAACCAAGATCTTTCCGGTAGCCACATAGTAATTAACCCTTATCTCGGAGGTATTAAGATCGACCCCAAGATTCAAGACACGAAGCTGCTTCAGCATATTCTCGAAGCGCCCCTTGGAGGTGGCTTGAGCATCATCCATCACCATTTGAAAACGAGCGACCAGTTCAGCTCGGGTCTTCAACTCATTTGTATCCTCTGGCTCGTCTTCAGCAGGCGCGACCTCAGTAGTGAAAATCGCCACCCTCTCCTATAGAGCATTCTTCACAAGCAACCAGACCTTGCACTCCTCGGATAGCTTCCCCAGATCCTCCTCTGATAGCTTCTGAGCTTTCTCCTCGTTGCTCTGCCCCTTCTTAACCGCGCTCAATTTGGCCCGTAGCTTCTTTAGCTCAACTTCTAGAGAAGAGCTCTTCCTCGGTGTAGGCGACTGCCATCCTCATCAGGCCACCAGCATCCTGCACCAACACTACCCTTTTCTCTAGGCGATCCATCCCTTCAAGGTGAAGAGACTTAGCCCGGGGGATTTGTAGAGAGGAACTCTCAAAGAAAGCCCTTTCCAGCCAGCAGAGGAGCATATCATACTTCCCTTTCCCCTTTTACCCGATCAAATCAATGCTCCCATTGACGTGTGATCTCTTCGCCTTTAAGGATACGGGAGCGGGAGAGAGGGTGACAATAGCTTGACCTGAAGACGAGTTTCCCGACCCTGACGTGGGAGCAGTCCCTAAATCAGCCTGAGTATATTTTAACTCCTTTTTCATACTCATGGCAAGGTTCTTGGCTATGCGTTCCTGAGAAGGATTCATGCTATCTGCAGGACACACAACAAATCAGAGTTAGCAAACGAGGACCTAAAAATGTCGATCATATATAATTATTCAAAACATAAAGCTAAATACCCATGTATTTAACGGGGTCCTCTCTCTCGAGGAGCCCTTTAATAACTATCAGACCGGGCTCATACACGATCTCCCCGTTCTTATATGTGACCAGCTTTTCTACCCAGCCCGCGCGTTGGACGCAGGGAATCCGCGCGACAAAAGCGGTCAAAACGGAGAAGCTCGTCTGGTCCTCGTCACCAAGCTCCCACTCCTTCCACATGAAGGAACCCAACTTGTTGTCAAAATGCTTCCTCGTCCACTGAAAAAGGTAACTTGTAGAAAAACTTAATCACATGTTCCCCCAGCTCGTTCAAAATAGTGGCCATATTCTAATCATATTCTAGACTAGCCCGAAAAACGTTCAGCATTTCCCTGATCGAAAGAGGCTATGCGAGAATATACTTGTCCTTGAAGTGCCGAACAGATTCCAGGTAAGCTTTAAACAGCATCCCATTGCCCTTCTTCAAGGCAACCCATCCCCACTTGCTGTCAACCTTAATCCTCTGGAGATGGAAACAGTAGAAGAATAAAGGAATGGTGGCCCATATCTTCAAATAATCACAGACAATCTCAAACGCTCGCAAAAAAGAGACCCCGTTCAGATGTAGTTGAGAAGGAGCCAAAGGCCAAAATAGATGGGACCCAATTCAACTTGAATCCACTCCTCACAGATCAAGGTAAAAAAATCATTTCACACGGAAAGCAAGGTACATTCTCTAGTCTTCACTTGTCACTACATCCATCTTGAATATTGAACTGAATTAGGCATTACATTACGAATATTGAAGGTTCACCCTTGCGCCTCCCTATTAGAGATTAGCACCACCGTTTCAGGATTCTGCATTCATCGATCATATCCAATTCTAGTTCCATAATGGAACAGAGGCGTCTTATGTGGGTACTAACTTATAATTCTTGTGTTTTCCATGCTTTCACATTTTCACTTTAATTCTCGAGACTGTTACCTTTTCAGGTCATTGAATCGAGAGCATTCATACTCGAATATGAGGATTTTTCGTGTTCGATACGATCAAGCATCATTAAAACTTCAATTCCTGTGAAACTTCCACAAATGGATCATCATAGATCCAAATTATTATATGTAATTGAAGGAAAGTGGAGGTGATCACTTCTAGTATCTTATCAAAGGTCCCTAATCAACCTCCTAATCGCATTTCACTTCAATTAATCGTATTTCTCTTCCAATCCTTAAGTAACTCACTTGTTCATTCACAAAATTGTTCTTATCATGCCATATCTCGTTTTGCTAGTTAGAATATTGATATTGGATCATATACGACACCAGGGTATCCTATCAATCTTGGTTTTAATGTTTCTCATTTATACGCTTTGGTTGATCATTTGAAAGTTTTAATTAATTTTTGAATACACATGGCATAAATTGTCACATTGGCAACATTTATTTTATATATAATAAAATACATGTTGTACTTTAATGAGGTTTAAGGATATAGATACAGTATAAAAGAATACTTTCTTTCACATATTTATATTGTTACCGAAATTTAAAGTTTAAAAATGAACCTTTTGGTTTCTCCCAGGCTCTAACAGGGGACCTTTAGTGTGTTAGACTGATGTGATAACCAACTACACCATAAAACCACATGTGTTGGTTTATAACATTTTAATATTTATTCAATCAAAATATTTTTAATTGTGATTTTTTTATTAGTTTTTATTTCATTAGTCCATAAATATAAATGTGTATCTTTTAATTGTTTGAATTAAGAAACTTGATTATTATATCAATTTTGATGATAATTATTATGGTTTTAAAAAACTTGTCTTTAATGAGATAGAGAATTAATTAATCCATCATAGTCATTGTATGTGTCCCTTTTGCACATAAAAAAATAGTCTCAAATTATTTGTCCATTTAAAATAAGAAAGATATTTTTATTATTATTTTTCTCACAAATTTACTGTTATTTTATATAACTCTATTCACATTTTCATTCCTCTAACTATTATTAGTAAGAATTTTTTAGTAACTATTATTAATTTTATAATGGAAATTAACAAAACTAACCATTAATATATAGAAGTGTGTCAATCTCATTAATGCATATACAAGTTAGAAAGATGGAACAATTTCAGAAAACAAGTAAATGATGATGTTGGGAATTTAAAAGGAGTCCAGGTAAATGAAATAGATAATAATGAAAATAGTCCTATATTTAAAGACGGATGTACTGGGACATAATTACAGTATGAGAACAAAATATTATTTGTAAAAATTTGGATTTATTGCTTATTTAATTGTATCTGTTCGAGTAACTAAATTCGGGTCGAATATTAAATCGGTGTGATTGAGAGTTTTAAGGTTTAAACTTTTGAGTTAACCCAAGGTCTAACAAAAAATAACATGATTTAAAATTTTAATATAATATAAAATATTTTAAATTTTTTTTCACCAAAAAAAATATATTTTTTAGATTTTATGTTAATATTTACTACAAGAGTGAATGTTGAAGTATACATTAATTTTCAAAATAGAGATAAGTGTATTTTTCGCCTTCAAATTGTAATACGCTTTGTTAAACTCATTATCACCTCGGTCATTGGGAGTTTCTGTATAGAGTCGTCATCGAAGGTCCTTTTAGGGATCAATTGTTCTGGGTTGGCCAAAGGCCAAAATAGATGAGACCCAATTCAACTTGAATCCAGTCCTCATGGCTCAAGGTATAAAAATCATTTCACAAGGAAAGCAAAGTACATTCTCTAGTCTTCACTTTTCACTACGTTTATCTTGAATCTTGAAATGAATTAGGCGTTGCATTACGAATATTGAAGGTTCACCCTTGCGCCTCCCTATTAGAGATTAGCACCACCGTTTCGGGATTTTGCATTCATCGATCATATCTAATTCTAGTTCCATAATGGAACAGAGGCATCTTATGTGGGAAATAACTTATAATTCTCGCGTTTTCCATGCTTTCACATTTTCACCTTAATCTCGAGATTGTTAACTTTTCAGGTTATCGAATCGGAAGCATTCATACTCAAATATGAAGATTTTTCATGTTCGATACGATCAAGCATCATTTAAACTTCAATTCCTGTGAAAATTCCACAAATGGATCATCATAGATCCAAATTCTTATATGTAACTGAAGGAGAACGAAGGTGATCACTTCTAATATCTTATCAAAGGTCCCTAATCAACCTCCTAATTGCATTTCACTTCAATTAATAGAATTTATCTCCCAATCCTTAAGTCATTCACTTGTTCATTCATAAAATTGTTCTTATCATGCCATATCTCATTTTGCTAGTTAGAATATTGATATTGGATCATATACGACATCGGGGTGTCCTATCAATCTTGGTTTTAATGTTTCTTATTTATACCCTTTGGTTGCTCATTTAGAAGTTTTAATTAATTTTTGAATACACATGGCATAAGTCGTCACATTGGCAACATTTATTTTATATAAAATAAAATATATGTTGTATTTTAATGAGGTTTAAGGATATAGATACAGTATAAAAGCAAACTTTCTTTCAAATATTTATATTGTTACCGAAATTTAAAGTTTAAAAATAAACCTTTTGGCTTTACCCAAACTCGAACTGATAAAACCACATGTGTTGGTTTATAACATTTTGATATTTTTTCAAACAAAATATTTTAAATTGTGATTTGAAGATTAGTTTTTATTTCATTAGTCCATAAATATAAATGTGTGTCTTTTGAAACTTGATTATTATATCAATTTTGATGATAATTATTATGGTTTTAAAAAACTTGTCTTTAATGAGATAGAGAATTAATTAATCCATCATAGTCATTGTATGTGTCAATTTTGCACATAAAAAAACAGTCTCAAATTATTTGTCCATTTAAAATAAGAAAGAAACTTTTACTATTATTTTTCTCACAAATTTACCGTTATTTTATACACCTCTATTCACATTTTCATTCCTTTAACTACTATTAGCAAGATTTTTTTAGTAAATATTATTAACTTTATAATGGAAATCAACAAAACTAACCATTAATATAAGAAGTGTCTCAATCTCATTAATGCAGGTACAAGTTAGAAAGATGGAACAATATCAGAAAACAAGTAAATGATGATGTTGGGAATTTGAAAGGAGTCAATTTAAATAAAATAGATAATAATGAAAATAATCCTATATTTGAAGACGGGTGTAGTGGGACATAATTACAGTATGAGAACAAAATATTATTTGTAAAACTTTAGATTTAAAGCTTATTCTATTGTATCTATCAGAGTAACTAAATCTGGGTCGAATATTAAATTAGTGTAATTAAGAGTTTAAAGTTTAAAGTTTAAAGTTTTGACTAGAGTTAACCTGAGGTCTATTAAAAAATAACACAATTTAAAATTTTAATATAATATAAAATATTTTTAAATTTTTATTACCAAACAAATATATTTTTTAGATTTTATGTTAATATTTACTACAAGAGTGAATATTGAAGTATACATTAATGTTTAAAATAGAGATAAGTATATTTTTTGCCTTCAAATTGTAATACGCTTTGTTAAACTCATTATCACCTTGGTCCTTGGGAGTTTCTTTATACAGTCGTCATCAAAGGTTCTTTTAGGGAGAAAATTTTTTTGGGCTGGCCAAAGGCACAAATTGATTATACCTAATTCAACTTGAATCCACTCCTCATGGCTCAAGGAATAAAAATCGTTTCGCACGGAAAGCAAGGTACAATCTCTAGCTTTCACTTTTCACTACACTCGTATTTAATCTTTAATTGAATTAGGTGTTGGATTACGAATATTCAAGGTTCACCCTTGCGCCTCCCTATTAGAGATTGGCACCACTGTTTCAGGATTTTTCATTCATCGATCATATCCAATTCTAGTTCCATAGTTGAACAGAGGTGTCTTATGTGGGAACTTACTTATAATTCTCGAGTTTTCCATGCTTTCACATTTTCATTTTAATTCTCGAGACTTTAACCTTTTCATGTCATCGAAATGAGAGCATTCATACTCTATTATGAGGATTTTTCATGTTCGATATGATCAAGCACCGTTTAACCTTCATTTCCCGTGAAACTTCCACAAATGGATCATTATAGATCAAAATTCTTATATTTAATTGAAGGAGAACGGAGGTGATCACTTCTAATATCTTATCAAAGGTCCCTAATCAACCTCCTAATAGCATTTCACTTTAATTAATCGAATTTCTCTCTCAATTCTTAAGTCATTCACTTATTCATTCACAAAATTGTTCTTATCATGCCATATCTCATTTTGTTAGTTAAAATATTGATATAGGATCATATTCGACATCGGGGTATCCTATCAATATTGGTTTTAACCAAATGCACCATGAAGCCACATGTGTTGGCTTATAACATTTTAATATTCATTCCATCAAAATATTTGTAATTGTGATTTGATTATTAGTTTTTACTTCTTTAGTCCATAAATATAAATGTGTATATTTTAATTGTTTGAATTAAGAAACTTGATTATTATATCAATTTTAATGATAATTATTATGGTTTTAAAAAACTTGTCTTTGATGAGATAGAGAATTAATTAGTCCATCATAATCATGTGTTAATTTTGTATATAAAAAAACAATCTCAAATTATTTGTCCATTTAAAATACGGAAAAAAACATTTTATTATTTATTTTTCTCACAAATTTACCGTTGTTTTATATACCTCTATTCACATTTTCATTCCTCTCACTAATATTATACTAAGAGTTTGTTTGTTAATATTATTAATTTTATATTGGAAATCAACCAAACTAACCATTAATATAAGAAGTGTGTCAATCTCATTAATGCATATACAAGTTAGAAAGATGCAACAATTTCAGAAAATAAGTAAATGATGATGTTAGGAATTTAAAAGGAGTCAAGTTAAATGAAATAGATAATAATGAAAATAATCTGATATTTAAAGACGGATGTAGTGGGACATAATTACGGTATGAGAACAAAATATTATTTGTAAAAATTTGGATTTAAAGCTTATTTAATTTTATCTAACAGAGTAACTAAATTTCGGTCGAATATTAAATTGGTGTAATTAAGAGTTTAAAGTTTTGACTAGAGTTAACCCGAGGTCTAACAAAAAATAACATGATTTAAAATTTTACTATAATATAACATATTTTTAAATTTTTATTACCAAACAAATATATTTTTTAGATTTTATGTTAATATTTACAACAAGAGTGAATATTGAAATACACATTAATGTTTAAAATAGAGATAAGTATATTTTTCGCCTTCAAATTGTAATACACTTTGTTAAACTTATTATCACCTCGCTCCTTGTGATTTTCTTTATAGAGTCGTCGCCGAAGGTTCTTTTAGGAAGAAAATTGTTTTGGGCTGACCAAAGGCCCAAATAGATGAGACCTGATCCAACTTGAATCCACTCCTCATGGCTCAAGGAATAAAATTAATTTCACACGAAAAGTAAGGTATAATCTCTAGCCTTCACTTTTCACTACACTCATCTTAAATCTTGTACTGACTTAGGCGTCGGAGTGCTAATATTGAAGGTTCACCCATGCGCCTCCCTATTAAAGATTAGCACCACCGTTTCAGGATTCTGCATTCATCGATCCTATCTAATTCTAGTTCCATAATGGAGCAGTGGTGTCGTATGTGGGAACTGACTTCTAATTCTTGCGTTTAGCATGCTTTGATGTTTTCCCTTTAATTCTCAAAATCGTAACCTTCTCAGATCACTGAATCGAGAGCATTCATACTAGAATAAGAGGCTTTTTTATGTTCGATACAATTGAGCATCGTTTAACCTTCAGATCCTGTAAAACTTCCACAAATGGATCTTCATATATCCAAATTCTTATATTTAATTGAAGGAGAATAGAGTTGATCACTTCAAATATCTTATCAAAGGTCCCTAATCAACCTCCTAATCATATTTCACTTTAATTAATCAAATTTTGCTCCCAATCCTTAAGTCGTTCACTTGTTCATTCACAAAATTGTTCTTATAATGCCATATCTCATTTTACTTGTTAGAATATTGATATTGGAACGTATACGACATCGGTGTATCCTACCAATATTGGTTTTAAAGTTTCTCATTTATATGCTTGGTTGCTCATTTATAAGTTTTAAATAATTTTTTAATACACATGGCATAAATTGTCACGTTGATATCATTCATTTTATATATTATAAAATATATGTTGTATTTTAATGATGTTGAGAGATATAGATACCACTATAAAAGCATACTTTCTTTCACATATTTATATTGTTACCGAAATTTAATTTAGTTTAAAAATAAACATTTTGGCTTCGCCCAGACTCAAATTGGGGACCTTCATTGTGTTAGACTGACGTGATAACCAACTACACCACGAAACCACATGTATTGGTTTATAACATTTTAATATTCATTAAATCAAAATATTCGTAATTGTGATTTGATGATTAGCTTTTACTTCAATAGTCCATAAATATAAATGTGTATCCTTTAATTGTTTGAATTAAGAAACTTGATTATTATATCAATTTTGATGATAATTATTATGGTTTTAAAATAGTTGTCTTTAATGAGATGGAGAATTAATTAATCCATCATAATCATTGTATGTGTCACTTTGGCACATAAAAAACAGTCTCAAATTTTTTGTCCATTTAAAATACGAATGAAATATTTTATTATTTATTTTTCTCACAAATTTACTGTTGTTTTATATACCTCTATTCACATTTTAATTCCTCTCACTAATATTATAATTAGAATTTTTTAGTAAATATTATTAATTTTATAATGGAAATCAAGAAAACTAACCATTAATATAAGTGTGTCAATCTCATTAATGCAGATACAAGTTAGAAAGATGGAACAATTTTAGAAAACAAGTAAATGATGATGTTGGGAATTTAAAAGGAGTTAATGTAAATGAAATAGTGATAATGAAAATAATCATATATTAAAGATAGATGTAGTGGGACATAATTATGGTGTGAGAACAAAATATTATTTGTAAAAATTTGGATTTAAAGCTTGTTTAATTGTATCTGTCAGAGCAACTAAACCAGTGTCGAATATTAAATATGTGTAATTAAGAGTTTAGGGTTTAAAGTTCTGACTAGAGTTAACCCGAGGTCTAACAAAAAATAAAACGATTTAAAATTTTAATATAATATAAAATGTTTTTAAATTTTTACAACTAAACAAATATATTTTTTAGATTTTATGTTAGTATTTACTGCAAGAGTGAATATTGAAGTATACATTAATGTTTAAAATAGAGATAAGTATATTTTTCGCCATCAAATTGTAATATGCTTTGTTAAACTTATTATCACTTCGGTTCTTGGGAGTTTCTTTATAGAGTCGTCGTCGAAGGTTCTTTTAGGGAGAAAATTGTTTTGGGCTGGCCAAAGGCCCTAATAGATGAGACCTAATTCAACTTGAATCCACTCCTCATGGCTCAAGGAATAAAAATCATTTCACACAGAAAGCAAGGTACAATCTCTAGCCTTCACTTTTCACTACACTCATCTAGAATCTTATACTGACTTAGGTGTTGGAGTGATAATATTGAAGGTTTACCCATGCGCCTCCCTATTAAAGATTAGCACCACCATTTCAGGATTCTGGATTCATCGATCATATCCAATTCTAGTTCCACAATGGAAAAGTGGTGTCGTATGTGGGAACTAACTTCTAATTTTCGCATTTTCCATGCTTTGACATTTTCCCTTTAATTCTCCAAATCGTAACCTTTTCAGTTCACTGAATCGAGAGCATTCATACTCGAATATGAGGATCTTTTGTGTTCGATACGATCGAGCATCATTTGACCTTCATATCCTGTGAAACTTCCACAAATGGATCTTCGTAGATCCAAATTCTTATATTTAATTAAAGGGATAACGGAGGTGATCACTTTTAATATCTTATCAAAGGTCCCTAATAAACCTCCTAATCGCATTTCACTTTAATTAATCAAATTTTGCTCCCAGTCCTTAAGACATTCACTTGTTCATTCACAAAATTGTTCTTATCATGCCATATCTCATTTTACTTGTTAGAATATTGATATTGGAACATATACGACATCGGTGTATCCTATCAATCTTGGTTTTAATGTTTCTCATCTATATGCTTGGTTGCTCATATATAAGTTTTAATTAATTTTTGAATACACATGGCATAAATAGTCACATTGTCATCATTTATTTTATATATTATAAAATATATGTTGTATTTTAACGATGTTACCGAAATTTAATTTAGTTTAAAATAAAACATTTTGGCTTTGCCTAGGTTCGAACTGGGGACCTTCGGTGTGTTAGACTTACGTGATAACCACACCATGAAACCACATGTGTTGGTTTATTACATTTTAATATTCATTCGGTCAAAATATTTGTAATTTTGATTTGATGATTAGCTTTTACTTCAGTAGTCCATAAATATAAATGTGTATCTTTTAATTGTTTGAATTAAGAAACTTGATTATTATATCAATTTTGCTGATAATTATTATGGTTTTAAAAAAATTGTCTTTAATGAGATAGAGAATTAATTAATCCATCATAATCATTGTATGTGTCACTTTGGCTCATAAAAAAATAGTCTCAAATTTTTTATCCATTTAAAATAAGAAAGAAATATTTTATTATTTATTTTCCTCAATAATTTATCGTTGTTTTTTATACCTCTATTCACATTTTCATTCCTCTAGCTACTATTAGTAAGAATATTTTAGTAAATATTATTAATTTTAAAATGAAAATCAAGAAAAGTAACCATTAATATATTAAGTGTGTCAATCTCATTATTGGAGATACAAATTAGAAAGATGGAACAATTTCAGAAAACAAGTAAATGATGATGTTAAGAATTTAAAAGGAGTCATGTTAAATGAAATAGATAATAATGAAAATAATCCTATATTAAAATATGAGTGTAGTGGGACATAATTAAAGTATGAGAACAAAATATATTTGTAAAATTTTGGGTTTAAAGTGTATTTAATATTATCTATCATTGTAAATAAAATTGGGTCGAATATTAAATCTGTGTAATTAAGAATTTAGGGTCTAAAGTTTTAACTAGAGTTAACCCAAGGTCTAACAAAAAATAACACGATTTAAAATTTTAATATAGTATAAAATGTTTTTAAATTTTTATTACCAAACAAATATATTATTTAGATTTTATGTTGATATTTACTACATGAGTGAATATTGAAGTATACATTTATGTTTAAAATAGAGATAAGTATATTTTTCGCCTTCAAATTGTAATACGTTTTGTTAAACTTATTATCACCTCGGTCCTTGGGAGTTTCTTTATAGAATCGTCGTCGAATGTTCTATTAGGGAGAAAATTGTTTTGGGCTGGCCAAAGGCCCAAATAGATGAGACCTAATTCAACTTGAATCCACTCCTCATGGCTCAAGGAATAAAAATCAATACGCACGGAAAGCAAGATACAATCTCTAGCCTTCAATTTTCACTACACTTATCTTGAATCTTATACTTGGGCGTTGGAGTGCTAATATTGAAGGTTCACCCATGCGCCTCCCTATTAAAGATTAGCACCATCTTTTCAGGATTCTGCATTCATCGATCATATCCAATTCTAGTTCCATAATGGAACAGTGGTGCCGTATGTGGGAACTGACTTCTAATTCTCGCGTTTTCCACGCTTTGACATTTTCCCTTTAATTCTCAAAATCGTAACCTTTTCAGGTCACTGAATCGAGACCATTCATACTCGAATATAAGGTTTTTTGTGTTTGATACGATCGAGCATCGTTTAACCTTAATATCCTGTGAAACTTCCACAAATGGATCTTCACAGATCCAAATTCTTATATTTAATTAAAGGAGAATGAGGGTGTTCACTTTTAATATCTTATTAAAGGTCCCTAATCAACCTCCTATCACATTTCACTTTAATAAAATTTTGCTCCCAATCCTTAAGTCATTTACTAGTTCATTCACAAAATTGTTCTTATCATGCCATACCTCATTTTACTTGTTAGAATATTGATATTGGAACATATACGACATAGGTGTACCCTATCAATCTTGGTTTTAATGTTTCTCATTTATATGCTTGTTTGCTCATATATAAGTTTTAATTAATTTTTGAATACACATGGTATAAATTGTCACATTGGCATCATTTATTTTATATATTATAAAATATATGTTGTATTTTAATGATGTTTAGAGATATAGATACCACTATAAAAAGCATACTTTCTTTCACATATTTATATTGTTATCAAAATTTAATTTAGTTTAAAAATAAACATTTTGACTTCACCTAAGCTCAAACTGGGGATGTTCAGTGTGTTAGGCTGACGTGATAGCCAACTACACCACAAAACCACATGTGTTGGTTTATAACATTTTAATATTCATTAAATCAAAATATTCGTAATTGTGATTTGATGATTAGCTTTTACTTCAGTAGTCCATAAATATAAATGTGTAACTTTTAATTGTTTGAATTAAGAAACTTGATTATTATATCAATTTTGATGATAATTATTATGGTTTTAAAAAACTTATCTTTAATGAGATAGAGAATTAATTAATCCATCATAATCATTGTATGTGTCACTTTGGCACATGAAAAAACAGTCTCAAATTTGTTGTCCATTTAAAATACGAAAGAAATATTTTATTATTTATTTTTCTCACAAATTTACTGTTGTTTTATATGCCTCTATTCACATTTTCATTCCTCTCACTAATACTATACTTAGAATTTTTTAATAAATATTATTAATTTTATAATGGAAATCAACCAAACTAACCATTAATATAAGAAGAGTGTCAATCTCATCAATGCAGATACAAGTTAGAAAGATGAAACAATTTCAGAAAACAAGTAAATGATGATGTTGGGAATTTAAAAGGAGTCAAGGTAAACGAAATAGATAATAATGAAAATAATCCTATATTTAAAGACTGATGTAGTGGGACATAATTATGGTATGAGAACAAAATATTATTTGTAATAATTTGGATTTAAAACTTATTTAATTGTATCTGCCAGAGTAACTAAACCAATGTCGAATATTAAATTGGTGTAATTAAGAGTTTAAAGTATAAAGTTTTGACTAGAGTTAACCTGAAGTCTAACAAAAGATAACATGATTTAAAATTTTAATATAATATAAAATGTTTTTAAATTTTTATTACCAAAGAAATTTATTTTTTAGATTTTATGTTAATATTTACTACAAGAGTGAAGATTGAAGTATAAATTAATGTTTAAAATAGAGATAAGTATATTTTTCGCCTTCAAATTGTAATACGCTTTGTTAAACTTATTATCACCTCGGTCCTTATGAGTTTCTTTATAGAGTCGTCGTTGAAGGTTTTTTTAGGGAGAAAATTGTTTTGGGCTGGCCAAAGGCCCAAATAGATGAGACCTAATTCAACTTGAATCCATTCCTCATGGCTCAAGGAATAAAAATCATTTCACACGAAAATCAAGGTACAATCTCTAGCCTTCACTTTTCACTACACTCATCTTGAATCTTGTACTGACTTAGGCGTTGGAGTGCTAATATTAAAGTTTCACCCATGCGCCTCCCTATTAAAGATTAACACCACCATTTCAGCATTCTGCATTCATGGATCATATCCAATTCTAGTTCCATAATGGAACAGTGGTGTCGTATGTGGGAACTAACTAATAATTCTCGCGTTTTCCATGCTATGACCTTTTTCCTTTAATTCTCCAAATCGTAACCTTTTCAGGTCACTGAATCGAGAGCATTCATACTCGAATATGAGGATCTTTTATGTTTGATACCATCAAGCATCGTTTAACCTTCAGATCATGTGATACTTCCACAAATGGATCTTCATAGATCCAAATTCTTATATTTAACTAAAGGAGAACGGAGGTGATCACTTCTAATATCTTATCAAAGGTCCCTAATCAGCCTCCTAATCGCATTTCACTTTAATTAGTCAAATTTTTCTCCCAATCCTTAAGTCATTCACTTGTTCCTTCTTCACAAAATTGTTCTTATTGTGCCATATCTCATTTTACTTCTTAGAATATTGATATTGGAACATATACGACATCGGTGTATCCTATCTATCTTGGTTTTAATGTTTCTCTTTTATATGCTTGGTTTCTCATATATAAGTTTTAATTAATTTTTGAATACACATGGCATAAATAGTCATGTTGGAATCATTTATTTTATATTTTTGAATACACATGGCATAAATAGTCACAATGGCATCATTTATTTTATATATGTTGTATTTTAATGATGTTTAGAGATATAGATACCACTATAAAAGCATACTTTCTTTCACATATTTATATTGTTACCGATATTTAATTTAATTTAAAAATAAACATTTTGGCTTCGCCTAGGCTCGAACTAGGGACCTTTGGTGTGTTAGACTGACATGATAACCAACTACACCACAAAACCATGTGTTGGTTTATAACATTTTAATATTCATTCAATCAAAATATTCGTAATTGTGATTTGATGATTAGCTTTTATTTCAGTAGTCCATAAATATAAATGTGTATCTTTTAATTGTTTGAATTAAGAAACTTGATTATTATATAAATTTTGATGATAATTATTATGGTTTTAAAAAACTTGTCTTTAATGAGATAGAGAATTAATTAATCCATCATAACCATTGTATGTGTCACTTTGGCACATAAAAAAACAGTCTCAAATTTTTTGTCCATTTAAAATATGAAAGAAATATTTTATTATTTATTTTTCTCATAAATTTACCGTTGTTTTATATACCTCTATTCACATTTTCATTCCTCTCACTAATATTATACTAAGAATTTTTTTGTAAATATTATTAATTTTATAATGGAAATCAACCAAACTAACCATTAATATAAGAAGTGTGTCAATCTCATTAATGCAGATACAAGTTAGAAAGATGGAACAATTTCAGAAAACAAGTAAATGATGATGTTGGCACTAGTGTAGAAATGACTTTTTACATCGGGCGAAACAAATTTTTTACATCAATTCTGGGTCCGATGTAAAGTCAGGCGATATAGTAAATCATGGACTTTTTACATCGGTTATGGGTCTGATGTGAAAAAGACAGTTAACACATCGGTTATAAGCTAAGCATGATTTAAAAAACAATTATAACATTTTTTTTAAATGACGCAATATTTTACATCGGTGGACCGTGTGGACCAATGTAAAATATACCATTTTTACATCGGTTGTGCTTTACACCCGATGTAATAGATACAATTTTGACAATTTTTACATCGGTTGGAAGTAATGGCCGATGTAAAATGTAAGCAATTTTTTTTGAATAAATTATTTATTTTCTGGATGATTCCCTGTAAAAAAAAAAATTGGTACCCATTTTTTTTATATTTTTCCAATATCACACAGACTATATTTAGGTTGCTATATATATGTCATAGCTTTCCAACATCATATAGACCACATCTAGGTCGATATTTTCATATTTTTCATAACAAACTTACAAAATGAACAATTGTATTGCAAACTTGAATTGTATCACAATAAACAAACTCACAACAAACTTACAAATATATATATTCTTCACAAAACATACAAAAATATTTAACTATTTATAAGTCTTTTTCTAAACTTGAATTACCAATATAAAATCCACAAGTAGACGAGTTATAGCTTCGGTAGACAACACCAAAATCATATTGCCTGACAATAAATAATAATAATTAACATCAGCAAAAAAAAATCAAGAAACTCAATACATGTGCAAAAACCACATGTAATATGCAAAAACTCAATAATAACAATTATGTGCAAAAACCACAACTTAGATAATTCTATAAAACTCACCAGATAAAGGTTAATTTTTATATAACTCAAACAAACATTTTGCCCAACGGAGTTGCAAATCATACAAATCATCTTGTGTTAATTTTGTTGGGTCATCAAATACCTATAATACATAAATATAACAATATCGAGTTATTCTTTAAAAATTCATATTAAGTTGCAAAACAAAAAGTAAATAACAAAGTAAAGTTATTTTTATTACCTGCATCCAATTCTCGGTTATATTGGCAGAGACAATATCTAACATATTTTTCATCACATAGTACCCACAATCATTAGAGTTATGTTGTTGCCTTGTCTATAACTGAATGACATAATTAGTGAATATTTATCAAAATTTTAACTATAGAATTACAATTTACATCACACTTACATTGGGATGAAGCCATGTAGCCTTTTTTCTATTTCCATTTTCCATTTGATGAATCCCAAAAGAACTAATACAGAAAGATAAACATCACATAACTAAATTTACTCACCAATGAAAAATCATATAACTATTAATTGCCAATGAAAGTCACATGAAAGATAAACTTACTTTGTAATAAATTTCTTCGTGTTCTGGTCAATTTCCCGATGAAGTGAACAAAATACGACAACTAAATTGTCTCTTGGACACATGACTATTAATTGCCAATGTCTCATATACGTGTGTGTGCGGAAACAGAAAAGTCACATAAAATATATATGTTATCAAAATTAAATAATATAAAACACAATTTCATAAAAATTCTTACCCATGATTTAATGGTAGTAAGTGGCACACTCTGTTTTTATCACGTAACTTTTCTAGTACGTAATTTTTAACTTCCTCTTGAGATTTCGCTCCATTATCATTATAAATACACATAGTAGGGTCCATAAATCCATATAATTCTGAAATGGAATTCTCAAGAAATACACGATGAATATACCTGAATAATTTTAAAATAAACATTAGAATTAAAGTGATGAGAGATATAACATATTAATAGAGATTGACTTTAATAAAACAATAAAATGTACTTACGTGCACCAAATTTGCAGAATAGACACGTCAAGCCAATGACCTAAATACACCAATAACTCTCTGATACACTTAGCTGAAATATAAAAATTAGAGACACTCGCACAATGACTTAATTGTATTTCCAAATGGTTTTCATCCATTTTCAAAACCATGAGTAACAATCTTTGAACATCATCAACTTCCACATCTTTTATGCTTCCTTTTGTGCTTCCTTTTGCAGTTAAACAACTTCCTTTTCCGCTTCCATCGACAATCTCCATTTTTTCAATGCATTTAAAATTATTTGTGCTTTGTGATAAACCCATAGACTTAAGTGTCTCCATTAATGATTGTTGAAACATGTTACGCTCTTCAACCAACTTTTCTTCAAGTTCACCTCTAAGTTTTGTTTCCAATGTTGCAAGTTGTTCATTTACGTCAATATGTTGACATGACCTTCCAAAGTAAGTGCTTTGTTTATGGCGTTTTCCAACACCACGAACACGACCTCCATGCTCAGATGTTCCAATGGCTAATGTTAAGATATTGTCACATCCAAGCGGAACAATTGCACCTTTTTCAGCTTCTTAAACTAGAGAATCCTACAAAATGCAAAAACCACAATTAATCAATCACAAATATAATGATACTTGAAGTATTTTTCATTGTTTACTTACAATTTTTTCAACAACCTCTTGTGTAGATTTTGATGTGTATTCTCCTCCTTTATTTTGCCGTGCTCTCTTCCATAACTCATGGCGTGATGGTGGAGATGGACTACCATTATCATCTAATTTGGAATTATCTCTCGATGATGACTTTTCTTTCATAATTTTCTCCTCAAGCAAGCGATACCCTCCACGAGACAATAAGTGTGGGTGTACATTCTTAGCCACATTATCCTTACCCTTTTGAGTTTTTTCCTATTATAAACTCAAAAAGTTATTAATCACTAAATATAATAAAAATGTTATGCACACAAAAACATATAACTCCTACTAACCTTAAATTCAGGGGTATCTCGAATCTTGAGAAACTCTTTCCATGCGTCTTCCGTAATAAAGTTATACTTTACATATGGAGGAGGATCATTTTCTATGGGATGATTAATATATTTGTCTGTGAGTTGTGTCTTAAAACCTCTCCATCACTCTCCCGCATATTTAATCCATTCTTTCTTCAACTTATCCTTCTTTGGATCTTTACATTCTGGAATAGTGAAATGAGCCTACAAATATAGTTTATGTCATGTGTTGTTAATTAGTATATGATTATAAAATATAATAAAGTGTTGTATTTAAAATACCTGAATATCAATCCAAATAGCATCTTTTACGCCTCCATCTACTTCTTTCCAATCATTTTTCACAATACTACAGTATTGCCGAGCAAGACATGTTATATAACTCTTAAAATGTGTAGTATTTTTACCAACACCAATACATTTATAGGTTCTTGGATTAAACTCAACCTTTATCTTTTCATCTATTTGATGAACTTTGTCAATTTGTGTCATGAAAGTGGGACCTCTAACTCTTCTTTTATTGGGGTTACTAGATGAAGAAGGGTTGTCGTTTGAATCACCCATGTATCTGTTTACACAAATTAAAAATAATTAGAAATAAAATTAAGCATAAAATAAAAACAATTAGAAATAAAATTAAGCACAAAATAAAAACAATTAGAAAATAAAGTAACATGGAATTAACTTATAAAAAAAATATTACTAGTCCTCCCATATCCCTTCTTCATGGTCTATGTGAATAGCATGCACATCATCCCCTTCATTTTCTTCAATGAATGTAGTCACATTTGTTGAGAAAGGATGAGTTTCAGAAATATCAAGATTCTCATCATAATTTTCATCACTATCATGGACCTTTCCTTGTAAAACCACTGACCACTTTTTATTAGAAGGATTTGTGACATAAAACACTTGTTTTGCTTGAGATGCCATGATGAAAGGTTCGTTTGCATAAGCTAACTTGCTAAGATCAACCAGTGTAACTCCAAATTCATCGATTCTTACACCGCTATTGATATCAATACATTTGCATTTAAATATAGGAACTTTAAACACAACATAATTAACTTCCTAAATCTCTTCAATCACCCCAAAGTACGGTGTAGATGCCATAACCGGGTTTTCATCTTTAGCACTAGAGAAGTGCATGGACTCGGCCACAATCATTACCCCACTATTTTTTGTAGTACTACGGTCATCCTTTGACTTTGTATAAAAAGATGTTTTATTAATATCATATCCACTCCAAGTTACTATGTTACATTTAGGCCCATAAGACAACCACTTAATTGTATTAGAATCACTATCTTCATTAGCAATTCTTTCTTTAAACCACTCAGATAAACTCTTATTGTGCTCTTTTAACAACCCTCTTTCATTCATCTTGGGGTACTTTTTCTTTATGATGCTTTTGTGAGCAGATAAGTAAGGTTGAACTTCATCTGTGTTATTCAATATATACAAATGCGCTTGAACAACCACATCAATACTTAAGCTATTGGACTTTAAACCTTGTGTACCCACACCCTCATATCTTCCATCATGACGAGACTTGGGAACTCCTACAGCATCCACTCCTGACAAATAGTTAGAATAAAACTCAATTGCTTCTTCTTCAATGTACCTTTGAATAATCGATGCTTCCGGATGGTGTGGGTTTTTTTATACCTTTTAGGATCTTCATGTATTTCTATATTGGATACATCCACCATAAAAAATTTGGACCACATAATCTAATCTCCCTTACTAGATGAGCAATCAAGTGAACCATAATGTCAAAAAATGAAGGAGGAAAATACATCTCTAATTAGCACAAGATAATTGCAGCATCATTTTCCAAATCGTCTAACTTTAGTGGATCAATGGCTTTACAACAAATTGCATTGAAAAATAAGCACAACCTAGTTATAGTCTTCCTAATGTTGTTAGGCAATATCCCACGAATAGCCAATGGTAGTAGTTGTTGCATTAAGACATGACAGTCGTGAGATTTTAAGCCAACTAATTTAAGATCTTTAACTGATACAAGCCTCTTGACATTTGATGAGTAACCAAGCAGAACTTTGATACTTTGTAAACACTCACAAAAACTTATTTTCTCTTTTTTAGACAAAGTGTAGCAGGCAGGAGGAAAATATGTCTTGTTACCTATATATTGTGGAGTTAACTCTTCTCGTATACCCATCAAACCCAAATTCAGACGAGCATTAATACCATCTTTTGTCTTACCTTGAATGTTAAGAAGTGTTCCGATTACACTATCGCATACATTTTTCTGCACGTGCATCACATCAATACAATGTCTTACATCAAGACTAGACCAATATGGAAGATCGAAGAAAATCGATCTCTTTTTCCATACATTTTTCACAGTAGATCGTTTTTGGTACTTTCCAAAGACAAAATCAAGTCCCTGTTGTCGCTGATAAACTTCCTCTCCAGACAAGGGCTTTGGAGCAACAACATGCTCTTCTTCCCCATTGAAAGCTTTCTGCAATCTACGATATGGATGATAACATTTTAGAAATTTTCGATGCCCGAGATAAACGATCTTCTTTCCTTTTTCAAGCTGATGGTAACATGTGTCTTTTTCACATATAGGACACGCCTTATGCCCTTTAACTTTATACCCAGACAAATTACCATATGCTGGAAAATCATTGATGGTGCAAAACAACATGGCACGCATATTGAACTGTTCACCAGAATACGCATCAAAAACATCCACCCCTTCCTCCCACAACACTCTTAAATCATCAATCAGTGGACTTAGATAAACATCTATGTCATTTCCTGGTTATTTTGGGCCCGATATCAGTGGACTTAGAGAAAACGTTGTAGAGAATTGAATTTCCTTTAAGATAGGCTTTGGTTGAGGAATTTTTGATGAAGCATGTGAAAGTTATACTTGGTCAAAGTTTAGTTGCCTTCTCCTTAAGAAAACCCTAATTTGGTAACTTTTGTCTTTTGATGAATCTTGAGTTTTATTGATGAATCATGATCAAAACTTAATCAAATGATGAACGTGACTTCAAAATATTTATGTTGGCCAAAAATCTTGAAGTTTGACTGTAAGTTGACTGGTGTTGACTTTTTGTCCAATATAGTTGATTTTCAATCATCTGAGCAATTGTCTGAACAAATTTGTGATGTAAGGCTTGAAACTTGACATGAAGATTCTTTGAAGCATATGAGGAACCATGAAATTCACTTGAGGCCTTAGAAGCTCAATTTTCCTTTAGAAAAACAAAAACCTAGTTGTAGGTCAATTGCTTAGGAGGAGAGTCCATTTGATCAATCCTTGATAAGTCTTGAGTGTTTGAGACCTTTAGGAGCATTAGGAGGTATCTTAAATAAATTTGTCTTGAAAAATGGTAGGGAAAATTTTGGGGTACAACATCAATACTTATGGTTGGGAACAAAGGATTGACATCAGCACGTATGACTGGGAACAAATTGTTGACATCAACACTTATGACTGGGAACAAAGGATTCACGTCAACACTTATGGCTAGAAATAAATTGTTAACATCAGTACTTATGGATAGGAACAAAGGATTGGCATCGGTACTTATGTCTAGGAAAAAAGGATTGACATCAGTACTTATGATTGGGAACAAAAGATTTGACATCAGTACTTATGATTCAGAACAAAAGATTTGACATTAGTGCTTATGACTGGGAACAAAGGGTTAACATTAGTACTTATGATTGGGAATAACTCAACTCTATTGGGGTAAAGTCCAATGAGGAGAAAGATATAAATGTCGACTAACGAATGATGGTGAACTACCAACTCAGGGGTGAAGGTAGAAAAAATAGAATAATATTGGCTTTTATTGAAGGTAAAGAAACATAAGATACACCAACGTTTACTAAAGGTGAACTACCAACTTCCATTGAACGTAGAGATAACAGATGCACCAACTTCTACTAAAGGTGAACTACCAACTTCCACTGAAGGTAACGATCAAAGGATAAACCAACTTTTACTGAATGTGAACTACCAACTTCCATTGAAGGTAGAGATAACAGATACACCAACGTTTACTGAAGGTGAGCTACCAACTTCCACTGAAGGTAGAGATAACAGATGCACCAACTTTTACTGAAGGTGAGCTACCAACTTCCACTAAAGGTAGAGAAATAGAGAATACACCAACTTTTACTGAAAGTGAGCTACCAACTTCCATTGAAGGTAGGATCTGCATTAATAATAACGAGTTTCCAAAAAAAATGGCATTCCATCTAGGGGTCTCAACTCCTTCTTTTTCCAAGGTATTCCACCTGGAAAGGTTAATAAACTTTACCAACTTCTGGATTTCTCCAAGAACGATAATTGTTTCTTCTTTGATAAATATATCACTTGAAAAGGGTGATAAACTTCACCTATCTTCTGGATCATCACCTACAATATAAACCTCCAAAGAAACATATATACATATTTTAATGTTAGTTAAGAGTTAATCAACATAAAATGCACATGTACAAGATACAAAATTCAAGGTGCTTAGTGATCTCTCAAGAGCAAACTTAAAGATAGGATGAAGTAGAAGGGAAAACCAACCCTAATTTCTGATCTTGATGTATTGATAACATGAGATAGTGAGATATCTTAGGGGCAAAAATTGGGGTATAACAGTTGCCCTTATTTAAGTGTCTTCTATTTGGAGATACGGTGGTTAAAATCTTTGTCACGACACTAATTACACTCATCTTGAATTTTGAATTGACTTAGGCGTTAGAGTGCTAATACTGAAGGTTCAACCATGCGCCTCCATATTAGATATTAGCATAATTGTTTCAGGATTCTGCATTCATCGATCATATCCAATTCTAGTTCCATAATGGAACAATGGTGTTGTATGTGGGAACTGACTTCTAATTCTCGCATTTTCTATGGAGGTGAAAATAATCATATATTTAAAGACGAATGTAGTGGAACATAATTAAAGTATGAGAACTAAATATTATTTGTAAATTTTTGGATCTAAAGCTTATTTAGTTGTATCAATCAGAGTAACTAAAATTGGGTTGAACATTAAATCGGCGTAATAAAGAGTTTAAGGTTTAAAGTTTTGACTAGTGTTAAGCTGGGATCGAATCGAAAATAACACAATTTAAAATTTTAATATAATATATAATATTTTAAAAAAATTTATTACCAAACAAATATATTTTTCAGATTTAATGTTAATAATTTTCTACAAGTGTGAATATTGAAGTATACATTAATGTTAAAAATAGAGATAGGTTTATTTCTCGCCTTCAAATTATAATATGCTTTGTTAATCTCATTATCATCACGATCCTTAGGAGTTTCTTTATAGAGTGGTCGTCGAAGGTCCTTTTAGGGATAAAAGTGTTTTGGGATGGCGAAAGGCCCAAATAGCTCAGACCCTATTCAACTTGAGTCCACTCCACATGGCCCAAGATATAAAAATCATTTCACACGGAAAGAAAGTTACATTCTCTAGTCTCCACTTTTCGCTACACTCATCTTGAATCTTGAACTGAATTAGGCATTCTAATATTGTAGGTTCACCCATGTGCTTCCCTATTAAAGATTAGCACCACCATTTCAGGATTCTACATTCATCGATCATATCCAATTCTAGTTCCATAATAGAACAATGACGCCGTATGTGGAAATTGACTTCAAATTCTCGTGTTTACTATGATTTCACGTTTTCTCTTCAATTCTCCAGTTCAAAACCTTTTCAGGTGATCAAATCTAGATCATTCATAATTGAATATGAGGATTTGTCATGTTCAATCCGATTGACCATCGTTTAACTTTAACCTTCAACTCCTGCGAAAACTCCACAACTGGGTCATCATAGATCAAATTCTTTTATGTATCAGAATTGAAGGAAAATGGAGGTGATTATTTCTAATATCCTATCAAAGGTCCTTGATTAACTTCCTAATTGCAATTCGCTTCAATTAATCGCATTTCGCTCCTAATCCTTAATTCATTCAGTTGTTCATTCACAAAATTGTTTTTTGCATGCCATATCTCATTTCGCTTGTTTGAATATTGATATTGGATCATATACGACATTGGTGTATCCTAGTAGTCTTTGTTTTAATGTTTCTCATTTATATGCTTTGGTTGCTCATTTATAAGTTTTAATTATTTTTTAATACACAGGGTGTGATGCGGTGGGAGAACTGGCTTGAGGTTTTGCGTTTGTGTTCGCAAATGTTTCGATTTAGCAAGAGTCGCCACCGACTTTTATTTTATCCAAAAGGAGAGGTAAAAAAGCACAGGAAAGACCTTTGAGATGTTTTCTTGAGTTCGGGGGGTAGATTATGAAAAGGGAAGGTGCTAGCACCCTTTTCATCCATGGTTTTCCATGGGCTCTTAGTTACTTGTTTAGATCACTTGTTTTGCTTTTTCAATTGTTTGAAATGGTGCTTTGTGTGGTTTTGAAAGTGTTTTGAAAAGAGGTCATTTTTTAGGCAATCTTTGTAATGATTCTTGTTTGTAAGAATGTATACAAAGATGTTTGTCTTTTAAAAAATGTTTCAATGTTTTGAAAGTTGTTTGGAAATGTTTTGAAAGTGTGTGTGTTTGTTTGAAAATAGAAAGGATTGTTTGCAAATTGAACAAGTAACTAGAAGCTTATCTACCTACTCAAAAGTATTTCTTGTACATTTTTATTCCTTTGACATTGTTGATTTACCATTGCATTTGGTAAACAACCCTATCTTTGGATGTTAAACGGGACGGGCGTGGGTCATCGTATGACCATGATAGCAATGTTGCTAGGTATCTTAGCTTGTTTGAGGGACCAAGATCATTTGTTTTTTAGGCAACCAAGTCTAACGTCATCGAGGAACTATGATCTTTTGTTTTGTTTGATTTTTCCAAGATACCTTGCATGCATACCATGGCCATGTTTTAAGGCAACCAAGTGGATGAAACCCTAGGGGTTCTTGTGTGTAATGTGTTGTCATTTTCATGCATTTTGTTTGTCTTGAATTAGGTTATGCTATTTTGTTTGATTTTTGTCTTATCATACAAACCCTAATTTACTAAACATGTATATAATGCGATAAATTGTGTAAAGTAAATTTAAATTATTACAACAATATTATGGAAAAGGGGTACAAGTTTTGAATGGGGGATATTGCTCAAAATAAAACCTTAAACTATTACATCCCAGTTGAATTTATTATACAATAAATAAATAAATAAATAAATAAATAAATATACAATATTTAAATATGAAATAAAATGTATGTATGCAAAATGTTTTTTTTTTTGTATTTATTTTTATGTATAAGAGAAAATAAATTAATTAAGTCCTAAAAAGGGAAAAATAATGTTATTATTTTTGAAAGGGTGAAAAACCCTAATTTTGTTTTAAAAGAAAATTATATTTTCTATATTATTTAATTGTCCATTTTTTACAAGAAAAACAATAACAATATTATGTACAAATATTTAAAAATTATATATGTATGAAAAATAAATATTTAATGTGTAACATAATCAAAATAAAAATGTATTGTATTTTTTTTTATTTACAAATTATTTTAAGAAAATGATTTCTATTTATTAAAATAAAACTATTCTTATATACAAAAAATAAGATAAAAAATGAAATAAAATGCAAAAAAATTAAGAAAATATTTTTGGGATTTTTTAATGTTCGGAAAAAAAATAATAAAGTCAAAAATATAAAATATGCAATACAAAAATATGAAAATAATAAGTCAGGGGGTGCAAAAGTAAAATGGGGGGGTGCGGAAAGTGAAAGGCCCAAGGCGCCAGGCCCAGAACACCAACTTCATCCCTGTCCTTGCTTCTTCGCGGGCGCCCTGTGTTCAAATCTGGAACTTGCTCTAGCTTGCATAAACTCAAAAACTCATAACACAAAAAATGTAGCTTATGATCTCACGATTCCAGTAATATAAAAAACATAATCTAACTCTCAAGGATCATGGAGAATTTAGTCACCCCTAATTTCTGACCTAGTTTTTTCATGAACTTCAAGCTTCAAATTCTCACTACTCAGTTAATATAAATAACAACTATGCATATGTACAGCTTAAGCAAGTTAAGGACTACATTTTTGCTTCACAAATCAAAGCTTAAGGATGCCTAAATAAGGAGATAGAACTTTGAAAAATACCTTGTTCAGTTGAGTTTGGATATGGCAATGTGGTGGCTTTGAGTGAGGCCTAAAGATCGTGTGAGCTTCCTTAAAGTTCCCTCAAGCTTTTCCAATGCTTAACTGGCCTTGTAGATGCTTTAATCTCCATGCACGAGTCAACCTGCAACCTTGCAAAATGAAAATGGTGAAGTGTGAAACTGAGCTCACATCTGTAGGATGAATGCTTGGATAGCTTGGATGTGATGTAGGGAAGATGTTTCAAGGGTTGAAAGGCAAAACGCACGAGCAATTTTCAAGTTGGCAAGTGTTCTGCAGATGATGCCCTGTTTGGGCAGAAAAGTGTGATTTTTGTGTTTGAGAGTGTTTGGGATGTTAGGCAACCGTGTATTGGCTTGTTACAAGGTTTTGAAGTTGTTTGAAATGAAGCCAAGCCTTGCCTTTATCAGATGGACAAGTTGTCTTGACTTTTGCAAGTTTGCTTGCTTTTGAAGAAAGTTGAAGTGACAATGCCCAAGGTGTTGTACTTGCTAGTTATAGGGCTGCAAGGAGTTGGTGTACTTTGCCTGATGTTTGTGGATCTTGCTTGCAACAAAAGATCAGGTCCATGGCTCAAGATTTGCAAAGTTGCAAAAAGCATGCTTTATCAAAGTAGTATTATGAACTTTATGCCATTTTTGGATTAATTCATTGTACAATGCTTCAAAGATCAAAATAAAACCATTATCCATTGTGTTATCATTCAATTATGGAGTGTAGAATGGATTAGGACCTGTAATACCAAGTACAAGCATGCTAGGACAGATTTGCAACTTGAACCATTATGAAAATGTCTTGAACAAAAGTGATAAATTGCCATTTTCCCTTCTTTGATTCTCCATAACCATAAATGATCTTGGAGAGTTCCTGGACATTTTGGAAAGATTGTAACATTCTATACAATCCATCTTTGAAATGCAACTTGAGATACCTCTTGGAACTAGGTGAAAAGTTGCCATGAAGTTAGGTCAAAACCCTGCCTAAAATAGGGCAAAATTTCACTAAGTTATAAAGTTTATGGACCCCTATTCACAAAATCATAACTTGATATCCAAGCATCATTTGGGAAAACTTTGTGATTAAAAGTTGTAGATTTCATGGAGTACTACAACTTTCATGTTAGAAGTTTCCTTTTAATCCCATTGCATCATGGTGAAAAAGTTGGGAAAAGTTGGGAAAAAATAAGAAATTTTCAACACTTAGAAAAATTCTAAGTTATGAAAAATTTCAAATTAAAACCCTAATTTGCAAATTTAGGTTTCTTGGTCAACAAGTTTCACATTTTGACATATCTTGATGAATTATGACCCTTGGCATTTGATGTTGACCAAAAAGTCAAAGTTTGACTTTTTCAGTGTACAGTTGACTTTTGATTAGTTGACTGCAAAATTCATTTGTCAATCTTATGCATTTGAGATCTTTTGAACTATGTGATTAGGTCAAGATGATGCTATTGAGTCCTTGAAATTATGCTTGAACCCAATTGGCCATTGGCTAGGTTAAAAATCAGAAATTGCCCTTTCTCAGTCAAAACCCTAATTTTGACCATTTTGCCCTTTTGATGATTTGATCAAATTTATTGAGGAGTTGTGGTCCAAACTTGATCAAATGGTACATAGGAGCGTAGAATGTTGTTGTGGATCAAAAATTATGAAGTTTGACTGTAAATTGGCCATGATTGAGTTTTCCCCAATACAGCTGATTTTTAGGTCAACTGTCCAATTGACTGGGCAAAAATGTGATTCAAGGCTTGAAACTTGGTATGAGAAATCTTAGGGGTCCAAGATGGTTTATGAAATTCAAATGAAGCATTGATGGTCCAAAAATCCTTGTGCAAACACAAACCCTAATTTTAGGTCAACAGTGCAAGAGGATGTCTTGAGCTGAGCAAACCCTAATCTGGTCTGAGTCCAAGAAGTCTTGTGAGGAAAATCTTGATAAATGAGAGGGAAAATTTTGGGGTACAACAGCTGCCCCTGTTCAATCTTCTTGAACCTGAAGAATTAGATTGGCGAGCTTTTTCGTTCGTGACTCGAAGGTAAAAGATGATTGGACACTAGAGTGCCCGTAAATTTGCACTCGTCAAAGTATAGTTGAGGAAATAGGCTTAAAGATGCCATTTGGAGAGGTGACAGAATCTTGTCGGAGATGGGCTTGAAGATGCCATCCAAGAATGTTTGTTGAGTTGTAAGTTGTAAGTCAGAAGAATAAGTATCAGAATGGTGTCCGCGTCTGGCACGTATCTGAGCTGTATCTGGAGACTAAATCTGTATCAGCAAGGGAATAGTAGTCGTGTCTGGAGCGTATCAGAGCTGTAACTAAACTTGAATCTGAATGAATAACAGAATGACTTCCGTGTCTGGAGTGTATTTGTATTGTATCTGAGTCTGAAATTTGAATAAGCGACAGAATGGCAACCGTGTCTGGAACGTCTTTGAGCTGGGGAAAATCAGAATAAGTGACAGAATGGAAATCGTGTCTGGAGCGTATCTAGACTGGAATCTGAATAAGTAGCAGAATGACTTCGGTATCCGGAATGTATCTGGACTTAAATCTTGACTTGAAATCTGAATAAGTATCAGAATGACTTCCGTGTCTGGAGTGTTTATGTACTTTATCTGGGGACTGAATCTGAATGAGCAAAGGAATAGCATCCGTATTTGGAGCGTATCTAAGCTGTATTTGTATGTTAAATCTGAATAAGCACTAGAATAGCATCCGTGTCTGGAGCGTCTCTGAGCTGTATGAGCAATAGAATAGCATCCGTGTTTGGAGCGTCTCTGAGTTGTATGAGCAATAGAATAGCATCCATGTCTGGAGCGTCTGTTATACCCCAAAATTTGCCCTCCCATATTCTTCAAGAAATTGCCAAGCCAAGCTACAAAATTCCCCAAGAATTGCACAATGCAAAGGCCTCCATACAGTCAAAACTAGGGTTTGTGTGTTGATCAAGAAAAGGAAGTTTTCAAAGGCTCAATCAAGTCTAATATGCTTACAAACATGGTCAAGCATCCTCATATCAAGTTTCAAGGCATTCAGCTCAAGATTGCACAGTCAAAACCCTAAATTGCACTACAGTCAACTGTAGGGGCAAAATGGTCATTTGGCAGTCAAAAGTTCAAATTTTTGGTCAATATATCATTTTGAAGCCACAAACATCATTTGATCAATGCTTGATCATGATTCTCAAAATTTGGCTCAGAAATCATCAAAGATGCACAAGTTGCTATATTTGGACAGCTGAAAAAGTCAACTGAAATTGACCAGGGCATAACTTTCACATGGATTATCAGAAAAATTCCATCCAAAGCTCATTTTGAAGAGAAAGACATTTCCTACAACTCATCTTCATACTTCAAGTCCAAGAAATGCTCTCACAAAAAGTTATCAATTTCAACATTACAGGTCATTTTTAAAAAGTCAACAAAAAGGGACTTTAAGTCAAAGACCATAACTTGAGATTGGTAAATCAAAATGACATGGGACCAAAGGCATTGGTTAAAGGACTCAAAGACCTTTCCAAAATGTCCAAGAACATGTGAAAAGCTTAAAAATTGAGCAAGTTATGCCTTGTAGAAGTTGGGAAATTTTTGTGAAATGGCAAAAGTCAACTATCCTTGAAAATCCAATTTTGACAAAAGGGCCCCATTTTTCTCACTTTGTTCATCCTTGTCATGCCACACACGTGTCCCATGGTTAATTTCAAGACCAAATATTGATTTTTTTATTTTATTTAATTTTTGATGATTTAATTCATTTTAATTCTTTGAAAATTCAAGTAAAATTTAAAAATCAATGAAATAATGTCATATGAACTTGGACAACTTCTATGCATCATGAACCAACTCAAAAATCAGGCTAAGGTTCATTTGCACACTAGGTCTAGGTTTTGGCTAAAAGGTAGGAAAATGGTTAATGGAAGAAACCCTAAGGCCAATTCTCTAACAAGCATGAATTAAGGAGAGTTAGCAAGCCAATTCCACTCCAGCCTAACCCCTAAGTCAAACCCTAACCACAATATGCCATATGCTGCGCTGAAAAAGCCATTGGACATTTGAAATTTTGGACATAAAATGCAAATCTGATTTCAAAGCTAGGGATCTTTTCAAGCCTCAATTTTTATACCATTAGCATCCTGGACCATCACTGAACGCATTTCAATCCATAACCTCAATCAAAACGCGAAGAAACGGTAGTTACCATCCAAACTGTACAGAAGAATTTTTGAAATCGTACTCTCCATTTTAAGCATCTTCTTTGCATTTCAATTGTACATTCTTGTTCCATGTGAAGTTTCTGAGCTAACCTTTGCATTTAATTTCATTTTTGTGCCATGAATAAGAACTTGCCATTTTCGAATCCTAGGGTTACAGTTTTTTTAATTTAGGGGTTTTCAGTCCAGGAACAATTAGCCCATGAAAGTCACACCATTGCATTCCTGGCATCTGGACGAAGAGAATGAGAGGCTCGCGCCTAATTTCTGATCACCACAGGCCTATTCGCTATTTCTTGGAAGGCTCCCTAACACTACGTTTCAAAACCGTTGCTTTATTTGTTTGTGTTACAGGGGACACGAGGAAGAAGAAGACGTGTCCACCAGCGATTTGTCCATTCAAAGTTCGCGCGCTTCAAGTCACTAGCGTGCTGCTTTTATTTTATATGATTTATTTGTTTATTATATAACGAATGAATTAACTAGCTCAGCTGGCCAAGACACGCGCATGTAACCTCAATGACCTGGGTTCAAACCCCAGGTCTCACACATTTCTCATATTGTTTTTTCATTTGAATTCCCATGCAGCGCTCACATTGATGCTCACCATACTCCATCAGGATTCAACCTCCACGTGTCCCAGGGCCTCAGATCCATGGCCAAGATGAAGAGTGCACCATACATCAAGTCAACAGGCGTGCACAGGATTAGAAAAGTCAACCAATTCAAGCAAAAATGGGCCAGGCTTTTTCAAATCTGCACCTCCAATTCTGGGAACCACACCTCCCTGGTTCTATCTTTTTTCTTTTTTTTAATTTTCTTTATATTCTATTATTTTTAAATTTACTTGTGTTTTATTTTCCGATTTAATTAATTCTTACAAAAATATAAAAAAACATTAAAAATACAGAAAGGACAAAAAAAATATAATTAACTTTGATTACTTTTATAAATAAATTAAAATGTAAATCATTTAGTTTAATTAAGTTTTAATTTTAATTCTTTTTCATAATAAAAATCCAAAAATGTAGAATTAGGTTAATTATTAATTTTTTATATCCTTTTTAATTTTTCCTTTTTTCTCACAATGTTATTATTTATTATTTATTTTCCACAAATCAAAAATTGTACATAAATTAGTTTAGAATTTAATTAGGTTAGAAATTAAATCTTCTTTCTTAAAAACTTAAAAAACATTAGAACTAGGGTTTAGCATTTTAATTTTAAATAATTTTTCTCTTTTTCTTTTAAATCTAAAAAACACCAAAATACCATTTTTTCATTTAATTTTAATTTTAGATTCCTGGATTAATTTTAATTATTTGTAAAAGGGTCCAAAGCCCTAATTTTGTTTAAACTCTTTATTTCGCACATTTATTTTATATTGTTTAAATACCTCTGTATATGCCCCAAAGCCTTGTAATAAGTTTAGATTTATTTCTCGCACTTTTTATTTATTCGCTTTATTTACTTTCAGTCAAATCGGGTTCGGTTTTTTTGGCGATGTGGACCCGCGCCAGTTGTAATAGTTAGATTTATTTTCTCGCAAATATAACTGTTAATAAATATGCATGAAAGAATGAATGCCCAAAAATAAAATCGAATCGTTAGATCACCATTGCATGACAAGACAAACAATAAACTGAAAATGACACACAATTCACACACACCACCCCTAGGGTACGCCTCACTGTTGCCTTTCGAAAGGTGGTCGTCGAGTAGAAAACGTCTTAGTAAGTCCTCATGATCCGGGAACCTGGCATGAGGGTAGCTTCTAAGGTGTCTTCCCATTGCTCCGGTGATCACCATGTCCCTAAAACTCGAATTGACCCGAACACCTCCAACGGTGGTGCTACCTACCTCTCAATGGTGGGATGGCACCACTTTAAAGGACTCTTACACAGACGAATTCCTTAGGGTAGGTAGGTTCTCGTAGGTACTTGCTCTCTTCAAAAACAAAACAAATAATACTTTTCACACCAACACTTTTCAAAAGCTTTCAAAGCAAATTTTTCAAACACTCTGACGTACGAGTCGAACTGAAATTTTTCAAAGAAACTTTTTAAAACCCACAATTGAAAAGCAAACAAATAATTTTGAAAACACATTGAGCAAGTACCTAAGAGCCCATGGATAACCATGGATAGAAAGGGTGCTAACACCTTCCCTTTCTATAACCTACCTCCCGAACCGAGAGCAATCTCTTTAAAGGAATTTTTCTGTGCTTTTGTCCTTTCCATTTGGAGAAAATAAAAGACGGTGGCGACTCTTGCTTCCGCGACATTTCGCGAACCAGCTTTAAAACAGTCAGTTCCAGATCCACCGATCACAGAACTGGCGACTCTGCTGGGGATAATTTTAAAGTGAGGTGTACCTTAGGACTAAGATCATTGTGTTCTCAATTGCTTTCCTTGTTTGCTTTATTATTGTGGGACCGTCTTGGGAGTTCTATAGATCCTAACCCGGATCTGGGGGGATACCCTTTTAGAAAGTAGCAACAAGGCTGTGAGGGAACTGTGCGGGGTATACCGACATGGTTGAAGCAGTCTGCTACGTTGATGTGGCACTTTGGTGTGTACCGGTAACCCTTGAGTCAGTCAAGGAGAGTACGGGGCCTCCATGTGGTGTCATGAAGCATCAACAGACCTTAGGAACCTTAATTGAACCATCTTGGCCTCTTTAGGGTAGTGAGATAACTGACTTTGGTGCAGTCCGAGGTTGGTTGATACTCGATACTACACTCAATTGAGGGTTGCTTTCCTGGAATATTTCGGTCGCCAGTTCAGTGGCTAAATCGAAACGATGAACAATGAAAGCAATCCCGTGATATTGGGAACCTTAGAACCCGGTTACTTTGATTAGGACGGGTTGAACCCACCAACTTCAAGAGGGTACTACCCAGACCTCATGCTGGCCTTAAACCTTAAGGGCCTGTCTTGTGTGCCTTGTGTGCCTTACATGTTTGTCTTTGTAAATACCTATGGTGTTTAATCATAGCATCATGACATCATCCAGCATCATATGCATTAACTAACCATTTCAGGGGTTCGAATTTTCATCTTTGTTCTTGTTTTGTAGGACATGGAAACTGTCCGTAGAAAGACAATTCCAATCAGTCTTGTAAGGATCCCTCCTCAGCTTAAGGAGCTTACATCCAGGATCCCTGAGAACTCTTCATTCAGTGAAAGGCATGGAAGCCTCATCAGCTTGGTCAACACCAACATTGAGGAAGATATGATAAAAGTCCTGTTCCAATTCTTTGACCCTCTGCATCACTGTTTCACCTTCTTGGATTATCAGTTGGTACCTACATTGGAGGAGTTCTCCCGACTCCTGAAGATCCCTATCCTTGATCAGCTACCCTTCAACGGTACAGAAAAGGAACCTAAGCTTGAAGAGATTGCTAAAGCCTTGCACCTACAGTCATCTGACCTCAAGGGACATTGGGAAGTTAGAAGTGGTATCAAAGGGTTCTTAGCCAGGTTTCTGTTTGAAAAGGCCTATGATTGTTGGAACTCCCTTGACTTGCAAGCTTTTGAAAAGGTTGTGGCCCTCCTTGTTTATGGTTTGGTGTTGTTCCCTAACCCAGATCAGCTCATTGATATCAGTGCTGTCCAGATCTTTATGTCCAGGAATCCTATACCTACGTTGCTAGGGGACCTCCTTCACTCATGTTACACTCGAACCATGAGAAAAAGAGGTGTCCTTATGTGTTGCACTCCTCTCCTGGGAAAGTGGTTTATTTCGCACCTTCCACAATCAGTTCTGAAGAACGAACGGGGTTTGAGATGGTCACAACGGTTGATGACTCTTACACATGCAGATATCCATTGGTGCCCTAGGTCCAGAGAAGATGTCACTATCATTGATCGTTGCGGAGAGTATCCTAATGTTCCTTTACTTGGAATCAGAGGGGGCATTACTTATAGTCCATGCCTGTCTTGGAGACAATTTGGTTATGCTCGGAGGGATGGTCCTCATGACATGTTGATTCCTGACATAGTTTTTGATTTCGACAACGATACTCAAGGACTTCGCCAGAGATTTATCAGAGCTTGGAGGATGCCTAGTAGGATAGACAGCAAGACACTGGGGCACAGGAACTCCATCCCTTTGGAGCCTTACCTCAAGTGGGTACGAGCCCGCTCTCAGAAATTAGTGATGCCTTATCCTCACATGCTTCCAGTAATCAAAGAGCCTGCCTTGGAAGGAGAGGTGTCTCATGTTATTCAGCACCCTGATATGCCCACATCCTGGGAAGAGATGCAGAAGAGTTGGATCCAGCTTAAGGAAGAGCGGAATTCTCTTGAGACTAGTTTACATGCAAGTGAAAGGAAGGTCTTGGAGCTCACCCGCCTGTTGCACGAGGAAAGGAGTCTCAACACTTACATAGCTCCAAAGAAGATGCGCAACATATTTTGGATGTGATTTGATCTTTTTGTACTTTTGCCCATGAGGCTTTGATGTATCAAACAATGATTTTCTTAATAATAAAGTGTGTTCCTTTTGGTCTACAACAAACTTGAATTTTCGAACTCTTGAATGCATTGCATAAACACATATCATTCATCATGTGCATCATAGGTACTTTTCTTTTCAGGTTGTTTACCGTTCTTCGCTGTTTATTTCAGCATCATGAACCCTCCTGAATCATCAACCGATGCGGCTATCAAGGCTCTTCAGGCGCAGAACGTCCAGTTTCAGGCGCAAAACGCCCAATTTCAGGAGCTGATCAAGGGCTTGTCTCAGGGTCAACAAGAGTTAAAGACCATGCTGTTGAAGAAGACTAAGAAGAAGAGGAGGACTGTGCTATTTAACACTGGGCGCAGACTCGGGAACACTTTGGTTGTTGAAGCTGAAAGGACTCCTCCATCTGTGACGGAAGGTAGTCACCATGAAAGGGAGGTCACTACTCCTGTGGGCTCTGATACTGAAACAGACTTCAATGACGACCAGTACCCTCCTGCTGAAGACCGGTACAAACAGCTGGAAGACAGATTAAAGGCTGTGGAAGTTCAACGGGTACCTGGATTGGATTTCGGAGACTTGGGGTTATCTACTGGAGTGGTGATCCCACACAAGTTCAAAACACCTGCCTTCGTGAAGTATGACGGGGCTTCCTGTCCCAAGATGCACCTCCGTTCTTATGTAAGGAAGATCCAGCCTTACACAGCAGACAAGAACCTTTGGATCCACTTCTTCCAGGAGAGTCTTTCAGGGACTCACCTCGATTGGTTCTATCAGCTAGATGGAATCAGCATTCGTAACTGGGAGGATCTGGCCACTGCTTTTTACAAGCAGTATCAGTATAATGCCGACCTCGCTCCTACGCGTACCCAGCTCCAGGGTATGTCGCTAGGGTCGGGTGAAGGTTTTAAGGAGTACGCTCAGAAATGGAGAGACCTGGCTGGCAGGGTGCAGCCACCATTGACGGATCGGGAGCTGGTAGATATGTTCTTGGGGACCTTATCTGGTCCATTTTTCAATCATCTCATTGGTAATTCCTCTGCTGGGTTTACCGATCTAATCCTGACTGGTGAAAGGATTGAGGCCGGTATAAAATCGGGGAAGATACAGAAAGTTGCCTCCTCCAGTACTGAGAAGAAACCCTTCAAAAAGGAGGCTAGTGCTGTATATAACTCCCGGAGAACAGAGCGACCTGAACACCGCCAATCTGTCAGTGCGGTAATGATTGCCAAACCTGCTGCCGCTCCTCGGCCAACTAATCCTCAAAAGTTTGAAAGACCCCGGAGAGAGTTTACCCGGTTAAGCATGACCTTATCACAGATCCTGCCACAGTTGCTATCCACCAATTTAGTGACTGTCAAGGAGGCTCCAAAGTTTCCCAACACTGCATCTCCCAAGTTCAATCCAAATGCTCGCTGTGCTTATCACTCTGATAGCCCGGGGCATAACACAGATGACTGTTGGGCCCTAAGAAATAAGGTTCAAGATCTCATTGATGCAAAAGAAATACAGTTTGAGGCGCCCGAGAGGCCGAATGTTGTAAATGCTCCCATGCCCCAGCATGGAGTGAATGCTGTTGAGGATAATTTGTATGTAGCTTCGGTGGATGATGTTGCTACTCCGTTGTTGATGGTCAAGAGGAATCTGTTGCTAGCCGGTTTATTTCCGGGATGTAGTGAAAGTTGCCCTCTATGTGTTGCTTCCCCTGCTGGTTGTTCTCTGTTGAAGTCAGGCATTCAAAACCTGATAGATAGTAGAGAGATTTTGTTCGAAAAGACTATTGTTCCTGCTGCTCCTGTTGAAGAAGTGTCAATCGTTACCATCTTCAACAACTATTCCGAGGCTCCTTCAAAGAAGCCTATACAAGTTTTGTCAGTTCACAAGAATGTTCCCATCACCATTACTGTTCCGGGGCCTATACCCTACAAATCTGATAAGGCTGTCCCATGGCACTATGGGGCGGATGTTTATGTTCTGGGTGTGAAACAAGAGTGCAACATTGATACTGGTGTCTCCAACATCACCGGGCCTGCTAAGGTCACTCGTAGTGGAAGACTGTTCTCGCCAGACATTGCTCCTCCAGCAATTCATAGGCCTTTGATCTTCACACCTGCCAGAGTGCCTGTTTCTCCTTCTGACCAAGTATCCACCCCTGCTGCTGAGTCATCTGATACTCGGGGCAAGGGAATTGCTGCTGATGTGCCTGCCAGGACGGAGGCACCAAAGACCATTGTTGAGGCTTCCAAGCAGGAAATGGAAGAAATTCTCAAGATAATAAAGAAAAGTGATTTCAATGTTGTGGAACAGCTGGGGCACACCCCCTCTAAAATCTCCATGTTGTCACTGCTGCTGTGTTCAGAGGCCCATGCAAAGGCTCTGATTGCTTTCTTAAAGACTGCCCATGTACCCCAAGATACGACTGCTGACCAGTTCACCGATTGTGTGGCCAACCTAACTGCTGATAATGGCCTGGGTTTCTCTGATGCCGATCTGACAGCAAAGGGGAAGAATCATAATGATGCCCTGCATGTCTCCATTGAATGCAGGGGCACTACTCTTGCTCATGTGCTGGTTGACACAGGTTCTTCATTAAATGTGCTGCCCAAGAAGGCTCTGGATAGGCTGGATTGTGAGGGTCTAGAGCTCAAACCAAGTAGCATTGTTGTCCGGGCCTTTGACGGGTCCAAAAGAATGGTGCATGGTGAAGTGGACATCCCAATCAGGGTTGGGTCACAAGTATTTGATTCAAAATTTTATGTGATGGACATCCATCCGTCCTATTCTTGTTTGCTGGGTCGCCCATGGATCCACAAGGCTGGAGCTGTAACCTCCACATTGCATCAGAAGCTCAAGTACCCGGTCAGGGGGAAGATCGTAACAGTGCAAGGGGAAGAGGAGTACATGGTCAGCCACCTCAACTCTTTCAGATACGTGGAAATGGATGGGGAGTTCATTGAAACTCCCTTTCAACATTTTGAGGAGGTACCACCAACCTTGGCAACAGCAGAAGATGAAGAGGTTTCTCCTATGAAGATGGCCTCCTTAAAGGACGCCCGGGCGGTGATCGAAAAAGGTGAATGTGCAAATTGGGGCAAGCTCCCTGATCTTACTCCTAAGACTAACAAGTTTGGGCTGGGTTTCACCACGGAAGCTCAGAAAGCGGTGCGCAAGGCAAGAATTGGAAGACCTCCGTTGCTCATCACTCAGCATGGAGTGAATGCTATTGGAGAGGAAGATGAAGTGGGAGAGTCAGAGTTCGATAGCTGGATCTACCCAACGGCCGACGGTGGATTGACCAATTGGACTGCTAAAGATTTTACTCCCATAACTTTTGTTCCCCAGTAATGAATTTCTTTGTTTTTGATTTGTAATAAACAATAATTTGAGACTATATGGCCCGGTGTCTTACCCGGGGCACCGTGGTTTTATTTATGAGGGTTTTTTGTTTGTCACTATCATATATCATGAATAAAAGCATTGGACGTTTTTCACATTTCAAATTTTGCGCTCCTTTTCTTTCCTTTCTTTACATATTGCAAAACAGCTGTATTTACACACACACTCACTCATACAGGTTTCAATCCACTCTGGATCTCACTGGTAACGACTCTGCTACTGCCAGTTATGACTTCGAAAATCCGATCAACTTAGCCGCCGACGAAGGTGAAGATGATTGCGAAGTGCCTGGTGAACTTGCAAGACTGTTACAACAGGAAGAGAGGGCAATTCAACCCCATGAAGAGCCAGTGGAAATAATAAACTTGGGTACTGAGGAAGACAAGAAAGAGGTGAAGATTGGTGCCAACCTAGAGCTCAGCGTGAAGCAACGGTTGACTCAGATGCTGCATGACTATAAAGAAATCTTTGCCTGGTCCTACGAAGATATGCCCGGATTAGATACCGACATTGTGGTCCATCACTTACCAACTAAAGAAGATTTCCCTCCGGTTAAGCAAAAGGTCCGCCGTATGCGTCCAGAGATGTCTGAGAAGATTAAGGCCGAGGTTATGAAGCAGTTTGATGCCGGATTTCTTGCTGTGACTTCTTACCCTCAGTGGGTTGCTAATGTGGTGCCGGTGCCTAAGAAGGACGGCAAGGTCAGGATGTGTGTTGATTACAGGGATCTGAACAGGGCCAGCCCCAAGGATGACTTCCCTCTACCCCACATTGATGTCCTTGTTGATAATACAGCTCAGCATAAAGTGTTCTCTTTCATGGATGGTTTTTCAGGCTACAATCAGATCAAGATGGCACCTGAAGACATGGAAAAGACTACATTTGTCACTCAGTGGGGCACCTTCTGTTACAAGGTCATGCCGTTCGGGTTAAAGAACGCTGGGGCAACCTACCAACGTGCCATGGTTACCTTATTTCATGATATGATCCACCATGAGATAGAAGTGTATGTGGACGACATGATCGCTAGGTCCCAGACTGAGGAAGAACACCTTGATCATCTGCAGAAACTGTTTGACCGTTTGAAACTATACAAGCTGAGGTTGAACCCGAACAAGTGCACCTTCGGGGTAAGATCTGGAAAGTTGCTAGGCTTTGTGGTCAGTGATAAAGGAATTCAAGTGGACCCTGCTAAGGTCAAAGCTATTCAAGAGATGCCGGTTCCTAAAACAGAGAAGGAAGTCAGAGGCTTTTTAGGACGCCTGAATTACATTGCTCGCTTCATTTCTCATCTGACGGCCACCTGTGAGCCAATCTTCAAGCTGCTGAAGAAAGATCAGGTAGTACGTTGGAATGATGAATGTCAGGCTGCTTTTGACAGAATCAAAGAATATCTCCAAGAACCACCCATCCTTATGCCACCAGTGGAAGGGAGACCTTTGATACTTTACCTGACAGTACTTGATAATGCAATGGGGTGTGTGCTGGGGCAGCATGACGAGTCTGGCCGAAAAGAGCATGCCATTTATTACCTTAGCAAAAAGTTTACCGACTGTGAGACCCGATACTCACTGCTTGAGAAAACTTGCTGCGCTTTGGTATGGGCTGCTCGCCGGCTGAGACAGTACATGCTGACTCACACTACCTTGTTAATCTCAAAAATGGATCCTATAAAGTACATATTCGAAAAGCCTGCTCTGTCTGGGAGAATTGCAAGATGGCAGATGATCTTGACGGAATACGACATTCAGTACACGACCCAAAAAGCCATCAAGGGAAGTGTATTGGCAGACCACCTAGCACATCAAGCTGTGGATGACTACCAATCAATGAACTTCGAGTTTCCAGACGAAAGCATTATGATAGTAACTGACTGTGAAATACCCGGACCGGATGAAGGACCTGAACCAGGATCCCGATGGTCTATGCACTTTGACGGAGCCTCCAATGCTTTGGGAAATGGTATCGGCGCCATAATCGTATCTCCACAAGGCACTCATACTCCACTCACCGCCCGGCTGTGTTTCAACTTGTTGGCTGAAGATTTTGATAATGTTATTTAGAATTTAAAAAGAGCTAGAAGTTCTGATCGAAATGGAATTAAAACACCACGCTTCGAATTTGCAGAAGCAGTGTTTCAAATGAGTGTGTCAAAGCTTGAAGCTTCGAACGGTGATCTTGGGAGCGCATCCAAAGGGATCTCGAAACAGCAGCGAAGCTAAGTCTAAGAAGAGCGTTCGAAGCAGAGAAACACCAAGGCATTTGAAATTTAAATGAAAGCGGGACTTTCAAAGTTTGAAAGTTATGTGTTGGAGCATTTGAGGACACGTGGAAAGATGAAAGGAGCATTGTCTTGCATGTTCGAAACGTGGCATGATCTTGTAGCGAGACCGTTAGGGTCGAATTAGTATAAATAGAAGTCTTAGTGTTAGGATTTCAGTGTGTCATATCGTTTATGCAAAATACTCAATAACATTCAAACTACCACATGGCAAGGGAAACGAATGCAAGAGAGATGTATGTATGATAGCACCATGTATTTTTAATTTAATAAAAGCCTTTCTACTATTTCCAGCACTCTCCTTCTTTTTCTTTCTGTCGAATAACATTTACAAGTTTCTTTATCTATTGTCTTTTCATTTCAAAGTCTTTTCTTCAAAGTTTTACATTTTACTGCATTCTTTATATTTCGAAGCATTTTATATCTCAGAGAACTTTTATGCTTTCAATGTCTTTACTTTCAAGCATTATTCTTCAAACATTTACTTTCACTTAAAACTCCTTTCTAGATTTCTTGCATTAAACGCTTTCTTCACATTTTAAACTTCCACATTCCAGAAACCTTTTGTGTTAAATGTTTATGGATCGAAACCAGTTACTTCATTTTCCATACAGTTTTATATGTCTTTTCAATCAGCATCACAATTAGCAATCATTCGTATAACTTAGTTTCACATACATTTTGACCACATTTTTAAACTCTTAGAGAGAGGGATCGAAACAAACCAAACATTTATACAATAGCACCTATGAATAATTGTTCGATTGTGAGAGTAACCTTGATATCCAAGGAGTCCTAGGATCAATCTAGTCGATCCTGTGAGTTACCAAAGAGATTGAGTAGCGTTAATAAAGATTATTCGATAGTTTGGAAGACTAGCGGTTGTTTACCAGAAATCACTGGAAACAAATTGGCACACCCGGTGGGACCAATAGTTGGATATCAGAATTAAGGATTGTCAAAACATAGCCATCCTAGAAACGTAGGAACATAAGAAGTTTGCTGTTTTATGAACCTGAGAAGTGGTAAGATAACCAACAGCAACCAACCTTTATCCAGAAGAAAACGTTTGGACAAGATGTCCAATTCAGACAATCAACAAGGAGACCAAGGTGGCCCACAGGCAACAGGCACTAATGCGTCCATTTCGAGCAGAGCATCTAATGTAATCCCTTCGAATGCACAGGCTGTTGCATCTTCAACCAGTAACATGGCCACCAACGGAGTAAGTGGCGTATCAACCAACAGTTCGATCTTAGGAAATACTGGAACCATGGGCTACCCTGGGGGATTCGCTCCACCACCTGGGACACAATCCCATTTCGCATCTCCATCAACTAGACCACCCGGCTTCGATGGGAATAGAATTAGAAGTTCTTCTTACGGAATGCCAACATCTTTTATGGCAGGATTACACAATTCCATATCAAATTCATCCCCACAACTAGGATCTGGGTCTGGGGCAAACCAATTTACGTCAAATAACCAAGGGTCAGTGGGTTATAGCACGTTGCCTACCCTAACCACAGATAACCAGTTGGCTTTTAGGCAATTGATGGATGAAAGCAACCACAATATGATAGGGGTGTTAGCGCAAACCATGCAGGAAATATTCGCCCCAATAGTTCAGAATGTGACGGTGACGAACAGGGAAAACGCTGACAATATGAGTCGAATAGCAGATTTCTTTGCTCCCACAGAAAGGCGTAGGCAGAACCAGGCGGGATTTCGAACAAACGTGCCTGTTATAGAACAAATTGCCAACGACCAAATTCATAGACCACCCAGAGAAGAGGTTAACTTAGGGGCCAGAGCACCAAGGTTAGAAGCCCCAATAATTCCGGGCCCACAAAGGGAAATTATGGAACCAGGGGCAAGGATCGAAAGACCAGAAGCCCCAGAATTTCGAGGAGAACAACCTAGGGGAGTTGTTTTGGTTGGTCGAAACCAAGATGCTGATGCTGTCGTTCATAGGGTTCGAAACGATAACATCTTGGCAGAAAATAATCTGACCACCATGATAGAGAGGATCATGACCCAAAATGGCCTCAATATGGGAATGAGGAGGCCAAATTACGCCTCTCCTATATTAGATTGTATAATGCATACTGATTTACCAAGGGGATACAAAGTCCCTAAATTTACAAAGTTCGCTGGGGATACCAACGAGTCAACCGTCGAACACATAGCGAGATATTTGACCGAAGCGGGGGATATAGCCAATAATGAAGATCTTAGAATCAAATATTTCCCAAGTTCCTTGACAAAAAATGCTTTCACTTGGTTTACCACGTTGCCTCCTGGGTCTGTCGATACTTGGACCCTTTTAGAGAGATTATTCCATGAACAATTTTACATGGGACAATCGAAAATAAGTCTGAAGGAATTGGCCAGTGTTAAGAGAAAGTTCACTGAACCCATTGATGATTATTTGAATAGATTTAGGCTGTTAAAATCCAGATGTTACACAGTAGTGCCTGAGCATGAGTTAGTCGAAATGGCCGCTGGGGGATTGGATTACTCTATTCGAAAGAAATTAGATACTCAGCATTTGAGGGATATGGCTCAGTTAGCCGATAGGGTTCGACAGGTCGAAAGACTAAAAGCCGAAAAAGCCCGAGTCTTTAAGAATAGTAAGAAAGAAAGAATTTCCTATGTTGGAACTGAGGAAGTAGAAGAATATCCTGAATTCGAATTCGAAGAGGTCGAAATCGACCTCGCTGAATTGAAACAGGCCCCGCCTTACTCCTGCAAAATGTTAGTTCCTACGAAAGGGAAAGATATTGTTGAAAATGAGAAAAGTGATAAGTTTCCAAAGAAGGTTTACACCTTCGATGTCACTAAATGTGACGAAATCTTTGACTTGCTTGTCAAAGATGGCCAATTAATTGTGCCATCAAATGTCAAAATACCCCCTTTGGACCAAAGGAAGAAAAGGGGATTTTGCAAATATCATAGTTTCCTAGGCCACAAGACCTCACAATGTTTTCTTTTCAGGGATTTGATTCAAAACGCAATCAAAGATGGCAGATTAAAGTTTGCTGATAAGATGAAGATGAAAGTGGACGAAGATCCTTTGGACGTCGCAGACACCAACTACTCCGAGCCTGCGTGCATTGGAGAAGTCAACATGGTGGAAATTGATCGAAGCGACACCCTGACAGGAGAGAAAGATATTGAAGTCGAAAACTGGGTGATGGTCGAAGTCAGCGAGGAAGCCACTGAAGGCATCCAGAATACACCAGACACTTCGATTGCTGGACCTGTGGCTGTTGCAGGAGAAACCCGGGCTACTGAAGGCCAAGGGGATCACAACGAAGGATTTACACAAGTCACTGAGGGCTTGAGTCTGGAATTAGAGAAAGTACAAATTACGCAGCCAGTCCCCTCTCAGAAGGAAATATGGGACACTCTAGGGGAGCCCAGTGGAAAATATGACTATCTGGTCAAATACTCTGCCCCAGAAAGTTCGAAGGTCCAGATCAAAGATATAAAGCCCACAGGATGGGGCGATGACGAAACAAAAGAGGGGGATTTGGAAATAAATATGGTGGACATGGAAAGACCCCGTTCTGAGATGAAAGAAGTGGAAAAATACTTAGAAAAAGAAAAGCATAGAATGGGGGACAATCACACTGGAGATGATACTCTCAAAGACTATCTCATGTCATGCCACAAAGGAGATCCAGGCATGATACTGTGCCCTAGGTGCAGCATCCTCTGCAACCAAAGAATTGCTGCAAATTTCGAAAGGGTACAGAGGGCTCGAACTGGCAACAATTGGCGCCAGGATAACCAACTCTTTAGATGCTACCCCAAGGCTGGAGAGAGTTTATTGGAGTTTATTTTTCGCTGCTACAAGGGGGCAACTAAGTGCTTGGTGTGCCCAAGATGTTCTGCTGTATATGACCAAAGCATGGCTAGGGCCTTCGAAACGATCCCCTTCGCCCCTTGCTGGAGCCATCAAGAAACTGCCCAGATGGGTCCACGTTTCGACAGCATATACAAACAGCGAAGACCTGATAGCCCTCACCCCAGAGTTGCTCGAAGAGTGACTTTCAAACTCCCTGCTGAAGTGCCAACCGATAGATGGCTGCAAGCCAGAAATGACAAAGGCAAAGACAAATGGAGGAATGCTGAACGAAATGCACGCCATGCTGTGACATACAGGAGGCAATTCAACACACAGAAAAGGGAGGAAGTCAGATTAGAAAATTACAAAGGAAGGAACCCCATGTCAAGATCCCAGTGGCGCAGACAGCAAAGGATTCGAAAGGCTGAAAGAGAAGCTGGGGCAAACAAAGGGGATACTTCAACAAAGATACAAGGTGAATCGAGCACCAACAAACCAGAAAATCAGACGGAAGAGAAACCTCCAGTCAACAGAAGGCTTTTCTCTGAAGATCAACAAGACGGACCAAAGGAATACACTCCAGGCCCGGAAGAGGACGAAGAGATGATGACAGATAACTTCGAATCGGAGGGGGAGTCCTCATTTAACCTAAACTGTAATGTAGTGTCTGTGCTTCCCAGCGAATTCGGGCAAGAAACCGAAATCAATGAATATGAGGAAGAAGACACCACAGATTTAATGAAGCATAGGCCCGTATGCTACTACGTGATGGACAATGGGGCTGTTGAAGAACAAAATGCGTTCTTCGAACGTCCAGAGCCTACAATGAAGAATCATCTCAAACCACTTTTCATTCGGGCGAAAGTGGGTGTCCATGGGGTGAACAAAGTTCTAGTAGATGGGGGTGCTGCAGTCAATCTGATCCCCCATTTCATGCTAAAAAGGTTGGAAATCCGCGAAGGGGATATCAAGCCCCATAATATGGTTCTATCCAATTATGAAGGAAAAGTGGGTAAAACACTGGGGGTGGTCCAGTTGGAATTAACAATAGGCTCAAGTTGCAGGCCCACCATGTTTATGGTTGTCGAAGCCAAGGCCAACTATAACTTACTGCTAGGAAGAGAGTGGATCCATGGCGTGGGAGCAGTTCCTTCGTCAATGCATCAACGACTAGTCCTGTGGAGAGATGACGGAATCGTGGAAAATATCGAAGCAGACCAGAGTTACTTTATGTCAACTGTCAATCTAGTTGACAAAAGGGACTATGATAAAAATCTGGCAAAGATTGCTCCATGTGTTCCAAATGATGAGATAAATGAAACAAGAAATGCCCACTACTACATGACACTTCGTCATGATGGACTCTACTGGGATAGAACAATAATTAGTGAAGAAGAAGAAGTTGAAGGTGCCATACCAAAACGGCCAGCAGGCTGGGACTTCGACAACCTTAACCATGACTGAGTCTACCTTTTTCGAAAGGATTTCGGCCTATATGGCTGAGAATGAATCAAAAGCGGCCTTAGAGGCTGAAATAAATGAATCATTTGAAAAAACGAATGAAGTTAGTGGGGGGGGTTCGAAATGCTCACCCAACGAAGAGTTAGAGATGGATCAAAGGTTAGATGCCATCTATGACAAAGAACCCTTAGGCTTCGAAAGGGATCCCATAAACTCAGGTGTCAAAATGTTGGCACAGGACCCACTCGAAGAAGTCAACTTAGGGGATGACAAAACAAAAAGAGTAACCTACGTAAGTGCCAAACTTAGCCCAGGCCTCAAGGAAAAAGTGATCGAAATCCTTAAGGAGAACAAAGATTGTTTCGCATGGGATTATGATGAGATTCCTGGTTTAAAGAGGGAGTTGGTCGAACATAGGCTGCCAATCAAAGATGGCAAGAGGCCCATCAAACAAACTCCCAGAAGATTCGCGCCAGCGGTTCTCACAAAAATTAAAGCTGAGATCGAAAGGTTGCTGCGTTGCAAATTCATCAGAACAACAAGGTACGTCGAATGGTTAGCAAACATAGTACCTGTTATCAAGAAAAATGGTTCTTTAAGGATTTGCATAGATTTTAGGGATTTAAATACTGCAACCCCTAAAGATCAATATTCCATGCCCGTGGCAGAAATGCTAGTAGATTCTGCTGCAGGATTCGAATACTTGAGCATGTTAGATGGATACTCTGGATATAACCAGATTTTCATTGCTGAAGAAGATGTTGCAAAGACAGCATTTCGTTGCTCAGGAGCCTTAGGCACCTACGAATGGGTGGTGATGCCTTTTGGTTTAAAAAATGCTGGGGCAACTTATCAAAGGGCGATGAATTCAATCTTTCATGACTTTATCGAAACCTTCATGCAGGTGTATATTGATGATATAGTCATCAAATCTATATCTGCAGAAGCACATTTGCATCATTTAAGCCAATCATTCGAGCGAATGAGAAAACATGGCTTAAAAATGAATCCCCTTAAATGTGCATTTTTTGTGCAGGCTGGAGATTTTCTTGGCTTTGTGGTCCACAAGAAAGGAATTGAAATCAACCAGAACAAAACCAAAGCCATAATGGAGACGAAAGCACCTGCGTCTAAAAGGGAGTTGCAATCTCTGCTAGGGAAAGTTAACTTCCTCAGAAGATTCATTTCGAACCTGAGTGGAAGGACTCAAGCTTTCTCTCCGTTACTTCGTCTGAAGCAAGGTCAAGCCTTCGAATGGAACGAAGCTCACCAGGAGGCGTTTGACAAAATAAAAGAATATATTTCCCAGCCTCCTATCTTGTCTCCACCATCATGGGGGAAGCCCATGAGATTGTACATATCTGCCTCTGAAGTTAGCATAGGTAGTATGTTAGCACAAGAAGATAACAATGGCGTCGAAAGAGCCATATACTATCTAAGTAGAGTGCTGAATGATGCAGAGACCAGATATAGCAACTTAGAAAAGCTATGTCTCTGTTTGTATTTCTCTTGTATGAAACTCAAGTATTATATAAAACCTGTTGATGTTTATGTTTCATCTCACTTCGATGTCATTAAACATATGCTTTCAAAGCCAATAATGCATAGTAGAGTTGGAAAATGGGCTTTGGCCTTAACAGAATACTCATTGACGTTCATGCCCTTAAAAGCTATGAAAGGTCAAGTGATTTCTGATTTTATTGTGGATCATTCGTTGGTTGAGCAGACAAGCATGAGTTACGTCGAAATGCAACCATGGAAATTGTACTTTGATGGTTCAACCCACAAGAATGGAAGTGGTGTTGGAGTCCTTCTAATTTCTCCTGAAGGAATTCCAACAAAATTCAAGTATAAATTGGATGGTCCTCGTTGTTCGAACAACGAAGCTGAGTATGAAGCGCTCATTGTTGGACTTGAAGCTTTGTTGGAACTGGGGGCAACCAGAGTCGAAATTAAAGGAGATTCTGAGTTGGTGGTCAAACAGATTACAAAAGAATATAAGTGCATAAAGGAAAATCTAATGGTATACTTCGTCATAGTCAATAGGCTATTGAAAAAGTTCGAATACATGGATATTCAACACATACCAAGATTAGAAAACCAAGAAGCAAATGACTTAGCGCAGTTGGCTTCAGGTTATAGAGTATCCACCAATAATCTTAAGGATTTGGTCGAAATAAGGGGAAGAGTTATGGCTACTAGATTCACACCATCGGATCTGGAAAGTATGAGATTGGGATATGCCAAGAAACAGGGATTCGAAATTCTAGCCATAAATACTTTGGCAGATACAGATTGGCGAAGTCCATTAAAGAGTTATTTAGCAGACCCAACTCTAAAAGTAGATAGAAAAACAAAATATAGAGCATTGTCATATCTCCTCATGGGGAACGAATTGTTCAAAAAGACCCAAGAAGGTGTTTTATTGAAATGCCTAGGAGAAAGTGAAGCATATTTAGCATTGTCTGAAGTCCATAATGGGGCATGTGGGGCACACCAAGCAGGCCATAAAATGAAATGGTTGCTATTTCGATATGGTTTGTATTGGCCTAGCATGCTTAAAGATTGCATAGACTTCGCGAAAGGATGCGAGGAATGTCAGAAACACGCAGGAATTCAACACGCCCCTGCAAGTGAGCTGCATTCGATCATCAAACCATGGCCATTCAGAGGATGGGCATTAGATCTGATAGGCGAAATAAATCCTGCTTCGTCCAAAGGTCAGAAATATATCTTGGTAGGAGTAGATTATTTTACCAAATGGATAGAAGCTATACCTTTGGTAGTTGCTGATCAAGAGGCAATTATCGAATTTATACAAAAGCACATTATTTATAGGTTTGGATTACCAGAAAGTATAACTACAGACCAAGGTTCCGTATTTACTGGTAGAAAGATGCAAGGATTTGCCCAAGAAATGGGGTTTAGATTGTTAACATCAACCCCATATTATGCTCAAGCAAACGGACAGGTCGAAGCGGCAAACAAAGTAATAATAGGATTAATCAAGAAGCATATTGGCAAGAAGCCAAGAAATTGGCACAAAACTCTGGATCAAGTGTTATGGGCTTGTAGAACATCTCCAAAGGAAGCCACTAACACTACTCCTTTCCAACTTACATTCGGCCATGATGCAGTGTTACCAGTAGAAATTCACCTGCAATCAGTTCGAATACAGAAACAAAACGAAATTCCAGCCGCGTTATATTGGGAAATGATGATGAATGAATTAGTTGAATTGGACGAAATTAGATTACATGCGTTGGATATGTTGATGAGGCAAAAAGAAAGAGTGGCCAGAACATACAATAAGAGGGTGAAGAAAAAAGTATTTGTTATTAATGACTTGGTTTGGAGAGTCATATTGCCTATGGATAAGAAGAACAAAGCATTAGGTAAATGGTCACCTCAGTGGGAAGGACCTTTTCGAGTACTAAAAGTTTTCTCTAACAATGCCTACGAAGTCGAAGAACTCTTAGATGATAAACGTGTCCTAAAGGTTAATGGGAAATATTTAAAGAAATATAAACCAAGCCTGCGGGAAATTCGAATAGTAACAACGTAAACAAAGTATTATAAAAAAGCCAAGATGGCAAGATAAGAATGCCAAAATGGCGTTGTTCGAATATTACATTGAAAGAACCAAAGTTATGGTCAGATAGACAAAAAATCTAGAAATAAACATTATTTTTCAATCGAGTAAAAGTACTTCGAAATGTTTCAAGTCTCTGCTGAGCAAACCGCCTGGCACCTTCCAAGGTGGCCACTTCTCCTTTAAGTTGTTCTGCAGTCTCCATTTCTGCAAGCCCCCGGTTGAGAAGCTCTTCGAATTGGTTACCTGCAGGATTAGTTTCGAAGGCTAGTTGTTGTTCCTTAGCCTCCTTAACTTTCTGCTGAAGTTCCAGAATCTGCCTTTCCCAAATAAGAATGGACTCAGCTCGAGCCTCATATTCAGTTTTTGCCTGCTTCAGATGCATAGCCTGATCTTCAGCTTCTTGAGAAAGCTTCGAAGCTTGTTCATAGGCGGCATCCATAGCAATGCGCTTTTCGTGAACCTTCTTGGCAGCAGATTCGTCTTGGAGAAGATAGCCGGTTACGTTGTCCAGCAGATTTTGAAGATCAAACAAGAGAGTACTGACTGGCAAAGAGCAACTGGAAAGATTGACCTTGGTAAGCAGCTCCTTCATAGTGTAGCAAGCAGTACTATCTTGCTTAAGCACTTCGAAGATATCCACATTGAGAATAGTTCTCCTAATTTTGTTGAGAAGAACAACTCTTTCATCTGTGGGAAGAGGATAGTTGGTTGAACTTGTACCAGCCCTAGCGAGTGGGATGTCCCTCTGGGCCAACTTTGCCTTCATGTACCCAATAGGGTCATTTCGCCTCAGAAGTGCCAGTTCCTCGTCAGTCATTCGAGACGGAGAGGATTGGGGGAATTCCACGCATAGGGGAATCTCGTTTGTTTCAACCTTTGGGTTTTCGTTGATTGTATCACCATCCCCTTCATTTGCTTCGTGCTCTTGGTCTTCTTCATCCTCTACCAAATCTACCACTTCGATACCATCCTTTTCACCGCTATGTGCATTAGACTCCGTCCCGGCAGTCGAACCATCATTGTCATTTTCCCCATCATGGGCGTTTTCCTCCTCAGATTCTTCGTCTGCAGATTCTTCGAATCCTTGCCCAGAATCAGCCTTTTCCTCTTCAGTCTGAGCATCCTTTGGATCTTCTTGAAGAGTTTCAAGGAGGGACTTTTGAAGAACCCTTTGTGAATCCTCTGCAGACGTTTGAGGTATGGTTTCGTTAACCTCTTTCAGAGGAATGGAGGTACCTTGGTCATCTGGTTGCTCAGAAGTTCCAGCCAAAACCGCTACGTTGGAAGAACCTTTGTTTTGGACCAAATTGCTGGAGTCTCCTTGAGGAGAGGAGTTAAGCGGAACAGCAGCCCTGGACGGTGAGGTCGAAACAGTAGAAGTGGGATTCAGGATGTTCTGCAAGGAGCAGCAAAGTGTTAAAAGATGACACTCACCAAGGTAATAAGAAGTTAAAACATTTTTAGAAGAAATTCGATTTACCTGTGGCCCCTCAGAGGAGAGGTTACTAGCTATGCGTTCCAACTGTGGGTTGGAGGTCGAAGGTGGATTTTTGGATTGTGGTAAGGGAGCAGCATCCCTGGAGTCAAGTCCAGAGACACTAGTAGGAGCAGTACTTTTGGGTGTGGCTTTCTTCAGCTTCTTCTTCGAAGCAATGTTTGAGTTTCCCCCAGCAGTCAGATCTTCCCCAGTGGTGCTTGGTTTCCGCTTCTTGGGAGTAGTGGGGGGAAGCTTGTTGGTCTGCACGAAGTTTAACGAAGTTAGATATAAAAGGATTGAGTAAATTCGAAGCATAAAAAACTAAGTGATTACCGTTGGAATTGGGGCACTTATTGTTGTTGGCGTTGTTGTTGTTGGTGTAGTTGCAGCAGCAGTAGTCGTTTCGGGTGGATTAGTCTTTTCGGTAGTTTCGATGGAGGCTTGAGAGGCACTTCCTTCCTTTGATTTCGAGGCAGTGGTCTTTATCCTGATAGCTGAAAATCAAAACATTTAAAGCAAAGGTTAAAGATTTGGAAAATAAAGATAGTTGGGAGTTTTTCCCAAGCATTCGCACCTGTGCCTTGATCAGATTTAATTGACATGGCAGAAAGGTCATATCGAAGATGTCCTGGGAAATCATGAAGCCAGTGTCGAGCCCATGTCACAGTCTCAGATGGCTTTGGTTTCCTTTGAAGATATTTGAACATCTCTTTGCAAGTAAACCACCATGGATATGGGGGAAACCAAGCCAGAGCCAGTTCTGAGGTAGGTAATCTGGGAAATTTAGGTGGATGCATTTCGAATGCCAACCTATACCTATCCTCAGGTGACAGCCCTGAAGGAAGTTTTAGCTTGGAAACTTTTTGTTTAAATTTTTCCTTCAAGGTCACAGCCGCTTGATGCACAGTGGAGTCCAAGCGTGTGGGGTCGTAGGTAGTTTCGAAGTAATTTTGAAAAGCTTTTATTTCTTTGGCATGAGTAAACATACCTTTCTTTGCTGGTACCTGCACATCGAAGGCATCAATTAGTTTCTGTCGAATAGTAAGTGTATCGAACATACAAGTTTGATAAAACTTAATCCACCACTCCAGAAATCCTTTGGCCGCGAGATGAGTAGGTTCGAAGGCTATCAGTTCAAATTGGGCAAAGCCCTGGTATTGTTCTTGTTGGATCTTGGCTTCCCTTGCCTTGAAAGTTCGACCAGTTGTGATGGCACTCTCAGTCTGGAACAAAGGTTCAGGAATCAGTTGGCATAGGCCAAACTGCCTCGAAACGAAGTTTGGCTGGTAGGCAAAGAGAAGAATTTGGTTCTTAGCTGGGGTTATCCTTGAAGAGATAAGTCTAGGAAGCAAGAAAGCTCTCCACACATCTTGGATTTCCTTACTCTTGGTGGCTTCTGAGAGAGCCATGGTGAACCAAGAAGGTCCATGAGCCCTCGAAGCAAAGGGCGCCATGCTCTCTTCGAACTTGTGTCTTTTTGAGAGTATCAAGATGTACTTCGAAAATTGAACCTTGAAGTCATCCTTGTCATCACTAGGGGTTAGTCTCCGAAGCCTAGTGCCTTCGACTATCCTATCACTTATTTCTGCATCTTGTTCGTCTATAGTGTTGGCAGTTGGTAAAGAAGGTTCGAACATGGCATTGAGCCATAATTGAAGTAACCAAAATGGGCCAGCTAAAAGAATGTTTTTGGAATTGTGGGATTTGAGGCTCGAAACGGCTGACCTCAGGCTCTCATAGAGGTCAACTAAGAGTAATTCGCTTAGGCACACTTTGCGATTTTCGTGTAAATCCCTAGCTAAAGGAATGAACCTACTAGCTACCTGCAGGGATCTACTGCAGAAAACGTACCTAGACAGCCACAGAGTTAAGAAAGCAATGTGCTCTGTGTCAGACACATTATCCCCTTCAGCATGATAATGGCCGATAAATTTGGAGAAGCTGGCTAACTTGACTTCGAAGTCAATTATGCTTGAGTGCTCTTCATTGTCAGGAACATAGGTTTCCCCCACTGGCGACAGCCCAGTAATGGCTGCTATATCGAAGAAGGTTGGGGTAATCATTCCACCTGGAAGATGGAAAGTGTTGTAGGTACTATCCCAGAAGTAGAGGGACGCAAATAGCAGAGGATGACTATAGGTGAATCCAGGTTTCGACAGCTTAATAAGGTTATAAATGCCTAGTTCTTCCCATTGCTGGGATTTTTTGGCTTCTACTTTCGCAAACCAGTTTTGATAAGCAACATCAGCAGTAGGGCAGGATCGGAATGGTTTAAAATTGCTTTTTACATAATCCAAGATAAATGGGTCCTTGGGATGAACAGTTGAGGTTTCTGTGGTTTTCGGATTAAGAAATTCTGCTGCCCTAGGGGCATCCATTTTATTGAATAAAGGTTTGAAGTTGTAACACACGGGAAAAATGGTCCTGGTGTCTTTTAGTATTTCAAAAACTGTAAGAGGGCCATTTAAGGCTAACCTCTTACCAGCGACATGGGTAGGGATGAGTACCTGTGATGCGTACAGCATTTCTTTTTCTTTGGAGATCATTTGAGGAGCAAGAGCAGATTGGCCTTGAATGGTGACGATTTTACTCTCCATAGTGGCTCCTGTAGTTTTTCCCTTCTTCTTGGAAGCTTTCTTGAGTTGGGATGATGTGGAAGAAGACATTTTTGTTGTTTGAGAACTTAGAGTGTTTGTGAGAGAAGAAGAGTAAAATTCCAGAGTTTGAAAGGTTTAGAGTGTAAAGAAGAAAAAAGGAAGGGTAAATTGACGTTTTATAATAAGAAGATGAAACATCCACCGAGTGAAAGTATGATACGTGGAGATCATGGATTGGTGTGATGAAGAGGTGGCGAGAAGTTGATATAGGTAATAGGCGTGATTTTAAAAACAATCATTACTTATAACTGCACCATGCTGTGAAGTGACTTTGGGCGGTTAAGGTACCCAAAGGGTGCTATGATTGATGTGACTAGGGTCAAATGCATTAAATGCTATGATGATTCGAAGATCCTATCAAAATCTTGTATAAATGTTTAAAATAGGTATTTCTCAGAGAGATCGAAATACATATTTTAAAGGGGCAATTTGTTGGCTGAAGATTTTGATAATGTTATTTAGAATTTAAAAAGAGCTAGAAGTTCTGATCGAAATGGAATTAAAACACCACGCTTCGAATTTGCAGAAGCAGTGTTTCGAATGAGTGTGTCAAAGCTTGAAGCTTCGAACGGTGATCTTGGGAGCGCATCCAAAGGGATCTCGAAACAGCAGCGAAGCTAAGTCTAAGAAGAGCGTTCGAAGCAGAGAAACACCAAGGCATTTGAAATTTAAATGAAAGCGGGACTTTCAAAGTTTGAAAGTTATGTGTTGGAGCATTTGAGGACACGTGGAAAGATGAAAGGAGCATTGTCTTGCATGTTCGAAACGTGGCATGATCTTGTAGCGAGACCGTTAGGGTCGAATTAGTATAAATAGAAGTCTTAGTGTTAGGATTTCAGTGTGTCATATCGTTTATGCAAAATACTCAATAACATTCAAACTACCACATGGCAAGGGAAACGAATGCAAGAGAGATGTATGTATGATAGCACCATGTATTTTTAATTTAATAAAAGCCTTTCTACTATTTCCAGCACTCTCCTTCTTTTTCTTTCTGTCGAATAACATTTACAAGTTTCTTTATCTATTGTCTTTTCATTTCAAAGTCTTTTCTTCAAAGTTTTACATTTTACTGCATTCTTTATATTTCGAAGCATTTTATATCTCAGAGAACTTTTATGCTTTCAATGTCTTTACTTTCAAGCATTATTCTTCAAACATTTACTTTCACTTAAAACTCCTTTCTAGATTTCTTGCATTAAACGCTTTCTTCACATTTTAAACTTCCACATTCCAGAAACCTTTTGTGTTAAATGTTTATGGATCGAAACCAGTTACTTCATTTTCCATACAGTTTTATATGTCTTTTCAATCAGCATCACAATTAGCAATCATTCGTATAACTTAGTTTCACATACATTTTGACCACATTTTTAAACTCTTAGAGAGAGGGATCGAAACAAACCAAACATTTATACAATAGCACCTATGAATAATTGTTCGATTGTGAGAGTAACCTTGATATCCAAGGAGTCCTAGGATCAATCTAGTCGATCCTGTGAGTTACCAAAGAGATTGAGTAGCGTTAATAAAGATTATTCGATAGTTTGGAAGACTAGCGGTTGTTTACCAGAAATCACTGGAAACACAACTGTACCAACAACATGGCGGAGTATGAAGCGTGTATTATGGGTCTTCAAGCTGCGATCGACCTGAGGATCAAATTTCTGAGTGTCTTCGGAGATTCCGCTCTCGTGGTCAATCAGATCAAAGGAGAGTGGGATACGAAACACCCAAACTTGATTCCTTACAGAGAATGTGTGTTGGCTCTGATCCCCCACTTCACAGAAATAACATTTGAGCACTTTCCAAGAGAAGAGAATCAGCTGGCGGACGCGTTAGCTACAATGTCTTCAATGTTCAAGGTTAAATGGGATAATGAAGCTCCCCGGATCATCATCTGGAAACTGGACGAACCGGCATACTGTTGTGATCTCGAAACTGAATTGGTAACTGAGAAGCCCTGGTACCACGAAGTGAAGAGATATCTGGAAGCACAGGAATACTCTGAAGGAGCATCTGTCAATGATAAGAAATTCCTGAGGAGGTTTGCAGCCAAGTTCTTTCTTAGCAACGGCATCTTGTACAAGCGAAACCAGGATTCAACCCTACTGCGTTGTGTAGATAAGACTGAAGCAGATAGAATCATGGAAGAGTTACATGAAGGGACCTTTGGTACACACTCCAGTGGACATACCATGGCGAAGAAGATCCTACGGGCAGGGTATTACTGGTCCACCATGGAAGCTGATTGCTACCAACATTCCAGGACATGCCACAAATGCCAGGTTTATGCAGACAAGGTGCATGTTCCTCCGGTTCCCCTGAATGTTCTGACTGCGCCTTGGCCATTTGCAATGTGGGGCATAGACATGATCGGTGAGATTAAACCTACGGCGTCCAATGGACATCGCTTCATCCTAGTGGCAATTGATTATTTCACGAAGTGGGTTGAGGCAGCATCCTATGCTACGGTAACCAAGACTGTTGTGGCACGGTTCATTCGGCACAACCTGATCTGTCGGTACGGCGTCCCTGAGTGGATTATTACAGACAACGGTACCAATCTGAACAATAAGATGATCACTGAGCTTTGCGAACAGTTCAAGATACAGCACCACAATTCTTCTCCTTACAGACCGAAGATGAATGGGGCTGTAGAAGCAGCTAATAAAAACATCAAGAAGATCGTGCAGAAGATGACAGTAACGTATAAAGATTGGCACGAGATGTTACCGTTCGCTCTGCATGGGTATCGTACTTCAGCTAGGACGTCAACTGGGGCAACTCCTTTCTCTCTGGTTTATGGCATGGAGGCAGTCTTGCCGATCGAAGTACAAATTCCTTCTCTCCGGATAATGAAGGATGCAAATCTGAATGAAGATGATTGGATCCAGACACGACTTGATCAGCTCAACCTTATTGACGAAAAGAGACTTGCTGCTATCTGTCATGGTCAGACGTATCAGAAACGAATGATCAGGGCATTTAACAAAAAGGTCAGACCACAGGAATATCAAGTCGGGGATCTGGTGATCAAGCGAATCATCCTTCCTCAGAGTGATCCAAGGGGCAAATGGACCCCTACGTACGAAGGGCCATTTGTGGTTAAGCATGTGTTCTCAGGAGGAGCAATGATATTAACCAACATGGATGGTGACGACCTTCCTCACCCCGCCAATGCAGACATAGTTAAAAAATACTACGCATGAAAAATGACCCGCTAGGCTGACATGCCTAGGCAAAAATAAGGGCTTCCCGTCGAACCAAAAGGGTTCGGGCAAAATGAAGGGATGAAAATGAAAAAATCTGTACACCCGGCAAGTCGAAAACCTGAAAAGGCGGCTTGAGCAAAAATGGGTATCCCGGTGGACTGAAAACCCGAAAAGGCAGTCCAGGCAAAAGTTAGAGATAAAAGCGTAATACTATGTCTCATTGGATCACTTTGCATCCAGAATCCGGTATCTACATCAAGACGGCATCGATCAGTCAGCCTCACCTTCAACCAAGGTCACCAAGTGATGAGACGCTCGGAGTTATAAAGGCTATAGCAGAGTTGAAACCCAGTGGATCATTCATATTTCACACAGCTGTTTATTTTCTTTTGTACAAAACTTGTATAAACTCTCTTGTTCGGCGACGTTCCTCTTACTAGGACGCCAGCCTCTTGTACACAAAACGCCTATTCACAGGCTATTCAAAATCAATACAAATATACTTTTCAGTTAAACGTGCCAAGTGTTTTTCTTTTTGTCTTGCGAAGAACGTCCAAAGTTCAATTTGTGATATATGCATTGACAATAATTTGCTAGCTCATAAATATTTGCATACGAAACAAAGAATTAATTGCAGGTGACACTAGAAACAGGGGCAATGAAGAGTTGTCTGAGCAGTCTAATTGTTCTATCCTCTAAGGTACCAAGGTAGGTTCAGCTAAAGAACCTAACCAGGCATCTTAAGTTCCCCAGAGAGTGAGACAGCAAGTCAGTGCATTCTTCCCCAGCATATCAAAACTTCCCCAGGAGAGTCCCATCCAGGTTCCCCAGGAAAGATGGAATTCATCTCCCCAAGCAGTAAGCTTATCCCCAGTAAAGTCTGGAAGCTTATCCCCTCGCAGGACACGAACGCATCGTCCGGCTTGATTTAAAGAGTTATTTCCTTAACAGGATATAACTGGGTTATCCTCAGCCAAAAGCCAAGGGAAGGTCGTCGTCAACGTAGTTCTTTCCTATCCCCAGCGAAGTCCATTCACACTTCCAATACAACAACGGTATCCCAACAGAGTTACTATCAACATTCAGCAAGGCATCACTCTTCCCACAGAGTATTGCTTTCCAGCATGATCGCTAGAGTATCTTTTCTCCCCGCAGAATCTTCCATTCGCCAAGTTTATTCCGCAACGGAGTCATCTTCTCCTACCGGTATCCTTGCAGTTATCATCCCCAGCGGAAGCAAAATCTATCCTTCGACATCAGCCCAGGATACGATTTCCCGGCACCCGTCAAGGATTTACTTTCCTAGACGAAAACATACATAAAACGTCACATACATCATTATAGCATGCATAACGCACTGCATCATACAAATCTCATTTATGTTGAGAACATCATTGCTTGATCCATATCATGCATTGCATATGACTGACTTTTACCTTTCAGGGAAGATCCAGTTAAATTCTCAATCATATTTCAAGACCTAGACTGGTTCAGTCAAAGGCCTTCTCTGGTTCAGTTAAATCGTCCCAAGATTTTCCTGATGCTTATCCCTTTGAAGACATTTCAAGACCTAGACTGGTTCAGTCAAAGGCCTTCTCTGGTTCAGTTAAATCGTCCCAAGATTTTCCTGATGCTTATCCCTTTGAAGACATTTCAAGACCTAGACTGGTTCAGTCAAAGGCCTTCTCTGGTTCAGTTAAATCGTCCCAAGATTTTCCTGATGCTTATCCCTTTGAAGACATTTCAAGACCTAGACTGGTTCAGTCAAAGGCCTTCTCTGGTTCAGTTAAATCGTCCCAAGATTTTCCTGATGCTTATCCCTTTGAAGACATTTCAAGACCTAGACTGGTTCTGTCAAAGGCCTCTCTGGTTCAGTCAGATCGACCTTAAGATCTCCCTGATTCTTATCCCAGTAGAAGACGTTTCAAGACCTAGACCGGTTCAGTTAAATCGTCCCAAGATTTTCCTGATTGCTTACCCAGTCAAAGGCCTCTCTGGTTCAGTCAGATCGACCTTAAGATCTCCCTGATTCTTATCCCAGTAGAAGACACCCCAGATTTTTCTCAACGAGCGTTGTTGAAGTTAAAGTCACCCAAGGCTCTCTTACCATTCATGCTAAGGAAGTAATCATCCCTGGTTCTTTCATTGCCGTTTGAAGCTCCAGACTCAGCTCCTGTAACCAACCAGGACACATCTAAACATCAGCTCCTGCAACGTGTCAGGTACTTATTTTCTGTTTTGCAGGTAGGCAGGTTCTAGCGAAGGAATCTCTTATGCAATCAAACATCCAGATGGCATCTATAAGCCCATTCCCCATCATTGCTAACATGTGAGCGCAAATTTCCGGGCACTCTAGTGTCCAATCTTCTTTTACCATCAGATTACGAAAGGCACGTCAGCCAATCTACATCCTCAGGTCTAAGAAGATTGAACAGGGGCAACTGTTATACCCCAAAATTTGCCCTCCCATATTCTTCAAGAAATTGCCAAGCCAAGCTACAAAATTCCCCAAGAATTGCACAATGCAAAGGCCTCCATACAGTCAAAACTAGGGTTTGTGTGTTGATCAAGAAAAGGAAGTTTTCAAAGGCTCAATCAAGTCTAATATGCTTACAAACATGGTCAAGCATCCTCATATCAAGTTTCAAGGCATTCAGCTCAAGATTGCACAGTCAAAACCCTAAATTGCACTACAGTCAACTGTAGGGGCAAAATGGTCATTTGGCAGTCAAAAGTTCAAATTTTTGGTCAATATATCATTTTGAAGCCACAAACATCATTTGATCAATGCTTGATCATGATTCTCAAAATTTGGCTCAGAAATCATCAAAGATGCACAAGTTGCTATATTTGGACAGCTGAAAAAGTCAACTGAAATTGACCAGGGCATAACTTTCACATGGATTATCAGAAAAATTCCATCCAAAGCTCATTTTGAAGAGAAAGACATTTCCTACAACTCATCTTCATACTTCAAGTCCAAGAAATGCTCTCACAAAAAGTTATCAATTTCAACATTACAGGTCATTTTTAAAAAGTCAACAAAAAGGGACTTTAAGTCAAAGACCATAACTTGAGATTGGTAAATCAAAATGACATGGGACCAAAGGCATTGGTTAAAGGACTCAAAGACATTTCCAAAATGTCCAAGAACATGTGAAAAGCTTAAAAATTGAGCAAGTTATGCCTTGTAGAAGTTGGGAAATTTTTGTGAAATGGCAAAAGTCAACTATCCTTGAAAATCCAATTTTGACAAAAGGGCCCCATTTTTCTCACTTTGTTCATCCTTGTCATGCCACACACGTGTCCCATGGTTAATTTCAAGACCAAATATTGATTTTTTTATTTTATTTAATTTTTGATGATTTAATTCATTTTAATTCTTTGAAAATTCAAGTAAAATTTAAAAATCAATGAAATAATGTCATATGAACTTGGACAACTTCTATGCATCATGAACCAACTCAAAAATCAGGCTAAGGTTCATTTGCACACTAGGTCTAGGTTTTGGCTAAAAGGTAGGAAAATGGTTAATGGAAGAAACCCTAAGGCCAATTCTCTAACAAGCATGAATTAAGGAGAGTTAGCAAGCCAATTCCACTCCAGCCTAACCCCTAAGTCAAACCCTAACCACAATATGCCATATGCTGCGCTGAAAAAGCCATTGGACATTTGAAATTTTGGACATAAAATGCAAATCTGATTTCAAAGCTAGGGATCTTTTCAAGCCTCAATTTTTATACCATTAGCATCCTGGACCATCACTGAACGCATTTCAATCCATAACCTCAATCAAAACGCGAAGAAACGGTAGTTACCATCCAAACTGTACAGAAGAATTTTTGAAATCGTACTCTCCATTTTAAGCATCTTCTTTGCATTTCAATTGTACATTCTTGTTCCATGTGAAGTTTCTGAGCTAACCTTTGCATTTAATTTCATTTTTGTGCCATGAATAAGAACTTGCCATTTTCGAATCCTAGGGTTACAGTTTTTTTAATTTAGGGGTTTTCAGTCCAGGAACAATTAGCCCATGAAAGTCACACCATTGCATTCCTGGCATCTGGACGAAGAGAATGAGAGGCTCGCGCCTAATTTCTGATCACCACAGGCCTATTCGCTATTTCTTGGAAGGCTCCCTAACACTACGTTTCAAAACCGTTGCTTTATTTGTTTGTGTTACAGGGGACACGAGGAAGAAGAAGACGTGTCCACCAGCGATTTGTCCATTCAAAGTTCGCGCGCTTCAAGTCACTAGCGTGCTGCTTTTATTTTATATGATTTATTTGTTTATTATATAACGAATGAATTAACTAGCTCAGCTGGCCAAGACACGCGCATGTAACCTCAATGACCTGGGTTCAAACCCCAGGTCTCACACATTTCTCATATTGTTTTTTCATTTGAATTCCCATGCAGCGCTCACATTGATGCTCACCATACTCCATCAGGATTCAACCTCCACGTGTCCCAGGGCCTCAGATCCATGGCCAAGATGAAGAGTGCATCATACATCAAGTCAACAGGCGTGCACAGGATTAGAAAAGTCAACCAATTCAAGCAAAAATGGGCCAGGCTTTTTCAAATCTGCACCTCCAATTCTGGGAACCACACCTCCCTGGTTCTATCTTTTTTCTTTTTTTTAATTTTCTTTATATTCTATTATTTTTAAATTTACTTGTGTTTTATTTTCCGATTTAATTAATTCTTACAAAAATATAAAAAAACATTAAAAATACAGAAAGGACAAAAAAAATATAATTAACTTTGATTACTTTTATAAATAAATTAAAATGTAAATCATTTAGTTTAATTAAGTTTTAATTTTAATTCTTTTTCATAATAAAAATCCAAAAATGTAGAATTAGGTTAATTATTAATTTTTTATATCCTTTTTAATTTTTCCTTTTTTCTCACAATGTTATTATTTATTATTTATTTTCCACAAATCAAAAATTGTACATAAATTAGTTTAGAATTTAATTAGGTTAGAAATTAAATCTTCTTTCTTAAAAACTTAAAAAACATTAGAACTAGGGTTTAGCATTTTAATTTTAAATAATTTTTCTCTTTTTCTTTTAAATCTAAAAAACACCAAAATACCATTTTTTCATTTAATTTTAATTTTAGATTCCTGGATTAATTTTAATTATTTGTAAAAGGGTCCAAAGCCCTAATTTTGTTTAAACTCTTTATTTCGCACATTTATTTTATATTGTTTAAATACCTCTGTATATGCCCCAAAGCCTTGTAATAAGTTTAGATTTATTTCTCGCACTTTTTATTTATTCGCTTTATTTACTTTCAGTCAAATCGGGTTCGGTTTTTTTGGCGATGTGGACCCGCGCCAGTTGTAATAGTTAGATTTATTTTCTCGCAAATATAACTGTTAATAAATATGCATGAAAGAATGAATGCCCAAAAATAAAATCGAATCGTTAGATCACCATTGCATGACAAGACAAACAATAAACTGAAAATGACACACAATTCGCACACACCACCCCTAGGGTACGCCTCACTGTTGCCTTTCGAAAGGTGGTCGTCGAGTAGAAAACGTCTTAGTAAGTCCTCGTGATCCGGGAACCTGGCATGAGGGTAGCTTCTAAGGTGTCTTCCCATTGCTCCGGTGATCACCATGTCCCTAAAACTCGAATTGACCCGAACACCTCCAACGGTGGTGCTACCTACCTCTCAATGGTGGGATGGCACCACTTTAAAGGACTCTTACACAGACGAATTCCTTAGGGTAGGTAGGTTCTCGTAGGTACTTGCTCTCTTCAAAAACAAAACAAATAATACTTTTCACACCAACACTTTTCAAAAGCTTTCAAAGCAAATTTTTCAAACACTCTGACGTACGAGTCGAACTGAAATTTTTCAAAGAAACTTTTTAAAACCCACAATTGAAAAGCAAACAAATAATTTTGAAAACACATTGAGCAAGTACCTAAGAGCCCATGGATAACCATGGATAGAAAGGGTGCTAACACCTTCCCTTTCTATAACCTACCTCCCGAACCGAGAGCAATCTCTTTAAAGGAATTTTTCTGTGCTTTTGTCCTTTCCATTTGGAGAAAATAAAAGACGGTGGCGACTCTTGCTTCCGCGACATTTCGCGAACCAGCTTTAAAACAGTCAGTTCCAGATCCACCGATCACAGCGTCTCTGAGCTGTATGAGCAATAGAATAGCATCTGTGTCTGGAGCGTCTCTGAGCTGGGGAGAATCAGAATAAGTGACATAATGGCAATCGTGTCTGGAGCGTATTCGTACTGTATCTGAGATCTGAGTCTGAATGAGCAACAGAATGACTTCCGTGTCTGGAGCGTATCTGCAATCTTTGAACATTGTTAATGATAGTTGTTAATCTTATCCTGAAAAGGGTAAAATGTTAGCTGAAACACAAAGTTATGTTGCATGAGGTGTATGATGCAATATATGTGCGTTATCAATGTTTATGATATATGAATGTAATGTATGTGCATGTAAGCTGATTTGTTGTATTGTTGAGGAAAATAAATCTTTGATAGTTGGGGTGTCATACGGTGGGAAGAACTGACTGTTTTTTGGAATGCTGGTTTGCGTTTTGCGTTTGTTTTCGCAAAATGTCGTGGTAAGCAAGAGTCGCCACCGACTTTTATTTTATCCAACAAGGAAAGAAAAAAAGCACAGAAAAATTCCTTTTTCGAGATTTTCTAGGTACGGGGGGAGGGGGGGTATATTATAGAAAGGGAAGGTATTAGCACCCCTTCTATTTGTGGTTATCCACGGGCTCTTAGGTACTTGCTCAATTGTTTTCAAAATTGCTTTCTTTGTGCTTGTGGGTTTGAAAAAGTTTTTGAAAACTTCGATTTAACTCTTGCTTCTGTCCTCAAGAGCGTATGAAGTATTTTTGAAAATTTTGTTCGAAAAGTGTAAGTGTGAAAAAAGATTTTGTTTTTTGAAAGAGCAAGTATCTAAGAACCATCTACCTACTCGAAAAAGGAATCATTCTATGTTAATTTCCTTTAGACAATGCTATCTTACTATTGATGAGTAGGTAGCACCGTCGTTGGAGTTTGAGGGTCAATTCGAATGCGGAACTTGCGGTCACTAAAGCAATGTTTGGACGCCTTAGCGGTAACCCTAATGTCTTAGATCATTTGTTTGAGGCAACAATATCCGAGGCAACCATTTCGAGGCGACTATGATCTTTTAAACAAGAGGGCGACCTCTAAAACTACCTGTACTTAATGACCGCGTACGAAGGCAACCAAGTGGGGTGTACCCTAGGAGTGTGTGTGATCGGTGGATCTGGAACTGACTGTTTGACGCTGGTTCGCGAAATGTCGCGGAAGCAAGAGTCACCACCGTCTTTTATTTTCTCCAAATGGAAAGGACAAAAGCACAGAAAAATTCCTTAAAGAGATTGCTCTCGATTCGGGAGGTAGGTTATAGAAAGGGAAGTTGTTAGCACCCTTTCTATCCATGGTTATCCATGGGCTCTTAGATACTTGCTCATTTGTGTTTTCAAAAATGGTTTGTTTGCTTTTCAACTGTGGGTTTTAAAAAAGTTTCTTTGGAAAATTCCAGTTCGACTCTTGTATCGGTCCTCAAGAGTGTTTGAAAAATTGCTTTCGAAAGCTTTTTGAAAAGGTGTCGGTGTGAAAAGTATTTTTGATTTGTTTTGAGATTTAGAGCAAGTATCTAGAGTCGTCTACCTACCCTAAGGAATTCGTCTGTGTAAATGTCCTTTAAAGTAGTGCCATCCCACCATTGAGAGGTAGGTAGCACCACTGTTGGAGGTGTTCGGGTCAATTCGAGGTTCGGGACATGGTGATCACCAGAGCAATGGGAAGACACCTTAGAAGCTACCCTCATGCCAGGTTCTCGGATCATGAGGACTTACTAAGACATCCTCTACTCGACGATCACCTTTCGAGGCAAGGCAACAGTGAGGCGTACCCTAGGGGTGGTGTGTGATTTGTGTGTCGTTTTCATTTATTTTTGTCTTTTTGTCATGTCATGGGTGATCTACGCGTTCGTTTTTATTTTTGTCATTCATTCTTGCATGCATTTTATTAGCAGTTAAAAAGAGTGCGGAAAGATAAAATTCCTAAACTATTACAAAGGCGCGGGTCCACATCGCCAAAATTAAAATCCAGGACCCAATTTGACAGAAAGTAAATAAAGTGCGAGAAATAAAATGTCCGAGTTTACAAGGCTTTGGGAGAGTTACAGTAATATTATAAAATGCGCGAATTGGAATTAAAATTGGAAGCGAGGGCGTTGGACCCTTTTTTTAATGAAATTAAATTAAATGATTAAATTAATTAAATAAAAATGAAAAAAGAAATTATTTTGGGATTTTTTGGATTTATGGTTTTTTATGTGAATTAAATGAAATTAACTAATTAACCCTAATTCTACAACTTTTATTTATTAAGAAAAAACATGTTAAAATTAAACCTAAAATTAGATTAATTAATTAATGGCAATTTGATTTATAAAAATAAATAATTAATTATTAGTGAAAAGAAAAATAAAAGAAAAAGTAATTACAATAATTAAAACCTAATTCTACAAGTTTTTTTTAAGTTTATTGAGAAAAGTATTTGAGTTAAACCTAATTTAAAAGCTAAAATTAATTAATGATATTTATTTACAAAAAAATAACATTCAATAAAAATACTTATTTTTTGTCTTTTTTCTGATTTTTATATTGTTTTTATGTTTTTATGAAAATATTAAATCAAAGAATTAAAGGAAATTAATAAAAACAAAGAAAAGAAAAATATAAAAAAAGAATAAAAGAAGCAAACCCTAGGGGGTTCTGTCCCCAAAGTGGAGGTAAAGTCCAGTAATTCTGGCCCAATTGACTTCTGGCCTGGTTGACTTTTACGCTGGTGTGTGGCACCTTTGACTTGTGCCTATGATGCTCTTCCAATTATAGCCTTTTGATGGATCTTACTGAACGCGTGGCAAACCTGGAGGATGGATGTATGGTGGTCGCTTGCGTGGAAACTACACAGAATGACGTTAGGAAAAATATTATTGAAAGTGAGGGGGACCTGGGATCGAACCCAGGTCCCAGGGATTACCAATATGTATGCCTACCATTGGAGCTCTTCACGCGTCTTGTAAGTTATATGGCCAATGAATAATATAAGATAAAACAAAAAGTTAGTGGGACTTTTAGCGCGAAATTCAAATGAACCACTGACGCCTTGCCACCTCATCTTCTTCTTCTTCGTTCGCTTTTTCCCTGAAACACAAAAGAGTTAGCGGGGGTTTTGAACCCCCCCAAAATGTCATCTTTACAATAATAGCGAATAGCTCATCTTGGAATATAAATTGGGCGCGACCCCCTCACTGAATTCGTCTGAGTGCCCTGATTTTGATCATGGTATTGGGAAGTCCCAATTTTACAGTGTTCAAAAGTACCCAATTCGAAACTTGAAGAACCCTAGCCTGTATCAATGGTGAATCCTCTAATTTGGCACAAAAACTCAATTAAAGTATGCAGTTAGCTTTAGAATCAATCAATTAATGTAAATCAGTAAAGAAAACACATGAAAAATGCATGTAATTCATGATTCGATTATGAATATTTTTCTGAAAAGTGGGACATGCTTCTACCGTTTCTTGGTGTTAGAGCTTATGATTTTGATTCAGGAAGTTCCCTTGATATCTCAGGAAGGTGATAGAATGATTTTCTTGCCTTGAAAAGCCTTGTAATCGTGATTTCAGTTCTTGAGTTTTTTCACAAAAATGCAAAAGTGTTTCTCCAATTCTGGCGCAGCTGGGAGGTCATTTGGAATAGGGTTAGCTTTGCACTTATGTATGGAATGATTAGGGTAAGAATTCAGAGCCAAAGGATCCTTGCATTGATGTGGAAAATATTTGATTTTCATGCCATAATTTTCAAATCTTTTTCATGCTATTTTGGTTCCAATCATGTCCAATCACATGGATTCTTTCTAAATCTGATCATGCACGAAATATTGAGTGTATTCCATGCATAAAAAGATTTAAAAACTTAGGTTTAGTATTTTCCACATATTTATTTTAATTAAATGAATTAATAGCATTTAAAAATTCAAATAAATAAATAAAAATGATAAAAAACTTCCCTTTGGGCCAAATGGTCGTGCACATGTTTTGGATGATGAATTGTAGAAGAAAAAGAGGCCCATTAGCATTTTTAAGACTTTTGAAGCAATGTTGACTTTTCAAAATATCCAAAAATTTCCCAACTTCCACAAGGCATATCTTGCTCAATATTTAGGCTTTGCTCATGTTCTTGGACATTTTGGAAAGGTCTTTGAGTCCTCTAACCAATGCCTTTGGTCCCATGTCATTTTGATTTATCAATCTCAAGTTATGTCCTTTGACTTAAAGTCCCTTTTTGTTGACTTTTGAAAATGACCTATAATGTTGAAATTGATAACTTTTTGTGAGAACATTTCTTGGACTTGAAGTGTGAAGAGGAGTTGTAGGAAATGTGGTTCTCTTCAAAATGAGCTTTGGATGGGATTTTTCTGATAAACCATGTGGAAGTTATGCCTTGGTCAAGTTACAGTTGACTTTTTCAATTGTCCAAATATGGAAACTTTTGCATCTTGAGACTTTTTGAGCCAAGCTTTGAGAATCATGATCAAGCATTGATAAAATGATTTTTGTGGCTTCAAAATGAGATGTTGACCAAAAATTTGAACTTTTGACTGTCAAATGACCATTTTGCCCCTACAGTTGACTGTAGTGCAATTAGGGTTTTTGACTGTGCAATTTTATGCTGTAAGTCTTGAAACTTGGTATGAGGATGCTTGACCATATTTGTAGGCATGTGGGACTTGATTGGACCCTTGGAAACTTCATTTTCTTTGTCAGAACCAAAACCCTAATTTTTGACTGTTAGGAGGCCCTTGAACTGTGCAACCCTTGGGGAGATTTTGAAGCTTTGACTTGGAAAATTTTGAAGAATATGGGAGGGCAAATTTTGGGGTACAACAGTGTGCATGTGAGAGTGTGTCGTTTTCAGTTATTTTTATCTTTGTACATGTTAAGGGTGATCTAATTTGATTTTAGGTTAAAACATTCAGTCTTGTCATGCAACCCTATTAGCAAACATCTAACAGTTATAATTTGCAGAAATAAAATGCGGAATTTAAATTACAAGGCGTCGGGTATTTACATCGCCAAAGACAAACCCTTTGAAAAATAAATAAAGCGATAAAAAATAATTAAAAGTCCTATTAACTATTACAATCTGGGAACAAGTACATTATTGGATAAAAGAAAATAAATCGCGGCGCAAAATTTAATCGGATGCAAGATTAGGGTTTTGACCCTTTAAAGAAGACATCTTTTTGTTGTTTTTATTTTAAGAAAGAAATTAACCTAAATTAATTACTAAATTGAATTAGTAAATTAATTAATTAAAAAATTAATTATGACATTTTTTTTATTTTAAGAAAGAAAAATAAAATAATTAACGTTAGTAATTAAAACCTAATCAAAATTAATTTAATTTTAATTATTTATAAAAAAATAGGTTAAAGTTATTCTAATTAAAACCTAAATTAATTTAATTAGTGTTTATTAATAAAAATAAAAATAAAAATTTGATTAAATATAAAAAATATTTTTGTGATTTTATTTTATAAAGAAAAGAATTTTTTGGTTGATTAGTAAATAAAATAAAAATTAAATCAATAAATAAATAAACAAAAAGAAATATGAGAGAGGAGTATGGGCCTGTTTTATTGTGGTGTGGATAGCAATCTGAAGGCCCATTAGAGCTGGCCTTGTTGACTTTTTTGGATTTGGTGTGCATGCGTGGACCAACGCCTATGGTGATCCTTCAGCTTGGACTCTCAGATCTGGCCTTTGGCCATCTGTCCCTTGGATGCCTGAGGGAGCATGATAGTTCTCAAACCCAAGCATGTACCTGATTGCCTGCAAGAAATTTAGAAAATGCAAATTGCTGGAGGCAGGGATCGAACCCCTGACCTCCAGCCTTTGGGTCTCTAAGCGCCTATGTGGCCACCACTGGGACGCTTTGTTGTCTTTGTTACTATAATGCAAAACATATATTACATAAAAACAAAAATCATTGCCAGAAATTAAAAAAACACACGCGTGGTTTAAATGTTGCAATTGATGGACGCCACGTATTGTCTTCAACCTCTCGTTCGTGGATAAAACTACATAGGCCTATACCAACGAACAGAAGTCCATAGCTACAACATGGTTCATCTCAAAAATCTTCCTCAGGTCATAAAAATGAATTCCAAGGGCATGGTTGTGTTTGTCTCATCATCCCGGTCACAACTGTTGTACCCCAAAATTTGCCCTCCCATATTTCTCAAAAAAAACATTTCAAGAAAAATTCACAAGTCCAACCTGGCGCGTCATATTCAGGTATTCTTTCGCCAAGATATCTCTGATAACGTATTCTCAAATTCAGGTTCGGCTCAAGCGTCAATTCTTTAAAGAAGGTATCCGAATGTGCGAGTTTTCTTAAAGAAATATGGTGAAAAAGTGTGCTGAAAGTACAGTTTTTACGCGCTAAAAAATTCATAACTTGAAGATCGTGGCTCGTTTTGAACCCGTTCCGGTGGCCAAAATTCCGTCTTGACATTATCTACGTTTTCATCTCTCACGGCTGGAAGCCAATTTCGATCAGAAGGTCTTCAAAAATGTGGATTTATCAAGTATTTTTGCACAGAAAATTTGTGACAGAAGTTTATTTGCGTCATGTTCAAAAAATCATAACTTGGTCGATTTTCATCGTATCGAGCTGGTTCCGGCGCCAAAATTTCACAAATTGAGTTGGCTACATTTTCACAGAAGGTATTAAGTTCAAACGGTATTCAAAAGGCCTTCGTTTTTTGCTCAGAGTGCGTGACACGCTGAAAATCCTGAATGCTGAATATTATTTCATCTGAGCCGAAACTTCGAAAATTCATAACTCGGTCAATTTTTATCGGATTGGACTCATATTTTTACACAAGGTCACTGACTCATAGATCTACAACTTTGCTTCAAAAGTCGAGACCAAATTATGCACCGATCAATACCAGTTTTTTATTGAAGAACGTGTCAGAGTCGACACTGAAGCCCAAAATAAGTTTGTTTGAGCTGAAACTTCAAAAATTCATAACTAATTCACCGTTTATCCGATTGAGTCTATTTTCGGACAGGAGTTAGTTATTGATATCGGCTACATTTTGTCTTCACATTTCAACTTCAAAAAATGCACTTAAGTCCCTGCGATTTTGCCTGGAAAGTGACGAATTCAAGTGAATATTAGAGGTCCAATTGCACATTCAAAGCCCGTTTGCTTTACCCTAATTTCCATTATATAATCACCTTCTTTTCACACAAACCAGAGGAAAAAAGAAAAAGAGGATAAGAGGGAGGAGAAAAGAAGAGAGAAAAAAACCTTGCCACAATACTGTTAGAATATCAAATTCTTTCAAGAAACCTAAAACCTTGAAATCCTTACTACAAATCCCTCTCTCACTACAAACAAGTCATCTCAGCTACAAACCAACATCTTATTACTTCTTCAGTAAGGGTAAGGCTGGCTTGATCTCCATGATCCAAAGGGCATAAAAGCATTCATGTCACTACTTTTCCAGTAAGGGTAAGGTTGATTTGATCTCCATGATCAAAAGGGTATAATCATTTATACATGCCATATTGTACCTAAACATTAAATTTCTTCATATATTGGTTTTATTTGCATTTTATGATTTTATTTGATGTGTTTGTGAGATTCAACACTGCAGATTTAGACAGGATCCCAGGCAGGTTCATTAAGGAACGTTGAGGCCAAAAGCCAAATGGCCAAAAGCCAAAAGCCAAATGGCCAGACTAGAAAAACTTATGCATGACACCAATACATGGCGAGGCAGACATTAAGCCAGAGATTAAGGGAACGTTGAAGCCAGAACACAAATGGCCAAAAGCCAAAAGCCAAAAGCCAATTGGCCAAAGTAGAACAACTTATGCATGAAACTCAATCCAATGGCCAAAGAATGCAGACCACGGTACTCAGGAGTCAATACTTCAAAAAACCTCCCCTTGGGCCAGACATCCCCTATGGTTTGCTCAATTTTTAATTTTTATTTGTTTTTCCTTTTTATTCTTTTAATTGTTTTTAATTGTTTTCTTTTAATTCCATAAAATAATTTTCATAATAAATATAAAATACAGAAAATCAAAAAATGTTTATTTTATTAATATTAATTTTACTATTATTATTTTTGTAAATAAACTTTAAACAATTAATTAGATTAATTTAGGTTTCAAAACTTTAATATTTTTCTTAATAAATTAAATATGTAGAAATTAGGGTTTTTAACTTTTTCATCATTTTTTTAATAAATAATTTTCTCATCATTATCATTATTATTAACTACTAATTTATTTTGTAAATAAACATGTACATAAATTCTTTAGTTAAACTTTAACATTTTTCTCAAATAATTAAAAATAACTTAGAATTAGGGTTTCTTTTAATTTTAATTTTAATTTTCTTATTTCATAAATACAAAAAAACCTAAAAAAACACTTCTTTTATTTCAATAAATAATTAATTAATTTTTAAATTTCAATTTAATTCCAAAAGGGTCCAACGCCCTCGCTTCCAATTTTAATTCCAATTCGCGCATTTTATTTCATATAATATTAATGTAATTCTCCCAAAGCCATGTAATTTTATATTTCTCGCATTTTATTTCTTTATTTTATGTCAAATCGGGTCCTGGATTAAATTTGGCGATGTGAACCCGCGCCTTTGTAATAGTTTAGGAATTTTATCTTTCCGCACTTTTTTAACTGTTAATAAATGCATGCAAGAATGAATGATAAAATAAAAACAAACGCATAGATCACTTTGACATGAACAAGATAAATGCAAATGAACATGACACACAAATCACACACCACCCCTAGGGTACGCCTCACTGTTGCCTTGCCTCGAAAGGTGATCGTCGAGTAGAGGATGTCTTAGTAAGTCCTCATGATCCGGGAACCTGGCATGAGGGTAGCTTCTAAGGTATCTTCCCATTGCTCTGGTGATCACCATGTCCCGAACCTCGAATTGACCCGAACACCTCCAACGGTGGTGCTACCTACCTCTCAATGGTGGGATGGCATTACTTTAAAGGACATTTACACAGACGAATTCCTTAGGGTAGGTAGACGACTCTAGATACTTGCTCTGAACTTCAAAACAAATCAAAAATACTTTTCACACCGACACCTTTTCAAAAGCTTTCGAAAGCAATTTTTCAAACACTCTTGAGGACCGATACAAGAGTCGAACTGGAATTTTCAAAGAAACTTTTTAAAACCCACAGTTGAAAAGCAAACAAACCATTTTTGAAAACACAATGAGCAAGTATCTAAGAGCCCATGGATAACCATGGATAGAAAGGGTGCTAACACCTTCCCTTTCTATAACCTACCTCCCGAACCGAGAGCAATCTCTTTAAGGAATTTTTCTGTGCTTTTGTCCTTTCCATTTGGAGAAAATAAAAGACGGTGGCGACTCTTGCTTCCGCGACATTTCGCGAACCAGCGTTAAACAGTCAGTTCCAGATCCACCGATCACAGAACTGGCGACTCTGCTGGGGAATAAACTTAAAGTGGGGTGTACCTTAGGGCTAGGTCATAACTATGTTTTCAATTGTCTTCTTTGCTTGCTTTATTATTGTGGGTTGCTTGGGAGTTCTATAGATCCTAACCCGGATCTGGGGATACCCTGTTAGGTAGCATAAGCTGTGAGGGACATGTCCGGCGTAGACCGACATGGGTGAAGCAGTGGCTACGTTGGTGTGGCACCTTGGTCTGTACCGATATCCCTTGTGTTGCAACGAGGAGAATATGGGTCTTCTGAGGAGTCATTAAGCACCAACAACCTTAGAACCTTAAATGACACAACTTGGCCATTAGAACAGTAGCAGTATGCTACGCCTATTGAGGCTAAACTCTCGTGATGGTTCTGGCCGCAAGAAAAGATTGCGATGTTGGAGTTATGACCGATTGAGGGTAGTCAATGATATTGGGATCCTCTAAGAACCCGGTTACTTTGATAGGACAGGTATGAACCCACCAACTTCAAGAGGGTAATACCCAGACCTCATGCTGGCCTTAGACTCTAAGGGCTTCTCTTGTGTGACTTGCGTGCCTTCGTACTTGACTACTTGCATGCTTGTTATCTATCTGACACATGAACTACTTGCAGGTTTTGTTTATAGTCCTTAATTGGGACTCGTAACAGGGTTTACTAAGTCTCTTGCAGGTTTTGTTTATAGTCCTTAATTGGGACTCATAACAGGGTGTACTAACTACTTGCAGGTTCTGTTTATAGTCCTTAATTGGGACTCATGACAGGTTTTACTTGAGTTTCTTGCAGGTTTTGGTTTGCAGTCCTTAATTGGGACTCATAACAGGGTTACTTACATTACCCCATGCATACCATAACATCATACCATTACATACATCCTAACCCATTTCAAGGATCTCAAGGGCTTGTGATGCAGGTCATGATGAATCAAACATCCAGCAAGGGGCAAAGAGGATTTATTTTCCTCTAGCCAAAGTTATCAGGGGCTATGACCCACTGGATATGGTGAGCCTTTGACCCTTGAAGAAGGGCTCTCTACAACAGGAAGTTCCTTCAATCAAGTTGCCAGTTTCCAACTCTAACAAGTTTCTCTGTTTACCCTGCGAGATCCTTGAAAACATTGCATGCATATCATACATATCATTGCATTACAGGTACCCGTTCTTTGCAGGTCACTCACCCTTCTCGCTGTTTATTTCAGCAATGGCTTGCCCACAAGACAACCAGGACTTTCTTACTCAAGAGACTCGGTTCGGGGAAATCCTCCTGAATCTATCCAAGGGGCAAGAGGAGCTAAGGATACTTATCACGGAGACCTTCGTCAGGGGCAATGCTGAGGATGGAAAGTTGGAACACCTACAAGCTGAGATGGATGCTATGAAAGCCCAGATGCTGGGACAGAGGAATGTCATTCAAGGCCTAGTTCAAAGACAAGAGGAGCTCTGGTTTCTCGTCAACCAACTGCTTCAGGGTAACCAACTGGGGCAAACATCTAAGGGTAAAAAGCCATTCATCATCCAATCATCATCGAGACAAGAGGATAAGGGGAAAGCTCCTCAAATGACTCCAGTGCCACAAATTCAGCACCAACCTCGCCAAGTTCAGCCAGACAAGCCCAGGAGGCAATTCACCCAGCTCAACATGTCGCTGTTTCAAGCTTTGCAACGCCTATTGAGGTTGAATCTGATCACATTAAGGGCTCATCCCCGGAACCCCAACACAGCATCTCCTGCCTATGATCCCAATAAGAGGTGTGCCTACCACTCTGCTAGCCCAGGACATGATACCAATGAATGTTGGGATCTGAGGAACAAAATCCAGGACCTGATCGATAAAGGGTCATTGGAGTTCACACAAGATGGACAGGCTGAATTCTTCTACCATTCCTCCAAGGCTCATCGGTTGAAGTGACAAGCTCCGAGACTAGAAAACTTTTGTTCATTCGAATGTTCAAGTTGTAATTTTCTTTTGTTCAAACATTTACTCATTATTAAACATCGTTATTTCATTAATGCATCGCATATGTCTGTTTTGAAGCAATATATTCGTATTCACTATACGCAAATTATTTTCATATTTTTTCTGATGATCAACTCTCAATTAATAATTCTAAGCCTCTTGAGGGAGGATGACGAAAACGATACCGCAATCTACAGTATGCTTTTGAACAGACCCCGCTGATGAGGTACAGGCATTGTTTCAATCCCTAAACACTGGAGTTATAAGGATGATAATCCCTCGTCAACCCCTTCGAGCCAAAGAAGTAGGAGTTTTTCTTTTCACAAAAAAATTAAAACCCTTAATTATAGCCTGGGGCAGGGTAGTCTCTCAGTTGATCCAAGTGCATAACGAATGGCACCAAAGAGATCCTTACAAAACGAAGAAAGACAGTGATGGTTCCGAATAATCAATAAAGAAAGGCAGTCATTATCTCAAAAAATAAAAAAACCCATTAAGTCAAAACCCATGAAGGAGACTTGCAAAACTGGGGCATCCCGCTGACTGTAATTCCAAAAAAGGAAACAGTTCAGGCAAAAAAAGAAAGGGATAACAAAAATCAAGAAAGAGGTCTTACAAACCCTCAACAAAAAAGGAATGACTGCCTATTCAAAATAAGTTATCAACATTCGAATCATCACCGGAAAATCAGAGCAAAGACTCAAACAAGGTCTAACGTATGATCAACTGAGTTTAGGTTTGGAGAACATCACGAAAAGCGGGTGGGTACAAATAAAATTTGAGCCTTTATCCTTTGTTTCTTAAACCGTGAACCAAGCCACGTTATAACCCTTAAAAGTCTTAGCTGAAGCATGGGTTAGTTCGAAAGCATACTGTTACGAAAGGTATCCTGACTCCTGAAGGCCTACGGTAAAATACGGAGTTGACATCACGTTTTACGAACAATCACCTGTTTTATGAAAAAAGAATGCATTTTCAAAATCTTCAAGACAGACATAAGCTTTGCATTTTTAACATAACTTTGTTTGCATATGACTTTTCGTTTGAACATCAGGGAAATTCGCACGATGAATGCCTAATGAACAGAAGCACTTCCAATCAAGGGGCATGGTATGATCATGGTCCGTCATCTGGGGCAGTTCAGTCAAGATTCGGAGAATCTCTCAAAGGCCAAATAGCCTGGGGCAAATCTCCGCCTGAGTCACTTGGGGCATTCCAACAACGAATCTTGCCTGATCAAACACCTTCTGGGGCATGACAAAATACTTCTAACAGGGGCAACTCCCTACTTTCTGAGAATGGACATAGTCGAAAAAATACTACGCAAAATCAAAGACCCGCTAGGTTGACATACCTAGGCAAAAATTAGGGCTTCCCGGCGAACCAAAAGGGTTCGGGCAAAATGAAGGGATGAAATAAAAAAATCTGTACACCCGGCAAGTCGAAAACCTGGAAAGGCGGCTTGGGCAAAAAATGGGTATCCCGGTGGACTGAAAACCCGAAAGGGCGGTCCAGGCAAAAATCAGGGATCAAAGCGTACGACTATGTACCGGCATCTTGTCACTTGCCTACCAGAAGAAGGTTTGTCCATCAACAATTATCAGCATCCCACATGTGCCTCCCCCATAGAAACCGGGGCAATAAGGAGTTGTCTAAAAGCAATCTAATTGTTCTGTTCTCCAAGGTACCAAGGTAGGTTCAGCTAAAGAATATAACCAGTACATATTAATTCCCCAGAGAGTGATTCAGCAAAACAGTGCATTCTTCTCCAGGCAGAGTTATCAAATCTCAAGGAAATTGGGTATCCTCCGGTAGATCCCAACACCCCCAGCAGCAATACATATATTCTTAACAAGCATCTCCGGTAGTCTTGGTCTAAAGATTGTTCCCCGGCGGCGTATCAACATTCAAAGGAATCACTTCTTCCCCAGCATGGTTCAAAACTCCCCCAAAAGAGTCCAGTCCAATCCAGTTCCCCAGGAAAGATGGAATTCATATCCCCAAGCAATAAGCTTATCCCCAGTAGATTTTGGAAGCTTATCCCCCTCAGAGCATGAACGCGTCGTCCGGCTTTATTCAAAGAGTTATTTCCTCAACAGGATATAACTGGGTTATCCTCAGCCAAAAGCCACGGAAAGAGCGTCCCCGACGAAGTTCTCTTATCCCCAGCGAAGTCTATTCATACTTCCAATACAACAAAGATATCCTCAGCAAGTCATTATCAACAATTCAACAAAGTATCTCTCTCCCCACAGAGTATTGCTCCCCAACATGGTCGCTAGAGTATTTTTCTCCCCGCAGAATCTTCCATTTGCCAAGTTTATTCCGCAACTGAGTCATCTTCTCCTACCGGTATTCTTGCAGTTATCATCCCCAGCGGAAGCAAAATCTATTCTTCAACATCAGCCCAGGATATGACTTCCCGGCACCCGTCAAGGATTTACTTTCCTAGACGAAAACATACATTCATAAAACATCACATACATCATTATAGCATGCATAGACACATTATATCATACAAATCTCATTTATGTTGAGAACATCATTGCTTGATCCATATCATGCATTGCATATGACTGACCTTTACCTTTCAGGAAAGATTCAGCTAAATTCTCAATCATATTTCAAGACCTAGACCGGTTCAGTTAATCAACTCAAAAGATTTCTTATCCAGTCCAGGCCTTCTCTAGTTCAGCTAAATCGACTCCCAACAGATTTTCTGATAAAGACTCAGTAGAAGTTATTCCAGATTGTAATTTCCTATTGGTCCTCTCTCCGACGGTGCATGAGATTTCCATTTTAGGGTTTTCTTTAAGATTATAATTTTCAGATGTTTCCCTCTCCGACGGTGAGTGTGAGGTGATAGTCTCCTATGGTCCCCTCTCCAACGGTGAGTGAGGTGGTAATTCCTTTTCAGATGTTTCCCTCTCCGACGGTGAGTGTGAGGTGATAGTCTCCTATGGTCCCCTCTCCAACAGTGAGTGAGGTGGTAATTCCTTTTCAGATGTTTCCCTCTCCGACGGTGAGTGTGAGGTGATAGTCTCCTATGGTCCCCTCTCCAACGGTGAGTGAGGTGGTAATTCCTTTTCAGATGTTTCCCTCTCTGACGGTGAGTGTGAGGTGATAGTCTCCTATGGTCCCCTCTCCAACGGTGAGTGAGGTGGTAATTCCTTTTCAGATGTTTCCCTCTCCGACGGTGAGTGTGAGGTGATAGTCTCCTATGGTCCCCTCTCCAACGGTGAGTGAGGTGGTAATTCCTTTTCAGATGTTTCCCTCTCCGACGGTGAGTGTGAGGTGATAGTCTCCTATGGTCCCCTCTCCAACGGTGAGTGAGGTGGTAATTCCTTTTCAGATGTTTCCCTCTCCGACGGTGAGTGTGAGGTGATAGTCTCCTATGGTCCCCTCTCCAACGGTGAGTGAGGTGGTAATTCCTTTTCAGATGTTCCCCTCTCCGACGGTGAGTGAGGTGATAATCTCCTATGGTCCCCTCTCCGACGGTGAGTGAGGTGATAATTCCTTTTCTTATGGTTTCCTCTCCGACGGTGAGTGAGGTGACAATTCCCTTTCAGATTATAAGTGCCTGTGGTTCTCTTCCCGATACTGCAAAGATGGTAATTCCCGCTAAGATTTTTCTCAACGAGCGTTGTTGAGGTTAAAGTCGCCCAAGGTTCTCTTACCATTCATGCTAAGGTAGTAACCATCCCTGGTTCATTCATCTCCGTTTGAAGCTCCAGACTCAGCTCCTGTAACCAGTCAGGACACATCTATACCAAGCATCTGAAAACCAGCTCCTGCAACGTGTCAGGTACTCATTTGTTCTTTTGCAGGTATGCAGGTTCTCGCTAAGGAATCTCCTACACGATCAATATCCAGATGGCATCTATAAGCCCATCATCCTATCCAGCAATCTCCAAATGGCATCTATAAGCCCATTCCCCCATCACACTGCTAACATGTGAGCGCAAATTTCTGGGCACTCTAGTATTCAATCATCTTCCACCTTCGAATTACGAAAGGCACGTCAGCCAATCTGCATCCTCAGGTCTAAGAAGATTGAACAGGGGCAACTGTTGTACCCCAAAATTTGCCCTCCCATATTTCTCAAAAAAAACATTTCAAGAAAAATTCACAAGTCCAACCTGGCGCGTCATATTCAGGTATTCTTTCGCCAAGATATCTCTGATAACGTATTCTCAAATTCAGGTTCGGCTCAAGCGTCAATTCTTTAAAGAAGGTATCCGAATGTGCGAGTTTTCTTAAAGAAATATGGTGAAAAAGTGTGTTGAAAGTGCAGTTTTTACGCGCTAAAAAATTCATAACTTGAAGATCGTGGCTCGTTTTGAACCCGTTCCGGTGGCCAAAATTCCGTCTTGACATTATCTACGTTTTCATCTCTCACGGCTGGAAGCCAATTTCGATCAGAAGGTCTTCAAAAATGTGGATTTATCAAGTATTTTTGCACAGAAAATTTGTGACAGAAGTTTATTTGCGTCATGTTCAAAAAATCATAACTTGGTCGATTTTCATCGTATCGAGCTGGTTCCGGCGCCAAAATTTCACAAATTGAGTTGGCTACATTTTCACAGAAGGTATTGAGTTCAAACGGTATTCAAAAGGCCTTCGTTTTTTGCTCAGAGTGCGTGACACGCTGAAAATCCTGAATGCTGAATATTATTTCATCTGAGCCGAAACTTCGAAAATTCATAACTCGGTCAATTTTTATCGGATTGGACTCGTATTTTTACACAAGGTCACTGACTCATAGATCTACAACTTTGCTTCAAAAGTCGAGACCAAATTATGCACCGATCAATACCAGTTTTTTATTGAAGAACGTGTCAGAGTCGACACTGAAGCCCAAAATAAGTTTGTCTGAGCTGAAACTTCAAAAATTCATAACTAATTCACCGTTTATCCGATTGAGTCTATTTTCGGACAGGAGTTAGTTATCGATATCGGCTACATTTTGTCTTCACATTTCAACTTCAAAAAATGCACTTAAGTCCCTGCGATTTTGCCTGGAAAGTGACGAATTCAAGTGAATATTAGAGGTCCAATTGCACATTCAAAGCCCGTTTGCTTTACCCTAATTTCCATTATATAATCACCTTCTTTTCACACAAACCAGAGGAAAAAAGAAAAAGAGGAGAAGAGGGAGGAGAAAAGAAGAGAGAAAAAAACCTTGCCACAATACTGTTAGAATATCAAATTCTTTCAAGAAACCTAAAACCTTGAAATCCTTACTACAAATCCCTCTCTCACTACAAACAAGTCATCTCAGCTACAAACCAACATCTTATTACTTCTTCAGTAAGGGTAAGGCTGGCTTGATCTCCATGATCCAAAGGGCATAAAAGCATTAATGTCACTACTTTTCCAGTAAGGGTAAGGTTGATTTGATCTCCATGATCAAAAGGGTATAATCATTCATACATGCCATATTGTACCTAAACATTAAATTTCTTCATATATTGGTTTTATTTGCATTTTATGATTTTATTTGATGTGTTTGTGAGATTCAACACTGCAGATTTAGACAGGATCCCAGGCAGGTTCATTAAGGAACGTTGAGGCCAAAAGCCAAATGGCCAAAAGCCAAAAGCCAAATGGCCAGACTAGAAAAACTTATGCATGACACCAATACATGGCGAGGCAGACATTAAGCCAGAGATTAAGGGAACGTTGAAGCCAGAACACAAATGGCCAAAAGCCAAAAGCCAAAAGCCAATTGGCCAAAGTAGAACAACTTATGCATGAAACTCAATCCAATGGCCAAAGAATGCAGACCACGGTACTCAGGAGTCAATACTTCAAAAAACCTCCCCTTGGGCCAGACATCCCCTATGGTTTGCTCAATTTTTAATTTTTATTTGTTTTTCCTTTTTATTCTTTTAATTGTTTTTAATTGTTTTCTTTTAATTCCATAAAATAATTTTCATAATAAATATAAAATACAGAAAATCAAAAAATGTTTATTTTATTAATATTAATTTTACTATTATTATTTTTGTAAATAAACTTTAAACAATTAATTAGATTAATTTAGGTTTCAAAACTTTAATATTTTTCTTAATAAATTAAATATGTAGAAATTAGGGTTTTTAACTTTTTCATCATTTTTTTAATAAATAATTTTCTCATCATTATCATTATTATTAACTACTAATTTATTTTGTAAATAAACATGTACATAAATTCTTTAGTTAAACTTTAACATTTTTCTCAAATAATTAAAAATAACTTAGAATTAGGGTTTCTTTTAATTTTAATTTTAATTTTCTTATTTCATAAATACAAAAAAACCTAAAAAAACACTTCTTTTATTTCAATAAATAATTAATTAATTTTTAAATTTCAATTTAATTCCAAAAGGGTCCAACGCCCTCGCTTCCAATTTTAATTCCAATTCGCGCATTTTATTTCGTATAATATTAATGTAATTCTCCCAAAGCCATGTAATTTTATATTTCTCGCATTTTATTTCTTTATTTTATGTCAAATCGGGTCCTGGATTAAATTTGGCGATGTGGACCCGCGCCTTTGTAATAGTTTAGGAATTTTATCTTTCCGCACTTTTTTAACTGTTAATAAATGCATGCAAGAATGAATGATAAAATAAAAACAAACGCATAGATCACTTTGACATGAACAAGATAAATGCAAATGAACATGACACACAAATCACACACCACCCCTAGGGTACGCCTCACTGTTGCCTTGCCTCGAAAGGTGATCGTCGAGTAGAGGATGTCTTAGTAAGTCCTCATGATCCGGGAACCTGGCATGAGGGTAGCTTCTAAGGTATCTTCCCATTGCTCTGGTGATCACCATGTCCCGAACCTCGAATTGACCCGAACACCTCCAACGGTGGTGCTACCTACCTCTCAATGGTGGGATGGCATTACTTTAAAGGACATTTACACAGACGAATTCCTTAGGGTAGGTAGACGACTCTAGATACTTGCTCTGAACTTCAAAACAAATCAAAAATACTTTTCACACCGACACCTTTTCAAAAGCTTTCGAAAGCAATTTTTCAAACACTCTTGAGGACCGATACAAGAGTCGAACTGGAATTTTCAAAGAAACTTTTTAAAACCCACAGTTGAAAAGCAAACAAACCATTTTTGAAAACACAATGAGCAAGTATCTAAGAGCCCATGGATAACCATGGATAGAAAGGGTGCTAACACCTTCCCTTTCTATAACCTACCTCCCGAACCGAGAGCAATCTCTTTAAGGAATTTTTCTGTGCTTTTGTCCTTTCCATTTGGAGAAAATAAAAGACGGTGGCGACTCTTGCTTCCGCGACATTTCGCGAACCAGCGTTAAACAGTCAGTTCCAGATCCACCGATCACAACAACCATACCCTTCTTGGTGTTCAATTATTCCTGAAACAAAAACGCCCAAAAATATCCAAGAAACCCTAGCTATGGCATTTTGTGTTACAGGTTAGATAAACAAAATTGAATGATGCAAATAGCTTGGAAATGTCGTGAGGATTACAAATATGCAGTTAGTTTGTACAAATGATGCAAGAATGGAGAGTTACGATTTCAAGAACAGAGCTAGGTATCGTGACACTTACAACGCTTGTGAAGGTCTGAGAACGCTTGCTTTTGATCCAGATCGCTTGTGTGAACACCCAGGGAAAGATTGGGACAGGTCTCAGCTTCTGAAAATGCCTCTAGCTATGAATTCGATTCTAAGCTTTTTAGTGAATTTTTCAACTTTTGTCTTGCCTCTGCCTGCAGCTTTTAACCCTTATTCACGTCCCTTTGGCTTGCTTATGTAGTGTGTAGTGTATTAGGGTAACAAACTGATTCAAATCTTGCTCCAATAATGATTGCCAATTTGATTTGATTCTCCATTACTAAACCTTCCAAATTTGCCAAATCTCAATCTTTTTGCACATGAATTGATCTGATTCGATTTTGATGATGTTAATGATGGTAATCAAATCCTGAAATAGCCAAAAGATCTCATGTAATCAAAGTTTTGGATTTTATATGATCTTATTTGATTAAAAATGAATAAATTCAATAAAAAATTAAATAAAATAATAAAAATGAAATATGAGCTCATGGCTGAAGCTAGGACATGTGGGCAATGATGCAAGCTCAAATCAAGTGGAAAAGAATGGGCCCATTTGACAAAATTTGAAGTTTTGGGGATAGTTGATTTTTGGTAATTTTGCAAAAAAGTCCAACTTCAACAATGCATAACTTCTTCAATTTTGAAATTTTGGAAGTGTTCTTGGACTTTTTAGAAATCTTGAGATGTCCTATAACCAACCCTTTTGGTATCATCTCATTTTGATATTCCATGCTCAAGTTATAAGCTTTGGAAAAAAAGGTGTTTTTGTTAACTTTCAAAAATGACCTATAATGTCCAAATTTATAACTTCTTGTGAGTGCATTTTTTTATCTTGGAGTATGAAGATGGATTGTAGGGAATTTCATCCTATTTAAAATGAGCTTTTTATGGGTCATTTATCATAAAGTATGAGAAAGTTATGCTTGGTCAAAGTTGAGTTGACTTTTCCTACAAAACCCTAATTTTGCAACTTTTGAGTCTTGATGAATTGTGAGCAATCCTTGATGAATCATGACCAAACCTTGATCAAATGATTAAATATCCTTCAAAATGAGAATGTTGACAAAAAATCTTGAAGTTTGACTGTATGTAGGTCACAGTTGACTTTTGCCCTAGCACAGTCGATTTTTGGACCCTTTGAGCAATTGACTGAGCAAACTTCCTCTGCAAAGCTTGAAGTTTGACATGGATGATCTTGAGAACATATTAGGACATTGGGGAGAACTTGAGGTCATGTGGACTCAAGGATCTTGATGCAACACAAAACCCTAATTTGGGGTAGACTGCCTTAGGAGATAGCTTGTATGTCCAACTCTTGAGCAACCTTGAGCCACTTGGAGATTTTCTTGCAATGTTTTGAGAAATATGAGAGGGAAAATTTTGGGGTACAACAGCTTCCCCTGTTCAATCTTCTTAAACCTGAGGATGTAGATTGGCTTTCGTGCCTTTCGTGATCCAAAGGTAGAAGATGATTGAACACTAGAGTGCCCAGAAATTTGCACTCACATGAAGTGGTACCAGCCTGGTGATGTCGGGAATGGGCTTACAGATGCCATTTGGAGATTGCTAACGAGGGGATGGGCTTAAAGATGCCATCTGCAGGAGTGTCGATCGCATAAGAGATTCCTTAGTGAGAACTTACATACTTGTTGTTGTGGAAGATTCCGCTGGGGAAGTCTGATCTTTGTTGAGATTTAGGAACTTGCCTGTACTTCAACTAAGAGAACATCTCTGTTGAGTCTTAAGAACTTGTTCATAATTCAACTGGGGGAACTCTGTCGAGATTTAAAACCTTATCTGTAATTCAACCGAGGATAACTCAGTTGAGATTTAAGAACTGGTTAGTACTTCGACTGAGGAGAATTGCCGAGATTTAGAACCTTATCTGTAATTCAACCGAGACTAATTCAGTTGAGATTTAAGAACCGGTCAGTACTTCGACTGAGGGAAACATATTCATCGAGATCTAGGAACTGTTTGTACTTCAATGGAGGATAATTCTGTTGAGATTTAAGAACTCGTCCACACTTCGACGGAGGAAAATTGTCGAGATTTAGAAACTTATATGTAATTCAACCAAGACTAATTCAGTTGAAATTTAAGAACCGGTCAGTACTTCGACTGAGGGAAACATCTTCATCGGGATCTAGGAATTGTATGTACTTCAACGGAGGATAATTTTGTTGAGATTTAAGAACTCGTCCACACTTCGACGGAGGAAAATTGTCGAGATTTAGAACCTTATCTGTGATTCAACCGAGACTAATTCAGTTGGGATTTAAGAACCGGTCAGTACTTCGACTGAGGGAAACATATTCATCAAGATCTAGGAACTGTCTGTACTTCAACAGAGGATAATTCTGTTGAGATTTAAGAACTCGTCCACACTTCGACGGAGGAACTTTGCCGAGATTTAGAACCTTATCTGTAATTCAACCGAGACTAATTCAGTTGAGATTTAAGAACCGGTCAGTACTTCGACTGAGGAAACATCTTCATCGAGATCTAGGAACTGTCTGTACTTCAATGGAGGATAATTCTGTTGAAATTTAAGAACTCGTCCACACTTCGACGGAGGAAAATTGTCGAGATTTAGAACCTTATCTGTAATTCAACCAAGACTAATTCAGTTGAGATTTAAGAACCGGTCAGTAGTTCAACATAGCTGAGAACTTAACTGCATCCTGAAAGGTAAAGGTCAGTCGTATACAATGCATGATATATATCAAGCAATGATGTTCTCAAAATAAATGAGATTGTGTTGTATGATGCGTATATGCATGTATCATGATGTATGGAAATGTAATGTTTTAGCTGGGGAAAATAAATCCCGGATAGATGCTGGAGAAAAAGTTGACTTCTTCATTTCCGCTGGGGATAGCGAACGAAGATGATTGTGAGAATAAACCTGCAGGAGAGGATAACTCCGTTGGGTAATAAACTGATGAGGCGATTACTCTGTGGGGGAAGAGATATTCTGCTAAGGATTCCACCGATAAATTCCACTGGGGATGAGTTAACGTTGCTGGTGATATCGAATCCTGTTGGGGATTGAGTTTCTGTTTGTGAAAGGGAAGAACTCCGCTGGGGATGATCTTTCAGTTACGACTTCACTGGGGATAACCTTTTAGACTCTAATGGGGATAATCCTTTGAGCTCTGCTGAGGACAATATTCCAAAGTATACTGGGGATAATTCTCCAAATTCCACTGGGGAAGCTTTTTCAGACTGCGTTGGGAAAAATTTCAAACTCCACTAGGGATATTTTATACTCTGCCGGGGAATATTCTTATACTTCGTTGGGGAATATTAAGACTGCCGGGGATATTAAGCCTTTTCAGTGTTGATAGTAGATAAACTCTGCTTGGGGAGAACTAATATCGATTCATTCGCAGTTGCAAGTCTCAGCTGGGGAGAACTATCATTACTGTCTTACTCTGCGGGGAGTGAAAGCACCTTAGCAATATTCTTCAGCCAAATCTACCTTTGTACCTGGTGGATAGAGCAACTGTAAAGCTTGGACAATTCTTTCTTGCCCCTGTTTCTGATATTACAAGTATCGGTCTTTTGTTTTGCATGTAGATATTCATGAGCAGCAGTTAATGTCAAATGCATATATCAAAAATGAACATTGGACGTTCTTTGCAAAAAAAAACAGATAAGGGAAAACAGTTTGAAATTTCTCTGAAAATGAATTGTATTGATTTTGAAGTTTGGCCTGTAAATAGGAATTTTTGTACAAGAGGTTGACGTTCTAGTAAGAGAACGCCGCCGAATAATAGAATTTACACAATTTGTGAAAAACTAAACAAAACAGCTATGTGAATAATCCCATTGGGTTCCAACTCTGATATTGCCTTTATGTCCCCGAGCATCTCATCACTTTGCTTCTTGGTTGAAGGTAGATCAGATTGATTAGTGTCGTCCGATCTTGATAGTCGATACCGAAGTCTGGTTGCAAGGTGATCTAATGAGACATAGTGTTACGTTTTGATCCCTAATTTTTGCCTGGACCGCCCTTTCGGGTTTTCAGTCCACCGGGATACCCTTTTTTGCCCAAGCCGCCTTTTCAGGTTTTTGACTTGCCGGGTGTACAATTTTTTTCATTTTCAACCCTTATTTTTTCCCGAACCCTTTTGGTTCTCCGGGAAGCCCTTATTTTTGCCTAGGCCAGTCGACCTAGCAGGTCTTTGGTTATGCGTAGTATCTTTTCACTATGTCTGCATTGACGGGATGAGGAAGGTCGTCACCATCCATGGTAGTTAGAATCATAGCTCCTCCTGAGAAAATGTTCTTAACCACAAATGGCCCTTCGTAGGTAGGGGTCCATTTTCCCCTGGGATCACCTTGAGGTAAGATAATGTGCTTGATTACCAGGTCCCCAACTTGATACTCTTGTCGTCTAACTTTCTTGTTAAATGCCTTGATCATCCGCTTTTGGTACGTCTGATCATGACAAATAGCAGTAAGTCTCTTTTCGTCGATTAAGTTCAGTTGATCAAGCCGGGTCTGAATCCAGTCATCTTCGCTCAAACCTGCATCCTTCATGATCCGAAGAGAGGGTATCTGAACTTCAATGGGAAATACGGCCTCCATACCATATACCAAGGAATAGGGGGTTGCCCCTGTTGACATTCGCATTTAGGTGTGGTACCCATGAAGAGAAAATGGTAACATCTCGTGCCAATCTTTGTACGTCACTGTCATCTTCTGCACAATCTTCTTGATGTTCTTATTAGCTGCTTCAACATCCCCATTCATCTTCGGCCGGTAAGGCGAAGAGTTGTGATGTTGTATCTTGAACTGTTTGCAGAGCTCGGTGATCATCTTATTGTTGAGATTGGTACCATTGTCTGTAATAATCCTCTCTGGTACACCATATCGACAAATCAGATTATGCCGAATAAACCGTGCCATGACATTCCTGGTCAAAGTAGCAAAGGAAGCTGCTTCAACCCACTTCGTAGAGTAATCAATTGCTACCAGGATGAAACGATGCTCGTTGGACGCCGTAGGTCTGATCTCGCCGATCATGTCGATGCCCCACATTGAAAAAGACCACGGAGTTGTCAAGACGTTCATAGGAACTGGAGGTATGTGCACCTTATCAGCATAGACTTGGCACTTGTGACAGGTCCGAGAATGCTGATAACAGTCAGCTTCCATTGTGGACCAAAAGTATCCTGCCCGAAGGATTTTCTTTGCCATGGTATATCCAATGGAATGAGTTCTGAAAGTACCTTCATGTAAATCTACCATAATTCTTTCTGCCTTGTTCTTATCCATACATCGCAGTAAGGTTGAATCATGGTTACGCTTGTAAAGGATACCATTGCTGATGAAGAACTTCACTGCGAACCTCCTCATAAACTTCTTGTCATTAACAGATGCACCCTCGAGGTACTCCTGAGTCTCAAGATACCTCTTCACCTCATGAAACCATGGTTTATCTGCTACCTCTTCAGTCTCAATGTCACAGCAATGGGCAGGTTCATCCAACCTTTCAATGATAATCCGTGGAGCCTCATTGTCCCAATTGACTTTGAACATAGAAGACATCGTAGCTAGCGCGTCCGCTAACTGATTCTCCTCTCTAGGGAAGTGTTCAAAGATTATCTCCTCGAAATGTGGAAGCAACATCAATACATACTCCTTGTAAGGAATAAGATTTGGGTGTTTCGTATCCCACTCGCCTTTGATCTGACTGATCACGAGAGTGGAATCTCCGAAAATACTTAAAAACTTAATCCTTAGGTCAATTGCTGCTCGAAGACCCATGATGCATGCTTCATACTCCGCCATGTTGTTGGTGCAGTTAAAACATAGTCGGGCGGTAAATGGAGTATGAGAGCCTTTAGGAGATATGATCACGGCGCCAATGCCATTACCCAAAGCGTTTGAAGCTCTATCAAAGTACATAGACCATCGGGATCCCTCCTCAGGTCCTTCATCCGGTCCAGGTTCTTCGCAGTCAGTCACTATCATGATATTCTCATCCGGAAATTCAAAGTTCATAGACTGGTAATCATCCACTTCTTAATGTGCCAGATGATCTGCTAATACAATTCCCTTTATTGCCTTTTGGGTCGTGTATTGGATGTTGTTGTACCCCAAAATTTTCCCTCCTCTTTTTCACAAGAAATCACAGCTTCGGGCTTTTCCTGATTTTTCAGATTGGCTTAAGAATCGGTCAAACAGACTTTTCTCATCAGTAAGACAAAATTAGGGTTTCCATTGATTTTGAATCAGTTCAAGCAGATTGTTAGGGTTTGGTTGAGTTTGGCTCAGGGTTTGATCAGGCGGACGTTTCTTTGACAATAAATCAAGAATTAGGGTTTGCACGCGCATTCTCAGAAGGAATTGATTCTGGAGTTCTTTTCAATTGACTCTGGGACATGGGTTGAGGCTTCTGATTGAAAGTTTGAAGTTTAAGTTTGATCAGTGAGATAAAGGACATATGGACGTTTATTTGTTTAACTGTGCAATGCTTTTGGTTATTCAGAACGCCGGACGTTTATTGATTATTTATAATTTCTAAGTTAAAATTATTGGATAATTTCCAATTATTATAATTCAAGAAATTTAAGTAATTAAATAAATAAATGCAGAAGAATTAAAGAATTAACTGACAAAGGATTTTTTATTCATTTTCAATTGTTGTTACAAATGTTTATTTGATACAGTAAATTTATTTACAGTGTTACAATGACATTTATTACAATGATTAAAAATAAATTAAATCTACAATCTAAATTGCTTGAAATCTTCATCTTCTACTGCTGCTCCCCTTTGCTCAACTGATATTTATCTGCGAAGACAAAAAAGAAAGAAGTCAAACACAGATGAATTTGGAAAAGCATTCTCAGACAGTTAATCAAAAACTCATCATTAAAAGTGTTGGTCGGAATCAGTTTGTTCGTCCTCTCTGCAAATCGCAAGAAGACTCTCTTCTTGGTTCACAAAGAGGGAAAGAAAATATGTTTGCAAGCATATGAATTAATACAAGGCAGCATATTAAACAAAATGCACAAAACTGCATAAATTCAAACTGTCAACCAAAGGGACAAGCTACTGAATATACCAAAACAAGTTGCAAAGTTCAAACTGAAACAAACAAGTTGCAAAGTTCAAATTGAACAAACAAGCTACTTGAAAAGGCAAATTAAATTGTCCAAAGAAACTGTCAAAAGGCTGTCAAAGAAGATATCAAAGCAATGCATAAAATCTGGGAGATAAGTACAAGATGCAGAGGAAAGCTAAAGTAACAAGCAAGCAATATTGTCAAAAACTTTCATCATTTCCCAACCAACACTTTTTCAGAAAAAAGTACAGTTTAAGCAATAAAAAATGCTTTTATCTGTGGAAAGAGAAAAGAGAGAGAAGTAGAGGCTTACAGGCAGGCTTAGAGATAAATATAACAAATCAGAACACTGTAAACAGGGGGGCAGAACACCACATAGAAAAAAGATAACAAATCAGAACACTGTAAAAAAGAAGCATAAACAACAGTCTGCTTAAAGCTTGCTCCAAACCTGCATAAGCTTCATCAAACCTGCTAAAAACCAGTCTGCATAGCCTAAGGGCCAAGCCTGTCAAAACACAAGCCTGCTTCTAAGCATCCTGCATCAAAAGCCTCTCAAAAGCAAACAAGCTTACAAACTGAAGCAAGCCTTCAAATCAAAAAGCCTGTCAAAAACCATACAAACATTCAACTTGCCTTCAAACTTACAAACTGAAGCAAGTCCAAACATCAAAAATCAGCAGCAAATAACACTCTCAGATAACATCATCATTGAGAGGAAAACTCAAAAACAATAACAACTCTCAGAAATAACCATCATTGGAAGTCAACAGCATCAAGAGAAGAAAAAGTCAGAATCAAACAAATCCAAGCACCCTCAGAATGAATTCATCATAGGGCCAACATAAACATTCTCAGAACAAGCAGCTCATCACAGAGGCAAGCATTCAGGTAAGTGAAAGAGAAAGGCAGAAGCAAATCAAAGATCTCAGATTTAACATCATCATTGAAAAAGAAGCCAACACAGCATCAAGATAGGAAAAGCAACTTGGAAGCAAAAACGTTACAGAAGCGTTGTTTTCAGACTATAGTGTCATCATAAAACATCAAAAAGAAGAAAGATACGAGGATACCAGGCAAACCAGCAAGCACATCATCACCCCCTCGCCTTGGCCACCTAAGACGCCTCTTGTCCACTCCTATGCCTCCTCTCAGAAACAAGAATACAGGTATTGTCCCTTATTCCCTTCTTACACTTCACATAAACAAATAACAGAAGATCAAAACGTGTCAAAAGTAAAACATGCAAGAGAAAATCTGAAAACCCTAAGAGCTTAGGAATGAATCGTTACCTTTTTTTCTTTTCGTCGCCCTGAGCAACTGTGCAGAGAGGAGATGGAGGCATTACGTCTGGTGGCCTAAGGCATAGAGAACATCAGTGGCCGGTTTGAGAACGAGAAAGACGAAGAAGAATATGGAGAAGCGGCGCCGTTCTAAGCCAAACTGTGAAACCCTTGTTCTGAAACAAAACAAAACAAACCCTAAACATTGTCAAACCCGGTTGGGCCTGCCCCATCAAAACCCTTAAGCCCAAGATTCATGGAACTACACCCCTTTTTTTTTTAATCTGCCTTGTTTCGTTTTGGGCCATGTACATTCCCCTAGAGCCTATTTAACCTTTTTTTCTTTTTTATAAACTAATACTTTTTTTTATTTATTTTCTTTTTATATAACATAACTTATTTTGTTAAATAAAACAATATATTATTTTTGTACAAAACTTTTCTTAAATGTTTATTACATTTTACAAAAATATGTAAATATTAGATTTATTAGGTTAATAGATTTTTGTCTTAAAACTTTTTTTTGCTTAATAAACCTTTGTATATATAAACTAAAATACATAAACATTAGTTTTCTTTAACTTAACATTTTTTCTTTTCTTTTCTTTAAAACTTTTGTTTATATATAATTAACAAAAAAACATGAATAAATAACAATAAAACTTAATAATGCATTAGGTTAACATATTTTTCTCATGTGTAAATAATCACATACACTTTCACTAATACTTTTGATTCTCTTTTATCCTTATACTTGGCTATACTTTACATTGAGAATGCGATGGTTCGATTTGGTTGTAAATAATATTTGGACACTACTATCCTGATAAGACTCATCCCCATTTGTAAATATTTGTACCCCCATCCCCGGATACTTATTTGTAATAGCTTAGACTTTAAATTCCCGCAATTTATCGCTTTCTATATACTGTATAGTAATTAGGGTTTGTATGCGAAGATTCAAAACCAACCGCTAGATAACCTAATACAAGACAAATGCATGAAAATCAATACACCATTCACAGTTGCACCCCTAGGGTTACACCACTTGTTGCCTTCAAAAATGGGCCATGTTTGCATGTCAAGTACTTTAGCAAAACAACAAAAACAAACAAAATGATCATAGTCCCTCGATGACGCTTTCGAAGTTGCCTAAGCAAAATTATCATAGTCCCTTAAGAAAAAATGCCAAAGACACTTGACACTATTGCATTCATGGTCTATACGATGACCCGCGCCCATCCCGTTTAACATCCTAACGCAAGGTTGTTCACCAAATACAATGGTGAAACAACATTGTTAAAAGGGTTAAAAACATGAGAAAGACCTTTGAGTAAAATAGGGTAGACAACTCTTAGTTACTTGATTAAACTTGCAAAACATACTTGCCTACTTTCAAACACACATCACAACACAACTTTCAAAACAACTTTCAAAAAACATTGAAACATCTTTTCAAAAAGACAAACACCTTTGTAAAACATTCGAGTAAAGAATTGTTACAATGGTTTCCTAGACAAGGAATCTTTTTCAAAACATTTTCAAAAACACACACACAAAGCACCATTTCACACAATTGAAAATCAAGGCAAGTGATCTAAAACAAGTAACTAAGAGCCCATGGATAACCATGGATGAAAAGGGTGCTAGCACCTTCCCTTTTCATAATCTACCCCCCGAACCCACGAAAACAACTCAAAGGTTTTTTCTGTGCTTTTTAACCTTTCCTTTAGGATAAAATAAAAAGTCGGTGGTGACTCTTGCTAAACCGAACAAGTGCGAAAACAAACACAAAACCTCAAGTCAGTTCTCCCACTGTATCACAGAACTGGCGACTCTGCTGGGGAGAAATTTAAAAGTGGGGTTACCTTAGGGTTTAGATCACCTTTACATACTTGCTTTGATTGCTTTGATTGCTTTGATTGCTTTACTTTTTGGGTCCTTGTTTGGGTTTGTTGTAAATCCTACACCCGGATTTGGGGGCACCTTTTTAGGTAAATAGCAATAAAACTGTGAGGGAACTGTGCGGGGTATACCGACATGGTTGAAGCAGTAAGCTATGTTAGTGTGACATATTTGTGAGTACCGATAGCCCTTGAGTAGTCAAGGAGAATACGGGGCCGCTGAGCGATGTCATGAAGCACTAACGAACTCTTAGAACCTTACTTGACCATCTTGGCCTTTTTAGGGGTAGTGAGATGACCGACTTTGGTGCAGTCCGAAGTTGGTAGATACTCGATACTACACTCATTGAGGATTGTTTTCTTGGAATATTTTGGTCGCCAGTTAAGTGGCTAAACCAAAACAATGAACACAGAAAATAATCCAGTGATATTGAGCTCCTTAGAACTCGGTTTCTATTTTAGGACAGGATGAGCCAACTAACTTCAAGAGGGTACTTACCTACAAACCCCATGCAAGCCTAAACCTAAGGACTTGTTTGATTTGTGTGAATATGATTGCCTGTATATACATTTACTTGCTTTTGCATACATGTACATAACATCATAACATCATACCATAGCATTTTTTCAATAACCATTTCAAGGATCTCGAGGGTCTTTTGATGCAGGGTCACATTGAACCAGACGTCTACCAAGGGGCAAGAGGATTCTCCTCTAAACTAATGCCATCAAAGATCAAGTGCAACAACTTGAATCAGGGGCTATGACCTACTTGACATGGTGAGCTTGATTCTCGTGGAAAGACATCCACCGGTGCAAAGTTCTCCAATCAAAGATCGAAGTTCAACCTCTAACATTCTCTTGTGTTTACCCCAAGAGATCCTTGAAGGCATTGCATACATATATCATACATATCATTGCATAACAGGTTTCTCCTACAGGTCTCCTTATCTTCCTACTGTTTATTTCAGTAAGATGGATATGGAACAAACGGTGAAAGATCTCCAAGCTCAAAATGCTCAATTCCAACAAATGCTTCTGGCTACGGGTAAAGGGCAAGAAGACCTGAAAGCTCTCCTTCTCAAAGACAAGAAGAAGAAGTCCAAGAAAGCAGCGGGCATCCTGAACTTGAGAAGAAGACCTAAAACCCTAGATCTTTCAACTCCACCCAGCATAGGGGCCAGTCTTGAAGAAGACCACAATTTGGAGATTGATGAAGCTGACTACTCCGAAGAACAATATCCTCCCGCTGATGACAAGTACAAACAGTTGGAGGATCTCCTCAATGCTATGGAGATTCAACAAATACCTGGCTTGGATTTAGGAGACATGGGTTTAGTTTTTGGATTGGTCATCCCGCCAAAGTTCAAGGTCCCTACCTTTGCCATGTACGATGGAGTTTCTTGCCCTAAGATGCACCTGAAGTCTTATGCCCGCAAGATTCAACCATACACAACTGATCCGAAGCTTTGGATCCATTTCTTCCAAGAAAGCCTGGTAGGGACTCAACTCGAGTGGTTTTATCAATTGGAGAGTTCTCGCATCCACACCTGGGAGGACTTAGTTGCTGCTTTTTACAAACAGTATCAGTACAATGCTGATCTTGCACCAACTCGTGTGCAATTGCAGAACATGACCATGGGTTCTGGCGAGAATTTCAAAGGATACGCTCAAAAGTGGAGAGATCTGGCTGGTAGGGTGCAACCCCCTTTAACTGACAGAGAGCTGATTGACATCTTCATGGGAACTTTGATAGGGCCTCTCTTCAATCACTTAATTGGAAGCTCCTCAGCCGGATTCACCGAGCTAATACTGACCGGCGAAAGGGTCGAAGCTGGCATCAAAAGTGGAAAGATCCAAGGAGCTACTCCCTCTGATGCTCAGAAATTTCCCCACAATGGGAAGAAAGAGTCCAATGCAGTGACTGGTCAAAAGAGTCGTCATGATCAACATGTAGGGGCAATCCTGATCTCTGACCCCACGACTGTTCAACAAAGACGGGACAAGAGGCGTAGGGTAAGATATCAAGAAAGGAAGTATATTGACATCAACATGCCTTTGTCTCAAGCGTTACAACATTTGCTGAAGTTGAAGATAATCACGCTAAAGGATCCTCCTCAAAATCCTGATACTTCCTCTTCCAAGTATAACCCGAGGGTGAGATGTGCCTACCATTCTAACAATCCTGGACATGACACCGACAGTTGTTGGACTTTGTAGAACAAGATTCAAGACTTGATTGATGCCAAAGAGATCGAGTTCGACCCTCCGGAGACTCTAGCATAATCACTGCTCCTTTGACGAATCATTGAGAGCATCTTTGTTTCATTTGAACTTTCAAGTTGTAATCTCTTTGTTATTCAAACAATTATCTATTAATGTCAAACTTTGTTTCATTAATGCATTGCATATGTTTGTCTTGATTTGATCCACTCATTTTCATTACACTTGAACTATGATTTCTACTTTCTTTATGACATTTAACTCTTGCAAAAGCTACAAGCCTTTAGAGGGAGGATGACGAATCAATGCCATAATCTCATACAGTATACTTTTGAACAGACCTCGCTGATGATGTACAGGCATTTCTTTCAAATCCTAAACACTGGAGTTATAAGGAAGATAATCCCTAGTCAACCCCTTCGAGCCAAAGAAGTAGGAGTTTTCTGTTCTAAACAAATTGAAACCTTTGATTTAAACCTGGGTCAGGGTAGTCTCTCAGTTAATTCAAAAAGATGCGCATTGAAGTCGCAAACTCTCAGTTCGTAACACAACGAACGACATCAAAAAAAAGAAGAGAAAAGCATTCCTCTGGAATCAAAAGACAGTGATGGTTCCTTATCTCATAGGCAGTCAGTCTCTCAAAAGAAAAAGCCCACCGAGCCAAAACCTATAAAGGAGGCTTAAGAAAGCTGGGGCGTCCCGCTAACTGTAATCTCAAAAACAGGAACAGTCAGGCAAAAGTTAGGGATAATAAATTAAAAGAACGAGGTCATTACAAATACTCAACAACATGAAAAATGTTGCAAAATAAAAAAGGAGATGATGACTGCCCTCCAAATTCAACTTGTGTGAACCATCACCAAAAAAAAGTCGTTCCAAATTCGAATAGAGTTTGACGCACAATTAACTGAGTTTAGGGTTGAAGAACATCACGAAGAGCGGGTGGGTACAAATATACTTTGAGTCTTTATCCTTTGTTTCTTAAACCGTGAACCAAGCCACGTTACAACCCTTCAAAAGTCCTAATTGAAGCATGGGTTAGTTCGAAAGCATACTGTTACAAAAGGTATCCTAACTCCTGTAAGGCTTTGCCCTAAAACCTTGTGTTGAATTTGTCTTACAAAAAGTTTTCTGCTAAAAAATGCAGTTTTCAAAACTTCGAGACAAGCATAAACTTTGAATTATTTGAATATCGTTGTTTGCACATGGTTATTTGTTTGACAGTGAAGAAATTCATACAGCGAATGTTCGGAGGAACGAAAACTCTCTCAGTGAGTAAAATCACTTCAAGAAGGATGACACTTCCATTGACAAATCTCATATCAACAAGGGGGCATGACATGTCACTATCCAGTTAACCTGGGGCAGTCCAGTCAAGATTTCAACAAAATCTTTCAAAGCTCAATTAACCTGGGGAAGTCCAGTCAAGGTTTCAACATATCTTTCAAAGTTCAGTTAACCTGGGGCAGTCCAGTCAAGATTTCAACAAATCTCTCAATTACAGATTAACCTGGGGCAAGTCTCCCTCACCATCACTTGGGGCATTCGAATGTCAATCTCAAAGGGTTACGCGCAGTCCAAGTGACCTGGCAATATCACAAGCATCTGATACTAGGGGCAGTGATGAAACCTCTCCGAAATCTTTCTGAAAAGAAATTCAAGTGTCCTCGAGAAGTTCATCACCTCTCTAGCAGACCAGCAGTCATGGGTTTATTTCCCCAACATTTGTCAAGGATTTATTCTCCAAAACAAATTACATTTCAACAGCATTCTTAACATATGCAGATTGATCGACAGATAAGATTCCTTCATCTTTTGGAGTAGTAATCAAAGATTCCTTCATCTTTTGGAGTAGTAATCAAAGATTCCTTCATCTTTTGGAGTAGTAATCGTCAAAGATTCCTTCATCTTTTGGAGTAGTAATCAAAGGTTTCTTCATCTTTTAGAGTAGTAATCGTCAAAGGTTCCTTCATCTTTTGGAGTAGTAATCGTCAAAGATTCCTTCATCTTTTGGAGTAGTAGTCAAAGATTCCTTCATCTTTTGGAGTAGTAATCATCAAAGATTCCTTCATCTTTTGGAGTAGTAATCATCAAAAATTCCTACATCACTTGCTGGAATTCAAGAACGTTCAAAATTTCCTTCATCACCTGCTGGAAATTGCGGTCATCATCAAAATCCCTTCATCACCTGCTGGAAGTTACAACCACCGACAGATAACGGACAATTGAAGCTCCTAAAAAATCTGTTTCTCTCAAAGAATGAAGACTCTCATCCTTGAAACCTCAGAAGATTGGTATACTCCCAGTTTCTGACCCCCAACAGAATGAAGATTCTCATTCTCAAAGTGGCGTATAACCCAAGTTCCAGATTAATACCTATAACAAGCCAGGAAAACTATCTGTGGACGACTGATTGTAGATTAATACCTGAAACCAGCCAGGAAAACTATCTACATGAAGAGATTGAAGATTAATACCTGTAACAAGCCAGGAAAACTATCTTTATTTCTCTGGTCAGAGATTAATACCTGAAACCAGCCAGGACAACTATCTCACCGACCAACCTTTTCAAGATCCCAGATCAATACCTGCAGCAATCAAAAGATTCTTGCAATCCCCAGCGGAGTTAAAACTTCCAACTATCAATCCCCAAGAAGAATGAAAACTCTCATTCGCAGTTCCTCACAGAGTATTCAAATATTCTCCAGTGAAGATCCCCTCAAGACAGGAATCCCCAGTAGATTGGCATACAACCCAAGCTCCTGATTCCCCAATAGTGGTCCCAGGACTTCTCATTTTCAACAATCAAAAGATTCTTGCAATCCCCTGCAGCAGTCAAGGATTCACTTTCCCCAACAGCAGTCAAAGATTTCATTACCCAGGATTCGTCTTCCTCAGCAAGACAGCTACTCAGCTTACATGCGCATCCATTCATATCATAAACATTGATGAAGTACAATTCATTACATCATGACATTGCATACAACTAACTCTTTACCTTTTCAGGAAAGATCAATCAACAGACAAAGATCATCATCTTCCGAGATTCCTTCTAGAGATAGTTCAGATGTGACCCAGACATGGCGACATTCTGATACTTATTCCAGATTCCTTCCAGAGACAGTTCAGATGTGACCCAGACATGGTGACATTCTGATACTTATTCCAGATTCCTTCCAGAGACAGTTCAGATGTGACCCAGACATGGCGACATTCTGATACTTATTCCAGATTCCTTCTAGAGACAGTTCAGATGTGACCCAGACATGGCGACATTCTGATACTTATTCCAGATTCCTTCCAGAGACAGTTCAGATGTGACCCAGACATGGAGACATTCTGATACTTATTCCAGATTCCTTCCAGAGACAGTTCAGATGTGACCCAGATATGGCGACATTTTGATACTTATTCCAGATTCATTCAAATACAGTCCGAATACGATCTAGATTCGGATGTAATTCTGTCACTCATCTAAAAGCAATTCAATAATCATTTCTCAATGGCATCTGTAAGCCCATTCCTGACATCACAATACCTGTAGAGATTGAAGATCAATACCTGTAACAAACCAGGAAAACTATCTTTCTTTCTCATGTCAGAGATCAATACCTGAAACCAGACAGGACAATTATCTACTTGACCATCATGAGGCAACCCTACACCGATTCCTTCTTTCCAAGATGCAGTTTTACACGGACTCATCCTTAGGCAACCCTACACCGGTTCCTTGCTCAATCCCAAGACTTCTGAAAACAGTTTACGGATTCTCCTAACACGGATGTTAATCTATCGCTTGTTCAGATTCAACTACTGAAAACAGTTTATGGATGATTCCAAACATGGATGTAAATTCATTGCTTATTCAGATCCCCAGTTCAGAGATGTTCCAAAACAGGGACACCTTTCTGATACTCATTTCTTTCACCTACAACAAACATTCTTGGATGGCATCTACAAGCCCATCTCCAACAAGATACAATCACCTTCAGATGGCATCTCTAAGCCCATCCTCCTACCAACAATTTCCAGGTGGCATCTTTAAGCCCATCTCCAAATGGCATCTTTAAGCCCATTCCCTCAATCACATCACCGAGTGCAAATATTTTGGGCACTCTAGTGTCCAATCTCCTTTTACCTTCGAGTCGCGAACGGCAAACTTGCCAATCTAACTCTTTAGGTTCAAGAAGATTGAACATGGGCAACTGTTGTACCCCAAAATTTGCCCTCCTCTTTTTCACAAGAAATCACAGCTTCGGGCTTTTCCTGATTTTTCAGATTGGCTTAAGAATCGGTCAAACAGACATTTCTCATCAGTCAGACAAAATTAGGGTTTCCATTGATTTTGAATCAGTTCAAGGATTGTTAGGGTTTGGTTGAGTTTGGCTCAGGGTTTGATCAGGCGGACGTTTCTTTGACAATAAATCAAGAATTAGGGTTTGCGCGCGCATTCTCAGAAGGAATTGATTCTGCAGTTCTTTTCAATTGACTCTGGGACATGGGTTGAGGCTTCTGATTGAAAGTTTGAAGTTTAAGTTTGATCAGTGAGATAAAGGACATATGGACGTTTGTTTGTTTAACTGTGCAATGCTTTTGGTTATTCGGAACGCCGGACGTTTATTGATTATTTATAATTTCTAAGTTAAAATTATTGGATAATTTCCAATTATTATAATTCAAGAAATTTAAGTAATTAAATAAATAAATGCAGAAGAATTAAAGTATTAACTGACAAAGGATTTTTTATTCATTTTCAATTGTTGTTACAAATGTTTATTTTATACAGTAAATTTATTTACAGTGTTACAATGACATTTATTACAATGATTAAAAATAAATTAAATCTACATTCTAAATTGCTTGAAATCTTCATCTTATATTGCTGCTCCCCTTTGCTCAACTGATATTTATCTGCGAAGACAAAAAAGAAAGAAGTCAAACACAGATGAATTTTGAAAAGCATTCTCAGACAGTTAATCAAAAACTCATCATTAAAAGTGTTGGCCGGAATCAGTTTGTTCGTCCTCTCTGCAAATCGCAAGAAGACTCTCTTCTTGGTTCACAAAGAGGGAAAGAAAATATGTTTGCAAGCATATGAATTAATACAAGGCAGCATATTAAACAAAATGCACAAAACTGCATAAATTCAAACTGTCAACCAAAGGGACAAGCTACTGAATATACCAAAACAATTTGCAAAGTTCAAACTGAAACAAACAAGTTGCAAAGTTCAAATTGAACAAACAAGCTACTTGAAAAGGCAAACTAAACTGTCCAAAGAAACTGTCCAAAGAAACTGTCAAAAGGTTGTCAAAGAAGATACCAAAGCAATGCAGAAAATCTGGGAGATAAGTACAAGATGCAGAGGAAAGCTAAAGTAACAAGCAAGCAATATTGTCAAAAACTTTCATCATTTCCCAACCAACACTTTTTGAGAAAAAAGTACAGTTTAAGCAATAAAAAATGCTTTTATCTGTGGAAAGAGAAAAGAGAGAGAAGTAGAGGCTTACAGGCAGGCTTAGAGATAAATATAACAAATCAGAACACTGTAAACATGGGGGCAGAACACCACATAGAAAAAAGATAACAAATCAGAACACTCTAAAAAAGAAGCATAAACAACAGTCTGCCTCAAGCTGCTCCAAACCTGCATAAGCTTCAACAAACCTGCTAAAAACCAGTCTGCATAGCCTAAGGGCCAAGCCTGTCAAAACACAAGCCTGCTTCCAAGCATCCTGCATCAAAAGCCTCTCAAAAGCAAACAAGCTTACAAACTGAAGCAAGCCTTCAAATCAAAAAGCTTGTCAAAAACCATACAAACATTCAAGTTGCCTTCAAACTTACAAACTGAAGCAAGTCCAAACATCAAAAATCAGCAGCAAATAACACTCTCAGATAACATCATCATTGAGAGGAAAACTCAGAAACAATAACAACTCTCAGAAATAACCATCATTGGAAGTCAACAGCATCAAGAGAAGAAAAAGTCAGAATCAAACAAATCCAAGCACCCTCAGAACGAATTCATCATAGGGCCAACATAAACATTCTCAGAACAAGCAGCTCATCACAGAGGCAAGCATTCAGGTAAGTGAAAGAGAGAGGCAGAAGCAAATCAAAGATCTCAGATTTAACATCATCATTGAAAAAGAAGCCAACACAGCATCAAGAGAGGAAAAGCAACTTGGAAGCAAAAATATTACAGAAGCATTGTTTTTAGACTATAGTGTCATCATAAAACATCAAAAAGAAGAAAGATACGAGGATACCAGGCAAACCAGCAAGCACATAATCACCCCCTCGCCTTGGCCGCCTAAGACGCCTCCTGTCCACTCCTCTGCCTCCTATCAGAAACAAGAATACAGGTATTGTCCCTTATTCCCTTTTTACACCTCACATAAACAAATAACAGAAGATCAAAACGTGTCAAAAGTAAAACATGCAAGAGAAAATCTGAAAACCCTAAGAGCTTAGGAATGAATCGTTACCTTTTTTTCTTTCCGTCACCCTGAGCAACTGTGGAGAGAGGAGATGGAGGCATTATGTCTGGTGGCCTAAGGCATAGAGAACATCAGTGGTCGGTTTGAGAACGAGAAAGACGAAGAAGAATATGGAGAAGCGGTGCCGTTCTAAGCCAAACTGTGAAACCCTTATTCTGAAACAAAACAAAACAAACCCTAAACATTGTCAAACCTGGTTGGGCCTTCCCCATCAAAACCCTTAAGCCCAAGATTCCTGGCACTACACCCCCTTTTTTTTAATCTGCCTTGTTTCGTTTTGGGCCATGTACATTCCCCTAGAGCCCATTTAACCTTTTTTTCTTTTTTATAAGCTAATACTTTTTTTTTCTTTTTATATAACATAATTTATTTTGTTAAATAAAACAATATATTATTTTTGTACAAAACTTTTCTTAAATGTTTATTACATTTTACAAAAATATGTAAATATTAGATTTATTAGGTTAATAGATTTTTGTCTTAAAACTTTTTTTTTCTTAATAAACCTTTGTATATATAAACTAAAATACATAAACATTAGTTTTCTTTAACTTAAACATTTTTTCTTTTCTTTTCTTTAAAACTTTTGTTTATATATAATTAACAAAAAAACATGAATAAATAACAATAAAACTTAATAATGCATTAGGTTAACATATTTTTCTCATGTGTAAATAATCACATACACTTTCACTAATACTTTTGATTCTCTTTTATCCTTATACTTGGCTATACTTTACATTGAGAATGCGATGGTTCGATTTGGTTGTAAATAATATTTGGACACTACTATCCTGATAAGACTCATCCCCATTTGTAAATATTTGTACCCCCATCCCCGAATACTTATATGTAATAGCTTAGACTTTAAATTCCCGCAATTTATCGCTTTCTATATACTGTATAGTAGTTAGGGTTTGTATGCGAAGATTCAAAATCAACCGCTAGATAACCTAATACAACACAAATGCATGAAAATCAATACACCATTCACACTTGCACCCCTAGGGTTACACCACTTGTTGCCTTCAAAAATGGGCCATGTTTACATGTCAAGTACTTTGGCAAAACAACAAAAACAAACAAAATGATCATAGTCCCTCGATGACGCTTTCGAAGTTGCCTAAGCAAAATGATCATAGTCCCTCAAGAAAAAATGCCAAAGACACTTGACACTATTGCATTCATGGTCGATACGATGACTCGCGCCCGTCCCATTTAATATCCTAACGCAAGGTTGTTCACCAAATACAATGGTGAAACAACATTGTTAAAAGGGTTAAAAACATGAGAAAGACCTTTGAGTAAAATAGGGTAGACAACTCTTAGTTACTTGATTAAACTTGTAAAACATACTTGCCTACTTTCAAACACACATCACAACACAACTTTCAAAACAACTTTCAAAACAACTTTCAAAAAACATTGAAACATCTTTTTAAAAAGACAAACACCTTTGTAAAACATTCGAGTAAACAATTGTTACAATGGTTGCCTAGACAAGGCATCTTTTTCAAAACATTTTCAAAAACACACACACAAAGCACCATTTCACACAATTGAAAATCAAGGCAAGTGATCTAAAACAAGTAACTAAGAGCCCATGGATAACCATGGATGAAAAGGGTGCTAGAACCTTCCCTTTTCATAATCTACCCCCCGAACCCACGAAAACATCTCAAAGGTTTTTTCTGTGCTTTTTAACCTTTCCTTTAGGATAAAATAAAAAGTCGGTGGTGACTCTTGCTAAACCGAACAAGTGCGAAAAAAAACGCAAAACCTCAAGTCAGTTCTCCCACCGTATCACAGATGTCATACTCAGTCAAGATCATATGCCATCTTGCTATTCTTCCGGACAAGGCAGGCTTCTCAAAGATATACTTGATTGGATCCATTTTTGATATCAATAGAGTAGTGTGAGTCAGTATATACTGTCTCAGCTGGCGAGCAGCCCATGCCAAAGCGCAGCAAGTTTTCTTAAGCAACGAGTATCGGGTCTCACAGTCGGTAAACTTTTTTCTAAGGTAATAAATAGCATGCTCTTTTCGGCCAGACTCGTCATGCTGCCCCAGCACACACCCCATTAAATTGTCGAGTACCATCAAGTATAAGATCAAAGGTCTCCCTTCAACTAGAGGCATCAGAATAGGAGGCTTTTGGAGATACTCTTTGATCCTTTCTAAAGCGGCCTGACATTCATCGTTCCATCTTACCACTTGATCTTTCTTCAGTGGCTTGAAGATTGGCTCACAAGTAGCAGTCAGGTGTGAGATGAATCGGGCAATGTAATTCAACCGTCCTAAAAAGCCTCTGACTTCTTTTTCTGTTCGGGGAGCTGGAATTTCCTGTATAGCCTTCACCTTTGCAGGATCCACCTGAATACCTTTATCACTTACAACGAAACCCAGTAGCTTACCGGATCTCACCCCGAAGGTACACTTGTTTGGGTTTATCCTCAGCTTGTACAACTTTAACCTGTCAAATAGCTTCTGAAGGTGGTCAAGATGCTCTTCCTCAGTCTGGGATATTGCTATCATGTCGTTGACGTATACCTCAATCTCATGATGGATCATGTCATGGAACAAAGCAACCATGGCGCGCTGATACGTTGCCCCAACATTTTTCAATCCAAAAGGCATGACCTTGTAGCAAAAAGTACCCCATTGAGTAACAAAGTGAAACCGCCGGCAGAAAACACAGAGCCGCCACTGAACTTTATTTATCCCGAAGGAAGGGGAAATATCGATAAAACCACAAGGGAATGGATAAGATGGTCTTGCGACCAAGAGAAAGGGTAAGGGAGTCGGTTATGCGAGGGGAAGGTATTAGCACCCCTCACATCCGTTGTACTCAACGGGATCCATTTTGTTTGTTTGTCTTAAAGGGTGTGTTTATCTACAACTATGCTTACTTAAGGGGAAATGAAAGGTTTTTGATTATTGCGTTCGTGAGGGTTTCGTGACCCTTTGCCTACGTATCCAATGAAGGAATCAGAACATCGTAGTTCCTCTAGAAAAAAGTTGATTTGTTTTTGTTTTTTAGTGGGCGACATTAACGCACGCATTCTAGCAATAGGCACAGCCGGTATCGCGGTAGAATGGAGATAACATGCTCTTTTGGGGGAGTTTTGATTGGTTGAGTGTTTTGCGAGTTTTAGAATAAATTCAAGTAATGATTAAAAGATTGTTTTTTGGATTTTCGATTTGTGAGTGTTAAGTTTCAATTACAAAAGGAAAGGGTTAAGAGGGAGACTAGAAACCTAGTTATTTGTTATGTACCAGTGCTGAATTAAAAGTCGAGTTTGAAAGAGGAGTTCTATCCTAAAATTATCATGCCAAGGTTTAAAACCTAATATCTAATTCAATATTAAAATGATCCAAACAAAGTTTAATCGTATAATAGAATTCTTAAGAGACGTGTTATCTAGAATCAATCAACCTAAGATAAAAGAAAATACAATTATAACATTTTTGAGGTTTTACAAGTATAAGAAATAATAAGATCAAAGGAAATTAAAACCTGAATTCTAAAACTATGTATGGCTACCGAGTAGGGAAACTGTAATATTAAAATTATAACAATTCAAAAAAAAGGGATTTTGACAGGTTTCAAGTTTTGTACAGGTTAAGGGGTTTCGACAGGTTTCAAGTTTTGTACAGGTTAAGGGGTTTCGACAGGTTTCAAGTTTTGTACAGGTCAAGGGGTTTCGATAGGTTTCAAGTTTTGTACAGGTCAAGGGGTTTCGACAAGTTTCAAGTTTTGTACAGGTTAAGGGGTTTCGACAGGTTTCAAGTTTTGTACAGGTTAAGGGGTTTCGACAGTCAGTTAAGTTTGTAGGTTCTAAGGGGTTTCGACAGTGAGTTAGGTTCGAGAGGATGTGGATTTGATGAGGGTTTTTTAAGTGGATTTCTTGTATGTTTCTGTGGAGTTTTATATGATTTTGTTAAGTTGAACAGAAATCGGAAGTTCTTTTTGTATGTTGAAGCTCTGTTATAGTGAATGAGTTGAGTATGAAGTTTGAAAGAGCAAAGGGACCAAGTGTTAAGTGGAAAGTTATTGAAGAGAAGGTTTGTTGTTTTGTTTTTTTATCATTTTAGTTTTAATGCTTACACAAACAATAATTTACATACCATTTCCATACGATTTCAGGATCGTGACGAATATTCGAACAAACGGCAAGATCAAACATTCATGGGAAATAATTATTAGCATTACAGAAACATGATTGTATCAAGCAGTAGACAAAGGAAGCAATGGTGATATGAGGTTACCAACCTGGATGAAGTTTTTCCCGGTAGACTCCTTCCTCGATCCTTTACTTCTCCTCTTGATTCTGGTTTCGTTGGTTTTGGTTGGCTTTGTGTTTGGTCTGTTGTCTTGGTTCTTTGGCTGATGCAGTTTTTTGCAATTTTGGTTTTTTACTGGTTCTTTTGGGTGGACAGTGTGTGGATTTTTTAGGCTTTTTGTTCACAGTTTGTGGTTGGTTTTTTGGTTTTTTAAGCTATGTGTTCTGATGCTTAATGAAACAGTGGTGTATTTCTTTATAGTGCAGGGGTGGAAATGTGGGGTGGGGGGGAGGGAATTGGTGAGATTTGAACAATGTCGGAATGCTATTTTGATCCTTTCTAATGTTGTTTTTGTTTTTTTTCATTTTTATACAAGTTATAGACATCAGGCCTGGTTTTGCATAGCAGGTTTTTTGGACTGGTTTTGGACAGTTTTTTCTGTGTTGTTTTGGCATCTTACAGCAGGCATTGGAGCAGCAACAACAGATTTTTGGAGTGTTGTATTTGGCTATTTTGGACTAAAGTACCTTTTATTGGAAAAAAAAGGGTACATAGTTTTTTGCCAATTTATCCAAGAATGATATTATCCAATGAATAAACCTTTGAACCCTAAGGAAATATAACATAAACTTGTGTAAGCCTCTGATTATGTAAATATTTGGAAGCAGCATAGCATTGAAAATGAGATTTGGTCTTGAGTCGAATGCAAGAATGGGATCGAAACACACTTATTCGAAGGAAGCCTTTCCCTCAGTCGAAGCTTGTGGTCGAAACAAGCTAATGCCCAGTCGAAGCTTGTATCGAAGGAAACATACTGTCAAATCGAAAGCTCAAGCTCGAAGGAAGCACATTGCCCAATCGAAGCATGTGGATCGAAACAAACATAAAGGGAGTCATTGTCTTGTGTCTTTTTAGCATGAGGGAAGTTCCTGGCTTCTAAATTGAAGGGCGTTTTTTTCAAGGGAAGCAAGAACTTAGTCAAATCGTGTATGAAGATACCTCTTGGCTCAAACAAAACTTGTATGAATCAAAGTATGCAAGAGGCCCTTGGTGAAAGTGGATTCGAAGGATGCATAGAGATGGTTACTTTGTCCCATCGAAACTTGTCCAAACGAAGCAAGCATACAGGCAGCAAACTTGTCCAGTTGAAGCAGGTTTGTAGGCAGTAAACTTGTCCAAATCGAAGTAGGCTTGCAGGCAGCACGCTTGGTGAATCGAAAAGGTTTCCTTGCAGGGGGCATGTGTGGCCAACATGTCATGGCCTGTGATTGCAAGCATGTAGGCAGCACACTTGTCCAATCGAAAGGCTGAATCAAAGGAGGTTTCAAATCCAAACGAAGGATGTACCTAAAATTGCATTCGAAGGAGGCTTTAAGTTCAAAATAAAGGACATGCCCAAGTTGCATTCGGAGGAGGCTAAGATTCAATCGAAGGGTGCTGAATCGAAGGAGACCTGTTTTCCTCCAAATTTGTCAAAATAATATTTTTATCTGTTTTCTCTCTTTTTGACAGTTTCCTTTTAATTTTGGTACTGGAAGATCCCAATGCACTTGTGCAAACTTAAAACCTAAGAATCCTTGTGAGAAAGGCCTAATACACTGAGCTTTGAGCCACCCTCGAGGCAGGCGACAGAAAAATCTTCACAGAAACCAAAAACTCGAAACCCTAGCATCTTGACCAGCACACATAGAGAAATAAACCCTAATCCAGGCTCTGACAAAATTGAGCGAGAACCAACCTTGTAACGTGATGACAAAATTCGTTCCACGATCCACTAATCGAGAACCAGATGCGCTTCCTTTTTACCTTATAAGAAAACCTCAAAACAAGATTAGACAAAAAGAGGGCGTAACCCTAATACTTCAAACCAAAGCGCCTGATTCCACGAGATGCGGGATATGCAAATGACTGAATGATAAAATGATGCAAATGGAATGCAAAGTTTGAAGCCAGACAAGAATAAAAGAGATAGGGAAAATTTGGGGTACGACAGCTGCCCCTATTTAATCGTCTTAAACCTGAAGGCGAGATTGGCGTCAGCCTTTCGAGAGTTCAAGGTGGAAGATGATTAAATACCAGGACCCAAAATTTGCCCTGGAGAGATGGTGTAAGTGTTATTCACCGGTGTGGATGTCTGCTGGAGAAAGACAAACTGGTCTTCTGGTGAACTGGTCATGATGGATAAAACATGGATGAAAAAGAGTAGCTCGTACTGGGGTAACGGTGCCAATACAAGGTTCTTGGGGGAGTAGGCGGTAAAGTGACTGAAAGGATATGGTTGACGATGTCGTGATGATTGAAAGTAGAATTACTTGACAAAATGATAACTTAAATGCAATGAGTAGAATTTGATGACGATAGAGAATATATCAAGCGGTATTTCACGATCCAAAAAGAAAGGTAAAGATAATGGATAAAGATCAGCATATAATCTATGACCTAATAGAAAAGTAAAGACAACAGGTAAAGATAGACGTATGATCTATGACCCAAGAGAAAGGTAACGTGAGGGTAAGACCTACGAGCGACTTACGACCCTATAATAGATAACGTGAGGGTAAGACCTACGAGCGACCTACGACCCTATGAAAGATAACGTAAGGGTAAGACCTACGAGCGACCTACGACCCTATGAAAGATAACGGGAGGGTAAGACCTACGAGCGACCTACGACCCTATGAAAGATAATGTGAGGGTAAGACCTACGAGCGACCTACGACCCTATGAAAGATAACGGGAGGGTAAGACCTACGAGCGAACTACGACCCTATGAAAGATAATGTGAGGGTAAGACCTATGAGCGACCTACGACCCTAGCAAAGATAACGTGAGGGTAAGACCTACGAGTGACCTATGACCCTATGAAAGATAACATGAGGGTAAGACCTATGAGCGACCTACGACCCTAGCAAAGATAACGTGAGGGTAAGACCTACGAGCGACCTATGACCCTAGCAAAGATAACGTGAGGGTAAGACCTACGAGCGACCTATGACCCTAGCAAAGATAACATGAGGGTAAGACCTACGAGCGACCTATGACCCTAGCAAAGACAACGTGAGGGTAAGACCTATGAGTGACCTACGACCCTAGTAAAGATAACGTGAGGGTAAGACCTACGATCGACCTACGACCCTATGAAAGATAATGTGAGGGTAAGACCTACGAGCGACCTATGACCCTAGCAAAGATAATGTGAGCGTTGAGAGTTGGGGAGAAGTACGACGTACTGGCACCATGGTTTATTTTAGTTGGTAATGTAATAACAGATGTTAAATGGGAATTGTGAGGATGAAATTCTTTGTGAGGATGTTTTGTTGATTTGGGATTGATCTGGCTCATGCTTCATATGCATTTGAAGTGTGACATGATGATCCATGGATATGCTATGCGTTTGAGGATGCAATGCAATATGTCGTGATGATTATTGTATGTAAAATGTCAAAAATATCATTGGGATCAATTGCTCGTCATCTTGAGGTACCAATATGGACTGGTGCTTAAAATTTGAGAAGAAAGAGTTAGCCTTGTCGAGTTCACTGGGGAATAAATCTTGCTGAGGAGAAATGACTTGATCTGACTTCCTTCACCTGCTGGACTGCTTGTGAATGACCGAATAGAGACATGGATCTCATCAAATGCCCCAAGTTTTCTCTATTGCCAGGGAGGAAAGGGCCCCGTCTGACTTTCCTTACTTCACGAACCACTTGGGGATTAGGAAATAGACATTAGTGTCTTCAGATGCCCCGAGTTCACTTCATTGTTGGGGAGTGGTGTGTTTAAACATCTGCAGGAATGACGATGATTCCGAGGACGTTAACTGAACCAAAGTGAACGTCGTGACGCTCTTAGCTTGATTGTATTTGTACGGATGACAGGAATTTGCTTGAGTAGCTCCACAAGAGGGGAAGAGGAATGCCCCTGTCTGCAAGGATCTCTTCGAGTGGAATGCTAGAAGATTCGTGTCATAACACGGTGCAAAGTGGCATGCCCCAATATCTGCCTCTGATCATGGATTTTTGTAGAGATTTGTTGAATCTCGACGTAACTGCCCCAGGTTGCACAAATTCTGAATAGGTTACTCAGCCTAATTCCCCCAGTTTGAAGTTTAAAGAGATTTATCGACATGGTTGCTTATGATTGACTGGAAAAATATGGAGAAATTTATTGACGTGATAGCCTCTGATTAGCAGTTTGAGGGAATGCCCCAGAATGAGATCATCCTTTGTTTTTATTTTTTTTTGACAAGTTTCTGCAGTAATTCGTCCTTCGAGATGACCATGTTTTCAAATGATGCTCATCACGCAAGCTTACTTGATGTTCAAAAACTTATTTATATGCAACGGATTTTTGTCTAAGAATGATGATTCTAATGCAAATTATATGCTTGTCTTGAAGTTAAAAAACTTTTATTGAAATGATGTCGAAGCATCAGTTTTTTTGTTTTTAAGAATAGGTGACGTGTTACCAAATCAAATTTTAGTACATCTCCGAGGAGTCAGGTTACCGTACTCTCGCTACAGTATTGCTTTTGAATTAACCCATACTTCAGTTAGGACTTTTAAGGGTTGTAACATGGCCTGGTTCACGGTTTTAGAAAAAAAGATTTAAGGCTCAAAATTATTTGGTGCCCACCCATTCTCCATGATGTTCTCCATTCCTATGTTCAGTTAACTTGATACGAGCACTCATATCCTGAGAAGAGAGTTTGCAATGATTGAGGAACCACAGGGGTTTCTAAGACCCGACAATCATTGGCTTCTTGGCGTCTGATCACTTGATCTTGTTCTTTGCTGAGGATTATTATTGTTTTTTATTTCACTTTCCCTAATTTTTTCCTGGACAATTTCTTGATTTTGAAGTTGCAGTCCAGCGGGATGCCCTGACTTTTGCCTAAGTCTCTTGTTTTTTAAGTTATGACTTAACGGGGCTTTTTGTCTCTTTCTTTTTGAACAAGTTATTGATCTTCGCGCCATCTTCGATTTGTTGGAAATGGTTGTGGTTATCTGAGTCCTAGATAGATGAAGAATAACTGTTGCGGTATTGTCATCTGTTGACCTCCTGATTGTGCAAGAGATACCCATCGGGATATCGTTCTCTTCGATGCATGTTGCTGGTAGGTGATGGTTTATCATTATGGTGTTGACTTCTCCTAGCCCTTTGATGGATAACCATTGTTGTATCGCTAGGAACTCCCTCTTGACGAGTTCTGGATGCTCGATCGGATTAACTGAAATCTACCCACCCCGGGGTTAAAAATGAGGGTTTTTTTGTGTAAAAGAAACTCCTACTCCAAAGCTCGAAAAGGGTTGACGAGGGTCTATCTTCCTTATAACTCCGGTGTTTGGGGATTTAAAACAATGCCTGTACATTGTCAGCAAGGTTTTATTCAAAAGCATACCATTTGAGAATCTAAGTATCAGATCTTCATCATCCTCCCTCAAGAGTTATATTTATTGTTTTTTTCTTTAAATTAAAAAAAGAGTTTAGCATCAAAAGCAAGTATAATAACAAAATGTAAATGAGTGAATACGAATGGATTAGTTCAAGACAAACACAATCAATGCATGGTGATTCAATATAAAAAGACAAAGAATTTTGCATACAATGGGTACTGAACAAAACAAGAAAGGTTACAAATGATAATGCAAAATGAAATTAGAAATTTCCATGCTCAGGAGACTTCTTCAGCCCTGGCTCATTTGAGGAGACGCTCTTTCAGTCTTGACACCTATCTTAGCAAGGGGATTCAATCCATTATCAGACCCTTTGGAGTGAACGTGATAACTTTGTCATCAAGGAGGTCTTGAACGTTGTTTTTTAATGCCCTACAATTCTCAATTGTGTGCCCTGGAGCCTCTGAATGGAATTCACAACGAGCACTGACATCATACCCTCGTGGGAGAGGATTTGGTGTTGGACCCAGTTCACGTAGTTGAACCAACTGATTGGCAAACTACTGAGGGAGAAGTTAAGCATAATACATGGGAATGGGATCCACCCTCCTTTCAATAACTTTCTTCCTCTTTCTTCCTTGTTGCCCCTGGGGTTGATGACTCGGCTGAAAAGACCCAGATTGTGCTCGTTGAACATACAGTTGTCTCTGTGTGTACTGATGTTGATGATGGATTGACTGATGTTGAGTCACCTGCAGTTGTTGAGCTGAGATTGTAGCACATGCTCGAGGAGCATTAGGATGAACAAACAACGTTTGATGGTGCAGAGCTTGATCTTAATGATGGACCGGGGCCTTTCCTTTGTTGATAGTAGCACTAGTCTCTCCATCTTTCTTCTTGAGGAGGCCAAAGCAAGGTTTCTTGTTACTTCTATTGATAGCGCTAGATGTACCTTGAATTTTTCCTGACTTGAGGCCATCTTCAATACATTCCACGATGCTAACCAAGTTCGAAAAGGAGGTCTAAATACTACCGAGTATATGTTGGAGATATGGGTCTTGCTGGGTGTCCATGAATAGATAAGTCAATTCACGATCCAAGAGAGGAGGTTGGACCCTTGCAGCCAGTTCACGCCACCTCTGAGCGTACGCTTTGAAAGACTCTTCAGATTTTTGTACCATCCCTTTGAGCTGAGTACTGCTAGGAGCCATAGCAGTATTGTAATGGTAATGTTTTAGAAACGCATCGACAAGCTCTCCCCAAGTACCGACATGGGATCTCTCCAATTGCATATACTAATCCAAGGATGCCCCGGTCAAACTGTCCTGAAAGAAATGCATGAGTAAAGGTACATTTCCAGCATAGGCCGCCATTTTGCGACAATAGGAACGGAGATGTGTCTCTGGGCAAGAAGTGCCTTTGTACTTGTCGAACTCTGGGACTTTGAACTTGGGAGGAATGACTACCTCAGGCACGAGCCACATTGCAGAAGTGTTGAATCCGGATGCCTTGATTCCTTCCATGGCTCTAATTCGCTCTTCAAGGGCATGATACATTTTCGCAGTTTCGGCAACCCCGGCAGCAAGATTCACTTGGGGTTCATCGAGATCAATAACATCATGATGATCGCCGACATCATTCCTAGGAGCACCGATAGGAGTATCAACATTAGCATTGTCATTTCTCCCATTAGCAGAAGTGGAAGGAGCAGCAGTAGTAAGCTTGGAAACACTTTGGTGTAGTTCTTCTTGACCCTTGATCACGGTATGAAGGATTTCCATAAGTTGATCCATGCGAGTACCCATAGTGTCCATATTCCGGCGGAGTGCATTCTGATTCTCTTCAAAAAGATCCATTAGCCTTTGCTGGTTGCCTCTGGTACGGTAAGGATGTGGATGAGTCGTCTTTGCTGTTTATCTAGATTTCTGAGAAAGGGGACCCCAATGAGTTTTTGGTGTGAAAAATGAATGCATGGTAATATGGATGAATGCTTTATCTTCATTTCTGAGGAGATCCAAAGACTCGTCTATCCCTTTTTTTCTTTCTTTTTTTCTTTTTTGAAAAGCTATATCAACGAGACTTGTCTTTGGATTTCCCTAGATATGAGATATATATACATGATGATATGATGTCATGGTATGCTATGGCATGAAGTCTCAGCTCCACATATTCTGGATAACCATTGCATAGTCCGTTGCACAGGCTGAAAGTAACAGGATCAAAAGTTCGACGTCACAGTCATGGAGTCAAAGTAACCACCCACGAGGTATGTACTAGGGGTTTATCACCTGTCGAACAAGGTTCTAAAGAGTTCTCGAAGTCTACGCTCTTCCTTTGGATATTACCGACGTCCCAATTACTTGGTAATCAGTAATATTCGTAGGAAAAACTCATCTGAGTGCAATATCGCGTGATAACTACTTCTGGATTACTCCATTATAGTCTCCGCATTGCACCTAAAAGGCCAGGATGAGTTAATGGTTCTACGGCCCTCAGCTTCTCGAGTTCCCAGGTCGAAAGCAACGACGTCTTCCCGATTACTCGGTAAACATCACTACTTTCAAGGGGACCTCCACTGAGTGGGGGATTTTCATGCCTTCTTCTTCGGGATTACTCCCTCAAAGTTAACATGACTATACCGTCCGTCCTAATCCTATGTGTAACCCAAGTCCGGGTATGGGACTTATCAAAAGTAAACACCAAACCCAACAACACAATATATCCAGAATATGTGAGTAGCAACAATATATGTAATATATACAAAAGAATAAAATAAATAAAGAGATAAAACAGTAAAGTAAGATAAAACAAATAAATAAACACCCAAAAATACAAATAAACAAAACTAGGAGAGACTCGCTAAAGTTCCCCAGCAGAGTCGCCAGCTGAAACCGCCGGCAGAAAACACAGAGCTGCCACCGAACTTTATTTATCCCGAAGGAAGGGGAAATATCAATAAAACCACAAGGGAATGGATAAGATGGTCTTGCGACCAAGAGAACGGGTAAGGGAGTCGGTTATGTGAGAGGAAGGTATTAGCACCCCTCACATCCGTTGTACTCAACGGGATCCGTTTTGTTTGTTTGTCTTAAAGGGTGTGTTTATCTACAACTATGCTTACTTAAGGGGAAATGAAAGGTTTTTGATTATTGCGTTCGTGAGGGTTTCGTGACCCTTTGCCTACGTATCCAATGAAGGAATCAGAACACCGTAGTTCTTCTAGAAAAAAGTTTATTTGTTTGTGTTTTTTAATGGGCGACAAACGCACGCATTCTAGCAATAGGCACAGCCGGTATCGCGGTAGAATGGAGATAACATGCCCTTTTAGGGGAGTTTTGATTGGTTGAGTGTTTTGCGAGTTTTAGAATAAATTCAAGTAATGATTAAAAGAGTGTTTTTTGGATTTTTGATTTGTGAATGTTAAGTTTCAATTACAAAAGGAAAGGGTTAAGAGGGAGACTAGAAACCTAGTTGTTTGTTATGTACAAGTGTTGAATTAAAAGTCGAGTTTGAAAGAGAAGTTCTATCCTAAAATTATCATGCCAAGGTTTAAAACCAAATATCTAATTCAATATTAAAATGATCCAAACAAAGTTTAATCGTATAATAGAATTCTTAAGAGACGTGTTATCTAGAATCAATCAACCTAAGATAAAAGAAAATACAATTATAATATTTTTGGGGTTTTACAAGTATAAGAAATAATAAGATCAAAGGAAATTAAAACCTGAATTCTAAAACTATCTATGGCTACCGAGTAGGGAAACTGTAATATTAAAATTCTAACAAATAAAAAAAAAGGATTTTGACAGGTTTTAAGTTTTGTACAGGTTAAGGGGTTTCGACAGGTTTCAAGTTTTGTACAGATTAAGGGGTTTTGACAGGTTTCAAGTTTTGTACAGGTCAAGGGGTTTCGATAGGTTTCAAGTTTTGTACAGGTCAAGGGGTTTCGACAGGTTTCAAGTTTTGTACAGGTTAAGGGGTTTCGACAGGTTTCAAGTTTTGTACAGGTTAAGGGGTTTTGACAGTCAGTTAAGTTTGTAGGTTCTAAGGGGTTTCGACAGTCAGTTAGGTTCGAGAGGATGTGGATTTGATAAGGGTTTTTTAAGTGGATTTCTTGTATGTTTCTGTGGAGTTTTGTGTTATTTTGTTAAGTTGAACAGAAATCGCAAGTTCTTTTTGTATGTTGAAGCTCTGTTGTAGTGAATGAGTTGAGTATGAAGGTTGAAAGAGCAAAGGGACCAAGTGTTAAGTGGAAAGTTATTGAAGAGAAGGTTTGTTGTTTTGTTTTTTATCATTTCAGTTTTAATGCTTACACAAACAATAATTTACATACCATTTCCATACGATTTCAGGATGGTGACAAATATTCGAACAAACGGAAAGATCAAACATTCATGGGAAATAATTATTAGCATTATAGAAACATGATTGTATCAAGAAGTAGACAAAGGAAGCAATGGTGATATGAGGTTACCAACCTGGACGAAGTTTTTCCCGGTAGACTCCTTCCTCGATCCTTTCCTTCTCCTCTTGATTCTGGTTTCGTTGGTTTTGGTTGGCTTTGTGTTTGCTCTGTTGTCTTGGTTCTTTGGCTAATGCAGTTTTTTGCAATTTTGGCTTTTTACTGGTTCTTTTGGGTGGACAGTGTGTGGATTTTTTAGGCTTTTTGTTCACAGTTTGTGGTTGGTTTTTTGGTTTTTTAAGCTATGTGTTCCGATGCTTAATGAAACAGTGGTGTGTTTCTTTATAGTGCAGGGGTGGAAATGGGGGGGGGGGGGGAATTGGTGAGATTTAAACAATGTCGGAATGCTATTTTGATCCTTTCTAATGTTGTTTTTGTGTTTTTTCATTTTTATATAAGTTATACACATCAGGCCTGGTTTTGCATAGCAGGTTTTTTGGACTGGTTTTGGACAGTTTTGTAGCAGGTTTTTCTGTGTTGTTTTGGCATCTTACAGCAGGCATTGGAGCAGCAACAACAGATTTTTGGAGTGTTGTATTTGGCTATTTTGGACTAAAGTACCTTTTATTGAGAAAAAAAGGGTACATAGTTTTTTGCCAATTTATCCAAGAATGATATTATCCAATGAATAAACCTTCGAACCCTTAGGAAATGTATCACAAACTTGTGTAAGCCTCTGATTATGTAAAGATTTAGAAGCAGCATAGCATTGAAAATGAGATTTGATCTTGAGTCGAATGCAAGAATGGGATCGAAACACACTTGTTCGAAGGAAGCCTTTCCCTCAGTCAAAGCTTGTGGTCGAAACAAGCTAATGCCCAGTCGAAGCTTGTATCAAAGGAAACATACTGTCAAATCGAAAGCTCAAGCTCGAAGGAAGCACATTTCCCAATCGAAGCATGTGGATCGAAACAAACATAAAGGGAGTCATTGTCTTGTGTCTTTTTAGCATGAGGGAAGTTCCTGGCTTCTAAATTGAAGGGCGCTTTTTTCAAGGGAAGCAAGAACTTAGTCAAATCTTGTATGAAGATACCTCTTGGCTCAAATGAAACTTGTATGAAGCAAATTATGCAAGATGCCCTTTGTGCAAGTGGATTCGAAGGATGCATAGAGATGGTTACTTTGTCCCATCGAAACTTGTCCAAACGAAGCAAGCATGCAGGCAGCAAACTTGTCCAGTTGAAGCAGGTTTGTAGGCAGTAAACTTGTCCAAATCGAAGTAGGCTTGCAGGCAGCACGCTTGGTGAATCGAAAAGGTTTCCTTGCAGGGGGCATGTGTGGCCAACATGTCATGGCCTGTGATTGCAAGCATGTAGGCAGCACACTTGTCCAATCGAAAGGCTGAATCAAAGGAGGTTTCAAATCCAAATGAAGGATGTACCTAAACTTGCATTCGAAGGAGGCTTTAAGTTCAAAATGATGGACATGCCCAAGTTGCATTTGAAGGAGGCTAAGAGTCAATCGAAGGGTGCTGAATCGAAGGAGACCTGTTTTCCTCCAAATTTGTCAAAATAATATTTTTATCTGTTTTCTCTCTTTTTGACAGTTTCCTTTTAATTTTGGTACTGGAAGATCCCAGTGCACTTGTGCAAACTTAAACCCTGAGAATCCTTGTGAGAAAGGCCTAATACACTGATCTTTGAGCCACCCTCGAGGCAGGCGACAGAAAAATCTTCACAGAAACCAAAAACTCGAAATCATAACATCTTGACCAGCACACATAGGGAAATAAACCATAATCCAAGCTCTGAAAAAATTGAGCGAGAACCAACCTTGTAACGTGATGACAAAATTCGTTCCACGATCCACTAATCGAGAACCATATGCGCTTCCTTTTTACCTTATAAGAAAACCTCAAAACAAGATTAGACAAAAAGAGGTCGTAGCCCTAATACTTCAAACCAAAGCGCCTGATTCCCCGAGATGCGGGATATGCAAATGACTGAATGATAAAATGATGCAAATGGAATGCAAAGTTTGAAGCCAGACAAGAATAAAAGAGATAGGGAATATTTGGGGTACGACACAAAGGTTGTCTTCTCCATGTCTTCAGGAGCCATCTTAATCTGGTTTTAACCGGAGAAACCATCCATAAAGGAGAAGACCTTATGTTGTGCGGTGTTGTCAACCAGAACGTTGATATGAGGTAGAGGGAAATCATCCTTGGGGCTTGCCCTGTTCAGATCCCTATAATCAACACACATTATAACTTTACCATCCTTCTTCGGTACAGGAACCACATTGGCAACCCACTGCGGGTAAGAAGTAACTGCTAGAAAACTGGCGTCAAACTGTTTCATCACTTCAGCCTTGATTTTCTCAGACATATCTGGGCGCATTCGGTGGACTTTCTGTTTCACTGGAGGACAGTCTTCCTTGGTAGGAAATCGGTGAACCACAATATCGGTATCCAACCCGGGCATATCTTTATAAGACCGGGCAAAGATCTCCACATAGTCACGCAGCATCTGAATCAACCGTTTCTTAACACCAGCCTCTAGATTTGCACCGATCTTGACCTCTTTCTTGTCTACCTCTGTACCCAGATTCACTGATTCCACGTGCTCTTCATGTGGCTGTATGGCCCTCTCTTCTTGAAGCAACAGTCTAGCAAGTTCACCAGGAACTTTGCAATCATCTTCACCTTCGTCTTTGGCTAAGTTGATTGGACTTTCAAAGTCATAACTGGCAATAGCAGAGTCGTTACCAGTGAGATCCGGAGTGGATGTAGACCTGTATATGTGAGTGTGTGTAAAATAGATGTTTTGCAATATATAATAAAAGAAAAACAAGGAGCGCAAAATTTGAAATGCAAGAAACGTCCAATGCTTTTATTAATGATATATGTAGATGACACACATAAAGCCCTCACAAATGAAGCCACGGTGCCCCGGGTAAGACACCGGGCCGTAAAATTCAAAACATTGTCCGTTACAAATTCAAAACAAAAATCTCATTATTGGGTAATAAAAGAAATTGGGACGAAGTCCTTTGCCGTCCAGTTGCTTAGTCCACCATCAGCAGTGGGGTAGATCCAACTGTCGAACTCAGACTCTTCAACATCGTCTTCAATGGCATTCACTCCTGAATTGCTGATAAACAAGGGAGGTCTTCCGGCCAGTGCATTCCAAACAGCCCTCTGAGCTTCTACAGTGAAACCCAAACCAAACTTGTTAGTTTTACGTGCAAAATCAGGGAGTTGTCCCTAATTCGCACACCCACGTTTCTCGACAACAGCCCGGGCATCCTTGAAGGAAGCCATCTTCATTGGAGGATCTTCAACAACAGTCTCAGTTAATGTCAGCGTTTGGGGAACCTCTTCAAAATGTTGAAACGGGGTCTCAATGAACTCCCCATCCATCTCTACATATCGGAAAGAGTTGAGGTGGCTCACCATGTACTCCTCCTCTCCTTTTACTGTCACTACTTTCCCTTTCACTGGGTACTTTAGCTTCTGGTGGAGCGTAGACGTCACTGCCCCAGCTTTGTGGATCCATGGACGACCCAGCAAACATGAATAAGATAGTCGAATGTCCATCACATAGAATGTAGATGCGAAAACCTAAGAACCAACCTTAATCGGAATATCCACTTCTCTGTGTACCATTCTTTTAGATCCATCAAAGGCCCTGACTACAATGTTACTCGGCTTTAGCTCTAGCCATTCACAGTCTAACCGGTCTAGTGCCTTTTTAGGTAGAACATTCAGCGAAGACCCAGTATCTACTAACACATGAGCTAGAGTAGTGCCCCTGCATTCAATGGAGACATGCAGGGCATCATTGTGATTCTTCCCCTTAACAGTCAAGTCAGCGTCAGAGAAACCCAACCCATTATCAGCAGTCAGACTAGCCACACAATCTTTAAACTAATCAGCTGATGTTTCTTGCGGTACGTGCGCAGTCTTCGGGAAAGCAATCAGAGTCTTGGCATGGGCTTCTGAGCATAGAAACAGTGACAACATAGAGATTTTGGACGGGGTTTACCCCAGCTGCACGACTACATTGTAGTCGCTCTTTTTGATGATCTATAAAATTTCCTCCATCTCTTGTCTAGAGGCTTCAACAGTAATCTTCTTCGGCGCCTCCGTCTGGGAAGGCTCATCAGTGGTCCCTTTGCCCCGAGCATCAGATGACTCAGAAACAGGGGTAAGAATTAGAGCTTGAACAGGGACAGTAACAGGCACACTGGCAGGTGTAATAACAACAGGCTTCCGGACAGTTGGTGGAGAGATCTCATGGGAGAAAAGCCTTTTGTTGCGGGTGACTTTACTGGATCCAACAATATTGATGACGTCAGTATCAGCATCCAAATCTTGTTTAACTTCGTGATAATACACGTCAGCCCCGTAGTGCCAAGGGACAGCTTTATCAGATGTATAGGGGATAGGCCCAGGAACAGTGATGATCAACGGTGCAATTTTTGGAACAGATGTAATTCTAACAGGCTTTCTTGAGGAAGCCTTGGAAGAATTGTCGAAAATGGTGATTATAGCAACTTCTTCAGTAGGAACCAAAGGAACAAAAGTCTTCTCAAACAGAATTTCTTTATTATCCATCAGGCGTTGGACACCTGACTTCAAAAGATGGCAACCAATAGGTAGGACAGCACACATACGGCAACCTTCGTCACAGCCCAGAAATAAACCGGCTAACAAAAGGTTCTTCTTCACAGTCATCAAGGGAGTAACAATTTCTTTCACAGAAACCACAAACGAGTCTTCATCTATAGCATTCACTCCATGCTTGGGCAGGGGAGCTGTCACAACATTAGGTCTTTCAGGTGCTTCGAACTCAATCTCCTTAGCATCAATTAAGTCCTGTACTTTGTTCTTTAAGACCCAGCAGTTATCCGTGTCATACCCCGGGCTACTAGAGTGAAAAGCACAATGGGCATTCGGATTATACATGGGTGATGCAGTATTGGGAGTCTTCGGGGCCTCCTTCAGAATCACCAAGTTGGTTTTCAATAACTACGGCAGAATTTGGGATAAAGTCATGTTGAGCTGAGTTAATTGTCTTCGAGGTCTCTCAGCCCTTGGCTGATTGTTGCGTGGAGGAGCAACAGTAGGTCTTGATATAACAACCGCATTAACAACTTGGAGGTGTTCAGGTCTATTATGGCTCTTTGAACTATAAACAGCACTGGACTCCTTCTTAAAAGGTTTCTTCTTGGTGCTTGACGAAGCACCCTTCTGTATTTTACCAGATTTGATACCAGCCTCTATCCTTTCCCCTGTCATAATCAGCTCCGTAAACCCGGACGAAGAACTTCCAATCAGATGGTTGAAATACGGACCAGACAAGGTCCCCATAAACATATCCACAAGCTCCCGATCAGCCAAGGGTGGTTTCACTCTACCAGCGAGGTCCCTCCACTTCTGAGCATAATCTTTGAAACCTTCGCCCGCACCCATAGACATACCCTGGAGTTGGGTACGCGTGGGAGCGAGGTCGGCATTGTATTGGTACTGCTTGTAGAAAGCAGCAGCCAAATCTTCCCAATTACGAATACTAGCTCCTTCCATCTGGTAAAACCATTCAAGCTGAGTCCCTGAGAGACTATCTTGAAAGAAGTGGATCCAGAGGTTCTTGTCAGCGGTGTATGGCTGAATCTTCCTAACATACGACCGGAGGTGCAGTTTCGGGCAAGAAACTCTGTCGTATTTAGCAAAGGCTGGTGCTTTGAACTTGTGGGTAATCACCACCCCAGATGACAAACCCAGATCACCAAAGTCCAGACCAGGCACTTTCTGAACTTCCATCGCACTCAACCGGTCTTCCAGTTGCTTGTATCTATCCTCAGCCGGAGGATACTGGTCTTCGTCAAAGTCATTCTCGTTGTCTGAAACTACAGGGCTAGGAGCCCTCCTTTCTTCCTGATTATCTCCCCCTCCAGATGTGTGAGTCAAATCAACCTCCTCCCGCAAATTGTTTCCGAATTTGTGACCCATATTAAATAAGACCGTCTTCTTCTTCTTCTTCTTCTTCTTCTCTTTCAAGATAAGGGTCTTCATATCTTGCTGACCCTTGGCGAGGTTCATGAACAATTCCTGGAACTGGGCGTTTTGGGCTTGCAGAGCCTTGATTGCTTAATCAGTTGATGGTTCAGAAGACATGATGCTAAAATAAACAGCGAAGAAGATGAGAGACCTGTAATGGATACCTGTTTATGAGGTGCATGGGAATGATATGTGTATGACATTATTTCAAAGACTTTAGGGATTCAAATTTGTAAACCATAATGAAACACACTTTTATTAGATAAACTTTGAATTCAATTGTTCAACAAATTCCTTTAAGGCATTACAAGAAAGAAAAACTGAAAAGTAAATCAAAACTAGCAATAGTCAAAAGACAATCAGTGCTCCCATGGTCGTTTCTTGTCGGTGCGGACATAGTCGTTGAGGATCCGCTCGTTCTCCAGCTGCCTTGTCAACTTTGGAATCTTCTGCTCTTGCTCGTGATACTTTTCTCTATAAGTATCCGCTCCTCTCTCAGCTGCATCAACGATCTCTTTAATGCCCCAATGTCAGTAGGCATGTAAGGGTGTAGGATGGTAGGAGGAACCCTCTCTTCATCAACAACCTCAACCATTATAGGCAAGACGGCTTCATACGGCGTTCCCAGCTTTTGGGCACAGATACGAACCCATCGAAGATATGGCTCCATTAGAAGAGAAGTCTTCGCACCTAACTCATGTGGATCAGACCGGTGAACTCTATCCCAAGCCCTTATGAATCTGTGGTGTTGCTCGTCACTATACCCTTGGAAATTAAAGACAATGCTCGGCATCAGCAACTCATAAGGTCCTTCTCTTCTAGCTCGCCCAAACTGACGTAAGGCCAAACACGGATTATAAGTGATTCCCCCATTGGTTCCTATCAGTGGAACATTGGGGTATTCCCCACATCGATCAATAATAGCCACATCTTCCATGCCCTTGATAGTCCAAATGATGTCATTATGAGAGAGAGACATAATCCTATAGGCCCAGCCCATGCCTTCCTTGTTCTTCAAAACTGATTTGGGGAGGTGTGAAATAAACCACCTCTCCAGCAATGGTGCACAGCTCATAAGGGTTCCTCGTTTCCGAGCAGTACGGGCATAAAGAGAGTGAAGAATGTCACCCAAGAGAGTGGGTACATGATTACCGGATATGAAAATCTTCACAACATTCACGTCGATGAAGGAATCTGAGTTAGGAAACAGCACCAAACCATATATAAGAAGATCCAGAATGTTTTCAAATGCCTGGAAGTATAGACTGTCCCAGAAATGATTAGGTTTACCAACCAAGAACTTAGTCAAAAAGCCTTTTGTCCCACTTCTAGTCTCCCAATTAGACATTACCTCAGCCTTTGTCATATGGAGGGCTGGAGCAATCTCTTCTGGTCTAAGAACTTTCTCCCAACCTGTGAACGGGGTCTGCTCCAGAATAGAGATACCAAGCAGATCAGAGAACTCCTCCAGAGTGGGGACCAACTGGTAGTCCGGAAAAGTAAAGCAATGGTACAGTGGATCAAAGAACTGGACTAAGACACTCATCATCTTCTCGTCCAATTTGGAAGTGACCAAACCCAGGAGGTGACCATGTCTTTTGATAAAGGAGGAAGTATCTGAAATCTTTGCAACCAATTCCTTGAGCTGAGTGGGAATCTGGACAAAGTTGATCCGAATGGTGTTTCTATGCATGGGTTCCATGACCTACAAAACAGAACAAAGATGAATCCCTCATGTCTTTGAAATAGGTTAGTCTAATGCAAGATGCATGCAATGTCATGATGTCATGATGTTATGATAGAAATCACACCACAAGTATCCACAAATAGCAAACATGGTAAAGGCACACAAGTCACACAGATAGCCCTTAGATTTCAGGCTGGCAAGGAGCTTAGGTACTACCCTCTTTCAGTTCAGTTGGTTCAAACCTGTCCTAAAAATAGTAACCGGGTTCTGGAGGATCTCAATATCACTGACTACCCTCGATCGGTCATAATTCCAGTTTAGCAACCTTTTCTTGCGTCCGGAATCATCGCGAGAGTTTAGTCTTAATGAGTGTAGCCTACTGCTACTGTTCTATGGCCAAGTTGGTCAATTTAAAGGTTCTAAGGTCAGTTGGTGCTTAATGACCCCTTAGAAGACCTATATTCTCCTCGTTGTGCCACAAGGGATATCGGTACAAACTAAAGTGCCACACCAACATAGCTACTGCTTCAACCGTATCGGTCTACACCGTACAGTTCCCTCACAGTTTATTACTACTTACCTAAATGGTATCCCCCAGATCCAGGTTAGGATCTATAGTAACTCTGATTCAAACCCACAAAGATAAAGCATACAAGTCAAATAATTGAAAACAATATGAACTATTACTAAGGTACACCCCACTTATTAATGCTTCCCCGGCAGAGTCTCCAGTTCTGTGATACGGTGGGAAGAACTGACTGTTTTTTGGAATGCTGGTTTGCATTTTGCGTTTGTTTTTGCAAAATGTCGTGGTAAGCAAGAGTCGCCACCGACTTTTATTTTATCCAACAAGGAAAGGAAAAAAGCACAGAAAAATTCCTTTTTCGAGATTTTCTAGGTATGGGGGGGTAGATTATAGAAAGGGAAGGTATTAGCACCCCTTCTATCCGTGGTTATCCACGGGCTCTTAGGTACTTGCTCAATTGTTTTCAAAATTGTTTTCTTTGTGCTTGTGGGTTTGAAAAAGTTTTTGAAAACTTTGATTTAACTCTTGCTTCTGTCCTCAAGAGCGTATGAAGTATTTTTGAAAATTTTGTTCGAAAAGTGTAAGTGTGAAAAAAGATTTTGTTTTGTGAAAGAGAAAGTATCTAAGAACCATCTACCTACTCGAAAAAGGAATCGTTCTATGTTAATTTCCTTTAGACAATTCTATCTTACTATTGATGAGTAGGTAGCCCTGTCGTTGGAGTTTGAGGGTCAATTCGAATGCGGGACTTGCGGTCACTAAAGCAATGTTAGGACGCCTTAGCGGTAACCCTAATGTCTTAGATCATTTGTTGAGGCAACAATATCTGAGGCAACCATTTCGAGGCGACTATGATCTTTTAGACAAGAGGGCGACCTCTAAAACAACCTGTACTTAATGACCGCGTACGAAGGCAACCAAGTGGGGTGTACCCTAGGAGTGCGCATGTGCGAGTGTGTCGTTTTCAGTTATTTTTATCTTTGTACATGTTAAGGGTGATCTAATTTGATTTTAGGTTAAAACATTCAGTCTTATCATGCAACCCTATTAGCAAACATCTAACAGTTATAATTTGCGGAAATAAAATGCGGAATTTAAATTACAAGGCGTCGGGTATTTACATCACCAAAGACAAACCCTTTGAAAAATAAATAAAGCGATAAAAAATAATTAAAAGTCCTATTAACTATTACAATCCAGGAACAAGTACATTATTGGATAAAAGAAAATAAATCGCGGTGCAAAATTTAATCGGACGCAAGATTAGGGTTTTGACCCTTTAAAGAAGACATATTTTTGTTGTTTTTATTTTAAGAAAGAAATTAACCTAAATTAATTACTAAATTGAATTAGTAAATTAATTAATTAAAAAATTAACTATGACATATTTTTTTATTTTTGTTTTAAGAAAGAAAAATAAAATAGTTAATGTTAGTAATTAAAACCTAATCAAATTTAATTTAATTATAATTATTTATAAAAAATAGGTTAAAGTTATTCTAATTAAAACCTAAATTAATTTAATTAGTGTTTATTAATAAAAATAAAAATAAAAATTTGATTAAATATAAAAAATATTTTTGTGATTTTATTTTATAAAGAAAAGAATTTTTTGATTGATTAGTAAATAAAATAAAAATTAAATCAATAAATAAATAAACAAAAAGAAATATGAGAGAGGAGTATGGGCCTGTTTTTTTGTGGTGTGGATAGCAATCTGAAGGCCCATTAGAGCTGGCCTTGTTGACTTTTTTGGATTTGGTGTGCATGCATGGACCAACGCCTATGGTGATCCTTCAGCTTGGACTCTCAGATCTGGCCTTTAGCCATCTGTCCCTTGGATGCCTGAGGGAGCATGATAGTTCTCAAACCCAAGCGTGTACCTGATTGCCTGCAAGAAATTTGGAAAATGCAAATTGCTGGAGGCAGGGATCGAACCCCTGACCTCCAGCCTTTGGGTCTCTAAGCGCCTATGTGGCCACCATTGGGACGCTTTGTTGTCTTTGTTACTATAATGCAAAACATATATTACATAAAAAAAATAATTGCCAGAAATTAAAAAAACGTGCGCGTGGTTTGAATGTTGCAATGGATGGATGCCACGTATTGTCTTCAACCTCTCGTTCGTGGCTAAAAATACATAGGCCTATACCAACGGACAGAAGTCCGTAGCTACAACATGGTTCATCTCAAAAATCTTCCTCAGGCCACAAAAATGAATTCCAAGGGCATGGTTGTGTTCGTCTTATCATCCCGGTCACAACCATACCCTTCTTGGTGGTCAATTATTCCTGAAACAAAAACACCCAAAAATATCCAAGAAACCCTAGTTATGGCATTTTGCGTTACAGGTTAGATAAACAAAATTGAACGATGCAAATAGCTTGGAAATGTCGTGAGGATTATAAATATGCAGTTAGTTTGTACAAATGATGCAAGAATGGAGAGTTACGATTTCAAGAAAAGAGCTAGGTATCGTGACACTTACAGCGCTTGTGAATGTCTGAGAACGCTTGCTTTTGATCCAGATTGCTTGTGTGAACACCCAGGGAAAGATTGGGACAGGTCTCAGCTTCTGAAAATGCCTCTAGCTATGAATTCAATTCCAAGCTTTTTAGTGAATTTTTCAACTTTTGTCTTGCCTCTGCCTGCAGCTTTTAACCCTTATTCACGTCCCTTTGGCTTGCTTATGTAGTGTGTAGTGTATTAAGGTAACAAACTTGATTCAAATCTTGCTCCAATAATGATTGCCAATTTGATTTGATTCTCCATTACTAAACCTTCCAAATTTGCCAAATCTCAATCTTTTTGCACATGAATTGATCTGATTCGATTTTGATGATGTTAATGATGGTAATCAAATCCTAAAATAGCCAAAAGATCTCATGTAATCAAAGTTTTGGATTTTATATGATCTTATTTGATTAAAAATGAATAAATTCAATAAAAAATCAAATAAAATAATAAAAATGAAATATGAGCTCATGGCTGAAGCTAGGACACGTGGGCAATGATGCAAGCTCAAATCAAGTGGAAAAGAATGATCCCATTTGACAAAATTTGAAGTTTTGGGGATAGTTGATTTTTGGTAATTTTGCAAAAAAGTCCAACTTCAACAATGCATAGCTTCTTCAATTTTGAACTTTTGGAAGTGTTCTTGGACTTTTTAAAAAGCTTGAGATGTCCTATAACCAACCCTTTTGGTCTCATCTCATTTTGATATTCCATGCTCAAGTTATAAGCTTTGGAAAAAAAAGTGTTTTTGTTGACTTTCAAAAATAACCTATAATGTCCAAATTTATAACTTCTTGTGAGTGCATTTTTTGATCTTGGGGTATGAAGATGGATTGTAGGGAATTGCATCCTATTTAAAATGAGCTTTGTATGGGTCATTTATCATAAAGTATGAGAAAGTTATGCTTGGTCAAAGTTGAGTTGACTTTTCCTACAAAACCCTAATTTAGCAACTTTTGAGTCTTGATGAATTGTGAGCAATCCTTGATGAATCATGATCAACCCTTGATCAAATGATGAAATATCCTTAAAAATGAGAATGTTGACAAAAAATCTTGAAGTTTGACTGTATGTAGGTCACAGTTGACTTTTGCCCTAGCACTGTCGATTTTTGGACCCTTTGAGCAATTAACTGAGCAAACTTCCTCTGCAAAGCTTGAAGTTTGACATGGATGATCTTGAGAACATATTAGGACATTGGGGAGAACTTGAGGTCATATGGACTCGAGGATCTTGATGCAACACAAAACCCTAATTTGGGGTAGACTGCCTTAGGAGATAGCTTGTCTGTCCAACTCTTGAGCAACCTTGAGCCACTTGGAGATTTTCTTGCAATGTTTTGAGAAATATGAGAGGAAAAATTTTGGGGTACAACATGGGGATAATGAAAACCCTTGACTGCTGCCAGGGAAAATAAATCCTTGACCGCTGCTGGAGATTCAAAATCTTTGTTTGTTGAGGATGAGAAATCCTTGGTGACTGTTGGGGATATGGGAATCCTTCAAGTCTTGAAATTGGAATATTGACAAAAATATGTTGTGAGAGTAATGCCGAATACTGCTTGAGAAATTTGTTTGTAGAATCCTAAGAACTTTGATGACGTCTACTGGTGATTACACAAAGGGAATCCTTATTCTGCTAGGGAAAAGGGAAAACTCTGATGACTTTTGCGGGGAATTAAGAATGAGAATCTTCATTCCGGTGACCTTACTGGGGAATAGTAAAAACTCTACGGGGAAGAAGGATTACTACTGGGGAGTAGGTCCAAGAGTTTGGGTTATCTGCCACTCTATTGGGGAATTATCCTAGGTTGGGAAGAGACAAAAGTTAACTATTATCTAGTTGATTTCCAGGCTTCAAGACAATTTGCTGGGGAGTTAGGAGAAAACTGAATGGTTTCCGCTAGAGATTGGTAGTTGGAAATCTTGACTGGACTGGGGAAGAAGGTTTCATCTCTGTTGGGGATCTGTAATTCAAAGTTTTTGCTCCGCTGCGGATTGGGAGTTTGAAAACTTAACTCTGATGGGAATTAAGGGTTTGAAATTATAACTCCGTTGGGGATATGTATTTCAAGGTTTTAGCTCCGCTGGGGATCTGGATGATGTACTGTAGGGATCCCTCATGGAATAGCCTAAAGACGTTTTCCTATCCTTTCAATCTGTCAGTAATTGTTCTTTTCCATCCTGTTTATTTGTAAACAGTAATTATGTTCAAATGCATATGTTCATCAATGAATCATTGGACGCTTTTGCAAATAAAAACACAAGTGTAAAAGAAAAGAAGGCAAATAGTTTTCTGTACTTTGAAAGAGACATCTTTGTATTTACTTTGAATAAGTGTTTTGTACAAAGGAGACAGACATCCTAGTAAGAGGATGGTGTCATAAAAGTAAGAAAAATTTATACAAAGAATAGCTATGTGTGAAAAAATCCCATGGGGTTCCCATTCTGCTATAGCCTTCGTGTCTCCGAATATCTTGTCCATCTGTTGCCTCGTCCGAAGATGACTGGATTGATCAGAAGCTCAGAGTTTGTCAGTGAAGAGATTATCCTTAAAGTGATCCGACGAGACATATTCATACGCTTTAATTCCCTAACTTTTGCCTGGACCGCCCTTTCGGGCAGTCCACCGGGAAACCCTTTTTTGCCCAAGTCGCCCTTTCGGGTTTTCAACTTGCCGGGTGTATAGATTTTTTTTATTTATCCCTAATTTTTGCCTGAACCGCCCTTTCGGATTTTCGATTCACCGGGATGCCCCTTTTTTTGCCTAGGTGTGTCAACCTAGCGGGTTTTTTATGCGTAGTATCTTTTGACTATGTTTGCATTCGCAGGGTGCGGCAGGTCGTCGCCGTCCATGGTGGTTAAAATCATTGCCCCACCAGAAAAGATGTTCTTGATTACAAATGGTCCTTCATAAGTAGGAGTCCATTTTCCCCTGGGATCACTTTGTGGAAAAATGATGCGCTTGATCACTAGATCCCCGACTTGATACACTTGTCGTCTGACTTTCTTGTTGAAACCCTTGATCATCCGCTTTTGATACGTCTGACCATGACAAACAGCAGTAAGTCTCTTCTCGTCAATTAAGTTCAACTGATCAAGTCGGGTCTGGATCCAATCATCTTCACTCAAACCAGCATCTCTCATGATTCTCAAGGAGGTAATCTGAACCTCGATAGGCAAGACAGCTTCCATGCCATAGACTAAAGAATAGGGTGTTGCCCTAGTTGATGTGTGCGCCGTGGTACGATACCCATGAAGAGAAAACGGTAACATTTCATGCCAGTCCTTGTATGTGACTGTCATCTTTTGTATGATCTTCTTGATATTTTTATTCGCAACTTCGACAGCACCGTTCATCTTTGGCTGATAGGGAGATGAATTGTGATGTTGAATCTTGAACTGCTTGCACAGGGCGGTGATCATAGTATTGTGAAGGTTTGTACCGTTTTCAGTGATAATCCTTTCGGGGATACCGTACCGACAAATAAGGTTCTGCTTCATGAAGCGGGAAACAACATTCTTAGTAACGAATTTGAAGGAAGCTGCTTCGACCCACTTGGTGAAATAGTCAATGGCCACCAGAATGAAGCGGTGTCCATTGGATGTTGTAGGCTTGATCTCTCCAATCATGTCGATTCCCCACATAGAGAATGGCCAAGGAGTTGTTAAGACATTTAGAGGAATTGGAGGCACGTGTACCTTGTCGGCATAGATTTGACATTTATGGCATGTCCGGGAGTGTTGATAGCAGTCAGCTTCCATGGTAGACCAATAATAGCCTTCCCTTAGAATCTTCTTAGCCACCGTATGCCCGCTAGAGTGCGTGCCAAATGTACCTTCATGTAATTCAGCCATAATCCTTTCAGCTTCAACCTTGTCCACACAATGGAGCAGAATAGAATCATGATTGCGCTTGTACAGGATGCCATTACTTTGGAAGAACTTAGCTGAGAACCTCCTTAAGAACTTTTTGTCATTGACCGTAGCTCCTTCAGGATAATCTTGAGCCTCGAGATACCTTTTGACTTCATGAAACCATGGCTGGTCCACTACTTCTTCGGTATTAATCTCGTGACAGTGTGTCGGTTCGTCCATCCTTTCAATGGTGATTTGAGGAGCCTTATTATCCCAGTTAAGTTTAAACATGGATGACATTGTAGCTAGAGCATATGCTAGCTGATTTTCTTCTCGCGGGAAGTGCTCGAAGGTAATCTGCTCGAAATGTGGTAACAACGTCAAGACATGTTCTTTGTAAGGGATGAGGTTTGGATGCTTAGTGTCCCACTCTCTTTTGATATGACTGATGACCAAGGCTGAGTCCCCAAACATAATTAAAGATTTGATTCCCAAGTCTATGGTAGCCTTGAGTCCAAAGATGCAAGCTTCATACTTTGCCCATGTTGTTCGTACAGTTGAAGCAAAGTCGGGCAGTGAAAGGTGTATGGCAACCCTCTGGGGAGATGAGCACAGCACCGATACCGTTACCAAGCGCATTGGAGGCCCCATCAAAGTACAGGGTCCATCGGGATCCTTGTTCAGGTTCTTCATATGGTATGTTCTCTTCAATGTTGTCCAATGTCATGATGTCTTTGTCGGGGAAGTTGAACTTCATGGATTGGTAATCTTCTACAGCTTGATGGGCCAGATGGTCAGCTAGCACACTCCCCTTTATAGCTTTTTGGGTCGTGTACTGTATATCGTATTCCGTTAGGATCATCTGCCATCTGGCTATCCTTCCGGATAAAGCAGGCTTCTCAAAGATGTACTTGATCGGATCCATCTTAGATATCAGCAAAGTGGTATGAGTCAACATATACTGCCTTAGCTGGCGAGCAGCCCATACCAAAGCACAGCAAGTTTTCTCTAGCAGTGAATATCTTGTTTCACAGTCGGTAAACTTTTTGCTAAGGTAATAAATGGCATGCTCTTTTCGGCCAGACTCGTCATGCTGCCCCAGTACGCACCCCATTGAATTCTCTAGGACGGTCAGATACATGATTAGCGGTCTTCCTTCAATAGGTGGCATCAAGATAGGAGGTTCTAGTAAATACTCCTTGATTTTATCGAAAGCAACTTGATAGTCATCATTCCATCGAACTACCTGATCTTTCTTCAACATCTTGAAGATTGGTTCACAAGTAGATGTTAGGTGAGAAATGAACCTAGCAATGTAGTTTAAGTGTCTCAAGAAACCTCTGACCTCCTTCTCAGTGCGAGGATCAGACATTTCTTGTATAGCTTTGACTTTGGCAGATCAACCTCGATGCCTTTGTTGCTGACAATGAAACCTAGAAGTTTACCGGACCGGACTCTGAATGTACACTTGTTTGGGTTCAATCTGCGCTTGTACTCCTTCAACCTGACAAATAACTTTTGCAAGTGATCAAGGTGTTCTTCTTCAGTTTGTGATTGGGCTATCATGTCATCTATGTAGACCTCTATCTCATGATGTATCTTATCATGAAACAAAGCTACCATGGCGCGTTGATAGGTTGCCCCGGCATTCTTCAGTCTGAATGGCATCACTTTGTAGCAGAATGTACCCCATTGTGTAACAAAAGTAGTCTTCTCCATGTCTTCAGGTGCCATTTTGATCTGGTTATAGCCTGAGAATCCGTCCATGAAAGAAAATACTTTGTGCTGAGCTGTGTTGTCAACCAGGATGTCAATATGCGGAAGTGGAAAGTCATCTTTAGGGCTGGCCCTGTTTAAATCTCTATAATCCACGCACATTCTCACTTTGCCGTCCTTTTTAGGCACGGGCACAATGTTAGCAACCCATTGAGGATAGGAAGTAACAGCAAGAAATCCAGCATTGAACTGCTTCATAACTTCTGCTTTGATCTTCTATGACATGTCAGGTCTCATGCGGCGGACCTTTTGCTTAACTGGTGGATAATCTTCTCTTGTGGGGAGACGGTGTACCACAATGTCTGTATCAAGTCCCGGCATGTCTTTGTATGACCAGGAAAAAATCTCAACATATCCATGTAACAGCTGAATTAGGCGCTCCTTGACACTTGGCTCTAGGTTGGCACCCACTCTGATTTTCTTTCTGTCTTCCTCAGTACCCAAGTTGATTGTATCCAACAGTTCCTCATGAGGCAGGATATTTCTTTCTTCTTGTTGTAACAATCTGGCCAATTCCCCTGGCACCTCACAATCTTCCTCACCTTCGTATTCGGCTTGGTAGACTAGATCTTCAGAGTCACTGAAGGCTATAGCAGTATCGTTACCCATGGGTTCCGGAGTGGAAAGGTACCTGCATTTGTGAGTGTGGGTGTGTGTAAGGGCATAGCCATCTTAAAACAACAAAATGTAAAAGAAAGACAATGAGCACAAAAGGTTTATATATGAAAAGCGTCCATGATTCATTAAAATGACATATGAAATGAAGATAAAGACCCTTACAAATGGACCTATGTGCCTCGGGTAAGACACACGGTTGAAAAAGTACAAATTGTTTGTGAATTATTACAGTCCAACAGAAATGGAAAAGATAAATTACTGATTTATGAAAGTAATCGGAACAAAGTCTTTTGCTTCCCAGTTGCACAGTCCTCCACCAACAGTAGGAAAAATCCAGTCTTCTAAGCTACCCTCTTCTTCACTGTCCTCTAGTGCATTAACCCCTTGATGGCTGATCTTCACAGGTGGCCCTCCGGCACGGGAGCGACGCACGGCCTTCTGAGCAGTTGAAGTGAATCCCAGGCCAAACTTGTCTGATTTGAAAGGAAAGTCGGGAAGCTACCCCCAGATAGTGGATCTGCCTTCTTCCATTACTGCCTTTGCATCTTTTAGAGAAGACATCTGAGGTACAGGTCTTGTGATCACAGGAGTTGAGGATACCGCCTTGGTCGCTGCTATTTCCTGAGAAACTTCTTCAAAATGTTGGAAAGGGGTCTCTATGAATTCGCCATCTAACTCCACATAACGGAAGGAATTCAGATGACTAATCATATATTCCTCCTCACCATGGACATTTATGATTTTCCCTTGGACGGGGTACTTGAGCATTTGATGCAAGGTAGAAGTGATAGCTCCAGCATTGTGAATCTAGGGACGTCCCAACAGGCAAGAGTAAGAAGGACGGATTTCCATCACGTAGAATGTTGAATTGAACGTCTGGGTACCCACTTTGATCAGGATGTCCACCTCTCCATGGACCATTCTTTTAGAGCCCTCAAATGCTCTCACAATGATATTGCTGGGTTTCAGGGTTAGGCCTTCACAATCCAACCTATCAAAGGCTTTCTTTGGCAAGACATTTAGAGATGATCCAGTATCAACCAAAACATGAGCTAGGGTGGTTCCCCTACACTCCACTGAGACATGTAGTGTGTCGTTATGTTTTATCCCTTTAGAGGTCAGGTCGGCATCGGAGAAACCCAAGCCATTGTCGGCTGTTAAACTGGCCACGCACTCTTGGAATTGATCAGCCGAAGTCTCTTGCGGCACGTGCGCTATCTTCAAAAACTTGACCAAAGATTTAGCATTCGCCTCAGAGCACAGCAGCAAGGCTAACATAGAGATTTTGGAGGGGGTCTGCCCTAGTTGCTCCACCATATCATAATCACTTTCTTAATGATCCTCAGAATCTCTTCCATCTCTTTTTGGGATGTTTCAGGAATGACTAGTGATTGAGCCTTCGTCAAGACAGGCTCCTCTTGAACATTCTTTCCTTTTTTCTCAGCAGCGGAAGTAGGGATGGGAATTGTATTGTCATTGTTTGCGGGTACACTTATAGGTGTAAGCACTGGTATAGCTGTAATCTTTGGAATGGCCGTGGGTCTAAAGACTGCTGTTGGAGGAGCAATCTCTGGAGAAAAGATTCTTCCACTACGGGTAACTTTTCTTGTTCCGGCAATGTTATCGATGTCGAGATTATCTTCCTCAGAGCTTTCTTGTTCAATGGTCTGTTCAATCTGTTTGACACCATGATAGTAGATTTCTCCACCATAGTTCCATGGTACCATTTTATCTGATTTGTATGGGGCATGCCCGGGCATTGTTATCTTCAACGGAGTAGTCATAGGAGCGGATGTAATCCTAACGGGTTTTTTAGGAACCCTAGAAGGATTGGCGTATATGGTTATTATTGAAACTTCTAGAATTGGAATGGGTGAGATAGGAGCTTTCTCAAACAAAATTTCCTGGTTATCAATCAATTATTGGATTCCTTTCTTCAACAGAGGACAGTCAAATGGGGAGGATAGGCAAGCATGGCAATCTTGGTCACAACCTGGGAACACCCCGGCTTTCAACAAATTTAACTTGATGGTTAGGAGAGGAGTTAACAGTTCATCCACAGTAGAAACAAACAGATCTTCTTCCACAGCACTAGCATTGTGTCCATGCCTAGGCATTGGAGCAGAGATAACATTTGGTTTTTCAGGAGCTTTAAATTCAACTTCCTTTGCGTCAATCAGATCTTGAATCTTATTCTTCAGAGCCCAACAGTTTTTGGTATCGTGCCCTGGACTTTCTGAATGGTATGCGCACCTGGAATTCGGATGGTAGTGTGGAGATGAAGTATTAGGGTTTTTAGGGGCCTCTTTTAGCATGGCCAAATTCAACTTCAAGAGATGGGGTAAGACTTGAGCAGGAGTCATGTTTATCTTGGTGAATTTCCTTACAGGCCTTTCCACCCTTTGATGGTTATTCCTTGGTTGATCATTTCTCGGCTGATTATTTCTTGGTTGGTTTGATGCAGACTTTTGAATCATAACGACCCCCACAGTTGGTCGTCATTCGGTTCTTCCTTGATTCCTCTAAGCATAGACAGCAGACACTTCCTTCTTTCCTGTGAAGGGCTTTTTGGCAGCAGCAGAGGTAGACGCATCTTTCAGAATTTTCCCGCTTCTTATATCGGCTTCTATCCTTTCACCAGTTAGAATTAACTCAGTGAAACCTGAAGAGGAGCTTCCAATCAGGTGATTAAAGAAAGGACCTGACAGAGTCCCCAAGAACATGCCCACTAGCCCCCTTTCAGATAATGGTGGTTGCACCCTTCCGGCTAAATCCCTCCACTTTTGGGCGTAGTCTTTGAAGCCCTCATTGGACACCATGGCCATACCCTGGAGTTGAGTACGGGTTGGTGCCAAGTCGGTGTTGTATTGATAATGTTTATAGAAGGCGGCTGCCAAATCTTCCCAATTATGCACATCAGACCTCTCTAACTGGTAGAACCAATCAAGTTGCGTCCTCGATAAATTGTCCTGGAAAAAGTGGACCCACAAATCTTTGTCAGCAGAATGTGGTTGAATTTTCCTAACATAAGATCGTAGGTGCATTTTGGGCAAGACACTCCATCGTATTTGGAAAAAAGTGGCACTTTAAACTTAGGAGGGATTACAATTCCAGATACCAACCCTAACTCTTCAAAGTCCAGCCTCGGTACTCTTTGTATCTCCATAGCAGCTATACGTTCTTCCAAGTTTTTGTATTTGTCATCGGCCGGAGGGTATTGTTGTTTTGAGTAGTCCTCATCTTCCTCTTCTTCAGTTTCAGATTCAGAAGGTACTGCAGTCTCTTTACCTTTTCTCTCTCCTTCCTCAGAGGTTGATGGAAAATCCAAAGTCCGTCTGGCTTGACCTTCAAACCTTCTGCCCAGGATAGCCACATCGGCTTGCTTCTTCTTCTTTATATGTTTCTCTTTCTCTAGCAGAGTTTTGAGCTCCTCCTGCCCCTTGGCCAAGGTCAAGAGTAGCTGTTGAAATTGTGAATTATGAGCTTGTAAGTCTTTGACCGTTTGTTCAATATCCATCTTGCTGAAATAAATAGCAGAGAGATGAGGAAACTTGGTGCAAAAACCTGCTTATGCATATGATGAATGATATGTATTCATGTAATGCTTTCAAGGATTCATAAATTCAAATTTGTTTTAAACCAAAAAAGAAACACACGTCATATTAATAAGATAGAATTGTCAGTACATCAATGCCCCTTGGGCAAAATAATACAATATTCTAAGGTAAAAATATGTTGTGCATCCTCTTTGGTGCAATATAGGTGTTGAGAGTCTGCTCTTCGTGAAGTTGACGAGTGAGTTCCAAAACCTTCTTCTCTCTTGCGTAGAATTAGGCTTCGAAAGTGTCGCAATCTCCCTTGAGCTGTATCCAACTCCTTTGTAAATCTTCTAGTGATGTTGGCATGTCAGGATGTAGGAGGGTGTATGGAACCTCTCCTTCCATAACAGGCTCTATAATCACAGGGAGAATGGAGGGGTAAGGCATCATAAGACTTTGGGCGCGGGTTCGTACCCACTTGAGGTATGGCTCAAGGGGGATGGAATTCTTGTGTCCCAAGATCTTACTGTCTACCTTGTTGGGTGATCAGTGCATTTTGATGCACATACTTCCATGATTGTACTAATGCATTTCTTTAGTTTATTGTATTTATTTTTATGTTTTAATATGTTTTGCTAATTTATTTTATTTAATTAATTTTCGTATTTTATTTTCTGCAACTGCATATTTTGCGGGAAAATTCATAACTAATTCTACAAAAATCGGATCGAGCCGTTTGACCATGCGTTAGAAAGCTAAGAAAATGGCCTACAACATTCAAGTTTTGGCCAGAAGCTGATTCGAAGTGAAGAATGGTTGAAAAAGTCGTTGAAGTTGCAGCTTTAGACTTTTAAGTTTTGGGTTAGTAGTTTTGGGCATGGGTTATGTTTTCGACCCAGTTGGGTTATGAATCGAATCCTTGTCTTTACTATACCTAGCAGCTGCTGTAGTAATTTAGTTTGACCTTTTTCATTATTGAAAAAAAATACATTTTGCTTCGTACGAATCTTATGGAGAGCTAAATTTCCTGAGTTGATCTGCTACATTCATGTTCCGATACTTGAGGTTAATATAATTTTGCAATTTAATTTCTATTCCTTTCAACTCTATTATATGTTTATCGTTTGCTTAATTCGATTGTCATAAAATAGTTTTGTTTGGTTCGATTGATTTATGTTCCCTAATTTTCATTGCGTGTTATCGTTTGCTTAATTCGTTAATTCGCTTATTTTTAACCGTTTGCTTAATTCGGTAAACAGGAAACATAATTCTTATAATATCATTCTCGCTTGTTGAATGTTATTGTGATCGAACAGGAATAGTATCCTCTTAGGATAACGATGTTATAATAATCAATGATAGGTAGGAACTGAATTAGCAGATTAGCTTATTTTGATAATCACTTATTTCGTGTTTTGAATCGATCCTAAAACCAACCCCCCATTAGATTTCTATTAGTTAATAATAAAATCAAGAATCCTTGCGATACGACTCGAGCCATTATCGCTATACTGCATTTTATAAAATACTCGTTTTTGATCCGCCTGCGACAGCGGATCAAATTGGCGCCGTTGCCGGGAATTCTTGTTGTTATTAATTAATATTTTAGTCATAGGTATAGTGTTCTTATTTTTTTTCTTCTTGTTTTTTTCGTTGTGTTTGTTGATTTTCAGGGTTGCAATTTTGGTTGCAGTACAGTTTTTCAGTCTATCAGGTAAGTTTGAAACCTACTGTTTCGATTTGCTCCTAATTTTTTTCAGAAGTTTAGAAAAAAATCGACGAATAGTATTCCTTTAGAATAAAATTCTAAAAGATTTCGGCCCTCAAAATCGCAAATTCCTCTTTTTTCTATTTTTAAATTATTTTTTACTGTTTTAATAGTGTCAAAAAAATCCAGAAAAATTCTTAAAATTCTTATTTTTCTTCATTAGATTATATTTGGTGTTTTTGTATTTTTTAGAATTTATTTTAATCATTTTCCTTCTTTCTATTTGTTTTTGTCTATTTCGGACATAGTTGGTATTTATGTGTTATTGATAACATGGATGAACAAAGAACTTTGAGGCAGTTGGTTGTCTCTGATGTGAACTGTAATTGTTTACATGTTGACTATCCTACAGCTGATGCACCTTTTGAATTGAAATCTGATTTAATATATTTGTTGTCAAAGTTTAATGGTTTTGCAGGTGAGGATCCGCATAAGCATATGAAGGGATTCCAGGTTGTATGCTCAGAACCTTCTGAACCTTCGCTAGAGGATATTGTCAAACAAATGGCTGCAAATAATCTCAAGTATGAACAACAAATAGATTCTACTCTCCAGACTTTGCAAACACAGATTGAACAACTTGCCTCTTTGATGAATATCATGCAACAAGCTCAATGACCTAACCAACAACCCTTGAAAGAGAATTCTGTTTTTCCAATAGAGTTGCTTTCTGAGACTATTGATGATACTTGTACTGATTTATTTGCAGCTGATTTTCCATCATTATCTGATTTTGATGATGTTTACTCTTGTGATGTTTGTACTGATATTAAAATTTGCTTTGTTTGTGCTGAAATTGAGGCCGCCTTGCAAGTTGACATTCTTACTGCAGATGAGGTTGCAAATGAAGTTGTTCATGTGGATGAATCTCTCGACACTCTGGCTGCCCGAAACAAATCATACATCAAACAACCACCTTCCTGGGAGCTGAAACTAATTCTTGAAAATCTTAAATATGCTTATTTAGAGATGAATGAAAAACTTTCGATTATAATTTCTTCTAAACTTTATTTTGATCAAGAAAGTAAGTTTTTGCAGGTATTGAAGAAGCATAATAAAGAAATTGGATGGATCTTGGATGATATTTATGATACTAGTCCGTCCATGTGTATGCATAGGATCTCAATTGAAGATGTAAAAAATATAATGAGGCAAACCCTCAATCTTTTGATCTTTGGTGTTGTGGAAAAGAAGATCACGTGCCCATTCAACACTTTTACTTATCAAAGATTCTTCTTTGATCCTGGAATAAAAGGTGAAGGCACTAATAAAAATTTCAAGTTCAATGCATATTACCCAAAGCTACTCTATGAGAGTCCTATGTTGGAAGAAGAAACTATAGAAGAGATCTCGTTGGGAAAGGCTACTTATGCGATCATCTATCCGCCTTGACTCCTCAGGTGTGTTATTTCCTCTCTCTCTCCTCTCCCTTATTTTATGCTTGTTTCTTCCATTGAGGACAATGCTTGCTTTAAGTGTGGGGGAGGGAACCCTTTATTTTCTTTGCTTTTGTTCATTGTTTTATTTTCAGTTATAAAAAAAATAAAAAAATATGCATCTTTTTGAAAGTTTTGGGTTATAGATAAATATGAGGTTAGTTGTGGAGACTTGGGAAAAGTTCACAAGATCGGTATCATCTTAACACTGTAAGTCTTATGCATATGGAAGTTAATTTGAATTTTTATTATGACGTAGCCTTGAATTCTCATCTTTTAATAGCTCTTGAGTAGTTTATTTCAGCAGTCAGCACCATCTCACACGCACTCTACGCAGGGAAGCCGATGAAAATAGGTGAATGATTCAAGTTTTATTTGAAAAAAAAAGGAAAGAAAAAGGAATGCGCCTTCTAAGTTTGATGACCCTCACCCGGTCACTTAACACAACGGTCATAGAACCTAAAAAAAAAAGTTGATAATAAGACTCGTTGTAGTTGGTTCAGTGGTTTCTGGTGCTGAACTTGTAGGGAGGATTACGGTCCGATTCCCTGCAAATACAACTGAGTAAGCAAAGGGTTATGCCACATAAGTACCAGAACCCCGTGCAAAAATGATCAGAGTCACTAACCGGTCGCCTTACTATGAGTGTGTGGAGATAACAGGCTTAATGTGATTGCGCCTGAATGAAAAAGAGCAAAAAGGAGGATGAGTAAGTTAGGCTTTGGTATAATAATATGATTCGAATTGGTTTGTATATTCAAGAGATAAGATTAGTGTTCTTACAATATCCTTAGTATGCCAGATTAGTACCTATTGATGCAATCTTAACCGAAGAAGAGTTTGTAGCCTAGAATGAGTAGTTGATGATGCTGTTGTGTTTCTTTTGATTTTATTTTGCTCGGAATGCAAAAGTTCAAGTGTGGGGGAATTTGATCAATGCATTTTGATGCACATACTTCCACGATTGTACTAATGCATTTCATTAGTTTATTGTGTTTACTTTTATGTTTTAATATGTTTTGCTAATTTATTTTATTTAATTAATTTTCGTATTTTATTTTTAGCAACTGCAGCTTTCGCGGAAAAATTCATAACTAATTCTATAACAATCGGATCGAGGCGTTTGACCATGCGTTAGAAAGCTAAGAAAATGGCCTACAACATTCTAGTTTTGGCCAGAAGCTGATTCAAAGTGAAGAATGGTTGAAAAAGTCGTTGAAGTTGCAGCTTTAGACTTTTAAGTTTTGGGTTAGTAGTTTTGGGCATGGGTTATGTTTTCGACTCAGTTGGGTTATGAACCGAATCCTTGTCTTTGCTATACCTAGCAGTTGCTGTAGTAATTTAGTTTGACCTTTTTTATTATTGAGAAAAAAATACATTTTGCTTCGTACGAATCTTATGGAGAGTTAAATTTCCTGAGTTGATCTGCTACATTCATGTTCTGATACTTGAGGTTAATATAATTTTGCAATTTAATTCCTATTCCTTTCAACTCTATTATATGTTTATCATTTGCTTAATTCGATTGTCATAAAATAGTTTTGTTTGGTTCGATTGATTTATGTTCCCTAATTTTCATTACGTGTTATCATTTTCTTAATTTGTTAATTCGCTTATTTTTAACCGTTTACTTAATTCGGTAAACAGGAAACATAATTCTTATAATATCATTCTCGCTTGTTGAATGTTATTGTGATCGAACAGGAATAGTATCCGCTTAGGATAACGATGTTATAATAATCAATGATAGGTAGGAGCTGAATTAGCAGATTAGCTTATTTTGATAATCACTTATTTCTTGTTTTGAATCGATCCTAAAACCAACCCCCCATTAGATTTCTATTAGTTAATAATAAAATCAAGAATCCTTGCGATACGACTCGAGCCATTTTCGCTATACTACATTTTACAAAATACTCGTTTTTGATCCGCCTGCGACAGCGGATCATTGGGCATCCTCCAAGCTCGGATGAACCTTTGTCAGAGTCCTTGATCGTCATTGTCGAAGTCAAAAACCAAGTCTGGGATCAGCATATCATGTGGGTCATCTCTTTGGGCATAACCAAACTGTCTCAGAGCCAAGCAGGGGTTGTAGGTGATGCCTCCCCTAATGCCAAGTAGAGGGACATTAGGGAATTCCCCACAACGGTCGACGATAATAACATTCTCTTTGGATCAAGAACACCAATGAATGTCTGAATGTGTAAGAGTCATCAATCATTGTGACCACCTCAAACCTTGCTCATTATTCAAGACTGATTGAGGAAGATGAGAAATAAACCATCTTGCCAGGGGAGTAGTGCAACACATGAGAACACCTATTTTCCTTATTGTACAAGTATGAAAAGAGTGTAAGATATCCCCAAGCAATGTAGGCATCGGATTGCGAGTCATGAAGATTTTGACAGCACTCACATCTATGAGTTGGTCAGGGTTAGGGAATAAAACCATCCCATAGATGAGAAGAGCTACAATCTCCTCAAAAGCTTATAAGTCTAAAGAATTCCAGCAGCTTTGGGCCTTCTCAAACAAGAACTTTGCCAAGAAGCCTTTGACACCAATTCTAGTTTCCCAATATGTTATGACATCAGATGAGTGCAAGTGCAGGGCTTGAGCAATCTCTTCTGGCTTTAGATCTCTTTCCGTACCGTTGAAGGGTAGTTGATTGAGAATAGGAATCCTCAAGAGTTGAGAAAATTCCTCCAAAGTAAGCACAAGTTGGTAGTCAGGAAATGTGAAGCAGTGATGCAAAGGATCAAAGAACTGGAAAAGAACTTTCATCATGTCTTCCTCTGTGCTGGAAGTGACTAAGTTGAGTAGACGACCATGCCTCTCGGTGAATGGAGAATTCTCAGGAATCCTTGAAGCTAGCTCCTTGAGTTGTGGAGGAATTCTTACAAGGTTGACTTGGATGGTTTTCCTGTGAAGTGAATCCATAACCTACAAAACAAGAACAAAGATGAATTTCCAAAATCCTTGAAATGGTTAGTGGATGCATATGATGCTTCATGATGTCCATGATGTTATGCTCAAGTATATATGTACAAGCAAATCATACAAGTTCCTAGTTTAGGCTTGCACGGGGTTTCATGGGTAAGTACCCTCTTGAAGTTTAGTTGGCTCAACCTGTCCTAGAAAATAGTAACCGGGTTCTAAGGAGCTCAATATCATTGGATTGTTTCCTTGTTCATTGTTTCAATTCAGCCTCTTTACTGGCGACCTAAATATTCCAAGGAACCAAACCTCAATGAGTGTAGTATCGAGTATCTACCAACTTCAGACTGCACCAAAGCCGGTCATCTCACTACATCCTAAAAGGCCATGTTGGTCAAGTAAAGGTTCTAAAAGTTCGTTAGTGCTTCATGACATCACTCAGCGGCCCCGTATTCTCTTTGATTAACTCGAAGGCTACCGGTACCCACAAATATGTGACACTAACATAGATATTGCTTAGACCGTGTCGATATACCCCGCACAGTTTCCACAACATATTGCTATTTACCTATGAATGTTTCCCAAATCCGGGTAGAGGATTCAAACCCAAACAATAGAACCAAAGTGTAAAGCAAACAAGGAAAACAAGATAAGCATGTAAAGGTAATCTAAAACCCTAAGGTTAACCCACTTTTAGAATTTCCCTAGCAGAGTCGCCAGTTCTGTGATGCGGTGGGAGAACTAACTTGAGGTTTTGCGTTTGTGTTCGCAAATGTTTTGGTTTAGCAAGAGTCGCCGTCGACTTTTATTTTATCCAAAAGGAAAGGTAAAAAAGCACAGGAAAGACCTTTGAGATGTTTTCTTGAGTTCGGGGGGTATATTATGAAAAGGGAAGGTGCTAGCAACCTTTTCATCCATGGTTTTCCATGGGCTCTTAGTTACTTGTTTAGATCACTTGCTTTGCTTTTTCAATTGTTTTAAATGGTGCTTTGTGTGGTTTTGAAAGTGTTTTGAAAAGAGGCCATTGTTTAGGGAATCTTTGTAATGATTCTTGTTTGTAAGAATGTATACAAATATGTTTGTCTTTTAAAAAATGTTTCAATGTTTTAAAAGTTGTTTGGAAATGTTTTGAAAGTGTGTGTGTTTGTTTGAAAATAGAAAGGATTGTTTGCAAATTGAACAAGTAACTAGAAGCTTATCTACCTACTCAAAAGTCTTTCTTGTACATTTTTATTCCTTTGACATTGTTGATTTACCATTGCATTTGGTAAACAACCCTATCTTTGGATGTTAAACGGGACGGACGTGGGTCATCGTATGACCATGATAGCAATGTTGCTAGGTATCTTAGCTTGTTTGAGGGACCAAGATCATTTGTTTTTTACGCAACCAAGTCTAACGTCATCGAGGGACTATGATCTTTTGTTTTGTTTGATTTTGCCAAGATACCTTGCATGCATACCATGGCCATGTTTTAAGGCAACCAAGTGGATGAAACCCTAGGGGTGCTTGTGTGCAATGTGTTGTCATTTTCATGAATTTTGTTTGTCTTGAATTAGGTCATGCTATTTTGTTTGATTTTTGTCTTATCATACAAACCCTAATTTACTAAACATGTATATAATGCGATAAATTTCGTAAAGTAAATCTAAACTATTACAACAATATTATGGGAAGGGGGTACAAGTTCTGAATGAGGGATATTGCTCAAAATAAAACCTTAAAATATTACAACACAGTTGAATTTATTATACAATAAATAAATAAATAAATATATAATATTTAAATATGAAATAAAATGTATGTATGCAAAATGTTTTTTTTTTTGTATTTATTTTTATGTATGAGAAAAAATAAATTAATTAAGTCCTAAAAAGGGAAAAATAATGTTATTATTTTTGAAAGGGTGAAAAACCCTAATTTTGTTTTAAAAGAAAATTATATTTTCTATATTATTTAATTGTCCATTTTTTACAAGAAAAACAATAACAATATTATGTACAAATATTTAAAAATTATATATGTATGAAAAATAAATATTTTATGTGTAACATAATCAAAATAAAAATATATTGTATTTTTTTTATTATTTATAAATTATTTTAAGAAAATGATTTCTATTTATTAAAATAAAAATATTCTTATATGCAAAAAATAAGATAAAAAATAAAATAAAATGCAAAAAAATTAAGAAAATATTTTTGAGATTTTTTAATGTTCAGAAAAAAAAATAATAAAGTCAAAAATATAAAATATGCAAGAAAATACAAAAATATAAAAATAATAAGTCAGGGGGGTGCAAAATTAAAATGGGGGGTGTGGAAAGTAAAAGGCCCAAGGCGCCAGGCCCAGAACACTAACTTCATCCCTGTCCTTGCTTCTTCGCGCGCGCCCTGTGTTCAAATCTGGAACTTGCTCTAGCTTGCATAAAATCAAAAACTCATAACACAAAAAATGTAGCTTATGATCTCACGATTCCAGTGATATAAAAAACATAATCTAACTCTCAAGGATCATGGAGAATTTAGTCACCCCTAATTTCTGACCTAGTTTTTTCATGAACTTCAAGCTTCAAATTCTCACTACTCAGTTAATATGAATAACAACTATGCATATGTACAGCTTAAGCAAGTTAAGGACTACCTTTTTGCTTCACAAATCAAAGCTTAAGGATGCCTAAATAAGGAGATAGAACTTTGAAAAATACCTTGTTCAGTTGAGTTTGGATATGGCAATGTGGTGGCTTTGAGTGAGGCCTGAAGATCGTGTGAGCTTCCTTGAAGTTCCCTCAAGCTTTTCCAATGCTTAAATGGCCTTGTAGATGCTTGAATCTCCTTGCACGAGTAAACCTGCAGCCTTGCAAAATGAAAATGGTGAAGTGTGAAACTGAGCTCACAGTTGCAGGATGAATGCTTGGATAGCTTGGATGTGATGTAGGGAAGATGTTTCAAGGGTTGAAAGGAAAAACGCACGAGCAAGTTTCAAGTTGGCAAGTGTTCTGCAGATGATGCCCTGTTTGGGCAGAAAAGTGTGATTTTGGTGTTTGAGAGTGTTTGGGATGTTAGGCAATTGTGTATTGGCTTGTTACAAGGTTCTGAAGTTGTTTGAAATGAAGCCAAGCCTTGCCTTTATCAGCTGGACAAGTTGTCTTGACTTTTGCAAGTTTGCTTGCTTTTGAAGAAAGTTGAAGTGACAATGCCCAAGGTGTTATACTTGCTAGTTCTAGGGCTGCAAGGAGTTGGTGTACTTTGCCTGATGTTTGTGGATCTTGCTTGCAACAAAAGATCAGGTCCATGACTCAAGATTTGCAAAGTTGCAAAAAGCATGCTTTATCAAAGTAGTATTATGAACTTTATGCCATTTTTGGATTAATTCATTGTACAATGCTTCAAAGATCAAAATAAAACCATTATCCATTGTGTTAGTATTCAATTATGGAGTGTAGAAGGGATTAGGACCTGTAATACCAAGTACAAGCATGCTAGGACAGATTTGCAACTTGAACCATTGTGAAAATGTCTTGAACAAAAGTGATAAATTGCCATTTTCCCTTCTTCGATTCTCCATAACCATAAATGATCTTGGAGAGTTCTTGGACATTTTGGAAATACTGTAACATGCTCTACAATCCATATTTGAAATGAAACTTGAGATACCTCTTGGAACTAGGTGAAAAGTTGCCATGAAGGTAGGTCAAAACTCTGCCTAAAATAGGGCAAAATTTCACTAAGTTATAAAGTTTATGGACCCCTATTCACAAAATCATAACTTGAGATCCAAGCATAATTTGGGAAAACTTTATGAATAAAAGTTGTATATTTCATGAAGGACTACAACTTTCATGTTGGAAGTTTCCTTTGAATCCCATTTCATCATAGTGAAAAAGTTGGGAAAAGTTGGGAAAAAATAAGAAATTTTCAACACTTGGAAAAATTCGAAGTTATGAAAAATTTCAAATTAAAACCCTAATTTGCAAATTTAGGTTTCTTGGTCAACAAGTTTCACATTTTGACATATCTTGATGAATTATGACCCTTGGCATTTGATTTTGACCAAAAAGTCAAAGTTTGACTTTTCGGTGTAAGTTGACTTTTGATCAGTTGACTGCAAAATTCATCTGTCAATCCTATGCATTTGAGATCTTTTGAACTATGTGATTAGGTCAAGATGATGCTATTGAGTCCTTGAAATTATTCTTGAACCCAATTGACCATTGGCTAGGTTAAAAATCAGAAATTGCCCTTTCTCAGTCAAAACCCTAATTTTGACCATTTTGCCCTTTTGATGATTTGATCAAATTTCTTGAGGAGTTGTGGTCCAAACTTGATCAAATGGTACGTAGGAGCCTAGAATGTTGTTGTGGATCAAAAATTATGAAGTTTGACTGTAAATTGGCCATGATTGACTTTTCCCCAATACAGTTGATTTTTAGGTCAACTGTCCAATTGACTGGGCAAAAATGTGATTCAAGGCTTGAAACTTGGTATGAGCAATCTTAGGGGTCCAAGATGGTGTATGAAAGTCACATGAAGCATTGATGGTCCAAAAATCCTTGTGCAAACTCAAACCCTAATTTCAGGTCAACAGTGCAAGAGGATGTCTTGAGCTGAGCAAAACCTAATCTTGTTTGAGTCCAAGAAGTCTTGTGAGGAAAATATTGATAAATGAGAGGACAAATTTTGGGGTACAACACAGGGCATAAATGATTTTATAATAAAAAAGTTAAATACACAAACCCCCTGTGTAATGTTTGTGAGTTTTGTTTTTAGCCTCTGGTAAAGTTTTTTTTAAACCCCCCTTATATTATGTAGATTCCCTCATATAATCCCCCCAATTGCTAGGTGTCATGGAATATTCACTTGGTATTTCACGTGTGGCATTTAGTTTTATTTTTTCCAATATTGGGACACATATTGATGACAACGTGGAAGAAGTTCTATATGTTCTTCAAGGCTAGGGTTTTTATTCCCCCATTCTCTCTTTATCTTTATTCTTCTCCCCTTCATCTTTGTCTGCCATCCATTTCATCTTCGTCCACCATCATCTGGGAATGGGTAGAAGAAAATCTTCCTCATTGAGTGATGTTGGAAAGGGTATGCCAATATGAGGGTGTAACTCAACCATAAAGATGTGGGTCTCCAACTCAGTTGAAAACCCGGGTAGAAAATTCTGGAAATGTAGGAATTCTATGGTGAGTCATGTAATCGTGTTGAAGTTACATTTTCGGTTTTATGTGTTCATCATATTATACTAAAATTGCATAATGGTAGCGGTCTGTTCTTGTGGGACAATTTGGTCAGTGAGCTTGAAGTGAACGAAATTAATCTATCCAGATGTCACCAGTGTGAAATAAACAAGGCTTATTTGAGAGAATTTACGAAAGAATTGTTGAAGAGATTGATTGCAGAGTAGGAAGGTTTAACAAGTTATAAAAACTTAATAGAAAGATTGTAATGGAAAAGAGAAAAAATTTCTAGATGATGTTTGTAATTCGTCTGTCATGGATGGTGTTTGTAGTTGTGGTTAAGTTAGTGTAGTTGTTATGTTATCCCTTTCAAATATAATTGTAATTCAACAAGTTTCTTATGAATGAAATGTTAAGTTTCAGATGTAATGTTAAGTTATGTTTCTTATGAATGAAATGTTAAGTTCTGTTATCGATTTTAAATGAAAGTTCCGGTTGTAATGTTATTTGTACCACTTTAATAAGAAATGTTATATGTACCATTTCAACTAAATGACTGATACATATAACCTTGATAGTACTGATAAAGAAAACATTGAAAGTATTGATACATATAACCTTGAAAGCAGAATTGATGCAATTAAGATTAACAAAATGAAACACTGGTGCATAAGTCTATTAGAAGCACACTTGGTGCATATGTCTGATACAAGCACACTTGGTGCATAAGTCTTTTACATAATTTCAAAATGACACAAAAGGAACATAGTACAAAATGAAAGAAGAATTAGATGACAGATGCACATAATCCATAAGTCACATAGTAGAAAAGTCTTAAGTTGGATGATACATAGGTCTATTACAATAAAACATAACAATTAATATCTCATTTTCTTGGTTTTCCATGTCTTCAAAGACCTAGTTAACACTCCAAGCTTTGCATATTTTGAACATGGTTTGTCTTCTTTTCTGGTATGGTAATTGGCTGGTCACTAGAAGATCCCTGGCCTATAATTGGTTTTTTGAACCAACTCAATTTTATCCTCTCACTTTGCCTTCTTTTAATGACTGGTTTTTTCCTTCCTTCTTTCTTGATTGCTTTTTGATTGAGTCAACCACACAAGATCATGTTTGACTCATAACATTTGGTATTAAGGGATCTATACTCTCAGTCTCAGTTTGCCCACCAGTTGGCATATCAATCTTAGTCTACATCTCAGTAGGCATTGCAGCAGACATTTCTAAATTTGTTGCAGTCTCTGCATTTTCAACTTCAGTAGGTATAATACGATGGGAGAAATGACTTGGGTGTTTTGCATTTTATCGCAATCATTACGGATAACAAGAGTCGCCACCGACTTTTCTTTTATCCAATAAAGGAAATGGTGAAAAGAACAAGAAAGACCTTTTGAGATATTTTCTTGAGTTCGGGGGTAGGTTATGAAAAGGGAAGGTGTTAGCACCCTTTTCATCTGTAGTTATCTACGGGATCTTAGTTGCTATCTCACTTTGAAATGCTTTGTTTGAAATGTGTTTGTGATTGTTTTTGAAAGTATTTTTGAAAAGTGCCTTTGTTTAGGAGAACTTTGTAATGATTCTCGTCTCTATAAGAATGTATACAAAGTGTTGACTTTTTTGGAAAATATTTCGTTTTTTGAAAGTGTTGGTGTGTGTGATACGGTGGGAGAGAACTGACTGTTTTTTGGAATGCTGGTTCGCGTTTTGCGTTTGTTTTTGCAAAATGTCGCGGTAAGCAAGAGTCGCCACCGCCTTTTATTTTATCCAATAAGAAAAGGAAAAAAGCACAGAAAAATTCCATTTTTCGAGATGTTTCTCGGGTACGGGGGGTAGATTATAGAAAGGGAAGGTGTTAGCACCCTTTCTATCTGTGGTTATCCACGGGCTCTTAGGTACTTGCTCAAAGTGTTTTCAAAATTTTGCTTTTCTTTGTGTTTGTGGGTTTGAAAGAAATTTTTGTTTGAAAGGTGTAAGTGTGGAAAGTTTTGTTTTGTTTTAGAAATAGCAAGTACTTAAGAACCATCTACCTACTCGAAAAAGGAATCAATTTGTGTTAATGTCCTTTAGACAATGCTATCCCATTATTGATGAGTAGGTAGCATCGTCGTTGAAGTTTTAAGGTTCAATTCGATTAAGGGACGTGCGGTCACTAAAGCAATGTTAGGACGTCTTAGCGATAACCCTAATGTCTTAGATCATTTTTCCGAGGCAACCGTTTCGAGGCAACTATGATCTTTAGACAAGAGGGTGACCTCTAAAACTTCATATACTCAATGACCACGTTCGAAGGCAACCAAGTGGGGTGTACCTTAAGAGTGCGCATGTGCGAGTGTGTTGTTATTCAGTTAATTTTATCTTTGTACATGTTAATGGTTATCTATGTTGATTTTAGGTTAAACATTCGATCTTGTCATGCATTCCCTATTATCAAACATCTAACAGTTTATAAGTTGCGGAAATTAAATTGTGGAAATTAAACTAACTATTACAAGGCGTCGGGTATTTACATCGCCAAAAGCAACCCTTGAAATTCAAAATGCGGAAAATAAATAAAGCGATAAAATAATTAAAGGTCCTATTAAACTATTACATTCCGGGAAACAGATACAATAATATGATAAATAGATCGCGTGCGAGAAATTAAATCGGGCGAGTTTTTAGGGTTTTGACCCTTTTTTGAAAGAAAGCATTTTTGGTTTGTTTTTGAATTAAAAAGGAATTAAACTAAGTTAAATTATTAAATTAATAAGCTAATTAATTAATAAAAATATTTTTTGGGTTTTTGATATTTAAAGAAATAAAAATAAATTAAACAAAGTTAATAAAACCTAATTGTCTAAATTGATTTTAATTATTGCAAAAGATATTAAAGTTATTCCTAATTAAACTAAATTAAATAAATTAATATTATTAAAAATAAAAATACTGAAAATTAATTTGATAAACAAAATATTTTTTGGTTTTTAATTTTATTAAGAAAAAAAAGTTTGATTGGTTAGTTAAATTATGAAAAATAATTAAACAAAATAAATAAATAAAATAGAAAATAGAGAGAGTTAGAGGTTTGGGCCTGCTTTTTGGGGGTTTGGATTGCAATTCTGAGGCCCAATTGACTTGGCTTATGTTGACTTTCATGATTTAGTGTGCGCCCATTGACTCAATCCCATGGTGGGCATCACATCTGGACCACCAGATCTGGCCTGGGGCCATCTGGCGCTTTGAGATCTGAGGGCATATGATAGGTCTTAAGCCTTGGCTTGTACTAGATAACCTGGGAAAAAATAATACAAATGCATGGGGGACCTGGGATTCGAACCCAGGTCCTGTTGGATTTTGAACGTATGCCTTTGCCACTCAACCACTGCGCTTCAATTGTTAGTGTATTAGGAATAAAATATAATAAGACCAACAAGTTAATGGATCAGAAAATATAAAAAAATAACGCACGAAATATGAATCAGCCAATGGGGAAGGGCCACGTTTTCATCTTCTTCGTTTGACCCTGGATATTTACCTACGGATTTGTATCCGCAGCTAAATCCGTATCTGCATCCTAAAATCCATTCTAGTCCATGGAAATTAATTCCAAGCACATGGTTGTGCTCGTCTAGGCTTCCTGATCACGCCTATGTCCATCAATGGCATCAATTTCGCCTGCAAAAGAAACGCCCAAAAAACACGAACCAAGAACCCTAGACTCGGCTATGGAGTTACAGGCCAGATAAATGCAATCTAATAATGCAGAAAGCTTGTAAATTGGATGATAAACATGAATATGCAAAGATTTTACAAGAAAAGTGTAAGAACAATGATATACGAATTCAACTGAAAGGCATATTTTTTAGACACTTACAGAGCTTCTGGGCGCGTATGGAGACTGGTTTTGAGTTGGTTATGCTTCAATTATTGTCCACCAATTGATTCACGTTGAGTTATGCCTTTGAATTTGCCTCTATGCACGATTTCAGTTTCACACTTTTTGGCAATTTTTCAAGTTTGCTTTTGATGATTCTGCAGCCTCTAGGTCTTGAATTCGTGTCCCTTTCACTTGTATATGTAATAATCAATGCATTAGGTTAACATTTGTGTACTGAATCCTTGTTCATCAATGCTTGGAGATTTGATTTGATCCTCCATTGGTAACCTTCCAATTTTGCCAAAAATCCAATCTTTTTGCACATGGAATGTATGATACGAATTTGATTCACTTGATGATGATGAATATGTATTCTTCAATTTTGAACTTTTGGAGGTGTTCTTGGACTTTTTATAAAGCTTGATATGTCCTCTAACCAACCCTTTTGGTCTCATCTCATTTTGATATTCCATGCTCAAGTTATAAGCTTTGGCAAAAAAGGTGTTTTTGTTGACTTTCAAAAATGACCTATAATGTCCAAATTTGTAACTTCTTGTGAGTGCATTTTCTGATATTGGGGTGTGAAGATGGATTGTATCAAATTGAATCCTCTTAAAAATGAGCTTTGGATGGGTCATTTCTCATAAAGTATGAGAAAGTTATGCTTGGTCAAAGTTGAGTTGACTTTTCCTGCAAAACCCTAATTTAGCGACTTTTGAGTCTTGATGAATTTTGAGAAATCCTTGATGAATCATGATAAAACCTTGATCAAATGATGAAATATCCTTCAAAATGAGAATTTTGACAAAAGAATCTTGAAGTTTGACTATTTATAGGTCACAATTGACTTTTGCCCTAGCACAGTCGATTTTGGGACCCTTTGAGCAATTGACTGAGCAAACTTCCTATGCAAGGCTTGAAATTTGGCATGGATGAACTTGAAAACATATTAGGACATTGTGAAGAACTTGAGGTCATTTGGATGCAATGACCTTGATGCAACACAAAACCCTAATTTGAGGTTGACTACCTTAGGAGATAGCTTGAATGTCCAACTCTTGAGCAATCTTAAGCCACTTGGAGATTTTTCTTGCAATGTTTTGAGGAATATGGGAGGGAAAATTTTAGGGTACAACAGTGTGTTTTAAAGATGTTGTTTTTAAAATGTTGTGAGCAAGAAACTATGAATGTTCTACCTACTCAAAAGGTCTTTGTTCTTTTCCTCCTCCTTTAGATGTTTCTATCTTACCATTGATTGGTAAGAAGCCCCATTATTGGATGTGAAGGGATAGGCGCGGGTCAATCGAACAGTTATAGAAGGAAACTTGTGAGACGCTTTAGCAATTTCCGTAAGGGACTAAGATCATTTTACCGAAGGCAACATCGAGGGACATCGAGGGACTACGATCTTTTTTATCGAGGGTCTTTGCTAAAGCGTCCCACATTCGAGGGACATGGTTGTATTTTTTGAAGGAAACAAGTGTGGTTAACCCTAGAGGTGCACGTGTGAAAAGTGTGTTTGATTCAAGTTAATTTGTCTTTGATTAGGATTGTCTAGCGATTGATTTTAAATCTTGCCATACACGCCTAATTACTATACAGTATAAAGAAAAATAGTGAATTGCGGAAATTAAAATTCTATGCTATTACAGAGCTTTCGGGAATGGGGAATACAAATTTACAAATGGGGATGGGTCAAATCGACAATGCGATTAAAAGTCTAAATAAACAAGCAATACAACCCAATCGAATAAAATAAACAGTTAATTAAACTAAAACAAACTGTTAAATAAGATTAACTGAAATAATATTTTTGGTATTTTGTTTTGTGAGAGAATTTGAAGGGTAAATAAAACCTATTCTAGAAAATAAAATAATTGACTAAAAGAAATTAAATCATATTTAAAAGAATGTTAATTAAAAAAAACGTTAATTAATAAAATTATTCACACAATCCTAAACTAAATTAATTAACTAATTTTGAAATTATATATTTTTTATTTAATCGAATTTTAAGATTAAAACTAAACCTAAACTAATTTGTTATAAGGCTAAAGAGTTAGAAACAAAAATTAAAATGTCTTGGCGAAGTGTTGAACTCGGGTTTCCTTGATTGCAGTATACAATCTTTGCTAGCTGGACTATGCTATTTATCTATTATTACTATGCTCTTAATGAAATAAAAGAGGGAAATGATAGTGTGATTGAGGCCAATAAAACCAATGGGGCGACCCGGCTGGGAAGGGGAAAAGAAGGGTTTGAAAACCCTAAGCACAAAGAAGCGCGTCGTATGTTGTCTTGGGAAGAGAAGGGACCAGATCATTTACCATTACCAATAAAACTCTGATTTCTAATATTTACCGTAAAAAGAAACAAAAATGGAACTCTCTTTCTCATCACTACCAGCACCATAATCTCTTTGTGAGTCAAATTTTCCAAATCAAACTTAGCTCTTGAAGAAGCGCTCTTTGTCAAAACTACACCATCAACAGAAGCAACAACATCAATCCCAGATCCTCACCAAACATCCTGAAAATCGGCACAAGTAGTAGAAGAACCATCATGAATGTTGTTCTAGTTATCTCCTCCCGCGGTAATCCTCGTATGCTTTTCTTTTTTTTCTTGATGAGTTCAATCTGCAGAAGCACGAATCACCGCCGGCACCGACACTTGCTGAGAAGTACCAACAGTGCTCCACAACCCTCTGAAATTAGCAATCGCAGATAAAAAGTTAATCCTTTTGTTGGTGGGTTTTGATTTGGTTTCTGAGTTTTTTTTTATTTCAGCATATGTTATTGTTCTGTTTTGATTTCAACAATAAATGATACTTCCCTGGTCTACCTCTCTCTCAACAACAACACAGTTCTCTAATTTTTCGACTTCCTCTCACAGTTTTAATGGCAACAAACGTGATTTCATCAAGACTCGCGATTATCTCAACAATTCCATATCACTTTCATAGTACAGTCATTTTACTACACATAAATCGGTTTGGCTTCACACTTTTACTCACTGTTTTTACTCATGGTTCAGATTTGAAGACAAAAACACTCATGAAAAACAAAAATAAAAAATGAATTTGCTCATATAACAGTCAACACAAGCATGGAGGTGTAAAAATGGTGAAAAATAGTTACCTGACGGAGTCTCTCCGACGGAGCTTCAAAAGAGGTGATCTCAAGAAATCCCTTCCACTTCTTTCTTCTGAAATCTGAAAATTGTTTAGTATATGTGTTTGATGCAGGTTATAGATTGACCTTCTGTATTGTGCAGGTTAATGGAGATTTTGCAGATTACTTTGGAGGAAGATTACTGCTAAAAATTCTGCAGAGTTTTGTTATTATTTTTCTAATATCTTCCTTTGGTTTATGTGTGCTAAAAAGTTGGTGTTATTGATGCTTAGGGGAAGTTTTACTACAACAACATAACTCTCTTCTTCATATCTTTGTGTGTTGCTTCTGTAGGGAGAGTTTGCAATTTTGAGTTGAAGTTATGAATGGTTTTAGGGATGAAGGGTGTATGAAACAGTGGTCTTTATGAAAACAGTGGTCTCTTTTCAGTTTAGTTTTCTGTTTTTTTTATACAGGGTTGTCCCGTTCTTATATCAAATGAAAGTGGGTTTAGGGTGGAAAATTAATGAGTTTTTTGAACAAATTTGGCATATTATTTTATTGCTTTTTGTTGCAGTTTTCGTATTGCTGATTTAGTGCAATTTATTGGACGGGTTTTTGACAGATTTTGGGGCAGCAACATTGCAGGTTTTTAGACTGTTGTATGGGCTGGTTTTTGTAGCAGGATAGCAGGGTTTTGGACTGGCTTTGGGGACTGGTTTATGCAGGTTGGTGGACTGGTGTAGGCAGCAACGACTTTGGAGGTTTATGGACAAGTCTTAGAGCTGCTTTTGGACAGGTTATTGTGCAGTAGGTTTTGGCACAAGGTGTGAAGATGGTAGATGAAGACTTGGTGTATGACATGAAGATTAGGATTAGGATCAAAATCTCCTTATGTACTTTTCCATATTTTTTTCTTGTAACAAGAATACCATGACAAGATGAATTATAACTTGTATGAGTTTTAATGGCAATTGATAAAAACTTGAATAATTTGTGAAATTCACCATTTTAAATGTTTGGTTGCAATCTTGAATGAATATTGGAAAATGAATTGGAATAAAAATCAAGAGTGTATTTTCTTGGAAACTTTGAATCTTGGATGAACTCTTTGAATGAATATTGCAAGACATGAAGGATATTGCATATTTGTAAATGATAGATTTTTTTATGAGCCACCTTTGTTGTAATTTTGTCACGGTAATGAATGAAATTGGATAGAAATTGAATGGACTTTGATGACTTTAAATGGAAATTTGATGAATGATGATTTTTTTAATGAAACTTGAATGATGACCTTGTGAACTCGCTTGTATTGAAAAGGTCTTGAATAATTCAATTTGAAATTTCGAATGATGAATAATGATGAATTAAGAGAACATGAGTGAAACTTGAACTAAGCCTTGAATAAGTCTTGTAATCTTGTTATTTGTTTCCAAATGAATAAATCTTCCCTCCTTAAAATATGGATCCATTTGACAAATTTGTATAAAAAATAAATCCCTTGAATGAACTTTGAATGGACCTTGGATTATCTTGACAAATCTTCAATTCCAAATCTCAACGACAAATTCAAATCACCTTGCAATTGAAGCTAACAAGTATTTGATGAGAAACAAAATTATATCGACCAAAATGAATTACAACTTGTACTTCAAACCCGCCCCAATCAATGATGCCTTCATGAATTGAGATTAGGAGTCAAACCCTTTTTTTAAGTCAAGAATTTACCTATAATGTTTCGATAAGTTTCAAAACCTTATAAGCATAATTTGACTCTGATCTTTAAAGAAAACTGTAGATGACACTCCTTACGACAACGTGAAAACAAAAATGATCGTCTCAAGATCTTGAAAATTGAGGAAATTATGATTCTTGGAAGTCAGGCAACAGTTACTTGAGATTAGGTCAAAAATCCAGAAAGTGACCTCTAAAGTATTCGAATTTTGATGATCTTTCACACATAATCGGCTCTTGACTGATAAAGAGAAATTGGAGATGACGTCAAGTAGAGTCAACGCAAAAATAACCACTCAAAAATATATAATAATGAAGAAGTTACAAGTGTTTGAACTTGATCTTGAAAAGGTCGACTTTTGGGTCAATGCAGTTCATTTCCAGTCATCTGAACCATTGACTGAGCAAACTCGCAATGCAAGGCTTGAAACTTGGCACGAGCATCCTTGAGAATACATGAAGAACCACGAAGACTATTTGAAACCTTGGAAACTTAAATTTTCTTGAGAAGTACCAAACCCTAGTTGCTGACTCAATGCCTAGAAAGAGAATATGTCTGATCAAACCCTGAGCCATTTTGAGTATATGAGAAACCCCATGAGAACATCTTGAATGAAAAATGGGAGGGAAAATTTTAGGGTACAACAGTAGGCATTGCAGTCTCTGCATTTTCAACTCCATTAGGCTTTGGTACCTTTTTACTTTTTCTCTACACAACTAAGAATAACACAAAATATTATGTTACTTTTATCTACACAACCAAGTATAACACAAAATATATGAATTGTAAGAAAAATAATTACCTTTCTTTTAAGTGCATATGGATCATGTGTCAAGGCCTTACAAGTCAATGCATTGTGACCAAACTTGTCACATTTGGTGCACTTATATGCAACACCAGGTCTCCTCCTCCTTTCATCATTATCTCCACTTTCTCTTATCCTAATCATCATAGGTCTTCCTGGACCATTTTTACATGCAAGCGGTAGAGGTGGTTCCATTTCAACTTCTGGCCACATATCTTGACCATTGATAGGACTTACAGAATAAACATAACACAATGCAAATTTTTATATTGTATAACAAACATCAACAAAGTCATCAGGATTTTGCTTCCTATAACTCAAAGCAACTACAGCTTGCCTACAAGGAATTCCTACTAATTCCCAGAAATTACAGCTACATGACCTTTTGGAAATGTCAACAATAAACTCTTGAGTATTGAAGCTACGTGTAACCTGAAATGTCTCATCCATGGACCATGTGCGCAACCAGTGTCCACTATTGAACACTTCATTATCTAACCTCCTCCTAGGTATTGGCATCACTTTATGTGGCCACTTTTCTAGTTTACTAGCAGATGTAGCTAACCTATTCATAAGATATTTTCTTATCCATTCACACATAGTCAATATAGGTTTGTCCCTAGCAACTAGAATGGTAGCATTAAAAGACTCTGAAATATTATTCATCAAAACATCACATTTAGGGTAAAAAGTGAAGGCATTCTTACACCAACTATTAGTAGTCACTGCCATCAACCAACTCCAAGCATTTGGATCTACATTCTTCAACTCATTCATCTTTTGGACCCATGCATGATAGTATATAGCTTTAGCAACTCCCGTCATCAAATCCATAATAAAGAATCCACCACAAAACCTTTTATTAAAATTTGCATACAAGTGCCTGAGGCACAACTGTTGCACCCAAAAATTTGCCTCCTAATTTCTTTTATTTGGCTTAGACCTTCGCATTCATTCGCATATATTTCATTAGGTCACTAACATAGCATGCACTGCATTCAGTAAAGTTCTTGAGGTTCAAAGTTCAGTGGTTGTGCCATATTAGGATTTCGAAGTGGTTAAGGCGTTCGTGTCCGATAAAGGCTGGTTTCTTATTTAGGAAGCGAGCAGTGGAATTAGAGTTATGACCTGGGTCGCGAAGAATTTCTTTCTTCATCAAGTCGCGAGGCTATCAGGGCTTATTTTCCTATATGCGATCAAAGCCAGGTTTTCGGTAATTGTGTTCCAATCGGGTTTTTTATTGAAGATCATGAGATTAGGGTTTGTTTTTATCAAGTGACTTTCTCAGAAAGCCTTATATTGTGCGTCAGGAATTATCATCTTCAAGGGAATTTCTTAAGGATTTTAGCCTTACGTTTTCAAGTGGACATGTTTGTGACTTGAATTCCAAAAGTTGAAGCACAATACAAAATATGATTCTAGAGAGCATTAATTGAGTCAGACGAATATGAATAAAGGCTTTGATTTTGTGCAAAGTCAATATGGAGAGGTTGTTTTCTTGACTGAGTTCATGCAGGAATATTATTGATTCGATTGAATGTTGTGTCATATCTTGAGTTCAGGACTGGTTTATTGAATATGCAAGTTGGTTGAAATTCGTTCACTGAGTCATGAAGTGAAGTGTTTAGAGGATAATCAAATGGTATTAAAGAAATCTAAGCGTTGGTTTATTTTCAAGAATTTGATTCAGGCGAGTTTGGAGACCTTAGTCATAAGGGTTTCTTGGAATGCAAGAGATAAGATACAAATGGCAAGGCATAGTCATTCATTATAATTCCATTCAAGTGATTATTTTGGTTCAAGTTGTCACTTTCAGTATCATTCAAATACCGTTCAAAATCAATCCAAATACATTCTAAACCTTCATTTACGTTATTCAAATTCAATATCTCAATATTCATCGTTCAATGTTCACTCGAAAATTCATGCTCGTCCAACCATTGTTTCTAGGCATCATGCAAATGTTTCCAAGCGATTCATTTTGAATTTACAAATCCATATTACATTCCAAAGGAACAACAAAAAAATTGTAAGTTACACAAAGCTAAACTAAATATATCCTGCCTAAACATTAGCTCCATTATTTTCCATGTTATGACTTCATGATGCCATTTTTGCAACCTCCAAACTCTTTGTTAAACTTTGATTCAACCATGTACAAAATTACTTCTGCGATAGGTTTCATGTCCCGGCTCCAAGTTTTCCAACCTTGCACATTACAAAACATAAATAGTCCATAAGTTCAATCAGAAAAGTAATTTAGCAGCTTGCAAACAAAACAAGTTCAGAAAAGAAGAAACTCGAAGAGCAGGATTTTTCCCAATTAAAGAAAGACAAAGTTCACAGTGATATTGAAATTGCTGCATTGAAACAAGATTTGGATATGGCAAAAAGATCACATGAAGAACATGTTTTGCAGTTAGAATTGCAAGCTTCTGAATCTAAAGCTGAATATGAGAAAAGGATACAAGAACTTAAATTTCATCTTGCTGATGCGAGAAAGCAAGTGAAGGAACTAAAAGTTGTCATGAAATCTGTCAAAGATGAAGTGATAAAAGCAAAAAGAAGCTACTAGGAGGAATACAAGTACTTTGGAATCAAGCTCAAAGGTCTAGTCGAGGCTGCTGATGATTATCATGTTCTTATAACAGAAAATAGGAAATTAAATAATGAAGTTCAAGATTTGAAAGGAAATATCAGGGTATATTGTTGAATTAGACCATTTCTTTTTGGGCAAAGTCAGAAACATACAGCAGTTGAGTTTATTGGTGAAAATGGAGAACTAATTATTAGCAATCCTCTTAAACAAGGAAACAGAAACCAGTATAATAAACTTACAAAAAAAACATAATAGAATTTTCACTAATTCCCTAACTGTCAATTCAAAATCTCCTAACAACCTATAACTGTAAAAACAGATTTGGCTAACAGCCTTCAGATTCAATGGCTCAGATTAATCCAAGTCCTAACAAACTCTAACTGATAATGTAGTAAAATAGAACTTACCTCTCTCTATTCAGAGGCCATTCTTCATTCCCCAATCTTTCTCTCTAAAAAATTCACAGAACCTTCAATCATCACCAACCTTCAATCTTCACACTCTGCATCTTCAACGTTCATCAACCTCTTCTCTGAACCTCTGCAACGCCTTCGTTCCACCATCATCTATGTCTTCATCAACACAGCCACCACTACAACGTAACAAGCCCTCTGCATTTCGATTTCGCATCTCAGAGCCACTTCTCATCATCTTCACATCAACTCTGCAATCTTCATCTCTCTGAAACCCCTGCTTCAAGCACCATCAATCATCAATCTTCATCGAATTCTCATCATCTTCTGTAGCAACATTTATCATCCATCTTGAATCTGCAAGATTCTTCAACAAACTTCGATTTGCTTCTCCAACATCACAACAACAACACTGCAGTTCAACAATGCAGAAAAGGTAAAAGAAGAAAAACGTAGAATCCAGGGTTAGAAATCATATGAAGAGGTGTACCTGAGTTTAGGAGTTATCACTGGATTTCATTCTCGTCTCGTCTCCGGAATCAAGAATCGTAGGAGTCCGCTTCCGGTAAATAAGCCTGAGTCCCTTCACTCTCAATGCCTTTCGCTCAAATCATCATTGATTCTGGCTTATAAGCACTCATCCAAACGCTGATAGCGTGAACCTTGGAATGATTGGGGCTAGATTCCAGCTTAGGTTTTACACATCCCTCTTCCAGTTTGAGAAGCCCCTAAAGTTTTATTCTCGAGAGATTGAGTCTGAATCGAGACTTGTAGCAAAGAAACGAGTATAGTATGATTGATTTTAGAAGGAGACATCACACTTCGATATCTCTGATGCGGTGAAGGTGGTTTCTGGAGGTCTTTACGGAATAGAGCAGGGAGAGAGATGAATGGAGGCAATGATGCGACGACGAAGAGATGAAGATAGGTTACGCCGCCGTTTAAGGGTGAACGAAAGATGGAGATGTTTAAGTTTGAGGTCTTCTACATCCATCAAAACGGCAACGTATCTGCTGTAGCTTCCTTTTATTATTTTCTTTAATTTTTTTTCTTTCTTTCTTAATTGATAGTACATAGGATATGAGAATAAGATGCTGAATAGAAAAATAAAAATAAAAGTTTTTCTTTTGTTTGGAATGAACTTTGAGTTCCCTTGGGGTTGCAAACTGGACCGGACCCCTTAGGTCCATATGCTAATTCTTGTATCCATGGAAATTGACACCACAAAAAAACAGTTTATGGACCCTTTTGTGTGATTGGGCTTTTGGAATTTAATTACTGGACCATAGTGCTCAATCCAGAATCTCACCCTCTTTCTATTTGAATTTTCTTTTAGTTTCTATTCAATTTTTGTGAATAAAGTTAGGAGTTAATTAAGGACAAAAGATAATAAAATGATAAAACAATTGGTAGAGTGTAAATCCCTTAGAATTGTTTTGAGTTTTTTTAGAAATTAATTAGGATTCTTACTATTAGTTTTCTTAATCTTTTGAGTTTAATTTTGTAAATAATTGAGGACATTTTCGTGCTTGCATTTTAGTATCATTTTGAGTTGTAAATTGGATGTTTGAGTTTAAATCGTGTTGCCTTGTTATTTGCTAACACTTTTTGTGAGATTGTGCAAGTTTTTTTTTGGAAAGTGGTTCATCGCGGCTTGTTACTCCTGCTTGTGATTTATTTTCACCATGGCAGGAGATTCATATTGATGTTCTCCTGACTATCTTGATTGGTGGAGCTTCTGTGAAGTTTTTCGGGTTTCCTTGTTTTGACAGGCTTTGCTATGAATTGATATTCGTTTGGTATTTTCCCTTGTTTATCTCATTTCAGTACTTTACTGCTTTCTAGATATCATGAGAAGTAGGAAATAAAGAGTGTGCGCTCGAAGCCGCTGTTTAAAGACCTGTAGCAGGCATTCCGCCCTTCATTTGCTATATGTGTTGTGCTTGTGTTTGTTTACTTTCTTATTGATCGATAAGTCACTCAATTTAGAAATTGAGATCACGACTTCACTCTCAATGCGTGCTCCCTATATGATTTCATTGCTTTCCTTTATTTCTTGTTGATCGATGAGTCACTCAATTTAGAACTTGAGATCACGGCTTCGCTCTCAGTGCATGCTCCCTATAGGATTTTATTGATTTCCTTTATTTCTTGTTGATCGATGAGTCACTCAATTTAGAAATTGAGATCACGACTTCGCTCTCTCTGCATGTTCCTCATAGGATAGTTTTGTTAGACATTCTTTGGTATGCTAGCCTAGGTAGGATCTCTCTAGTTGTGCTCTCTTGAGCTTATTAGCTTGCATGTTTGATTTCATCTTTGTGTGCATGTTTTGAGATGATATACCCTTAGCATGTTCCCTTAGGAGCTCTCGATTCAACTATAGATGATGATTCGAGATAGATATAGTTTTAGGTGATAAACCCTTACTATGCTCCTTTAGGACTTCTTGATTCATCTATAGATGATGAGTTGAGATAGACATTAGGATTGTTATCCAAGCATGTCAATCTTAGGGTAAAGATTTCCCTTTAAAGCTCAAACCTTAGGATTAATCATTGTATGATAACATTAGGGATTATATCTAGGTTAGTCTCCCTTAGAAGATTTTTCTTTCTTTTGCATCCATGCATTAAAACAAAAACTTTCTCTTTCTTTGAAAAATATTAAAACATCTAATAACTTCCAAATCCTTCTTTAAGGTAAAATCTATCAACCAATGCAATCTCTTTTGTGCCTTCGGGCTTTTCTTTCAAACTTTTCAGAAAGAACATGTTAATTCACTTCTGTGCTGACGCATAAATCTCCAAATGTCGAGTTGCGACAGAAGGCGAAGTTAATATTGTTCATTAAAAAAATACAAACCAACAAAAACATGTGAGCCGAACTAAGACTGCTCTGATTCCTTAAAAGGGATACGTAGGCATTGGGGTATGGCCTGAGCGAGCACAACTTTTATTTTCCCTACATTCTTTTCTCCTTTATTTTTGCATGCACTCCTTGTATAACTTAGATATAGATTTGAAACACACTCTTTGATTAGAATAACAAGAGTGGATACCATAGAGTACTACGGGCGTGTGGGATGCTAATACCTTCCCCTTGCGTAACAGACTCCCTTACCTGTATCTCTTGGTCGTTCTACCTTGATTTCACCCTTCTCAAGTTTACCCGATGTTTACCTTTCCCTTCTTGTTGGATAAAAAATGTTCGATGGCGACTTCATTGATTTCATTATCAGTTGATTGTTCAGCCGGTTGTTTCACCTGGTGACTTCACTAGGGACAGATTGACCAAATATTGGTCCATCTCGGAGTCGATCCTAGCTCTTGTTTTCTTCTCTTTAGGTGTTTATTTTTATACTTTTAGTTTATTCATTTGTACATGTTTATCTGAGCATATGTTTGCAATGCATCTTTATTGTTTTCCATATACTGCTGATGTGTTGGTTTTCGTGTTTCTTTGTTGGATGGGTGTTACTATGAGGTGAAAGGCCAAATACCCAGGCCAAGTGAAAACCACAGGAACACTAGGAATAGAGTGGAACACGAAAGATAGGGGATGTAGACTACCTAGACGGTTGTGTTGTCCATGCTCAGATGAGGTTTTAATGAGGTGTTATCATTATCGCGTAGGTGTACGATGATAGTACTCTCAAGCAAACCCGTGATTTTGAGTTACCTGACCTTACCCTGGCCTAGTTTCACCAGTGAGAGGGGAGGGACTTGATTATTACAGGTACATATGGTGACTATGTTCTGATGGTGACTGTTCTTCTGTTGGTGTCTATATGGGTCTCAAAGTTATTTTCTGAGTTTCTAGATTCGGTATTCAGGATGGTTCTTTGGTTATGTTCTGGACCTTTGATCCTGATATATTCAACTTGTTCAGAGATTATATGATGGTTATTCAGGACACTCGGTTCCATTGTGTTCTGAAATTGGTTCCGAACCTTTAATCCTGTGATATCCAGATTATTCAGCAGATTTACACGGCAGTTATCCAGAGAATTGTACAGTTGTTGTGCTAAACTTTTGAACCTATGTCATTTCACCTTGCATCATATCATGTTTATTTTACACGAAAAAAAGGAAATGTGGAAGATGGTATGCGAAAAAATATTTGAACATGGCATTGCATCCGCCCACTCACCTCATGCATATTCATGCATCCTCATGCATCTTCATGCATCTACATGCATCTTCATGCATCAATAACAGGTACCCAGGAGGTACTCAAAATGGGGAATCCTTATTTAGACTCGGTATTTTCTTTTCAGAACTGCAAATCTTGACTTCTCGCTGCTCCGTGATCAGATTCAAGATATGGAACAACTTCGTGGGGAATTGGGCGATATGAAAGAACAGGTGGGATTTTTGATGCTAGACATGCAGGATTTGGTCCATGGACAAGAACTCTTGAAAGAAGAAAACACTCAGTTGAAGACTCAATTGAATTTGGTTATGGAAATTTTAGGGTCAATGTTGAAGAAAGAATATGTTTCTATGCCCACTACAATAGGAGCTACCATTCCTCCCCATAATTTGGAGACTCTTTTAGGTCAGGGAGTATCTCCTCCACAACCGTGCATTCCAGGATCCTCCCGTTCGCAACCAGTTATCACTCCCCGAGAGGACCCAAAAGGCAAAGTTCGTCAGCAGAGGCCAAAACATCCTGAACAATAATTTTATCCTATTCCAATGTTGTATGCACAATTGCTTCCTCCCTTGCTATAATTTCATTTGGTTAAACTTTGAATCTTCACTACACATGAAAAACGCCCTCATGGATTTGACGATAATGCTAGGTGTGAATTTCATTTTGGGGCACTTGTTCATGATACTGAAGATTGCATAGATTTTAAGCACCAAGTCCAGGACTTGCTTGAGGCAGGGACAATTCTCTTTACTCCCGAAGGTTTGAGCGTGCAAATCAATCTTATGCCAACTGCTACAAAGAATAGGGTTATGCCTTCTCCTCTTTAAAGTTATATCTCACGACCAGAGTCACGTGATCCAGAACCTATAATCCCATAAAGTTCTCACCAGCAGCCGTTTGCAATTTGTGGAAATAAGTTGGTTAATCAACATCAGAATGTTCCTCATGTTCGCCTAGCTCAGTGTGCTACTCAGCAGCAAACCTATCAACAAAGACACATGCAACAAGGTAAGAAAAAGTATAGGAAGCCAAAGAGGGTGTTCGACATTGTTCCCATGACTTATGGACAGCTGTTCTCTCAGTTGCTCAAGCTTTCCTTGGTGGAACCCAAGCCACTGAAGCCTGTCATTCCTCCTTATTCTATGGATTTCAATACTAATGTGCAATGTGATTACCATGTTGGGGAACTAGGTCATTCCATTGAAGACTGTTGGGCTCTCAAAGAAAATTTGCAAGACCTGCTTGATGTAAAGGCTATCAATTTCGGGTCAGCCAATCAGATTTGAGGTCTCCTTTAACTCAGTAAATGTCAGTGCTGCCAGATCATCGTTTGAAGCAACAAGTCCATACGGAGACTAGTCTCCTCAACATGGAAATTTCTAGTTTCATTTGCAATTCTCATTTGTAATATTTCTTGGTTGGTTCAGTACTTTCTTGTATGCAAAACTTGCCTATTTTTGAATATTGATCACAATGCATTGAATATGTTTGTCTTGAATTAGTCCATTCGTATTCACTCATTAATGTTTTTCTTTGACTTTTTGATACTTAACTCTTGATAAATAAAGCAAAATACCTCTGGAGGGAGAGTGATGAGTAATATACCAAAAATTTCAAACGGTGTGCTTTTGAATAAAAACCCTGCTGACGATGTACAGGCTTTGTTTCAACTCCTAAACACCGGAGATATAAGGGAGATAGACCTTCATTAACCCCTTTGAGCCTCAAAGTAGGAGTTTCTTTTCTTTTCAGAAAAACCCTCACATTTAACCCAGGGCAGGGTAGATTTCGGTTGATCCGATCGAGCGTTCAGAACTCATCAGAAGTACGCACCTAAGGATACAATAATGGTTATCCATCAAAAGGCTAAGGAAAGTTAAAACTGAAATGGTTAACTCTCATCTATTAGCAGCATGCATCAAGGAGATGATATCCCAATGGATATCTCTCGCACGTCAAGAGGTCAAAAGATGACGATACCACAACGGTTATTCCTCGTCAACCAAACAGCAAGGCAGTTACACATTTTCAGCAAGTCAAAGAACGACTCGAAGTCACATGACTAGTTCAAACAAATTGAAATGATGAAAGAAAGATACAAAAAGCCCCACTAAGTCGAAACTTGAAAAAAGAAAGTCTCTTAGGCAAAAGTCAGAGCATCCCGTTGGACTTCAAAATCAAAATCCAAAAGGATTTGTCCAGGAAAAATTTAGGGAAAGTAAAAAAGCGTGAAAAGTAAAAAGGGATTACCGAATAAAAATCCCCAGTAAGGAGATAATTCGTGTGATCAAACACCAAGAGTGAAAGAGGTGAGTGATTGTCGTGTCCAGAAAAACCTCGTTTGATTCCTCAATCATTGTAAACTCTTCTTGAGAAATGAGTGCTTGTATCAAGTTAACTGAATGTAGGACCGGAGAATATCATGGAGAATGGGTGGGCACCAAATAATTTTGAGCCTTAAATCCTTTTTTCTAAAACCGTGAACCAGGCCACGTTACGACCCTTAAAAGTCCTAACTGAAGCATGGGTTAATTCGAGAACACTGTAACGAGAGTACGGTAATATGACTCCTAGGAGGCTTGCTAAAACTTTTGAGTTGGTATCACGCCACCTTTCTAATTTCTTTCGTACAAAAATTTTGATGTTTAATATTTTCAATAAAATTTTCTTAAACTTCAAGACAAACATGAGTTTTGCATTATAATTACCATTCTTAGAATCAACATTATTTGCATATGAACAAGTGCTTAAACGTCAAGTAAGCTTGCATAATGAGCATCAGATGAAAGTTTGATTATCTCAAGGGACAAATTGCTTCAATATACCATTGAAAGGTAAATCATTTGTGATAATGATCTTAATATGGGGCAAAACTTATATTGAGTCCGTTGAAGTGAAAGAGTACCAGTTTGAGAAATGGTCTGAAAGATTGCAAAAATTGATTGCCTAGAGTCTCTGTAGAGCAGTGGTGTATTACTTTAAGTTGGTCCCAAGGGACATATTGCTTCAAGTATTTGCCCGAAAATGAAGCAGTTCAAGTCGAGAAGTATGGTGGTGAAGTAGCCTACTTTCAATACGTAAGTCAGCCACCCAAAGGTTGTGTTGTCTTCGAAACTCAGCGAGCTTCGAATTTCTCCTTAAGCATGAGATGAAGGAAATGGTGTGGTGAGACTCTGTTGAGTAGAGGCAAGCATGTTGAATACTCCATCGAGTAAGTGATCAGCCAATCTAAGGCATTAAAGTCGGGATTTTATCCCTCAAAAGTACAACCAAACTGGGGGAAGTTATGTCGAGATTTGACAAATCTCTCTGAGAATTTGTTGATTAGAGGAAAATCTTTTCAGAACCTACAAATGCAGGGGCATTCACTCAAGCATGGTTGAAACCGCTTCCAACTCTAGTCAACCAGGGGCAGTGTTTTGAAGTTCACCACACTGGGGCAGCTTATTTTGCTGGTACATATATCAGAAAGTCCCCTCGGGGCAGTTCTCTTCAAAGGCCTTATAGACTTGGGCAAGAAATTATGCAGGGGCATTTTCTCCTCTTCAATGGTTGATCAGATCAAGTCCATACGCAGGCTAAATGACTCATGAATTTGAAAAAAGCATGTCGAGAAGTCAGGATTTCTATCCTCGACTCATCAGAGACTTAAGTCCATTTATTGGTGTCCCTTCATCAGAAGTCAGGATAATTATCTCTAATTGAAATTTGGATCGTTATCCTCGGTAGGACATGAGCAGCAACATAAAGATCATTTGGGGTTGTTTACCCATACAAAGATCGTGATGGAAATGTTGTTTCCGAGAAGGACTTCTTTCCCCAGCACAGGATCTGTTGCTACTTGACAAAAGTCTGCCTGCTAAGGGGTTTTCTCTTCCGAGATCTTTATTCCCCAGCGAAGCATTCCTCATTTCTCTGCAGGAGGAGAATGTTCCCTCTCCTTGGAAATTTAGAAGTTGTTTGAAGTCAAGATAATTTATTTTCAATGGACTGCAATTTATTTTTGCAGCATCCTCTCCAAAGTCCCTCTGCCAGTGGCATTCCTCCTCGGAGTCGACATGATGAAGTTGTAATCTTGCATCGCATTTTTTACCCAATGATTGGTATTTCAAATTGTTTATTCTTCAATGAAGTTTTCCATTCCAAACAGGGGCATATTGCCACAGTTTCTCTTTTTGCAAGTATTGGTTGGTATCTTATAACAAGAAGCATACCAGCAAATGAATCAAGAAGGGTCTGGAGGCGACCAACATGAAGATTTTTGTAGAATGGGATCTGATTTTTCTAGTGAACACTCACTTCTGCTCAAAACAGAATCATTCATCCCCAGTAAAGGCGTACTATTGCCCAGACAGAACTCCTTATCTCCAGTGAAAGTATACCCCTGCTTAATCCCTACTGAAGTCAGCACTCTTGATAAGAGTTTGTTTAAGAGTTTGTCCCTTCCAGAGGGCTTATCTCCAAAGAAGTGCATTTCAGCACGATTTTGTACAATCTTCTTCTTCAGTGTAGTCTACTTTGCTTTGACAAATCTGGGAAGATCATTTCATTGGATTGTATACCTTTGTTGTATCCCCTTGAAGTCGATACTCTGTGATGGGAATGTATCCCCCTCGTGAGGTTGTCGTTCATCGTCTCTATGAATTTCGTATCTTTTCTCCCTAGGGAAGTTTGCCCAAGTCAGGTTTTCTTGAGGAGATGTTTGATTAACATGTTTGTTATGCCCAGTGGAGCAAGTCACATATTTTTCTGGGGAAGTGTGCATGGACGAATGTCGTTTAGAACTATTTTATCCCCAGTGATGGAGTATGGCTGAAATATTTCCTCGGTGGAGTTCCGAACCTCAAGCTTGTGGTTCAAAGATGCCCTTTTCTTCCTCAAGTGAAGATTATTATCCTCGATGGTAGTATTCCCCGTGTGGCCTGGGTAGAATTCTTTTATTTAAGAATTTCTATGATTCCCCAGTTGAAGTCACTTTCATTGAGGAGTTACATCAGAAGGCCCCAGTTCCCATCAAGGTTCTCTTTATCTTTGGAAAGAAATGTTGGATCTTTTCCCCAGGAGATTCGGAGTTGAATCAGAGTTCAAAATTTTCCCTGAACTGCAATTTATTTTTGTAGTATTTTCCCCAGTGAAGGCATACTCTTGCCCGAGTATTCCTTATTCTTAGTGCAGTTTGTTTCTTTCCAGGTTTCTAGGAAGAATAATTTTACTAACTAACTGGAGATTCTTGATATACTCCCCTTGAAGTAAACATTCTACGGCTTCCCTAGTGAGGTTTGCACTTGTTCTCCCCATGAAGTATGTATTCTCATACTCAATGAGGGATGGGCTCCCTCTCTCTTTAATGCGGCCTGCTATATCAGAGTTCTTGAAGAGAATTATGTTTGCCTACGGGAGATTCTAATTTGTTATCCTCATGAGGATGACCATCATCCGCAATGAAATGATTTTTGCTCCCCAGTACAGAACTTCTTGTCGGCATGAATCTCGCAAAGATGGCTACACTCAGTGAAACTGGATATTATTGATGTTATCATCTAAAGGCCTTGTCCCACCAGTGTATGAGGTAGTCTTTGTCCCCAGTCGAAGCCGAATTTTGAGGACCTACCAGAGTAGCTGGTCTCTTATTCCCCAGTGGAGCAAGTTTCCCATCTCCCCAGTGTGGTGTACATGGGAGTCCCAGTCGTAGCTCTTTCATCCCCTGTGACAAAAAATTATTGAGATATCACCAATGGAGTTTTTATCCCAAGATGTTGGTTTCTTCCCCAAGTAAAGATTTTGTACCCATGCGGTGTTATCCCCAGTGTGTTCTGAGTAGAATTCTTTTTATTTAAGAATTTCTATACTCCCTAATAGAAGTTATCTTTGTCAAGAAATCTTATGAGAAAATTTTCCATCCCCGACGAAGCTCTCCTCTTTCTAACAGAGGATAAAGAATTTATCCCCCAGGAAAGTTGGGAGTTGATAAGAATTCAAGATTTTTTCTGAACTGCAATTTATTTTTGCAGTATTACCCCCCAGGAAGTTGGGAGTTGATCACAATTCAATATTTTTTCTGAACTGCAATTTATTTTTGCAGTATTACTCCCCAGGAAGTTGGAAGTTTCGTTAGAATTCAAGATTTTCCCTAAACTGCAATTTATTTTTGCAGTATTACTCCCCAGGGAGTTGTTTCATCAATGTTATCAATCGTTCGAGGTTGATGGTTTCGAATCTCAGTTCTCCATTGAAGTTCATCTTGCATGTTCTCTATAGAATATCAGATGTGCAAGAATAAACGTCAGAGGTTCATTGTCTTTCCAGCATCTGAATGTTGATGTGATTTCCCCAGTGCATTGCTAAACATGCATCATTACATTGCATCTACCCAAATGCGTAGCATTTCCATTGTATGGAGAATTATGCTAAAAAATTTAAAACATGCATGAGTATAAACCAATTATGTCCACCTGTGGTAACCAGATTGTTATACGCTCATATTTGAATTATCTCCACAACAAGCCTAGGGTGATCTATTATGTTTCCCCAACAGAGTTTGTTTTGATTCACCACCAGTCGGGTCTTTGGTATTTCTTTATTTCCCCAATAAGTCGTGGTTTTCTATTGCCCTTGCAAGCCTTTGGTTAGTTTACCCGTGTTTGCTTTGTCATTAGAGTGCGAGTAGGAGTTTGTGTATAACCTTTCTTATTTCTCAAGTATTTGAGTATCCATACTTGGTGTGTGGTAATTCAGATGATTGCCACTCTTGAAGAATTACACCCCGCCTTTGGCCTGAGGGATTTTGTAGTTCTTGCGTATTTGCAACCTATCAAAAGCCTAACGTGTTTTGGCAATCCTTGTTAGAGTTCGCTTTGACCGGTCTCTTTCTCTTGTAGAGTTCACCTTCGATCGGTGCTCTTTGAAGGTCCCGCTTAGTCGGTTCCTTGTTTTGGTTTATCTGCGTTAGTTGGGTCCTCCTTTCGTTAGCTTAGTTAACCTTTTATGTTAAGAGTCCTTCAGTGTCTCTTCAAATTCCAATTGTCGGGCGTCCTTGTTTAGGAGAATGCGTCCTTTCTTGTTGGGGCTTTCTTCAGTTAGTCTCGTTCTTGTGTTCACTATCAACTCCAAACATTTGTTTCTTGATGCTCAATTTCGCTCTTGTGTGTCTAACTCTGACCAGATATGCATATCTTTATCCCTTGTGAGTTCACCTTTGATTGGCGTTCTTTTCTTAAAATCCACCTTCGGTTGGTACTTTTTGTTGAGAGTCCCCTTCGGCTGGTCTCTTTTCAGTTGTAACTTCGCCTTTGATTGGCGTTCTTTCCTTAGGAATGTACCTTCGGCATAGTATTCATTGATGAAGATTCCCCTTCGGTTGGTTTCTTTACCCTTTAAAATCCACCTTCGGATGGTACTTTTTGTTGAGTGTCCCCTTCGGCTGGTCTCTTTTCAGTTGTAAGTTCGCCTTTGATTGGCGTTCTTTCCTTAGGAATCTACCTTCGACATAGTATTCCTTGATGAAGATTCCCCTTCGGTTGGTTTCTTTATCCTGAAGTCCACCTTCGGATGGTTTCTTTTCAATTGAAAGTTCGCCTTTGATCGGCATTCTTTCCTTAGGAATCTATCTCCGGCATAGTATTCCTTGATGAAGATTCCCCTTCGGCTGGTTCCTTTACCCTTAAAATCCACCTTCGGCTGGTATCTTTTGTTAAGAGCCCCCTTCGGCTGGTCTCTTTTTGGTTTTAAGTTCGCCTTTGACCGGTGTTCTTTTCTGAGGAATCTACCTTCGACATAGTATTCATTGTTAAAGGTTCCCCTTCGGTTGGTTTCTTTACCCTTAAAATCCACCTTTGGCTGGTACCTTTTGTTAAGAGTCCCCTTCGACTGGTCTCTTTTCGGTTGAAAGTTTGCCTTTGACCGACGTTTTTTTCATTGTTAAAGATTCCTCTTCGGCTGTTTTCTTTACCCTTAAAATCCACCTTCGGCTGGTATCATTTGTCAGGAGTCCCATTTGTTTGGTCTCTTTTCTTTTTAAGTTCTCCTTCGATTGGTGTTCTGTTCAGAGTCAATGTATATTTGCATCCTCAGTAAGTTCGCCTTCGATTGGTGTTCCTTCGTCAGAGCCTTCTTCGGTCGGTCTCTTTCTTGTGTATGTCTAACCATGACCTGACATCCAAGAGATTTACTCAGCTGACTACTGCAATCCAAAAAAACAGAAAAGATAGAAAATAAAAAATATAATAATACCTGACTGGCTTCAGAACGCAAATTTCCGAGTTCTTTTAAATATTTAATCTTCTTCTACCTTGAAAGTTCGAAAGGTTGGCGCCAATCTCACCTTCAGGTCTAAGAGGATTAAATAGGGGCAATTGTTACACCCCAAAATTTTCCCTCCTAATTTCTTTTATTTGGCTTAGACCTTCGCATTCATTCGCATATATTTCATTAGGTCACTAACATAGCATGCACTGCATTCAGTAAAGTGCTTGAGGTTCAAAGTTCAGTGGTTGTGCGATATTAGGGTTTCGAAGTGGTTAAGGCGTTCGTGTCTGATAAAGGCCAATTTCTTATTCAGGCAGCGAGCAGTGGAATTAGGGTTGTGACCTGGGTCGCAAAGAATTTCTTTCTTCATCGAGTCGCGAGGCTATCAGGGTTTATTTTCCTATATGCGATCAAAGCCAGGTTTTCGGTAATTGTGTTCTAATCTGGTTTGTTATCGAACATCATGAGATTAGGGTTTGTTTTTATCAAGGGACTTTCTCAGAAAGCCTTATATTGTACGACAGGAATTATCATCTTCAAGGGAATTTCTTAAGGATTTTAGCCTTACGTTTTCAAGTGGACATGTTTGTGACTTGAATTCCAAAAGTTGAAGCACAATACAAAATATGATGCTAGAGAGCATTAATTGAGTCAGACGAATATGAATAAAGGCTTTGATTGTGGGCAAAGTCAATATGGAGAGGTTGTTTTCTTGACTGGTTTCATGCAGGAATATTATTGATTCGATTAAATGTTGTGTCATATCTTGAGTTCAGGACTGGTTTATTGAATATGCAAGTTGGTTGAAATTCGTTCACTGAGTTATGAAGTGAAGTGTTTAGAGGATAATCAAATGGTATTAAAGAAATCTAAGCGTTGGTTTGTTTTCAAGAATTTGATTCAGGCGAGTTTGGAGACCTTAGTCATAAGGGTTTCTTGGAATGCAAAAGATAAGATACAAATGGCAAGGCATAGTCATTCATTATAATTCCATTCAAGTGATTATTTTGGTTCAAGTTGTCACTTTCAGTATCATTCAAATACCGTTCAAAATCAATCCAAATACATTCCAAACCTTCATTTACGTGATTCAAATTCAACATCTCAATATTCATCGTTCAATGTCCACTCGAAAATTCATGCTCGTCCAACCATTGTTTCTAGGCATCATGCAAATGTTTCCAAGCGATTCATTTTGAATTTACAAATCCATATTACATTCCAAAGGAACTACAAAAAAATTGTAAGTTACACAAAGCTACACTAAATATATCATGCCTAAAAATTAGCTCCATTATTTTCCATGTTATGACTTCATGATGCCATTTTTGCAACCTCCAAACTCTTTGTCAAACTTTGATTCAACCATGTACAAAATTGCTTCTGCGATTGGTTTCATGCCCTGGCTCCAATTTTTCCAACCCTGCACTTTACAAAACATAAACAGCCCATAAGTTCAATCAGAAAAATAATTTAGCAGCTTGCAAACAAAACCAGTTCAGAAAAGAAGAAACTCGAAGAGCAGGATTTTTCCCAATTAAAGAAAGACAAAGTTCACAGTGATATTGAAATTGCTGCACTGAAACAAGATTTGGAAATGGCAAAAAGATCACATGAAGAACATGTTTTGCAGTTAGAATTGCAAGCGTCTTAATCTAAATCTGAATATGAGAAAAGGATACAAGAACTTAAATTTCATCTTGCTGATGCGAGAAAGCAAGTGAAGGAACTGAAAACTGTCATGAAATCTGTCAAAGATGAAGTGATAAAAGCAAAAAGAAGCTACTCGGAGGAATACAAGTACTTTGGAATCAAGCTCAAAGGTCTAGCCAAGGCTGCTAATGATTATCATTTTCTTCTAACAGAAAATAGGAAATTATATAATGAAGTTCAAGATTTGAAAGGAAATATCAGGGTATATTGTCGAATTAAACCATTTCTTTCTGGGCAAAGTCAGAAACATACAGCAGTTGAGTTTATTGGTGAAAACGGAGAACTAATTATTAGCAATCCTATTAAACAAGGAAATAGAAGCCAGTATAATAAACTTACAAAAAAAACATAATAGAATTTTCACTAATTCCCTAACTGTCAATTCAAAATCTCCTAACAACCTATAACTGTAAAAACAAATGTGGCTAACAACCTTCAGATTCAGTGGCTCAGATTAATCCAAGTCCTATCAAACTCTAACTGATAACGGAGTAAAATAGAACTTACCTCTCTCTATTCAGGGGCCATTCTTCATTCCCGAATCTTTCTCTCTGAAAAATTCACAGAACCTTCAATCATCACCAACCTTCAATCTTCACACTCTGCATCTTCAACATTCATCAACCTCTTCTCTGACCTCTACAACGCCTTCGTTCAACTACATCATCTCCATCTTCATCAACATAGCCACCACTACAACGTAACAAGCTCTCTGCATTTCGATTTCGCATCTCAGAGCCACTTCTCATCATCTTCACATCAATGCTGCAATCTTCATCTCTCTGAAACCCCTGCTTTAAGCAACCTCAATCATCAATCTTCATCGAATTCTCATCATCTTCTGTAGCAACATTCATCATCCACCTTGAATCTGCAAGATTCTTCAACAAACTTCGATCTGCTTCTGCAACATCACAAAAACAACACCGCAATTCAACAATGCAGAAAAGGTAGAAGAAGAAGAACGTAGAATCCAGGGTTAGAAATCATATGAAGAGGCGTACCTAAGTTTAGGAGTTATCACTGGCTTTCGTTCTCATCTCGTCTCCGGAATCAAGAATCGTAGGAGTCTGCTTCCGGTAGGTAAGCCTGAGTCCCTTCACTCTCAATGCCTTTCGCTCAAATCGTCGTTGACTCTGGCTTTTAAGCGCTCATCTAAATGCTGATAGCATGAACCTTGGAACGATTGGGGCTAGATTCCAGCTTAGGTTTTACACATCCCTCTTCCGGTTTGAGAAACCCCTAAAGTTTTTTTCTCGGGAGATTGAGTATGAATTGAGACTCATAGCAAAGAAACGAGTATAGTATGATTGATTTTAGAAGGAGACACCACACTTTGATATCTCCGATGCGGTGAAGGTGGTTTCTGGAGGTCTTTACAGATTAAAGCGGGGAGAGAGATGAATGGCGGCAACGATGCAGCGACAAAGAGATGAAGATAGGTTACGCCGCCGTTCAAGGGTGAACGAAAGATGGAGATGTTTAAGTTTGAGGTCTTCTACATCCATCAAAACGGCAACGTATCTGCTATAGCTTCCTTTTATTATTTTCTTTAATTTTTTTTCTTTCTTTCTTAATTGATAGTACATAGGATATGAGAATAAGATGCTGAATAGAAAAATAAAAATAAAAGTTTTTCTTTTGTTTGGAATGAACTTTGAGTTCCCTTGGGCTTGCAAACTGGACCGGACCCCTTAGGTCCATATGCTAATTCTTGTATCCATGGAAATTAACACCACAAAAAAATAGTTTATGGACCCTTTTGTGCGATTGGGCTTTTGGAATTTAATTACTGGACCATAGTGCTCAATCCAGAATCTCACCCCCTTTCTATTTGAATTTTCTTTTAGTTTTCTATTCATTTTTTATGAATAAAGTTAGGAGTTAATTAAGGACAAAAGATAATAAAATGATAAAACAATTGGTAGAATGTAAATCCCTTAGAATTGTTTTGAGTTTTTTTAGTAATTAATTAGGATTCTTACTATTAGTTTTCTTAATCTTTTGAGTTTAATTTTGTAAATAATTGAGGACATTTTCGTGCTTGCATTTTAGTATCATTTTGAGTTGTAAATTGGATGTTTGAGTTTAAATCGTGTTGCCTTGTTATTTGCTAACACTTTTTGTGAGATTGTGCAAGTTTTTTTTGGAAAGTGGTTCATCGCGGCTTGTTACTCCTTCTTGTGATTTATTTTCACCATGGCAGGAGATTCATATTGATGTTCTCCTGACTATCTTGATTGGTGGAGCTTCTGTGAAGTTTTTCGAGTTTCCATGTTTTGACAGGCTTTGCTATGAATTGATATTCGTTTGGTATTTTCCCTTGTTTATCTCATTTCAGTACTTTACTGCTTTCTAGATATCATGAGAAGTAGGAAATAAAGAGCGTGCGCTCGAAGCCGCTGTTTAAAGACCTGTAGCAGGCATTCCGCCCTTCATTTGCTATATGTGTTGTGCTTGTGTTTGTTTACTTTCTTATTGATCGATAAGTCACTCAGTTTAGAAATTGAGATCACGACTTCACTCTCAGTGCATGCTCCCTATATGATTTCATTGCTTTCCTTTATTTCTTATTGATCGAAGTCACTCAATTTAGAACTTGAGATCACGGCTTCGCTCTCAGTGCATGCTCCCTATAGGATTTTATTGATTTCCTTAATTTCTTATTGATCGATGAGTCACTCAATTTAGAAATTGAGATCACGACTTCGCTCTCTCTGCATGTTCCTCATAGGATAGTTTTGTTAGACATTCTTTGGTATGCTAGCCTAGGTAGGATCTCTCTAGTTGTGCTCTCTTGAGCTTATTAGCTTGCTTGTTTGATTTCATCTTTGTGTGCATGTTTTGAGATGATATACCCTCAGCATGTTCCCTTAGGAGCTCTCGATTCAACTATAGATGGTGATTCGAGATAGATATAGTTTTAGGTAATAGACCCTTGTTATTATCCTTTAGGACTTCTTGATTCATCTATAGATGATGAGTTGAGATAGACATTAGGATTGTTATCCAAGCATGTCAATCTTAGGGTAGAGATTTCCCTTCAAAGCTCAAACCTTAGGATTAATCATTGTATGATAACATTAGGGATTATATCTAGGTTAGTCTCCCTTAGAAGATTTTTCTTTCTTTTGCATCCATGCATTAAAACAAAAACTTTCTCTTTCTTTGAAAAATATTAAAACATCTAATAACTTCCAAATCCTTCTTTAAGGTAAAAGCTATCAACCAATGCAATCTCTTTTGTGCCTTCGGGCTTTTCTTTCAAACTTTTCATAAATAACATGTTAATTCACTTCTGTGCTGACGCGTAAATCTCCAAAGGTCGAGTTGCGACAGAAGGCGAAGTTAATATTGTTCATTAAAAAAATACAAACCAACAAAAACATGTGAGCCGAACTACGACTGCTCTGATTCCTTAAAAGGGATACGTAGGTATTGGGGTAGGGCCTGAGCAAGCACAACTTTTATTTTCCCTACATTCTTTTCTCCTTTATTTTTGCATGCACTCCTTGTATAACTTAGATATAGATTTGAAACACACTCTTTGATTAGAATAACAAGAGTGGATACCATAGAGTACTACGGGCGTGTGGGATGCTAATACCTTCCCCTTGCGTAACAGACTCCCTTACCTGTATCTCTTGGTTGTTCTACCTTGATTTCACCCTTCTCAAGTTTACCCGATGTTTACCTTTCCCTTCTTGTGGGATAAAAAATGTTCGATGGCGACTTCATTGATTTCATTATCAGTTGATTGTTCAGCCGGTTGTTTCACCTGGTGACTTCACTAGGGACAGATTGACCAAATATTGGTCCATCCCGGAGTCGATCCTAGCTCTTGTTTTCTTCTCTTTAGGTGTTTATTTTTATACTTTTAGTTTATTCATTTGTACATGTTTATCTGAGCATATGTTTGCAGTGCATCTTTATTGTTTTCCATATACTGCTGATGTGTTGGTTTCCGTGTTTCTTTGTGGGATGGGTGTTACTATAAGGTGAAAGGCCAAATACCCAGGCCAAGTGAAAACCACAGGAACACTAGGAATAGAGTGGAACACGAAAGATAGGGGATGTAGACTACCCTAGACGGTTGTGTTGTCCATGCTCAGATGAGGTTTTAATGAGGTGTTATCATTTCACGTAGGTGTACGATGATAGTACTCTCAAGCGAACCCGTGATTTTGAGTTACCTAACCTTACCCTGGCCTAGTTTCACCAGTGAGAGGGGAGGGACTTGATTATTATAGGTACATATGGTGACTATGTTCTGATGGTGATTGTTCTTCTGTTGGTGTCTATATGGGTCTCAAAGTTATTTTCTGAGTTTTTGGATTCGGTATTCAGGATGGTTCTTTGGTTATGTTCTGGACCTTTGATCCTGATATATTCAACTTGTTCAGAGATTATATGATGGTTATTCAGGACACTCGGTTCCATTGTGTTCTGAAATTGGTTCCGAACCTTTAATCCTGTGATATCCAGATTATTCAGCAGATTTACACGGCAGTTATCCAGAGGATTGTACAGTTGTTGTGCTGAACTTTTGAACCTATGTCATTTCACCTTGCATCATATCATGTTTATTTTACACGAAAAAAAGGAAATGTGGAAGATGGTATGCGAAAAAATATTTGAACATGGAATTGCATCCGCCCACTCACCTCATGCATCTTCGTGCATCCTCATGCATCTTCATGCATCTACATGCATCTTCATGCATCAATAACAGGTACCCAGGAGGTACTCAAAATGGGGAATCCTTATTTAGACTCGGTATTTTCTTTTCAGAGCTGCAAATCTTGACTTCTCGCTGCTCCGTGATCAGATTCAAGATATGGAACAACTTCGTGAGGAATTGGGCGATATGAAAGAACAGGTGGGATTTTTGATGCTAGACATGCAGGGTTTGGTCCATGGACAAGAACTCTTGAAAGAAGAAAACACTCAGTTGAAGACTCAATTGAATTTGGTTATGGAAATTTTAGGGTCAATGTTGAAGAAAGAATATGTTTCTATGCCCGCTACAATAGGAGCTACCATTCCTCCCCATAATTTGGAGACTCTTTTAGGTCAGGGAGTATCTCTTCCATAACCGTGCATTCCAGGATCCTCCCGTTCGCAACTAGTTATCACTCCCCGAGAGGACCCAAAAGGAAAAGTTCGTCAGCAGAGGCCAAAACATCCTGAACAATAATTTTATCCTATTCCAATGTTGTATGCACAATTGCTTCCTCCCTTGCTATAATTTCATTTGGTTAAACTTCGAATCTTCACTACACATGAAAAACGCCCTCATGGATTTGACGACAATGCTAGGTGTGAATTTCATTTTGGGGTACTTGTTCATGATACTGAAGATTGCATAGATTTTAAGCACCAAGTCCATGACTTGCTTGATGCAGGGACAATTCTCTTTACTCCCGAAGGTTTGAGCGTGCAAATCAATCTTATGCCAACTGCTACAAAGAATAGGGTTATGCCTTCTCCTCTTTAAAGTTATATCTCACGACCGGAGTCACGTGATCCAGAACCTATAATCCCATAAAGTTCTCACCAGCAGCCGTTTGCAATTTGTGGAAATAAGTTGGTTAATCAAAATCAGAATGTTCCTCATGTTCGCCTAGCTCAGTGTGCTACTCAGCAGCAAACCTATCAACAAAGACACATGCAACAAGGTAAGAAAAAGTATAGGAAGCCAAAGAGGGTGCTCGACATTGTTCCCATGACTTATGGCCAGCTGTTCTCTCAGTTGCTCAAGCTTTCCTTGGTGGAACCCAAGCCACTGAAGCATGTCATTCCTCCTTATTCTATGGATTTCAATACTAATGTGCAATGTGATTACCATGCTGGGGAACTAGGTCATTCCATTGAAGACTGTTGGGCTTTCAAAGAAAATTTGCAAGACCTGCTTGATGTAAAAGCTATCAATTTCGGGTCAGCCAATCAAATTTGAGGTCTCCTTTAACTCAGTAAATGTCAGTGCTGCCAGATCATCGTTTGAAGCAACAAGTCCATACGGAGACTAGTCTCCTCAACATGGAAATTTCTAGTTTCATTTGCAATTCTCATTTCTAATATTTCTTGTTTGGTTCAGTACTTTCTTGTATGCAAAACTTGCCTATTTTTGAATATTGATCATAATGCATTGAATATGTTTGTCTTGAATTAGTCCATTCGTATTCACTCATTAATGTTTTTCTTTGACTTTTTGATACTTAACTCTTGATAAATAAATCAAAATACCTCTGGAGGGAGAGTGATGAGTAATATACCAAAAATTTCAAACGGTGTGCTTTTGAATAAAAACCCTGCTGACGATGTGCAGGCTTTGTTTCAACTCCTAAACACCGGAGATATAAGGGATATAGACCTTCATTAACCCCTTTGAGCCTCAAAGTAGGAGTTTCTTTTCTTTTCAGAAAAACCCTCACATTTAACCCAGGGCAGGGTAGATTTCGATTGATCCGATCGAGCGTTCAGAACTCATCAGAAGTACGCACCTAAGGATACAATAATGGTTATCCATCAAAAGGCTAAGGAAAGTCAAAACCGCAATGGTTAACTCTCATCTATTAGCAGCATGCATCAAGGAGATGATATCCCAATGGATATCTCTCGCACGTCAAGAGGTCAAAAGATGACGATACCACAACGGTTATTCCTCGTCAACCAAACAGCAAGGCAGTTACACATTTTCAGCAAGTCAAAGAACGACTCGAAGTCACATGACTGGTTCAAACAAATTGAAATGATGAAAGAAAGATACAAAAAGCCCCGCTAAGTCGAAACTTGAAAAAAGCAAGTCGCTTAGGCAAAAGTCAGAGCATCCCGCTGGACTTCAAAATCAAAATCCAAAAGGATTTGTGCAGGAAAAATTTAGGGAAAGTGAAAAAGCGTGAAAAGTAAGAAGGGATTACCGAATAAAAATCCCCAGTAAGGAGATAATTCGTGTGATCAAACACCAAGAGTGAAAGAGGTGAGTGACTGTCGTGTCCAGAAAAACCTCGTTTGATTCCTCAATCATTGTAAACTCTTCTTGAGAAATGAGTGCTTGTATCAAGTTAACTGAATGTAGGACCGGAGAATATCATGGAGAATGGGTGGGCACCAAATAATTTTGAGCCTTAAATCCTTTTTTCTAAAACCGTGAACCAGGCCACGTTACGACCCTTAAAAGTCCTAACTGAAGCATGGGTTAATTCAAGAACACTGTAATAAGAGTATGGTAATATGACTCCTATGAGGCTTGCTAAAACTTTTGAGTTGGTATCGCGCCACCTTTCTAATTTCTTTCGTACAAAAATTTTGATGTTTAATATTTTCAATAAAAGTTTCTTAAACTTCAAGACAAACATGAGTTTTGCATTATAATTACCATTCTTAGAATAAACATTATTTGCATATGAACAAGTGCTTAAACGTCAAGTAAGCTTGCATAATGAGCATCAGATGAAAGTTTGATTATCTCAAGGGACAAATTGCTTCAAGATACCATTGAAAGGTAAATCATTTGTGATAATGATCTTAATATGGGGCAAAACTTCTATTGAGTCCGTTGAAGTGAAAGAGTACCAGTTTGAGAAATGGTCTGAAAGATTGCAAAAGTTGATTGCCTAGAGTCTCTGTAGAGCAGTGGTGTATTACTTTAAGTTAGTCCCAAGGGACATATTGCTTCAAGTATTTGCCCGAAAATGAAGCAGTTCAAGTCGAGAAGTATGGTGGTGAAGTAGCCTACTTTCAATACGTAAGTCAGCCACCCAAAGGTTGTGTTGTCTTCGGAACTCAGTGAGCTTCGCATTTCTCCTTAAGCATGAGATGAAGGAAATGGTGTGGTGACACTCTGTTGAGTAGAGGCAAGCATGTTGAATACTCCGTCGAGTAAGTGATCAGCCAATCTAAGGCATTAAAGTCGGGATTTCATCCCTCAAAATTACAGCCAAACTGGGGGAAGTTATGTCGAGATTTGACAAATCTCTCTGAGAATTTGTTGATTAGAGGAAAATCTTTTCAGAACCTACAAATGCAGTGGCATTCACTCAAGCATGGTTGAAACCGCTTCCAACTCTAGTCAACCAGGGGCAGTGTTTTGAAGTTCACCACACTGGGGCAGCTTATTTTGCTGGTACATATATCAGAAAGTCCCCTCGGGGCAGTTCTCTTCAAAGGCCTTATAGACTTGGGCAAGAAATTATGCAGGGGCATTTTCTCCTCTTCAATGGTTGATCAGATCAAGTCCATACGCAGGCTAAATGACTCATGAATTTAAAAAAAGCATGTCGAGAAGTCAGGATTTCTATCCTCGACTCATCAGAGACTTAAGTCCATTTATTGGTGTCCCTTCATCAGAAGTCAGGATAATTATCTCTAATTGAAATGTGGATCGTTATCCTCGGTAGGACACGAGCAGCAACATAAAGATCATTTGAGGTTGTTTACCCATACAAAGATCGTGATGGAAATGTTGTTTCCGAGAAGGACTTCTTTCCCCAGCACAGGATCTGTTTCTACTTGACAAAAGTCTGCCTGCTAAGGGGTTTTCTCTTCCGAGATCTTTATTCCCCAGCGAAGCATTCCTCATTTCTCTGCAGGAGGAGAATGTTCCCTCTCCTTGGAAATTTAGAAGTTGTTTGAAGTCAAGATAATTTATTTTCAATGGACTGCAATTTATTTTTGCAGCATCCTCTCCAAAGTCCCTCTGCCAGTGGCATTCCTCCTCGGAGTCGACATGATGAAGTTGCAATCTTGCATCGCATTTTTTACCCAATGATTGGTATTTCAAACTGTTTATTCTTCATTGAAGTTTTCCATTCCAAACAGGGGCATATTGCCACAGTTTCTCTTTTTGCAAGTATTGGTTGGTATCTTATATCAAGAAGCATACCAGCAAATGAATCAAGAAGGGTCTGGAGGCGACCAACATGAAGATTTTTGTAGAATGGGATCCGATTTCTCTAGTGAACACTTACTTCTGCTCAAAACAGAATCATTCATCCCCAGTAAAGGCGTACTATTGCCCAGACAGAACTCCTTATCTCCAGTGAAAGTATACCCCTGCTTAATCCCCACTGAAGTCAGCACTCTTGATAAGAGTTTGTTTAAGAGTTTGTCCCTTCCAGAGGGCTTATCTCCAAAGAAGTGCATTTCAGCACGATTTTGTACAATCTTCTTCTTCAGTGTAGTCTACTTTGCTTTGAAAAATCTGGGAAGATCATTTCATTGGATTGTATACCTTTGTTGTATCCCCTTGAAGTCGATACTCTGTGATGGGAATGTATCCCCCTCGTGAGGTTGTCGTTCATCGTCTCTATGAATTTCGTATCTTTTCTCCCTAGGGAAGTTTGCCCAAGTCAGGTTTTCTTGAGGAGATGTTTGATTAACATGTTTGTTATGCCCAGTGGAGCAAGTCACATATTTTTCTGGGGAAGTGTGCATGGACGAATGTCGTTTAGAACTATTTTATCCCCAGTGATGGAGTATGGCTGAAATATTTCCTCGGTGGAGTTCCGAACCTCAAGCTTATGGTTCAAAGATGCCCTTCTCTTCCTCAAGTGAAGATTGTTATCCTCGATGGTAGTATTCCCCGTGTGGCCTGGGTAGAATTCTTTTATTTAAGAATTTCTATGATTCCCCAGTTGAAGTCACTTTCATTGAGGAGTTACATCAGAAGGCCCCAGTTCCCATCAAGGTTCTCTTTATCTTTGGAAAGAAATGTTGGATCTTTTCCCCAGGAGATTCGGAGTTGAATCAGAGTTCAAAATTTTCCCTGAACTGCAATTTATTTTTGTAGTATTTTCCCCAGTGAAGGCATACTCTTGCCCGAGTATTCCTTCTTCTTAGTGCAGTTTGTTTCTTTCCAGGTTTCTAGGAAGAATAATTTTACTAACTAACTGGAGATTCTTGATATACTCCCCTTGAAGTAAACATTCTACGGCTTCCCTAGTGAGGTTTGCACTTGTTCTCCCCATCAAGTATGTATTCTCATACTCAATAAGGGATGGGCTCCCTCTCTCTTTAATACGGCCTGCTATATCAGAGTTCTTGAAGAGAATTATGTTTGCCTACGGGAGATTCTAGTTTGTTATCCTCATGAGGATGACCATCATCCGCAATGAAATGATTTTTGCTCCCCAGTACAGATCTTCTTGCCGGCTTGAATCTCGCAAAGATGGCTACACTCAATGCAACTGGATATTATTGATGCTATCATCTAAAGGCCTTGTCCCACCAGTGTATGAGGTAGTCTTTGTCCCAAGTCGAAGCCGAATTTTGAGGACCTGCCAGAGTAGCTGGTCTCTTATTCCCCAGTGGAGCAAGTTATTATTTCCCTAATGGAGCAAGTGTCCCATCTCTCCAGTGTGGTGTACATGGGAGTGCCAGTCGTAGCTCTTTCATCCCCGGTGACAAAAAATTATTGAGATATCACCAGTGGAGTTTTTATCCCAAGATGTTGGTTTCTTCCCCAAGTAAAGATTTTGTACCCATGCGGTGTTATCCCCAGTGTGTTCTGAGTAGAATTCTTTTTATTTAAGAATTTCTATACTCTCTAATAGAAGTTATCTTTGTCAAGAAATCTTATGAGAAAATTTTCCATCCCCGACGAAGCTCTCCTCTTTCTAACAGAGGATAAAGAATTTATCCCCCAGGAAAGTTGGGAGTTGATAAGAATTCAAGATTTTTTCTGAACTGCAATTTATTTTTGCAGTATTACCCCCCAGGAAGTTGGGAGTTGATCAGAATTCAATATTTTTTCTGAACTGCAATTTATTTTTGCAGTATTACTCCCCAGGAAGTTGGAAGTTTCGTCATAATTCAAGATTTTCCCTAAACTGCAATTTATTTTTGCAGTATTACTCCCTAGGGAGTTGTTTCATCAATGTTATCAATCGTTCGAGGTTGATGGTTTTGAATCTCAGTTCTCCATTGAAGTTCATCTTACATGTTCTCTATAGAATATCAGATGTGCAAGAATAAACGTCATAGGTTCATTGTCTTTCCAGGATCCGAATGTTGATGTGATTTCCCCAGTGCATTGCTAAACATGCATCATTACATTGCATCTACCCAAATGCGTAGCATTTCCATTGTATGGAGAATTATGCTAAAAAATTTCAAACATGCATGAGTATAAACCAATTATGTCCACCTGTGGTAACCAGATTGTTATACGCTCAGATTTGAATTATCTTCACAACAAGCCTTGGGTGATCTATTATGTTTCCCCAACAGAGTTTGTTTTGATTCACCACCAGTCGGGTCTTTGGTATTTCTTTATTTCCCCAATAAGTCGTGGTTTTCTATTGCCCTTGCAAGCCTTTGGTTAGTTTACCCGTGTTTGCTTTGTCGTTAGAGTGCGAGTAGGAGTTGGTGTATAACCTTTCTTATTTCTCAAGTATTTGAGTATCCATACTTGGTGTGTGGTAATTCAGATGATTGCCACTCTTGAAGAATTACACCCCGCCTTTGGCCTGAGGGATTTTGTAGTTCTTGTGTATTTGCAACCTATCAAAAGCCTAACGTGTTTTGGCAATCCTTGTTAGAGTTCGCTTTGACTGGTCTCTTTCTCTTGTAGAGTTCACCTTCGATCGGTGCTCTTTGAAGGTCCCGCTTAGTCGGTTCCTTGTTTTGGTTTATCTGCGTTAGTTGGGTCCTCCTTTCGTTAGCTTAGTTAACCTTTTATGTTAAGAGTCCTTCAGTGTCTCTTCAAATTCCAATGGTCGGGCGTCCTTGTTTAGGAGAATGTGTCCTTTCTTGTTGGGGCTTTCTTCGGTTAGTCTCGTTCTTGTGTTCACTATCAACTCCAAACATTTGTTTCTTGATGCTCAATTTCGCTCTTGTGTGTCTAACTCTGACCAGATATGCATATCTTTATCCCTTGTGAGTTCACCTTTGATTGGCGTTCTTTTCTTAAAATCCACCTTCGGTTGGTACTTTTTGTTGAGAGTCCCCTTCGGCTGGTCTCTTTTCAGTTGTAACTTCGCCTTTGATTGGCGTTCTTTCCTTAGGAATCTACCTTCGGCATAGTATTCATTGATGAAGATTCCCCTTCGGCTGGTTTCTTTACCCTTTAAAATCCACCTTCGGATGGTACTTTTTGTTGAGTGTCCCCTTCGGTTGGTCTCTTTTCAGTTGTAAGTTCACCTTTGATTGGCGTTCTTTCCTTAGGAATCTACCTTCGACATAGTATTCCTTGATGAGGATTCCCCTTCGGTTGGTTTCTTTATCCTGAAGTCCACCTTCGGATGGTTTCTTTTCAATTGAAAGTTCGCCTTTGATCGGCATTCTTTCCTTAGGAATCTATCTCCGGCATAGTATTCCTTGATGAAGATTCCCCTTCGGCTGGTTCCTTTACCCTTAAAATCCACCTTCGGCTGGTATCTTTTGTTAAGAGCCCCCTTCGGCTGGTCTCTTTTTGGTTTTAAGTTCGCCTTTGACCGATGTTCTTTTCTGAGGAATCTACCTTCGGCATAGTATTCATTGTTAAAGGTTCCCCTTCGGTTGGTTTCTTTACCCTTAAAATCCACCTTCGGCTGGTACCTTTTGTTAAGAGTCCCCTTCGGCTGATCTCTTTTCGGTTGAAAGTTTGCCTTTGACCGACGTTTTTTTCATTGTTAAAGATTCCTCTTCAGCTGTTTTCTTTACCCTTAAAATCCACCTTCGGCTGGTATCATTTGTCAGGAGTCCCATTTGTTTGGTCTCTTTTCTTTTTAAGTTCTCCTTCAATTGGTGTTCTGTTCAGAGTCAATGTATATTTGCATCCTCAGTAAGTTCGCCTTTGATTGGTGTTCCTTCGTCAGAGCCTTCTTCGGTCGGTCTCTTTCTTGTGTATGTCTAACCATGACCTGACATCCAAGAGATTTACTCAGCTGACTACTGCAATCCAAAAAACAGAAAAGATAGAAAATAAAAAATATAACAATACCTGACTGGCTTCAGAACGCAAATTTCCGAGTTCTTTTAAGTATTTAATCTTCTTCTACCTTGAAAGTTCGAAAGGTTGGCGCCAATTTCACCTTCAGGTCTAAGAGGATTAAATAGGGGCAATTGTTACAACCCAAAATTTTCCCTCCTAATTTCTTTTATTTGGCTTAGACCTTCGCATTCATTCGCATATATTTCATTAGGTCACTAACATAGCATGCACTGCATTCAGTAAAGTGCTTGAGGTTCAAAGTTTAGTGGTTGTGCGATATTAGGGTTTTGAAGTGGTTAAGGCGTTCGTGTCTGATAAAGGCCAATTTATTATTCAGGCAGCAAGCAATGGAATTAGGGTTGTGACCTGGGTCGCAAAGAATTTCTTTCTTCATCGAGTCGTGAGGCTATCAGGGTTTATTTTCCTATATGCGATCAAAGCCAGGTTTTCGGTAATTGTGTTCTAATCTGGTTTGTTATCGAACATCATGAGATTAGGGTTTGTTTTTATCAAGGGACTTTCTCAGAAAGCCTTATATTGTACGTCAGGAATTATCATCTTCAAGGGAATTTCTTAAGGATTTTAGCCTTACGTTTTCAAGTGGACATGTTTGTGACTTGAATTCCAAAAGTTGAAGCACAATACAAAATATGATGCTAGAGAGCATTAATTGAGTCAGACGAATATGAATAAAGGCTTCGATTTTGGGCAAAGTCAATATGGAGAGGTTGTTTTCTTGACTGATTTCATGCAGGAATATTATTGATTCGATTAAATGTTGTGTCATATCTTGAGTTCAGGACTGGTTTATTGAATATGCAAGTTGGTTGAAATTTGTTCACTGAGTTATGAAGTGAAGTGTTTAGAGGATAATCAAATGGTATTAAAGAAATCTAAGCGTTGGTTTGTTTTCAAGAATTTGATTCAGGCGAGTTTGGAGACCTTAGTCATAAGGGTTTCTTGGAATGCAAAAGATAAGATACAAATGGCAAGGCATAGTCATTCATTATAATTCCATTCAAGTGATTATTTTGGTTCAAGTTGTCACTTTCAGTATCATTCAAATACCGTTCAAAATCAATCCAAATACATTCCAAACCTTCATTTACGTGATTCAAATTCAACATCTCAATATTCATCGTTCAATGTCCACTCGAAAATTCATGCTCGTCCAACCATTGTTTCTAGGCATCATGCAAATGTTTCCAAGCGATTCATTTTGAATTTACAAATCCATATTACATTCCAAAGGAACTACAAAAAAATTGTAAGTTACACAAAGCTACACTAAATATATCATGCCTAAAAATTAGCTCCATTATTTTCCATGTTATGACTTCATGATGCCATTTTTGCAACCTCCAAACTCTTTGTCAAACTTTGATTCAACCATGTACAAAATTGCTTCTGCGATTGGTTTCATGCCCTGGCTCCAATTTTTCCAACCCTGCACTTTACAAAACATAAACAGCCCATAAGTTCAATCAGAAAAATAATTTAGCAGCTTGCAAACAAAACCAGTTCAGAAAAGAAGAAACTCGAAGAGCAGGATTTTTCCCAATTAAAGAAAGACAAAGTTCACAGTGATATTGAAATTGCTGCACTGAAACAAGATTTGGAAATGGCAAAAAGATCACATGAAGAACATGTTTTGCAGTTAGAATTGCAAGCTTCTTAATCTAAATCTGAATATGAGAAAAGGATACAAGAACTTAAATTTCATCTTGTTGATGCGAGAAAGCAAGTGAAGGAACTGAAAACTGTCATGAAATCTGTCAAAGATGAAGTGATAAAAGCAAAAAGAAGCTACTCGGAGGAATACAAGTACTTTGGAATCAAGCTCAAAGTTCTAGCCAAGGCTGCTAATAATTATCATTTTCTTCTAACAGAAAATAGGAAATTAGATAATGAAGTTCAAGATTTGAAAGGAAATATCAGGGTATATTGTCGAATTAAACCATTTCTTTCTGGGCAAAGTCAGAAACATACAGCAGTTGAGTTTATTGGTGAAAACGGAGAACTAATTATTAGCAATCCTATTAAACAAGGAAACAGAAGCCAGTATAATAAACTTACAAAAAAACATAATAGAATTTTCACTAATTCCCTAACTGTCAATTCAAAATCTCCTAACAACCTATAACTGTAAAAACAGATGTGGCTAACAACCTTCAGATTCAGTGGCTCAGATTAATCCAAGTCCTAACAAACTCTAACTGATAACGGAGTAAAATAGAACTTACCTCTCTCTATTCAGGGGCCATTCTTCATTCCCGAATCTTTCTCTCTGAAAAATTCACAGAACCTTCAATCATCACCAACCTTCAATCTTCACACTCTGCATCTTCAACGTTCATCAACCTCTTCTCTGACCTCTACAACGCCTTCGTTCCACTGCATCATCTCCATCTTCATCAACATAGCCACCACTACAACGTAACAAGCTCTCTGCATTTCGATTTCGCATCTCAGAGCCACTTCTCATCATCTTCACATCAATGCTGCAATCTTCATCTCTCTGAAACCCCTGCTTTAAGCAGCCTCAATCATCAAATTTCATCGAATTCTCATCATCTTCTGTAGCAACATTCATCATCCACCTTGAATCTGCAAGATTCTTCAACAAACTTCGATCTGCTTCTGCAACATCACAAAAACAACATCGCAGTTCAACAATGCAGAAAAGGTAGAAGAAGAAGAACGTAGAATCCAGGGTTAGAAATCATATGAAGAGGCGTACCTAAGTTTAGGAGTTATCACTTACTTTCGTTCTCATCTCGTCTCCGGAATCAAGAATCGTAGGAGTCTGCTTCCGGTAGGTAAGCCTGAGTCCCTTCACTCTCAATGCCTTTCGCTCAAATCGTCGTTGATTCTGGCTTTTAAGCGCTCATCCAAACGCTGATAGCGTGAACCTTGGAACGATTGGGGCTAGATTCCAGCTTAGGTTTTACACATCCCTCTTCTGGTTTGAGAAACCCCTAAAGTTTTTTTCTCGGGAGATTGAGTATGAATTGAGACTCATAGTAAAGAAACGAGTATAGTATGATTGATTTTAGAAGGAGACACCACACTTCGATATCTCCGATGCGGTGAAGGTGGTTTATGTAGGTCTTTACAAATTAAAGCGGGGAGAGAGATGAATGGCGGCAACGATGCAGCGATAAAGAGATGAAGATAGGTTACGCCGCCGTTCAAGGGTGAACGAAAGATGGAGATGTTTAAGTTTGAGGTCTTCTACATCCATCAAAACGGCAACGTATCTGCTATAGCTTCCTTTTATTATTTTCTTTAATTTTTTTTCTTTCTTTCTTAATTGATAGTACATAGGATATGAGAATAAGATGCTGAATAGAAAAATAAAAATAAAAGTTTTCCTTTTGTTTGGAATGAACTTTGAGTTCCCTTGGGCTTGCAAACTGGACCGGACCCCTTAGGTCCATATGCTAATTCTTGTATCCATGGAAATTGACACCACAAAAAAACAGTTTATGGACCCTTTTGTGCGATTGGGCTTTTGGAATTTAATTACTGGACCATAGTGCTCAATCTAGAATCTCACCCCCTTTCTATTTGAATTTTCTTTTAGTTTTCTATTCATTTTTTGTGAATAAAGTTAGGAGTTAATTAAGGACAAAAGATAATAAAATGATAAAACAATTGGTAGAATGTAAATCCCTTAGAATTGTTTTGAGTTTTTTTAGAAATTAATTAGGATTCTTACTATTAGTTTCCTTAATCTTTTGAGTTTAATTTTGTAAATAATTGAGGACATTTTCGTGCTTGCATTTTAGTATCATTTTAAGGTTTAAATTGGATGTTTGAGTTTAAATCGTGTTGACTTGTTATTTGCTAACACTTTCTGTGAGATTGTGCAAGTTTTTTTTGGAAAGCGGTTCATCGCGGCTTATTACTCCTGCTTGTGATTTATTTTCACCATGGCAGGAGATTCATATTGATGTTCTCCTGACTATCTTGATTGGTGAAGCTTCCGTAAAGTTTTTCGGGTTTCCCTGTTTTGACAGGCTTTTCTATGAATTGATATTCGTTTGGTATTTTCCCTTGTTTATCTCATTTTAGTACTTTACTGCTTTCTAGATATCATGAGAAGTAGGAAATAAAGAGCGTGCGCTCGAAGTCGCTGTTTAAAGACCTGTAGCAGGCATTTCGCACTTCATTTTCTATATGTGTTGTGCTTGTGTTTGTTTAATTTCTTGTTGATCGATGAGTCACTCAATTTAGAAATTGAGATCACGACTTCTCTCTCAGTTCATACTCCCTATAGGATTTCATTGCTTTCCTTTATTTCTTGTTGATCGATGAGTCACTCAATTTATAAATTGAGATCACGATTTCGCTCTCAGTGCATGCTCCCTATAGGATTTCATTGCTTTCCTTTATTTCTTGTTGATCGATGAGTCACTCAATTTAGAAATTGAGATCATGACTTCGCTCTCTTTGCATGTTCCCCATAGGATAGTTTTGTTAGACATTCTTTGGTATGCTAGCCTAGGTAGGATCTCTTTAGTTGTGCTCTCTTGAGCTTATTGGCTTGCTTGTTTGATTTCATCTTTGTGTGCATGTTTTGAGATGATATACCCTCAGCATGTTCCCTTAGGAGCTCTCGATTCAACTATAGATGATTATTCGAGATAGACATAGTTTTAGGTGATAGACCCTTGCTATGCTCTTTTAGGACTTCTTGATTCATCTATAGATGATGAGTTTAGATAGACATTAGGATTGTTATCCAAGCATGTCAATCTTAGGGTAGATATTTCCCTTCAAAGCTCAAACCTTAGGATTAATCATTGTATGATAACATTAGGGATTAGATCTAGGTTAGTCTCCCTTAGAAGATTTTTCTTTCTTTTGCATTCATGCATTAAAACAAAAACTTTCTCTTTCTTTGAAAAATATTAAAACATCTAATAACTTCCAAATCCTTCTTTAAGGTAAAAGCTATCAACCAATACAATCTCTTTTCTGCCTTCGGGCTTTTCTTTCAAACTTTTCAGAAAGAACATGTTAATTCACTTTTGTGCTGACGCGTAAATCTCCAAAGGTCGATTTGCGGTAGAAGGTGAAGTTAATATTGTTCATTAAAAAAATACAAACCAACAAAAACATGTGAGCCAAACTACGGCTACTCTGATTCCTTAAAAGGGATACATAGGCATTGGGGTAGGGCCCGTGTGAGCACAACTTTTATTTTCCCTACATTATTTTATCCTTTCTTTTTGCATGCACTCCTTGTACAACTTAGATATAGATTTGAAACACACCCTTTGATTAGAACAACAAGAGTGGATACCATAGAGTACTACGGGTGTGTGGGGTGCTAATACCTTCCCCTCGCGTAACAGACTCCCTTACCCGTATCTCTTAGTCTTTCGACCTTGATTTCACCCTTCTCAGGTTTACTCGATGTTTACCTTTCCCTTCTTATGGGATAAAAAATGTTCTATGACGAATTCATTGATTTCATTATCATTTGATTGTTCATCCGGTTGTTTCAACAACCTATGCTCAATCTTGTCAAACATTTCCTCAAAAATAGCCACAAGCCCCTGAAACAAAACAGAAAAATTTGCAATAATTAATAAAGTTGGAGTGAAATGAAAGTTTGAATGAAACTTTCAATAATTAATACATACCTTCTATTGATCAGAGATAAATTCATATCTTCTCTCATGTCCAATATCTTCCATCAGTAGTTGTATAAACCATCTCCAACTCTCCTTTGTTTCATTTTCAACCACACCAAAGGCCAAAGGGAAATATTAGTCATTTGCATCCCTACCCACGGAAATTAGTAATTGTCCACCATACTTGGTCTTCAGGTGACATCCATAAACCCCCACAAAAGGTTTTCATCCATTAATAAAGCCTTTCTTATAATCATCAAAACAGAAATAAAACGACCCAAACCTTGCTTGTACGGAAGGACTAGGTCTTTCAACATTGATCTTGACAAAGTTGCCAGGATTTACCCTTGTTAACTCAACTGCATACCTCCATATGGAAGCATATTAATTATCAACATCACCCTCAATTATCTTCTTTGCAATTAACTTAGCCATACATGCTTTTGCAACACTAATACCCAAAAATAATTTTTGCCTAATATCTTGCATAATATCTCTTATCCTAACTATATCAGATATTTGCATCCTCTTTACCATATACTTGGACACACACTTTGAGCTTGCAAACTTGTTGTTCAAAACCCTAGCATATGTGTATGTATCTACAAGTGTTTTTATAGCAAAGGTTTGTTGGTGGCCCACCTTAGAGCATAAGACTAAAAACCCATATTTAGCCTTACACACTACCCTTACCCTATGGGCCTCATTTTTCATAAAAGTAAGTTCTCTCCTATTTAGCAATGACCACTCGCGAATTGCTTCCCTAAAGTTATTAAGGGAATTAAATTCCATACCCCACTTGAATTTAAAGTCCTTGTTGAGGTGCTCTTTCCTAAACCTCTCATACTTGGGTCTTTCATCATTACAAGAATCATCTGGGTCAGAACTATTCAATTTATCATTGTAGTAATCATCTTCACTGTCATCTAACCCTTCAACAATTTCCTCTTATAACCCATCCATTTCCTTTTCCTCATTAACACAATTAGGTTCCTTGTCCCCATGGTCCATGTTTCACAGAGAATGTTCCACAAATAAATCTCCATTAATATTCATTGCACTAAAGTACAAAGCAAAATAGACAGCATCATTATCTTTTCTTATCAAAATAAATCCTTCTTGAATTTCTAAAACTTTTGCCCATACCCTAAAACTACCATCCTTATACCCCAACCTACTCACCAACTTCCCAATGTTATTCATTGTCCAATTCGTAACATGTATCCTAATTACAGTCGAATCAATCCCCCCTGTAAATAATTTCATCTGGATTAACCCTAATAAATTCACCCTCATGGTGAAAAGTAACACTAAAATATTCTGAATCCTGTGAATAAATCATACCTACATATCAAATATGCAGATTTCGCACAAAATAAAAACCAGTAACATGAATATTAACGATTACCATTGATGAAGTTCATAAATCAACTTACTTGGGACATTATATGCTTCAATGACAAGGATTATGTGTTAGTTTTTGTCTTCTTCTTCGACTATGACCGCGTGCCACAGTTTGTCTTCGTCCTTGTACTGTTGTAAGTGTTCGTCTTCATCGCAGATTTTCGTTATTCACGTGAACCCTATTTTTTGCATGGGGGTATTTGAGAAGTATATATGTTATATGCCAACAAAGTTGTTTGAAATAATATACCAAAATGCCATGTGTGTAAAAAAATTAACAATGTGGCCAGTATTTGAAATACCATGTGAATATTCCATGACACCTGGCTATTGGGGGATTATACGAGGGAATCTACATACACAAGGGATGGTTTAAAAAAAACTTTACCAGGGGCTAAAAACAAAACTCGCTAACATTACAGAGGAATTTATGTATTTAACCATATATATATATATATATATATATATATATATATATATATATATATATATATATATATATATATATATATATATATATATATATATATATATATATATATATATATATATATATATATATATATAATAACCAACTACACCACGAAACTACATGTGTTAGTTTATAGCATTTTTAATATTCATTCAATCAAAGTATTTGTAATTGTGATTTAATGATTAGTTTTTACTACATTAGTCCATAAATATAAAGCTGTATCTATTAATTTTATTGAATTAAGAAAATTGACTATTATATCAATTTTGATGATAATTATTATGGTTTTAAAAAAATTGTCTTTCATGAGATAGAGAACTAATTAATCCATAAGAATCATAGTATGTGTCTTACAACACTCCATTTTTTGTTTAACTTATTTTAATTAATTTAATTATGTGATGTGATGTTTTGTGTGTTTGACGAACATCGAGATTTATAATTATGCTTTGACGAGGGATGGTTACCTTAAAATTATGGAAGTTAAGGCATTGGGGGATGTATGACCGTTAACATAGAAACATGGAAGTATAGTGAGAGGAATAGTAGTTATTTTATTATTATTAGTAGTAGAATAATAAAATTATTATTATTTTGTGATTAATTAAATAATTATTTAATTGGGGAAGGGTAAGGTTGGAATTATGACTTAGAGGTCCTAGGGTCAGTGTTGGAATAAAATAGAATTTAGAAGAGAGAAGAGAAAAACTAAACGTAGAAAACAAAGAAGGATCGTAGAAGAGAGAAGAAGAGAAAGAGGTTAGGGCAGGAAGTTTCACTGTAAGAGTCAAGAACCGTCAAATCCAAGGTAAGGGTGGGGTTCTTATTCTCTAATAGGTGGGATAATAGTAGGGATGTAGTGATATGTATGTTAGGTTTTGGTGTAAGTTGTTTTGATTTAATCCTTTGAAATTAGATGTAATTGATGAATTGATATTTTGATTTGATTAGAAATACATGGTTGTGTGTGTGCTAGAAATTGTAAGCATTGGTTCATTTTAATGTGTTTCAAAACTTGATTTTTGAGTGTAGAAGATGAAATCTCGTAGCAACAAAAGTTGCAGAATTTTTCACTGTAAAGGCATGGAAATCGATTTCCATTTTGGGGTAATCGATTTCCTGAACGAAAAACACTTATTTTTGGCTATTGGACTGTTGGACATCGATTTACCATTTTAGGAAAATCGATTTCCTGAGTGAAATTTTAAAAAATAGCCATGTTATGTTGGGGAAATCGATTTACCATTTTGGGTAATCGATTTCCTGAGCGTAATTTTGAAAAATTATAAAACTTTGAAAATTCATATCTTTTGACTCGAGTGTTCGTTTGGCACGCCGTTTGGATAGTTGGAAAGCTAAAAATATTTTCTATAATGTGATATTCATTTTGATGGTAGTAGATTAATATTGTATTGGAATAATTATGATGTGTGTGTATGTTGTACGTGTCGTAATGTAAAATGTTGCGATTGAATGTATCAGTGTTGTATAAATGATGTATGAAGGAATTGCAGGTTATATTATAGTATGAAGATGTTGTTGTTAGCCTGGAAAGGCATAATATTGAGGGTTCATGCCCTGTATTTGTATAGTTGTGTTGTTGCATGCATGCATCGTTGAGGGCTTATGTTCTGTTGTTGGCCTGGATTGGCAAATTATTGAGGGCTTATGTCCTGTTATGTTGAGGGCTTATGTCCTATTTTTCCCTATTTGGCATTTTGGAGAGGGATTATGCCCTGATGGTACCACATGCATTTTGCATCAGTGTCAGTCACATTGCACATTGGTGAATTGTTGATACGATGATGATGTTGAGTTGCATAATTGGTATGCATTGTGTGATGAATAATAATTATTATATATGTTCGTATAATCATTGTGAATTGGTGGCTGATGATGTTGAGCATGAAATCTTACATGATATATTTTTTGCATACTTATTATTATGTAACTTGTTATATTGTTGTAATATCTCACCCTTTCTGTTTGAATGTTGCCTCTACGTGGATAACATGCAGATTAGCAGGAGTAGTCTGAAGTTGCAGATTCTAGAAGAGGTTGCTCTTCTTATTTTTGAGTTGGCGTATGTGCTCTGATACGTAACACCAGGGGATGAACGCTTGCTTACTTTGTTATTTCATTATTTTGTTTTGGTGATTATGTTGGAGTATTATAAACTCTCTTTTATTTGATTAAATGTTGTTTGATACTAGTTGAGGATGTTTTAATGACAAACTTGAATTCTTTTCCGTTGCGTTAATAAAGTTGAAATTGAGAACTATCTTGAAAAGTGTTGTCGGTTCATCCGAAAAATGTGTTATATATCAGTTTAATTATACACGAGCTGATTTTTGATATGTTGTAAAATGTGGCATCATATTCTTGATGTTTTGTTTTATAAATTAATTTACTCTGATTTTATTAATTTACCATCAAAGAAATAGGATGTTACATGTCTCTTTTGCACATAAAAAAAAAAACAGTCTCAAATCATTTATCTATTTAAAATAGGAAAGAAATATTTATTATTATCTTTCTCACAAATTTAATATTATTTTATATATCTCTATTCATATTTACATTCCTCTAACTACTATTAATAAATAAGAATATTTTAGTAAATATTATTAGTTTTATAATGGAAATCAACAAAATTAACACTAATATAAGAAGTGTGTCAATCTCATTAATACATATACAAATTAGAAAGATGGAACAATTTTAAAAAATAAGTAAATGATGTTGTTGGGAATTTAAAAGGAGCCGAATTAAATGAAATAGATAATAATAAAAATAATCCTATATTTAAAGACAAATATAGTGGACATAACTACAGTGAGAGTACTAAATATTATTTGTAAAGTTTTGTACTTAAAGCCTATTTAATTGTATCTATCAGAGTAATTAAAATTAGGTCGAACATTGAGTCGGTGTAATTAATATTTTAAGGTTTAAAGTTTTAACTAGAGTTAAGTCGAAGCCTAACCGAAAAATAGCACAACTTAAAAATTTAATATAATGTAAAATATTTTTAAATTTTTTATTACGAAACAAATATATTTTTCAGATTTTATGTTAATATTTACTACAAGAGTGAATATTAAAGTATACATTAATGTTTAAAATAGAGATAAGTACATTTCTCGCCTTCAAATTGTAATACGCTTTATTAATCTCATTTTCATTCTGATCTTTGGTAGTTCCATTATAAAGTCGTCGTCGAAGGCTCTTTTAGGGATAAAATTGTTCTATGCTAGCCAAACGCCTAAATAGCTGAGACTCAATTCAACTCGAATCCACTCCATATGGTTCAAGGTATAAAAATCATTTAACACGCAAAGCAAGATACATTCTCTATTCTCCACTTTTCACTACACTTATCTAGAATCTTGAACTTAGGCGTAAGAGTTCTAATATTGTAGGTCCACTCCTGCGCCTTCCTATTAGAGATTAGCACGGCCATTTCAGGATTCCGGCTTCACCGATCATATCCAATTCTAGTTCCATAATGGAACAGTGACACCGTATGTGGGAATTGACTTTTAATTCTCGTATTTTCCACTATTTCACATTTTCTCTTCAATTCTCCTGTTCTTAACATTTTCAGGTCACCAAATCGGAAGCATTCATAATCAAATATGAGTATTTGTCGTGTTCGATCTGACCAAACATCATTTAACCTTCAATTTTCGTGAAAATTCCACAAATGGATCATCATAGATATAAATTCTTATATTTATCAGAATTGAAGGATAATGGAGGTGATTACTTTTAATATCCTATTAAAGGTCCCTGATCAACCTCATAATCGCATTTCACTTCAATTAATCACATTCCACTCCTAAACTCTAAGTCATTCAGTTGTTCATTGATAAAAGTATTCTTAGCATGCCATATCTCATTTCACCTTTTTGAATATTGATATTGAATCATATACGACATCGATGTATATTATCAATCTTGATTTTAATATTTTTCATTTATACACTTTAGTTGCTCATTTATAAGTTTTAATTAATTTTTGAATATATATGGCATAAATTGTGACATTGGCATCAATGATTTTATATATAATAAATATAAATTGTATTTTAATGAGGTTTAAGGATATAAGTACTAGTACAAAAGCATATTTTCTTTCAATATTTTAATTTTTACTGAAATTTTATTGTTTAAAAAGTACATTTTTGGCTTAACCGATGCTTCAACCGAGGACCTTTAATATCAGATTGACGTGATAACCAATTACACCATAAAATCACATGTGTTAGTTTATAATATTTTAATATTCACTCAATCTAAATATATATAATTGTGATTTAATGATTAGTTTTTATTACATTAGTCCATAAATATAAAAGCGTGTCCTTTAATTGTTTGAATTTAAAAAAAATTGATTGTTGTATCAATTTTGATGATAATTATTATGATTTAAAAAATTTGTCTTTCATGAAATAGAGAATTTATCCAACGGTTATTGTATGTGTCACTTTTGCACGTAAAAAAATAGTCTCAAATTATTATCTATTTAAAATATGAAAAACACATTATTATTTTTCTCAAAAATTTACCATTATTTTATATATTTCTATTCATATTTTTCATTCCTCCAACTACTATTAATAAAATATTTTAATAAATATTATTAATTTATAATAGAAATCAACCCAACTAACCATGATATAAAAAGTGTCTCAATCTCATTAATACAAATATAAATTAGAAAGATGGAACAATTTCAGAAAACAAATAAATGATGATGTTGAAAATTTAAAAACAGTCGAGTTAATGAAATACAAAATAATAAAATAATCTTATATTAAAGACAAATATAATGGGACATAATTGCAGAATGAGAACTAAATATTATTCCTAAATTTTTAAATTTAAAGTCTATTACTCCGTGTTTCAAAATAAGTATAGCATCTGATAAAATTATTTATTTTAAAATAGTTGTTGTTTTTAGTTTTTAATGTATTTTAATTTATTTTTTTAATTTTATCTTTTAATTAATACTCTCAATTTATTATATTTTATTTGTCTTTATGATAATTCAAATATATCAATAATAAATAAAGATAGTTTAAAGATATTATTCTCTCTTTTATTTATTATATTTTTTTAATATGTGAAATGATCTACTATAAATTATTTATGAATTATTTTGGACGGAGAGAGTATCTATCAGAGAAATTAAAATAAATCCAATATTAAGTTAGTGTAATTTAGAGTTTAGAATTTAAAATTTTAATTAGAGTTAAGCTGAAGTCGAACCGAAAATAATACAATTTAAAATTTTAAAGTAATATAAAAAATTTAAAAAAAAATTGTTACTAAATAATTTTATATTTTAAATTTTATATTAATATTTACTACAGGATCGAATATTAAAGTATATATTAATATTTAGATAGAGATAAGTATATTTTATTGGCTTTAAATTATAATACGCTTTATATAATATGTTTTGGTAATGATTCTATTTTTTTCTAATATGTATTTGTCATTGTGAAAAATTAATACAATATTTATTTTAATTTAATTTTTTATTAATTATAAACAATTAAATTCTAAGTGTAATTAAATTTAAATTTCAATTATACATTTAAAATAAATTTTGATACAAACTATCAAACAGCATTAACCAATAAGAATTGCTTTTGTATTAATATATCCCACAAACACAAATCAATTTTTTTCAATTTAACTACACATGAACTACAATTCCAACCCTTACCACTTAAGTGCTCGGGTTTCTTTTAGAGATGGCAACAAAATGGACGTAACTCATTGAACATGTCCGTTTTTCCCAGATTATAGTACAGAACAAATTAAGAATTTAAATTCTCACTTTCCCAGATTATAGTACAGAACAAATTAAGAATTTAAATTCTCACTCTCTAATATGTCTGCTCCGCTCCGTCCTATTTTCTTTCAGACTTTTGCGAACACATTTAGGTTTAAAAGATGTAGTATCCGCGGACTTTCTCTACTCCGCACTCATTTTTTTTGTGAAACAAGCCTAAATTTTAAAAATAATACTGTCATAAATCTAGTTCATCTCAAATGCTAGAAACATTTCTAGATGGTCAAATATAATATTTACTATATTTAATAACCGTTTCATGTTATCTTCTAATTTAAGCAATAAATAATTCTTATAAAAAAAGTAATAAATAATTCTGTTTATAACATTCTACTCTATGATTAAGGTTTGAAATACTTCAAGTTTAAAAAAAAAATTTATTATCTTTTCACGGTCAACTAAATATAGCTAACAAATATGAGAAGTTGGAATACAAACTGAATTGAAAACCTGTTTTTCAAAAACAGATGCAACTGAGTAATAATATATTACCATAAACATCCGGCTAACAACAAGCATAAATAAAATGAATGTGGTGGAAGAAAAAAGTCAAAGTAATCATTTTTACGCTACAAACAGCATACACAAAATAAAAACCAAAAAAACTAACCAAGTTTTTACACCCCTATATCTATGTCTGATGAACACGAAGGTAGATCGGGAAATTTTCATCCATATCTCGTGTCCACTTGTTCACTTAAAGCACCAGATATATTTTTGGGGTGGTGTACTTTTACAAATCCGCAACCAAAATGGCACAATGTGCTTCCTACTTTATACATCTACCTCAAGATATATTTAAACTTCAAAACACATTTATCAGAGGAACAAAATGTGTAACACAACTCAAGCATTAATGAGCTTCTTAGTAATAAAACATGACAACTGAGAACTTGTTCTGTTTTACCATTATTAGGACGACGACGATGAATGCACATCAGGCTTAACATCTGGCTTGTCTTCTTCCATATCAACTGCTGAACGCCTGCTTCATACAGTATGTATATTTCTTAGATTTTTAAAAAAGGAACCAAATGATAATCAGACTCATTTGCAAAAGATAAAATAATCTATTCAATCTCGTAACACTGAAATAAACAACAATCTTAAGTGTGCTTATTTCGAGAATTAAAATCACACACTCGAGAATGATATTTCTATTAGTATGTTTGGTTAGTAATTAAATTTTCATACTTAGGTAATTAAAATAAACAATTATCTTTAGTATCTTCCAGCAAATTTAAATGTTAGCCTATTATATTTACAGCTTTAAGGTTTTCTTTGCAATATTACATTTTTATTAAAACTAAATTTAGTAAGCAAACAATCACAGACATGAATAATCACTCTGCATCTATAACACAATAGTCAAGCCCATGTTCAAGACTTACACAAGGCTTCATAATGGATTAACCTTTAAGCTAATAAGGAGGCTAAGTCTATCATTAAGGCATCCAATAACACAGCAACCACAGTATACAATTTTCCTTTGGATAAAACTTAGCAGATTGATTAACACAAATGGCTAAAACAAAACTTCCATTCTAGAGCACTAAGATTAGTGTCCAAAGGACAAATCCATAACTATATATCTGCAGCTTCTAGGCCATTCCTACACTATAAAGAGTGAGAAATAAGATGGATTTTTAATATTCAGCTTTAAAACAAAACAAAACTATTACCTCATATGAGCAGTTAAACCTGAGCTCCTTATACTGGCCTTCTCATCTTCATATTCATCATCGTCTTCAGAATCATAATCTTCACCATTCCATATGCGAGGTTTTGGTCTCATATCCATGTCCTCGTCTTCCTGAATATATTCACTAAATAAAATCAAACTAAAAGAAGATGATAGAAGGATAGTATATTCCACTAATTTAAGAAGTACAAACCTCTTCTGAAACTTGTACAGTTGGCGGTGTTGTCTGAAAAGGTGCACTGGGTGCATGAGGAAGTCTGGAAATTTGTTCAAGTAACATGTTCCTGGAAAACCATTTAAAGTAATCCATTTAAATCAATGTTAGCTCCAAGAAAATCCCACAAACTATCAATTGAAGCATAAGTAAACAGCACAGGGGAAAAAGTTGAAAAATTGCATATAACTAATAAATGTTACTGTGTATATCAAGCTTAATATCTAAAAAATATATCGAGATATCATTCCATTTTTTTGTCTTTAGGGAGATACAATTAACTAGACAGGGAGGGAAAAATACATTTTCATTAGGAACTAGGTATCACATCAGCTATTTCTCAGGCGGTAGTGATCTACGTGTACCTACACAATATAGTTATTGTTAAGAGTCTCACATTGGACAACATATGTCTCGAGCATATGTAACATATGTTTACAAGTGGGGGATATCCTCGCCTTAAAAGCCAGTTTTTTAGGGTCGAGTTAGGCTCAACCACAATTCTAAAATGGTATCAGAGCCACATTCAAGATTCATTGAGCCACCTACTACTATCAGGTTTCCGCTATCGGGGTCACCACAGAATGAGCCTCATTTTCACACTCAAGTGTTAGTGTTGGGCATGAGAAAGGTGTATAAAGAGTCTCACATCAGACAATATATTGTTTGAACATATATTAACAATGGGAGATATCCTCACCTTATAAGTCAGTTTTGTAAAGGTTGTGTTAGACCCAACCACAATAAGAGTTATCAATCCTAGATAGCAGTATAAAGTAGCAGAATTCAAAAATGTTGTAGGGGAAGTGCATATCGGGATAACTGCTATTCTAATTTATTGAGCATATATTAAACAATTATATTAAAAATTCATGAAACATTCATAAATGAGAATAAAATTAATAGATCGCACATAAATACCACCAAAAAAATCAAATTCAATAAAACACTACTAAAACAAGTTTTTTATCCTAAATCTCAAAGCATTTGCAAACAGCTGTGAGTATGGCTGCTATTGCAGGAGCTACCGCATATTTCTCCATAAAAGACTTCCAATAACGACCACCATCAGCTATAGTGCGCTATTGACTAAATAGGTGTATAGAGTTGTCGCATATTTTTAACTGCTTTGTAGTGTAATGCACCCCCTAAAACATACAAATATCTGGCACTATGCACAAGACATGACGTGCCATGGTAACTTTTCTCAGGCAGAGCTTGTTGGTGAAGTACCATGGCACCCCCAAATTTTTTCTTTGTTATATAGAGAGACATTCAGATTATTTAATCAGATTTTTATATTAGAATATATAACATTCTCCACCTATTTCACAGGGTTTTTGCAGGCCAGTAGTTAGGCTTCTTTAAGCAAGTAGGTATAGTATGGATCCTGGGTCAGGTATTCTTTGCAATCTTGCATAATATAGTATCTCTTCCTATAATCCAACTTGCATGCCTTCCTACCAAAAACATTTGTACCATCACGCTACAACAAAATTTAATCTGCTTTATTTCAAATTGAGTATATTGGTCAACTATTTAGGCCCCCTCAAAGAAGTGGATAAAGCTCCGCTACTGATTTTTGATACTTGAAATCTAGAATAATACACAAATAAAGTCTTCACGTACAATTCCAATCTCCAACAAAGAGAAGGCCACATTCGAGTGCAAACTACAGCTAGTTAATGGAATTAAACTATTTATAAGTTCTGGAAAAGTCAAAATATTAGCATAAAAAGGATGCAACTTAGCTGCAGAAAAATAGAGCATGAGTAAGCAAATTCATAAGTATTTATGACTAGTGTTTAATTTCATAATTATGAAACAAAAAAAAATAACTTAGAATCATCAATTCTTATACAATCAAAAAGCAATTAATATAAATCACCTGATTTTTTCCATATCCTTGGGTGTGTTTAGGTTCTCCATGTTGTTTGGTTCAACGTGAAGTGTATAGTCTGGGCCAAAATATTCATAATACTCGTTGTATGGCAACTTATTACTAGGCTCCACTCCTACTGCGACTGCTGTCTAAAACAGAGAAGAGACAAATAGTAATCAATAATCAATAAATGACATATTAGACCATCACTCAAGTAAATTGTTTTAAATCCTGCACAAGTAGAGAAAGAAAGGAACCTCATAACACCAACAACGAGCAACATTCCGTACTGTGTACCCTCCCCCGCCCAAGACCATTAAAGGAACATTGAAAGATCTAAGGAAACGAAGACAGTCTGCATGACCCTTCACAGACAAGTTGAAGCAACCCAGCCTATCACCAGACAATGAATCAGCTCCACATTGAAGAACAACTGCATCGGGTTGATAAACGTCCATGACTTTTTGCATGATGGGACGGAACAGAGCACGGAAATTCTCATCATCCATTCCATCATTCAAAGGAACATTTACAGCATAGTCCTTTCCAGAGCCTACCCCAGTATCTTTAATATGCCCAGTTCCTGGGAAAAAATCGCCAAACTTGTGAAAAGACACTGTCATCACTCTATCAGTAGTGTAAAATGCCTCTTCAACGCCATCTCCATGGTGGACATCAATATCAACATACACCACACGCTGGCCAGTAACATAATAAACAATATATTCAGAAAAACAAGAAAATCCATGAGATAGAAATAACAAAAAAATTGACATTAAAATGACTAGCATGTATTCAAAGCCATCTTTGTTTTTATTTTTGGTAAAAGCAAAGAAATATCGACCATTCAAAATGGTAAATATACAGTATATTGTGCTAGTTCTCTTCATGTCACATTAAGCACTCCTATATTTATAAATCAAACTAGTAAAGATCCTGCACTCTAGCACAAATCTGAGAAAATGGTTGGATACAGACGTGTGGAAGTCCAGAAAGTATCGAGGGGGGAAATTCTAATAAAATACAAGTTGAATGGCTAAATTACAACCCGATCAGTTTTTTCAAAACATTAATCACTTCTGTTTACAACTCATGCCAACGCTTACATCATTAGTATTCAGTTCTATTTCTTATTTCAGAATTATGTTCCAGTTACAAATTTAACCTCATTATATACACTATTTACAGTCATGCTGTGTCCTATTACTAAAAGATTAATGGCATAAGCACTCATGAGACTGTTCATAAGTTGTATTCAGCTTATTTCCATGAAGATAACTTATATATTAAGTGCTTATGCTATAAGTTGCAAATTCAGCCGTAGTTTGGAAGCAATTTAGGGCACAAACACAATTCTAGTTAAGAATTTAATAACAAAAAATATTTAGCAAGGTATATAAAGTAAAAAAGAGTAAAGAAAAATACCCTATGAACTTTAAGAAGCTCGAGAATACCAAGAACAATGTCATTAACATAGCAAAACCCCGAGGCTTCAGCTTTCTTAGCATGGTGCAAACCCCCAGCCCAATTAATAGCAATATCAGCATCACCGCGATTCAGCCTAACAGCGGCGCCAATCGATCCACCAGCCGAGGCCTGACAGAACGGAAAAAGTCCATCAAAAACCGGACAATCTTCACCAACATTAAACCGCTTAAGCTGCCGGTAATGAGAGTGAGAATTCTCGGAAAGGATCTCAGGCGAAACGGAGGAAAGGAAGTCGACGTAGTCGTCGGCGTGGAAACGGCGGATGTCCTCGGGACCGGCGAGGAAAGGACGGTTGATTTGCATACGACGGTGGAGAGCGTAGTGGATGACGAGATTGTGAGCCATGCGTATTCGGTGGGGTTTCATGGGGTGGCCTTGGCCGTAGTAGTAGTCGCCGATGGTTGGTTCGTAGAAATAGGTTACTCTTCGCTTCATTGCGTCGGTTCCGATTGAGGGAAGCGAAGCACCGTCGCTCTCTGCAACTCCCATTTCACCGCTACCCATATTCGTGATTTCTGATTTTCGTTCAACAAAACCAAACCCTTCTTCTCCCTCTCTGCACTTATATATACTTATTTTTTTTAAGTTATTTTGCGTTATTTCTCTTTTAATAATTTTTTTTAATATTTTTAAATTATACCTAATTATTGTTAAATTGTAATTGATAGTGTCAAAGAAGATTTGATTTATTTTAGATTTAAATAGATTTGATTTGATTTATTAACAAAAAGATTTTTGGGCTTTGGGCTTTGGGTGTAAGCTCAGTCTATTATCAATCTATTAAAAGTAAAGTACCTGGAAATTCCAAGTCTAACCTTTTTATTAGATGTTATAACTTTTTGATTAGATGTTATAACTTTTCTTATTCCAAGGATTAGTCTGTTACCATATTCATTTGGCATTTAATTTTGCTGACATGTCAATCTATCATAATTTTACACTATTTTTTATTTATTTGATTTATTAATTTATTTTATTTATATTTGAATTCCAATTCCAATGTTTCATTCACGGTTAATTTATTTATATTTGAATTCCAATGTGTTTTTGACAGAATTTGAATTCTAATGTTTGACTCACGGTTAATGAGGAAGGAATTGGAATGACCAAATTAGATCTATTATAATTAAATGGAATATTATTCATTACTATTTATCATTACACTACGATATTAAATGTATATTATTGGAATTAGAATGGATTATTTTGATATTACAAGATATCACAACTTCTCATGCATTCTAAACTCTATATATAGTCATTCTAAACCCTTACTCTTTCACTCCTCAATCTTCTTCATTCTCCATTATTTTCAAAAGGTTACGTATTATTTTCCAATTCTTCTTCATTCCCATATTTTGATTCTCTGTGTCCATTTTAATACAGATTTTGTAACAGGTCTAAATAGTAACATCAATGGCGCGACCGATTGAAGCTGTGAAAGACATCAACGACTCAAAGGATTTGTGGAAGATTGTTGTTCGTTGTAAACATATGTGGACTGTGACAAGTTCATCCAACAAACAACACTTGGAACTCATTTTGGTTGATTCAAATGTATAAATATTAGGGTTTTTTTGTTAATATATGATGTTGGAGGTTTAAATTAATCGTTCTAATTTCCCACGGTTAATTTTACATTTTGCAGCTGGATATGATTCAAGCCATTGTCCCACCGCCTTTGGTGTCAAGATACTTGGCTGAACTTGCTATTGGAGGGTCATACATAATGCAGAATTTCAAAGTCTCGAATAATGATTTCTCATTCAAATCAAGTACTCATGGTTTCAAGTTGGTCTTTTGTGGTTCAACTTTTATTAGGAAAACAGAATTACCAGACATTCCTGTAAATTTTTTAAACATTATTGGGTTGGACACCATTGTTGATGAAAAGTTTCAGTCTAATTTGTTGGTTGGTACGTTTATTCATATCTTTATATTACCTTATTTCGTTGATTCCTTGGATGTTTGATAACTTTTGAAATTTGATCTTGCTTATATGTTGTTGGAGGAGTTACTGAGATTGTGCAAACTCAAATCAATGCTGATAATAACAAAAGCAAGGTTGTGTTTATAATAACTGATATGAGGTATGGTTATAGTTTTTTTACATACTGTGCAATTTTATTCTTTGACTTCATTTTTATTGGATCTGTTTTCCTGGCAGCAAATCTTTCGTTCAGTGTACTTTATGGGGACAACTGGCTTTGCAGTTTTATGAATATTACAAGACTCATAATGAAGAAGGAAATGTTGTTGTTCTATTGCATAATGCAAGGATAAAGGGCGCCCAAGGTAGTGTTAATTGGGCTGCATAATATTTATTTACTGATGTATTAAATTGATTACAAATTAAATCATCTCCATTGAAGTAATATGTGGATTGATCACGTGCTTACGGTATTGTTTTTTTATATATCAAAGGTGGTTTCCCTTTGAATGTATCCAACGCATGGAATGGCACTAAGTTAACTATCAATGATGTTAGCGTCGTTGAAATTAGTAAGCTGAATGTATCCAAGAACTTTTTCATGCCCTTACAGGTGATTTATTTTCTTTATACTATGAATTACAAAAATGATTTTTATTGTCCTTGCACTTATAATTTTTGGTTTGTATTTTATAGATGAACAACGTTTGATATTTGAGAAAATCATGGATGCTGTTAACAAACAGAGTGGAGGGGTATTTTTCTTGCATGGTTACGGAGGGACTGGTAAAACTTTCATGTGGAGAACACTATCAAGTGCATTTCATTCACAAAAAAAAAATTCTTACTGTTGCTTCAAGTGGGATAGCTTCGTTATTATTGTCGGGTGGAAGAACAGCACACTCAAAGTTCAAAATACCTGTGCCAACGCTTGACAACTCAACTTGCAACATCGACAAAGACACCGAACATTCTCAATTATTTGAAGCAACGGATGTGATAATATGGGATGAGGCACCTATGTCTCACAAGAACTGCTTCGAAGCATTGGATAAAACCCTTAAAGATGTAATGAGCAAAAAGGGTGTTGAGAATACTATTTTTGGTGGAAAAGTTGTTGTATTTGGAGGAGATTTTAGACAGATTCTTCCTGTTGTTCCAAGAGCTGGGCGTTCTGATATTGTTCATGCATCAATTAGTTCATCTTATGTATAGGATTATTTCCAGGTTTTAACACTATAAAAAAATATGAGACTTCAAGAGGGAAGAGACAACACAAGTTCTAATGAACTAGCGGAATTTTCAAAATGGATTTTAAATGTGGGTGATGGTAAGATTTGTGAACCCAATGATGGTTTGGTTGATATTGAAATTCCTCAAGAGCTATTAATATCAAATTTTGATGATCCTATAAGAGCAATTGTTGAAAACACATATCCCAATTTGTTGGAAAAATATCAAGATGTTGAATTCTTACAAGGAAAGGCTATTCTTGCTTCAACCATTGAAGTTGTGGACAAAATCAATCATTATGTATTAGACTTGATACCAGGTACATGTGTTTTATATTTACTGTATTATTACATTCATAATATATATATATATATATATATATATATATATATATATATATATATATATATATATATATATATATATATATATATATATATATATATAAAAGAACATAGTTTTACTAATTTATTTATGTTTTGCTTTTAAACTTTTTTTAGGAGAAGAGAAAGAGTATTTAAGTTTTGATTCCATTGATAGAACAAATTCAAGTTATACTGAAGCATATGAAGTTCTAACTCCTGAATTTCTCAGTAAATTAAGAACGTCAGGGCTTCCCAATCATAGGATCAAATTGAAGGTTGGTACACCTATTATGCTAATGAGAAATTTGGACCAAGCCGATGGGTTGTGCAACCGAACAAGATTAATTATTACAAGATTTGCAAATCATGTCATTGAGGCAAAAATCATGTCTGGAAAGAACATAGGTAACATTTTTTACATTCCACGAATGTCTATGTCACCTTCTGATTCACCTTGGCCATTCAAGTTGATTAGGAGACAATTTCCGATTATTGTCTCCTATGCAATGACAATTAATAAGTCACAAGGTCAATCTCTTGATAGTGTTGGATTGTATTTGCCTACTCCAGTGTTTAGTCATGGTCAATTATATGTTGCAATTTCAAGAGTTAAGAGCAAAAGTGGGCTAAAAATCCTAATTCATGACAAGGAGAATGTACCGTGTTCTACTACTACTAATGTTGTGTACAAGGAAGTCTTTCAAGCACTTTGATAGTTGGTAAACTTTATATCTTATACTTTACGATTCAAATTAAAAATCTATTTTGAATTAAAATATATAGTATGTACATTTTCCATGTATTTCAAGAAGTATATAATTTTTCCTATTTGTTCATGCAGACGCGATTTGTTGATAGGACCGACGCTTGCTATAAATATGGAGTTAAATGCCAACATGGTTTACATGAGACATATACTCAACTGAAAACATGGTAACATACTTAATAATTTAATAATCTATAAATGTAATGTGAATCCAGACGAGACCCGTGCGATAGCACGGGTTTGTTACTAGTTATAAATAGAGGGAGTAACCCTTATTTTTTTATATAGCAAGTAAAGTAAGTCAATTTATTGTAATCACAGAATTTGCAGTTGCAAGTGATTAAGAAAGTTTTTCACAATTTGTGGGCAGAGAGAAACTCTGCAAAAATATTTGTCTTGTCTTCTTTTCTTTGTTTGTCTCATAATTAAATTGTCATTGTGGTAGAAATTCATCATAGAATTTGGTGGATTTCCAACATCTGGTATCAAGAGCTTTTGTTTCGATTCAAGGGAATTGTCAATCAAGAACGATTGAAGAATTCACGATGACAAGTTATGGGAATGCAAACTATCCAGCAACGCTACCAATTCTGAAAGTTGACAACTATGAGAATTGGTGCAAACAGATGAAAGTCTTACTCAGGTGTCAAGGTCTTTGGGACCTTGTAAAAGATGGAGTCGAAATGCTTAGCGAAAACGCTTCAGAAGAAGAAAAGAAGAAATACACAGAATCTGAGAAGCTGAGTTATAAAGGATTATTTATAATTCATCAATGTGTCAGCCCAGACAATTTCGAAAAGGTTAGTGATTCAGAATCTGCAAAAGAAGCTTGGGAGATCCTTGAGAAGTCTTTTGGAGGCGCTGAGAAGGTGAAAGAAGTGAGGTTACAAACTCACAAAAGGACCTATGAACTGCTTCAAATGGAAGACAATGAAAACATATCTGATTTCTTCACTAGAGTTACAAAACTAGTAAATCAAATCAAGATATGTGGAGAAGCGTTAACAACAAGAGTTGTTGTGTCGAAGATCTTGAGATCTTTAGCTCATAAGTTCGACCACATAGTGGTGGCGATAGAAGAGGGGAAAGACTTGTCAAAATTGACAAAGGAAGAGCTTCAAGGGACGCTTGAATCTCATGAACAAAGAATGAACGAAAGAGCTGCAGGAAAATCGAAGAGTGATGTGGCCTTGCAGGCACATTCAGCAAAAGAGACCAAAGGCAAAGGAAAGTGTTTCGACAGAGGTAGAGGTGGCTACAACAAATCGAATGGTAGAGGAAACCAAATCGAAGGAGACGTGTTGAATCAAAGAAGACCATACCAAGGCAACCAAAGAGGTGGTGTTGCAAATAGAGGAAGAGGTGGTGGTCGAAAACCTGATAAGAGTCACATTCAATGTTACAATTGTCAAAAATATGGACACTATTCGAGTGATTGTCCAAAAAAACGAAAGAATCAAGAAAGTGATGCAAAGCTTGCAAAACATGAAGAATAAGAGATGATGCTGATGGTCACAACAAGAGATGAAGATAGATTCAAGGACCAATGGTACTTGGATTCAGGATGTTCATCACATATGTCTGGAAGGAAAGACTGGTTTGTCAATATAAAGCCCTCAAAGAAAAATATGGTAAAATTTGCAAATGACAATACCCTGGCAGCTGAAGGTATTGGTGATGTTATGATCATGAGGAAAGATGGCAAAAGGTCAGTAATCTCCAATGTGTTGTACATACCAGGCATGAAGAGCAATTTGCTCAGTATAGAGCAGTTGGTCGAAAAGAATTATAAAGTGTCAATCAAAGATAAGTTGATGAGAGTCGTTGATGCAAATGGGAGAGTAATCTTGAAGGCTCCTATGTCTCAGAATAGAACCTTCAAGATTGAACTAAATGTGATGGAGCACAAGTGCCTTTCGACTGCAGCTAGTAGAGATGAATGGATATGGCATTATAGACTAGGTGATCTCAACTTCAGAGACATCAGAGATTTGAAGAGAAGAAATATGGTTTTAGGATTTCCAGAAATTGACATTCCAAACGAGGTATGTGAGGAATGTGTGCAGGCGAAGCAACACAAGAATAGTTTCAGCATGGATGCAAGAAGCAGATTGAAGGCTAGTCTTGAAGTCATATACTCTGATGTATGTGGACCAATCCAGGTGGATTCGATGAGAGGTAACAAATACTTTGTTACATTCATAGATGATTTCAGTCGAAAGCTATGGACTTACCTGATCAAGAAGAAAAGTGAAGTGATCGAAGTATTTACCAGGTTTAAGTCTATGGTCGAAAGACAAAGTGGTCGAAAGCTCAAAGTTTTGAGAACTGATGGTGGTGGAGAATATGTGTCGAAAGACTTCGACAAATTATGTGAAAAGGAAGGGATTGTGCATGAGGTGGTGCCACCCTATACTCCACAACAAAATGGAATTGCAGAAAGGAAAAAATCGAACCATCATGAATATGGTGAGAAGTATGTTGAAAGGCAAGAGTTTACCTAAAGAGTTTTGGGGTGAAGCTGTTTTGACTGCAACATACATTTTGAACAGATGTCCTACAAAGAAGCTAGAAGGAATTACTCCAGAAGAATGTTGGTCTAGTGTGAAGCCTAGCTTGAGTCATCTGAAGGTATTTGGATCTATTGCACATAGACATGTGCCAGATCAGTTGAGAAGAAAACTTGATGACAAGTCAAGTCAAATGATCCTAGTTGGATATCATTCGACATGAGGCTACAAGTTGTTCGATCCAGAGAACAAGAAGATTGTGATCAGCAGGGACGTGATCATAGATGAGTTTAAAGAATGGGATTGGACTGCAAATGTCAAGAAAGATTCAGTGGGAATCCTATTTGAAGAGCCAGAAACTCAAGTCGAAAGAGAAGTTCGACAAGAGGAACCAACAGATATACCAAGTACAAGCAGACCTCAAAGAACAAGACGCATGCCTGTAAGATTGCAAGATTGTGTGATTACATCAGATGATGTAATAGATAATGAAGGTGAGCTGGTACATTATGCTTTCTATGCAGATGTCAAACCTGTTAATACAGTTGAAGCATTGAAAGACTCGAAGTGGGTGAAAGCAATGAACGAAGAAGTAAAGTCTATCGAAGACAATGACACTTGGTCACTTGTCGAATTGCCTCAAGGCAAGAAGGCAATTGATGTCAAGTGGGTATACAAAGTAAAAACGAATTCGAAAGGTGAAGTAACTCGACACAAAGCAAGACTTGTGGCGAAAGGATTTCTACAGAAAGAAGGAATAGACTTCGACGAAGTTTTTGCACCTGTTGCTAGGATCGAAACAATTAGGTTGGTTGTTGGTCTAGCAGAAATAAACAGTTGGAACATATGTCAAATGGACGTGAAGTGTGCATTCCTAAATGGACCCTTAGATGAAGAAGTCTATGTTAAACAACCAGTTGGGTTTGTGAAACATGACGAAGAAAGAAAGGTGTACGGGCTACATAAAGCCCTGTATGGATTGAAACAAGCTCCAGGGGCTTGGAATAAGAAAATTGATAGTTTTCTAAGGAAGAAGGAATTTGTGAAGTGCATAACTGAACATGGAGTATATGTAAGAAGAAGCAAGAGTAAATTGATTATACTATGTCTCTATGTAGATGATTTGTTGATAACAGGTAGCTGCAAAAGTGAGATTGAAGACTTCAAAGGTGATCTCAGCAAGGAATTCGAAATGTCTGATTTGGGTGAGATTTCATATTTCCTTGGTATCGAATTCTACAAGAGCAGTAGAGGTTTGATGATGCATCAAAGAAGATATGCAGGAGAAATTCTCAAGAGGTTTGAGATGGAAGAATGCAACTCAACTTCGACACCTGCAGAACCAAGACTGCAACTGTCGAAAGATGCAGATGAAGATGATGTTGATCCAACCCAATACAGAAGACTTATTGGATCATTAAGATATCTTTGTCATACAAGGCCCGACTTAGCATACAGTATATGTATGGTAAGTAGATTTATGCAGAAGCCAAAGGTATCACATCTAGCAGCAGTGAAGAGGATACTAAGGTATCTCAAAGGAACTTTCGATTATGGCATTTTGTTTCCTGCAGTTGATAAAGGAAAAGAATGCAAGTTAGTGGGATACACTGATTCGAGTTGGTGTAGTGATGCTGAAGATCGAAAGTCAACAGCAGGATATGTGTTTATGCTAGGTGGTGCACCAATTGCTTGGAATTCAAGAAAGGAACCAGTAGTGGCATTATCATCATGTGAAGCAGAATACATAGCTGCTTCTCTTTGTGCATGTCAAGCAACTTGGATGATGAGCTTGGTCGAAGAGATAACAGGGAAAAATCACGGAGCAATTACCATGAAGATAGACAGCATATCAGCTATTAATCTAGTAAAGAACCCAATAGCACATGGTCGAAGTAAGCACATCGAAATGAGATTCCATTATCTTCGAGAGCAGGTAGCAGATGGGAAGATGAATTTGGAACACTGCAGAACTGAGAATCAGATTGCAGACATCATGACGAAGGGAGTGCAAGTCGAAGTATTCAGAAAGCTAAGAGCCATGATGAACATAGACAATTTAGACACAATGAATTAAGTGGTGTGTTAAATTGTAATTCATAGTGTCAAAGAAGATTTGATTTATTTTAGATTTAAATAGATTTGATTTAAGTCCAGAATAGATTTGATTTGATTTGATTTAGTAACAAAAAGATATTTTGGGCTTTGGGCTTAGGGTGTAAGCTCAGTTATAAATAGAGGGAGTAACCCTTATTTTTTATATAGCAAGTAAAGCAAGTCAAGTAAGTCAATTCATTGTAATCACAGAATTTGCAGTTGCAAGTGATTAAGAAAGTTTTCCACAATTTGTGGGCAGAGAGAAACTCTGCAGAAATATTTGTCTTGTCTTCTTTTCTTTGTTTGTCTCATAATTAAATTGTCATTGTGGTAGAAATTCATCATAGAATTTGGTGGATTTCCAACAATTATAAAACTCTCTTATGATTTTTTCTTATTCCTTTTTATAAAATATTTTCAACTTACAAAAAATATTAATTATTTTTTTTCAAACATGTCCTTAATTTTTTTTTTACAATTAATATTAAATATACTTGTATAAATATAATTATTTTTCTCTTCAAAGAATAAACTTGTAAAATTATATAAATAATCAATAAATTTAATATTTTAACCAATTTTATTATTTAGCGTAATTTTAGTTACGGGGTCTTATATTTAAGGACGAAGATAATAATTAAAAAAATTTATTAATTTATAAGTAACAACATTATAAAAAAAAAGTTTTATTCATTTTATTTTTTCTTCGTTCAATGGTTCGGACAAATTTGATCAAGTCGAAATTCAAATCAAACTATAATATTCGGTCGAGCATTTTTTAGTTCGCACAAAAACCAAATTAAATTAATGAAATTCGATATTAATTGTTTTGGATAACAAATTTTTAAAATTGTACATGTGAACTCGTCTATCTAGTTTATAAAATATTCAATTTTAAAAAGAAGAAATAAAATATAATTTGTGATATTCATAACTAATATAGAGAAATCAAAAAAATATAATTTTATATTATTATGAAAAATTTATTCATTTAAATTAAACATTTTTTAACATTATTTTGATACTTTTTTTTAATGTATTTGAAGAATTCAATTTAAAATGATAAGTTGTTTTTCGACTTGATTTGATTTAGGTTTTATTGCAAAAGAAGAAAAAAAAGCTAACATGTGCCTCAAATAAATTATTTATAGAAATGTTTTTTTTACAATACGGTATTCAATGTTTTAAAACTTTAAATATAATTTTATTATATTTAATTATATTTAAATTTTTTAAATTATAGTATCCTTAACATGTGTTTTTTGGACACATGTTAACATGACTCATTGCAAAAATATACAATTTCAATACAAATTAATTTGTATATTTTTAAAAATTTAATGAGAATACACTTATAGTATAAAGTATTTTTACATTACAATAAATTGTAATCGTCAAATCTTAAATCATGTTTGATTTTAATTTTAATTTTATATAAAATAAAATTATAAATAATTGTGATGGATTAACCATATAAAAACTTTTATAATGACAATGCATAATTATTAATTCTTAGTTTTAATCCGATTGAACATCAAATTTTATCAAAAATGAATCATATTAGCCCGGAACATCCCTACTTCTATCATCATTTTTATTTATATTGATAGTTTTTTTATTCTTAAGTATTTTTCATTTTGATCTAATATTTTTATCGTATAAATTTTGTTCAGGTCTTCACTATCGCTCTATCGGTTGAAATTCTGTTTTTCATTTTTTATTTTTTTAATTGATATTGTGTGATCTTACTTTTTCTTAATATATTAAAATTTTATAAATAAATATTATTTTTTATTTAATGTTTTTATTATTATTATTTAACCCATTTTCACTAATATTTTTTAGTGTTAAATAAATAATTTTTCAATCTCTAACTTTTATTATCAATTAATTACATGCATTTTATTTCAAATTAAAGTAATATTTGGTAATTTTCTTAGTAGAAAATTGTGTTTCAATAAATTTTAAAGTGAAATTTGTGTTATCGCACGGATCTTGTCTGAATTCACATTAAACGTCTATCAAATTATTATTTATAAAGTTTAAATTTATTCTTCAATTAGTTAACATTCTCATAGTCATAAAACCGTACTTATAATATACATCAATTTTTAACTGTTGATTTGTACTTATAATAAATCGTACATTCGATTATCTAACTTTAATTATATAAAATAGCAAGATTTAAAAGATGCATATTAAAATGAATCGTCTACAATTGATATCTCATAGATACATTCACATATACCCATGAATTTATTTCATGTATTCAGATGGTTAACATTCATATACTTATAATATATAATCATTTATCAAATTTGAATTTTTCGTTTATAAAAATAATTGAAACTTATATTGAATTTTCCATTGTAACTTACCTTCGTTTGTAAAAGTAATTATATCAATATGTAAACTTTCCGTTTATAAGTGTTTTGAACCCGTGTGATAATTTATAAAAATATTTTAACTTATTCATGTTAAAAACAATTACATCAATAGTTAAATTTTTTCCATTTATAAAAATATTTGTAACTTATTATTGTTTATAAAAGTTGTTGTAACTTATTTTTGTTTCTACAAATAATTATATCAACATGTAGAATTTTTCTCGTTTATAAATGATTTGAACTCGGGTGAATATTTATAAAAATATTTTTAACTTATTCATGTTAAAAACAATTGAATAAATAGTTGAATTTTTAACATTTATAAAAATATTTATAATTTATTTATGTTTACAAAAATAATTATAAAAATAATTATAAAAATAATTATAAAAATAATTATAAAAATAATTATAAAAATAAATATTTGTCGTATCATCTTAAATTTATTTATTCAACAATAATAAATATGTGTCTCATATTTAATTATGTTTATAAATAAATATCGTGTATCGGTAATATATATTGAATTTATTATTTTAATGTATAGTTAATTTGTTGTCAAGTAAAATAAATATTCTAACTAATTAAAATAAATTTATTATTGAAAATAAAAAATTATAATATTAAATAATTTATTGTGTATATCAGTAGAGAAAGAAATAAAAAATAAAATCTAAAAATATCGAAAAATTAATTATAATATTAATAATATAATATTTATTATTACAATGAAGCATACATAATATTTCAAAATTATTTTTTTATTTTTTATATTTTATTATATTTGATTTTTAATAAATATTTTTCAATTTAGTGCAGCTTTTTAATATATGTAACTTATTCTCATTTATACAAATAATTGTATAAATAGTTGAGTTTATTACGTTTATAAAATTATTTATAACTTATTTCCGAAAACCATTATAACTTATTCAGTTTATAAAAATGAGTGTATCAATAAGTTTATACCTTTTATCATTAATTTTTTATGATTATCATTTATCATTAAATTTTTATGACTACCATTTAATATTTTTTTATCATGATTACAATTATAAAGTTAATTTAAAAAGATTCTGATATATTTTAGTTATTTCATAAGTTTAAAAAAATTATAAAATCTCAATTAATTTTATTTTATGTTATTAATCTTTCTATAAAAATCTAAATAATTTCAAAATATATATTATTTTAAATAAGGATCTAACTAATTACAAAATAATTTTTACTCTTATGTTTATAGAATGATAAACTAAATATTTAATTTTGGAATCAAAAAAGTTATAATTTGTAGCAAAAAGAGTAATCGTGGTTTTTACATATACTTTAGTTCTTATATATGTTTAATATTTATTAAAAATATATAATTTTTTTAAATATTTCTTTAGTCCTTTTTACTATATCATATTTATAATTTTTACAAATCTACAATATATGACAATTTCCCGTTAAATTTCGATTCTAAATGAATATTTATACTTCACGATATCTTGAAATAAGTTATGTAGTTGAAATTAATTAGAATAATAAAATATTTGTAATTATAGTATAAAATGAATTTTTCACATTTATAGGTCTTTTAACATTAATAATTAGATTTATTGCACATAGATGACCTATTTTAAAAATAAGTACGACATAAAAATAATCAAAAAAAATTAAAAACTATTATTATAAATAAGATCCTAAACAATATACTTAAAATTTATAACTATTAAATTATAATTAATTTGAAGAAAAAATTTGTTTTATTCTAGTATTTTTATAACTTCAAAAAAATACTTCAATCTTAAATTACACATTGATTACTCATTTAATACTGTTATAACTCCAATATTTTATTATATGAGTCGTTTAAAATAATTGCATTACTAAATTAAAAAATTAAAAAATTAAAAAAATTAAATAATAAAATAAATGTGAGACATTTTTCTTCTTTATTTAAACAAATTATTATTGCAAACATATTTAGAGAGATGAAAAACAAAACAAAAAAAATTTATATTTAGAAGATTATAAACATTTTTTTATTTTATAATAAATAATATAAAATAATAAATTTAAATTAAAACTAAATATTTAATGTGATTGGTTTAAAATATAATTGAGTAATTTGATGTTGTTAATTTGTATAAACATTATAATATGTTTTAAGTTTCAAAGAATTGGTTCAAATAATTGATTTCAGATTCAAATAGTATCTTTATTAGTTGATTTGGGTTAAACATGTTTCGTGTTTGCTTTTAATACAATTTTATTTACTTAGAAAAAGAAATTTTATTATTGATAAATACTCATACATATATGATATGAAATGAGAAAAATAAATTACAACAAAAGCATTTATTAAAGATGACCATATAAGGGAAGGTTAAGGATATGACCTGATAGAATTTATAACTAGTTTCACATATCTTAATCCTATACTTTTAAAGTTATTAAGAGTAAGTGAAGGGGTAAGAAAACACTTAGAAGGGGGTTGAATAAGTGACTCTTTTTGTTCTAAAACAAAGCTCAAACAATAATGGAATAACACAGTTATTTTTATCCTGGTTCGTTTGAACTCAAACTACTCCAATCCACCCGCCAAGGTGATTTCGCCTTTCTCAACAAGGACTTAATCCACTATAATCAAACTGATTACAGTCACACAACAACTGTTGTGACTAACAATGCACAGGTAAACTTACAAGTGACTAACACCACTAAGACTTAAATCTAGTCCTAGTCTGCTTGAGAAATCTGACCAAGCTTGGCCTCTCAAGGAACAAAATACAGGAGTTTAATCTTTACAGATAATGAAATAGAGTTTTATTCTAATCAAGCTATATCACAACTGTGATTTTTTCACTTAGAATATAATACACAAATTGTATGAACAATGAGTTTGTGAGCTTTTGGATCTTTCACGTAGTTTCTTGTTTGAACATTTTTGTTGCAGGCTTGCAATAAATGTCCTTCTATTTATAGTAGGAACAATAAGACCGTTGCTGCCTTTAGAAAAGATGGAGAGCATTAAATGCTTTTCGTGTATCCTTGTAATATTCCATTTTCCAAGAAACTAGTTGTAGGCACTTGAGTGCTTTCAGTCGTCTTTGCATTAATGAGCAAACATCAAAATGTAAGAACGTGTTTCCTTTGCTTTGACAAGACAAGTTGGTTTAAACGTTGTTTCAGAATTTGCTTCCAATGTCTTTAAGTCAGAACATGCTTCATTCAACTTCTGGGCAGAGCGTTGCTTGCTAAGAACTTTGAGCAGCGCTTGCTTTCAAGTTATCTTCTGAATCAAGGAGCCTGCTAGAAGTTAGAAGATATATTTAACAAATAAAGGTTCTTACCAAAGTCAGCAGATGCATTTGAATAAAAGGTTCTTTTATCAAAGAACTTCTTCATAATCTTTGCTTAGTACTTTAGAATGTTTTCTGTCAGAACATTAACTAAGACATTCAAAACACATTCATCAGAGCATAAATTATCTTAAATATAATTTAGTTATCATCAAAACTCTTAAGATAGGTCAGAACTAATCTTGTTCTTTCAATCTCCCCCTTTTTGATGATAACAAAAAATTATTTTAGATAAAGAAAAGAAACGGATTAAGAGATAAGAATCTCCCCCTGAAATGAATATTTCTATGCATAAGACTTCCTGAGATTATTTAGTCAGAGTAATACACAACCTTCTTGAATTTCTTCAGAACTTCTTCAAGAAGATAAAACTTAGTTGGAATATTCTTTCAGAGTTAAAGTGATACCTGCAAAAAAAATCTTTTGCACAGAAGGAATTCTTGCAAATTTGTTAGAATGTCTGAGACTTAGTCCCATAACTGTTAAACAGTGATTAGTTCAAGAATGCACATTTTCTCCCCCTTTTTTGGCATAATCAAAAAGTGTAATAAATGAGAAATTTTGAAAGATTTAAAAAAAGTTTAAAAAAATAATATCCAGAAGTACAAACAAAACATCCAAATAAGAGACAAAAAGAAACTAGGATTTCTTAGAGACAAGAGCCATCAGAAGATTCTTGATTTCAGAGGCAGATTCGTTTTGTTTTGCCATCCAGTTCTTGATCTCTATATTTGTTTGATCTTGCTTATCCATGCGTTTATTCAAGACTTCATTCTCCTTCTTTAGCTCTTTCAGAGTGTCCATAATGAGTGAGGTAGGAGCAGAAGATGATGAAGCTTCAGTAGAAACATGCTCAGAAGCAACAACTGTTGAGTCAGACTTCACAAAGGTGGAGAGCAGAGTGCCCAGATCCATTGCAAGAGTTGGCACAGGTTCAGGTCCAACCTTAACTGAAGGTTGATTCAATAGAATAATAGCCAGAGGATTTGAATCTTCAGAGGATTCTTCAGATTCATCTTCTGATATGTCCATCTTATCAGCTAGTGTATCAGCAATCATTAGCGAAGACTTCTTATTCCAAGTGTCAGCAGCTTCTGTCTTGAAAGCATGCAGAAGTTTGGAAAAATTGTCCAACACCTGAGAATGGCACAAATCCTGTAACTTTCGTGATTCAACAACCAAAGTTCTTCTGAAGGTTTCCCATAAAAGATCTGTTGCAGTTGTGTTCACACTTCTGGAGCAATCTTCTTTCAGCGGTTGTAACCATGCTTGAACATTTGTTATAAAATTTTGAAACAAAGTATTTACATCTGGCTGAACAGATTTAGGGACAACCATTCTGTAAGTTTTGTTTTTCAAGAATTGTAGAGATTGAAAGTCCACTACAGTTCTTAAAAAGTTATTCGGTTCAGGATTATTTGTAGGTTCAGGTTCAGGTTGGTTAACACAAATAGGAGATTCTGATATTTCATGAGGTACAGATGGTTCAGCAGTTTCAGTTTGTTCAAAAGGTTGTTGTTCTGAAATTTGAGGAGTTGAGATTGGTGTTGTATGTTATGGTGAAGTGGGTGGAGTGACATCAGGCAAAATTATTATTGTATAAGCAGGAGTGGGAATGGGATTTTGAGACTGTGGTTGATTCATAGCAAAAATATTCTTAGATGGTAGGTTGAAAGGAGGTTTTATGGTTGCTAGAGGTTCATTTATCCCTGGAATTCTCCAAGAGCCAACATCATACCATCCAGTGGGTCTGGGTGATAGAGGTCTGGGAGGGGGTCTTGAAAAATGTTCAGCAGGAATAGGTTGAAAAACAGATGGTTCAGGGGGTTCTGATTGAGAGGGTTCTGATTGGTTGTCAGAATGTTCATCAGAGTCAGAATCACTTAAATTTGTTGGAAACTGATTTTTTATGAGGGTTGTCAGCAAAGTGTTCAGATGGTAAGGTCAAATCAATGTCAATATCTAAGTCTCCTAAGGTTTGGGAGGGTTCAGCAGATGCAAATACATTTTTAGAATCATAAACAGGTATAGTTTCAGCATGATTACCTGTCTTCTTTTTCTTCTTCTGAGGAGTGTCAGAAGGTCCTTCTATAGCTTTTCTCTTCACAGATTCTTGGAGAACAACATCAGGAGCAGCTTGATTTCTTCCTTGAAGCTAAGCTGGATCAATGGGTGATCCTATTTCTTTGCAGGTCTCGAGATAGTGCAAAACCATACGAGGATGATCCCCTGAGTTGAACATAGGAAAGTCAGCAATAGGAATCCTTCTCCTCTTCACAACAGTTGACAGACATGGAGTAGGTTCCACCAGCAGTTTGTCAATGATTTTCCTTTTCAACAAGTTCTTTCCAGTCATAGTCTTACCACAGATAGGTTAAGCTCCCCCAGAAAAATTGCTTCTTTTAGGTGAGCAATAAGACCATTCTCAGTAAGAATGTTTGATAATAACCTCCCTATAGGAATCCAATTCCTCTTTGATTTGGGATTCTTCATCCTTTCAGCTTCTCTAGTTTCTTTGACATGGTTCCAGAGATGTTCAAAAAGCAAGTAGGGCAAATCAATTTTGACATTGGTTCCAAGGCAAAACAGCAAATATTGTTGATCAGCGTTGATGTAATCAGGAGAACTGGTGTCTTTCCTGTGGTGAATACATCCATGAATAATCCTTGCCCAAATCTTATATTTGTCTTTCAAATCCCCGACTTTAGAGGAACCTTGACCGTTAGTAAAAATCTCTGAATATACCCTAGACATCTCCATTTTTCCACTGGGCATTCCTGTAACTCCAAGTCCTTTAAATCCCAGCAACCTTCTGATTTGATTTTCTGTAATGGATATTTCCTTGCCCATTACAAAGGAGAGAATAACCTTGGGGATTGCAATAGCGTGAATCCAGAATTCTTTCACCAAATGTGGAAAGACTGGACCAATAAGACGATCAAAGTAGCTTTCCCAAACTTGAAACTTCACAGTAGGGAACAAGTCAAATCCATTCTCTCTGAGATTCTCAAAGTCTACCATTAGCTCACTCAAAACTTCCAAACTTTCTACCGGAATGAGAGTTGTCCTTTCAGGTATAATGTATTGCTCAGAGTGGGTAGAAGAAGAAGAAGCCATTGAAGTTCTTCAGAAATGAGAAATTTGAAGGAAAGGATTTTAAGAGAAAAGTACAGTAAAAAAAAACTTGAGTTGAAAGAGACAGTAAAGAATGAAAAGGGTTTTTCAAAAAATATTTATAGGCATTAATTTCAAAAAAAAAGGTTTAGAATTAAAAATTAAAAGTATTTAAGACATAATTAAAATAAAGATTAAAACGGATTTAAAAATTAATCTCATCATTACTTGCATTTAATGATTTGCTAAAAATGAGGCAAAACGTGGGATTATGGCTAATCATCAACAGTTACCTAGAACGTCGTCAGTAGCTTTTGCACGCTTGACCTTTCAGAAACACACCACGTGTTCATCTCCTGAAGGATGCATGTAACAACTGTTTGTTCTAATGAATTTCTGAACTACGCTTGGACATGAAGCGTTAGAATGTTCCATAACTTTTCATATAGCTTCTGTTACAACTTCTCTTCTAACTTCTGAAGAGTTGTTAATCAGAGCATTCATTTCAGAAAGTTATGAAGTTAATCACGGAAAATAAATATTATTTTATTAAGGACATAATTCCATACAAATATTTTTCAGAATGAAATTAAATCTATCTTCTGAAAGGGGTTTGGTAAAAATATCAGCCCATTGATGGTCTGTTTTTACAAAAATTAAGTTTAATATTCACTTCTGAATATAGTCCCTTATGAAATGATATTTAATTTCTATATGTTTGGCTTTAGAATGTAAGATTGGATTTTTAGAAAGACAAATAGCAGAAGTATTGTCACAGAAGATATGAATCTTACTTTCATAAAGGTTGAAATCTTCTAGTTGACTTTTCATCCAAATCATCTGAGAGCTACATCCAGCAACAAATATATATTCAGCTTCTGTGGTTGATAGTGCAATTGTTGCTTGCTTCTTGCTGTACCATGAGATAAGATTGTCACCCCAAAACTGGAAGCTTCCAGAGGTGCTTTTTCTTTCAATTCTATCTCCAACAAAGTCAGCATCACAATAACCTACTAGTTTGTAATCTTGTGATCTTCTATAACACAGACCAAGATTAGCAGTACCTTTCAGATACCTAAGAATTCTCTTAACAACTGTTAAATGAGATTCTCTAGGATCTGATTAGAATCTAGCACACAAGCACACGCTAAATAATATATCAGGTCTAGATGCAGTCAGATAGAGAAGGGATCCAATCATACCTCTATAGAGCTTCTGATCTGCGTTCATACTTACCTCGTCTTTACCTAGAATTCAGGTTGGATGCATAGTGTCTTGGCATCTTTGCTTTCTGACATTTGAAATTTCTTCAGAAGTTCTTTAACATACTTCGTCTGATGTATGAAAGTACCTTCTGGAGTCTGGTTGATTTGAATTCCCAGAAAGAATTTCAATTCACCCATCATGCTCATTTCAAATTCTGCCTGCATGGTTTTAGCAAATTCTTTTCCAAGGGATATATTAGAGGTTCCAAAAATTATATCATCAATGTAAATTTGACAAATTAAAATATTATTTTTAAATGTTTTTCTGAAAAGAGTTGTGTCCACTTTCCCTCTGGTAAAATCTTTTTCTAATAAAAAATTACACAGACGATCATACCAAGCTCTGGGAGCTTGTTTTAAACCGTACAAAGACTTTTTTAGTTTAAAAACATGTTATGGATGCTTTGAATCATTAAATCCAAGAGGTTGATGGACATATACTTCTTCTTCAATATAACCATTTAGAAATGCACTTTTAACATCCATTTGATATAATGAAATGTTATTTTGTACAACAAAAGAAATTAATAATCTTATAGATTCTAACCTGGCGACTGGGGAAAAGGTTTCATTATAATTAATTCCTTCTTGTTGACTATAACCCTGTGCAACCAGTCGTGCTTTATTTCTGATTACTTCTCCTTGTTCGTTCAATTTGTTTCTGAAAACCCATTTGGTTCCTATAACATTGAATCCTTTGGGTCTTGGAACTAGATTCCATACATCATTCTTGGAGAATTGATTTAGTTCTTCTTACATTACTAAGATCCAATCATTATCTTCCAGGGCTTCATCAATGGTAGTTGGCTCAATCAGAGAGACTAAACCAAACAAAGATTCTTCATTGATTCTGAGAGAGGATCTTGTTCTGATGGGATCTTCTTTTCTTCCAATGATTACGTCTTCTTTGTGAGCTGAAGATATTCTAGGAAACCTTTTCTGTGTGGGTTGTTCAGAGATTCTGAGATTGTTCAGAGCATTGTCAAGAGGATGATCTGCTACGTCTTCTTTTGCTTCTGAACTTTCAGAGTTTGAGTGATGATCTTCTGTACCTACAGAAAAATCAATTTGCTTTGGCTCTTGCTTGCCAAGCTTATCATCAAACCTGACTTTGATTGATTCTTCAACAATCAGAGTTTCTGTGTTGTATACTCTATAGCCTTTTAAGCGTTCAGAGTATCCAAGCAGAAAACACTTTTGTGCTTTGGAATCAAACTTATTCAGAGTTTCTTTGGTGTTTAGAATAAAACAAGTACATCCAAAAGGATGGAAATAAGAAATGTTGGGCTTTCTGTTTTTCCACAATTCATAGGGAGTGTTTTTAAGAATAGGTCTTATAGAGATTCTATTCTGAATGTAACACGCTGTGTTCACAGCTTCTGCCCAAAAGTGCTTAGCCATATTTGTTTCATTGATCATGGTTCTGGCCATCTCTTGTAATGTTCTATTCTTTCTTTCTACAACTCCATTTTGCTGGGGAGTTCTAGGACAAGAAAAATTATGAACAATACCATTTTCTTTAAAATATTTTTCAAAATAATGATTTTCAAATTCACCACGATGATCACTTCTAACTTTTGTGATTTTAAAATCTTTTTCATTTTGCACCTGAGTACAGAAGTCAATGAATACAGAATGTGACTCATCCTTGTGTTTTAAAAACTTTACCCATGTCCATCTGCTGAAGTCATAAACGATGACCAATCCATACTTCTTGCCTCTGGTGGATGCAGTTTTAACTGGCCCAAACAGATCAATATGAAGTAACTCTAATGACTTATAGGAAGAGACAACATTCTTAGATTTAAAGGAAGGTTTTGAAAATTTTCCTTTTTGACATGCTTCGCACAAAGCTTCTAAGTTGTACTTCAGATTGGGAAGTCCTCTAACTAAATTTAATTTATTTAGTTGAGAGATTTTTCTAAGACTGACATGTCCCAATCTTCTGTGCCATACCCATTGCTCATTGCTAACAGACAAAAGACATTTGACGTTTTGAGATTTAAGATCTGATAAATTAATTTTGTAAATGTTGTTCTTTCTCTTACCAGAAAAGAGGATTGATCCATCCTTTTGACTTACAACTTTACAGGAGTTTTGATTGAAGATAATGTCATAGCCATTGTCACTTAATTGACTTATGGACAATAGATTATGAGCTAATCCTTCTACTAATAAAACATTTGAGATAGAAGGAAGGTTACCGTTTCCTATGGTTCCAGAACCAATAATCTTCCCTTTCTGATTACCTCCAAACTTCACATCTCCTCCATCTTTAAGTTCCAGGCTTTGGAATATAGACTTTTTTCCCGTCATGTGTCGCGAGCACCCAGAGTCCAAGTACCATGACTGGTGTTTCAATTGAGATGTTAAGGAAATCTGCAACAAATATTATTTTATCCTTAGGTACCCATATCGTTTTGGGTCCTTTTGGGTTAGCATAAGAGTTTCCAGAATGTGATGTGTATTTTATATCATGTGAGTGTCCAAACTTGAATTGCTTATTCAGAGGTTTGTAAGTGAAGGTCATTTTAGCAACAGATTTTGGAATGTATGTCTCCTTTCCTTTGGGAGGTTCATATCCAATTCCTCTTCTGTTTTTCCCACTAACTCCATAGATCATTGAAGCCATTTTGCTTCTGTCTATGCCTTTAGCAAGAAAAGATTGAAATCTATAGTCATATTCTTTCAGAATATCTTTTGAACTAGACACAGACTTTGAACTAAAATTCTTTTAAACATTTTGAATTTCCTTTTTAAGTTTAAAATTGTTTTCTAAAAGTTCAGATTTTTCTGTTTCAAGTTTCTCAAAATCAGATGCAAGACTCTTCTTGAGTTTCTTGTATTTGATTTTGAGCTTACTATAGTTTTCCAGAAGTTTTGATAAACTATCAGCAAGTTCTTCTCTAGAAAATTCAGAAAATACCTCTCTTTGTTCTGACTCACAGTCTGAGTCATCTTCTGTGATAGCCATTAGAGCTAGGTTGGCATTTTCATCTTCAGAACCAGATTCATGTTCAGAAGAATCTGAGTCATCCCAGGTTGCCATCATTCCTTTCTTCTTTCCAAATCTCTTCTTTGGTTTTTCCTTTTGAAGCTTTGGACAATCACTTTTGAAGTGACCATGTTCTTTGCATTCATAACAGATGATCTCTCTCTTCTGTTTGACTTTTTGTGTCCAGAGGATTCTGGTTTATCTTCTGACTTCTTGAAGTTCCTGAACTTCTTTTGTCTGTGCTTCCACAGATGATTGATCCTTTTGGAGAGCAAAGATAGTTCATCTTCTTCTGAAGCTGATTCTTCAGAGTTTTCTTCTTCAGCCTGAAAAGCTTTAGTATCAAATTTCTTAATTGATTTAAGGGCTAGAGACTTACCTTTATTCTGAGACTCATGCTCATCCAGTTCAATCTCATGACTTCTGAGAGCGCTGATGAGTTCCTCCAGAGACACATTGTTCAGATCTTTTGACACCTTGAAGGCAGTGACTATTGGTGTCCATCTTCTGGGTAAGCTTCTGATGATCTTTTTCACATGATCTGCTTTGGTATATCCTTTGCTCAAAACTCTCAGACCAGCGATCAGAGTTTGAAACCTAGAGAACATTGCTTCTATAGACTCACTATCTTCAACTTTGAAGGCTTCATACTTCTGAACTAAAGCCAGAGCTTTAGACTCCTTAACTTGAGCGTTTCCTTCATGAGTCATTTTGAGAGACTCAAACATATCATGCATTGTATCTCTATAGTGATTTTTTTCATATTCTACTTTAGAGATAGCATTTAAAAAAATATTTCTAGCTCTGTGATGATTTTTAAAATCAGCTTTTTGTTGTCTATCCATATTATTTCTATCCACTTTGTTTCCTTCTGAATCTGTAGGATGTTTGTAACCATCCAAGACTATATCCCAAATATCACTATCATGACCTAGAAAGAAACTTTCTAGTCTATCTTTCCAGTACTCAAAATCTTCTCCATCAAATACTAGAGGTTTATTGTAACTATTATTGTTTTGTTCAGCGGCCATTGTGTTTTCTTCTGGATCTTTTCCTGACACGGTTAAGTGTTGGGCTCAGAGTCAAGCTCTGATACCAATTGAAGGGGTAAGAAAACACTTAGGGGGGGGGGGGGGGGGTGAATAAGTGACTCTTTTTGTTCTAGAATAAAGCTCAAACAATAATGGAATAACACAATTATTTTTATCCTGGTTCGTTTGAACTCAAACTACTCCAGTCCACCCGCCAGGGTGATTTCGCCTTTCTCAACAAGGACTTAATCCACTATAATCAAACTGATTACAATCATACAACAACTATTGTGACTAATAATGCACAGGTAAACATACAAGTGACTAACACCACTAAGACTTAAATCTAGTCCTAGTCTGCTTGAGAAATCTGACCAAGCTTGGTCTCTCAAGGAACAAAATACAGGAGTTTAATCTTCACAGATAATGAAATAGAGTTTGCTTCTAATCAAGCTATATCACAACTGTGATTTTTTAACTTAGAATATAATACACAAATTGTATGAACAATGAGTTTGTGAGCTTTTGGATCTTTCACGTAGTTTCTTGTTTGAAAATTTTTGTTGTAGGCTTGCAATAAATGTCCTTCTATTTATAGTAGGAACAATAAGACCGTTGCTACCTTCAGAAAAGATTGAGAGCATTAAATGCTTTGCGTGTATCCTTGCAATATTCCATTTTCCAAGAAACTAGTTGTAGGCACTTGAGTGCTTTCAGCCGTCTTTGCATTAATGAGCAAACGTCAGAATTGTTTACCTAGGGATTTGGTAAACAACCGCTGATCCTCCAAATGGTTACTTATTTGGTTACTCGCAGGATCGATCAGATTGATCCTATGGACATAGGTTGATTTTGAAGTTTAATTAATGTGGATAAGGCTTTAAGTAAATTGTTTAAAGTAAATTGCATAAAGGAAAGGCTTGGTAAAATAAACAAGGCTTGAATGTAAAGGTTCGACATGAATCTTAAAGGGGAAAAGCATGTAAAATACTGGAAAAGTAAATGACTTGAATTGATAAAATTGGTGTTTCACACATACATTTCTCAACAATTCGTTCGCCCACACTGGGTACTTGAATCTAAATGAGTGACTATGTATCTATTGTGAACACACGCGAGAAACTGCATGTCTACTCCTATTTATACACAAACATTCCAAGTAACCGTCGGGCAGTTACACTGCTTCGAGATCAAGCCACTTGTCACGTTCTCCATGTTCGACGCTCCAGATCCTTGCACGTTTGCACGTAGTAACTGCTGGAAACCGTTTTCCCTCCAAAGCTTTGAATTTCAAACTGCTCCACTCTGGACCATCGAACACGTTCGTCAAGAGACGTCTTCGACGAAAACTCCTTCGACGTCGAAGGCAATCAGCCTTCTTCCTTGGAAGAAATCTTCTAAGTATTTTGCTATCTTCCGACAGGCACTTCGACAGGCTTAGCCAGTCGAAAGCATCTTTCAGCTTTTAATGGCTGTCATCAATCACAACAAAGGTGTCGAATTTAGGAGCCAACAAATTGCCCCCCAAGAATGCCTTATTTCGACTCTGAAAGAAAAAGGCATTCTTTGAAAACGCCATTCGACACCTGTTTTTCCACGCTTAGTCACAAGTTAACTTGTGCACTTTTTGTTGCTTTTTACCAACTATTGGCAATCCCAAGAAACCATCATTGATTTGATCCTAGGACGTCACTGTCAGTACGGCGTGCAGAACCAAACATCACTTCATAATTTGTCATTATGACAAATCCCAAAAACGAGGACGCACGCTGCGTCTCTCTGTTTCTGCAGAAACGGCCAAAACGACAGGATGCTGCCACGCGTCCCACTAATTCCTGCAGCATTAAATGACATTTAATGCCCTCGTTATTGGGAATTTCTCCCACTACTATAAATAGTAGTGAATAGCCCATTGTGGGACTTTTCACGCAAACTAGCCTTCAAACTCCCTTGCTTTCTTACAAACTTGTTTCTCTTTGCAGAAAAACTCTTCCTTTTCCAACTTCATCTTCATCCTCAACAATGGCTTCTGCTTCCACTGCCACCAAGACTAACGTACCAACTAAACAACTTGCCAAGCCCAAGGTCTTTGTTACTGCTCCGGTAGTGAACGCTACAGGGAAACGAAGGGTCCCTGAACCTTCTGACATCTCCGTTCGCGATGCTTACTCGCGTCACTTGATGATCCCGGTTGGATACTCCAACCAGATCTTCGCAATGTCTGGACCTATGAACCCAAGCATCTCTGAAGCTCTGAAGATCAAGAGCTATTTTCCCATCGTTGAGAAACTCAAGCCAGTAGCCTGCGCCAAGAAGGACGCAGAGGACAACGAAGACCCTACACACGAGAAGATCGACCTTCGTTTCTTCAACAGAAGTGTTAGAGTTTTTAGGTCTTGCCCTAATCTGACCTCTGACTATGTTGCTTGGCTAGCAAAGTTGGAGAAACATCAAACTCCAGTCTGGAAGGAAATGGGAATCTTTGACCTAGTAATGCTGTCGAAGACAGGTTTAAACTACTCCCCAGAGATGCTTATAGCTTCGATGCTGTTCTGGGATAACTCTCACTTCACCTTTCACCTTCCATGTGGGATGTTAACCCCCACACTCTTCGATGTAGCGGCCATTACTGGCCTTCGACCAACCGGAGATTACTTCGACCCGGAGGAGATGTCGGAGGACCAAATTGGTTTCTCTGAGACCAAGCCAACATTCACCACCTTTATCAACCATTATCACGACAGGTCGACGGACACAGTGTCGGATGTCGAACACATAGCGTTTCTAGCCTTATGGCTAACTCGCTTTGTGTTTTGTTCGAAGTCTCTACAAGTGACCAAAAAGATGGTCACTCTTGCCACCCAACTGCATCACCGCCAGAACATCTGTCTGGCAGAACTGATTCTGGCCAGTCTTTATGACTCAATCAGCAATGGGGTTACTCTCTTGAAGCATGTCGAAGATAGGAACAGTTTGCTACTCGCTGGGCCTTTCTGGCTACTTCAACTGTGGCTCAACGCCACTTTCGAATCCTTCTTACCCAAGAAGACTCAGATAAATGAACAAGCCCCAGCGATAGCTAATAGACGTATCGAAGGAATTAGGCTGGCTCTACTGACACCTGTAGAAGATGGGCTAGAGTTCCAACAAACCTTCACTAACTTCGTGCTGATGTTCGCTCGAAGGAAGGAATTTGTCTCAACTATGGCTCCATTTGCTCAACGAAAGGTGGGGCCAGCATGGTTTACGAGGCCACATCCAAAGGAGTCGAGTGGTCCCAATGTCGATGAGCACACTATACTTTGGGAGGCGTTCCTGACACCTAGGATCATGCCTCTTCGATTTAAGAGTTCTAAGACTCATCTGAGTCTGCTTGCCTATCAACCCAATCTGGTATCTCGCCAGTTTGGTATCATCCAAACCCTGCCTTCTCCCATTTTCCAAAGAGAGAAGTCAATGTTGTACTTCTGCAACGATTATACAGAAGAAGCTGCTACCAAGCATATCGGAAGGTATGCTGGTCGAACAATCCTCTCGCTGTTCAACTACCAGCTTAACTTCCTTTGCTCACCATCTTTTGAAGAGTGGTGGAGAAGCTATTACGCTGAGTACTTCTTCGACGAGAAGGACTTCATAGCAGAGTTGCAGAAGTCTTTTGTCCTTGTGTTGGACAAAGTAAAGAAATGTAAGTTCATGCTCTCACATTTACTTTTTATCTTTCTCTTCGACTGTTAGCCTGTTAACTTTCCTTTTCGCTTCCAGTTGTTCGAAAACCCTTGGTCAAGAAGGCTACAGGAGGCCCACAAGGAGGGGTCCCTTCGACAAAACCTCCACCGCCGGCGAAGACTATAGCGCCGGCGAAGACAACAGGCAACCAACAGGGGGAAGGCTCTTCGAGGAGGCCTCCTGCATCGGTAACCAGATTTTCTTCATTTTTCTTCTGGCTTTCGATTTTTTATTTTCGACGTAATTATTCAATCGAATTCCTATTGGTTTTATAGGCCCCTTCGCCCAAGAAAAGGGCAGCATTGGTGATCGAATCGGGGAGTGATGACGAAAGTGATTCCCCTCCTTCTCCCCTAAAGAGGCGAAAGTTAACGAAAGACGCTTCTGTTCCTACTCCAGCTCCCGAAGGTCGAACCGTCAGAATAAAGGTTGGTGTGAGAAAGCCTAGGCCACCTGCAGTGGTCATCGAGGAACCAACTGAGGAGGAACTGAACGCTCTTATTACCAAGCCTGTCGAAAGTGACAATTCCAGCCCTGGGGCTGAAGTTAATCCACAGGTAATCTATTGGACCCTTCTCAAAACTTAGGCATAGATACCAGTATTCGATTACGTCTCTTTCGACATCTGAAGACTTGTCTTCTTTCTTTTCTTCAGGACACTACTGAAAGTTCTCCACCAAGGACTTCAGAAACTCTAGAATCTGCTGAACTCAGCAGGCCTCAGGAGAAAAATTTAGGCAATGACGAAGCCCACACTGAGACTGAGGCCAATGCTGAAACAGTGGAGAAGACAACTGAAGAGCCTATGGCGGAGGAAACACAGCCAGAAACGGTTCCTGTGGTAGACTTGTCTTCAGAAGAGAATCCTGAAGGAAGAGACCAAGGCAATGGCGAAGAGAATCAAGATACTGTTGACGAAGAGCATCAAGGTGGTACTGGCGAAGACCACCAGGGTGACGCTAGCGAAAAGCCACAAAATGACGCTGGCGAAGGACCCCAAGGTGATGTCAACGAAGAACCACAAGTCAACACTAGTACCGCCTCCGTCCAAGTCGAAGAGCAACCAAACGAGGCACTCAGCATTCAACAGACTCAAGTCCAAGATAATACTATGGCAAGGGTCACCTCCTCAAAGCACAGGTCGAAAGAGGACTTGGAAATCTTGAAACAAACTGACCCTGTCAGCTACCTTAATGCAATCGTCGAGAGTAAGAGTTCTTCCGACACCAGTCAGGAAATTCCTACTCTGTCGGGGAAATCTACTGAGACTTCTCCTCTTGATGATGCGTTGGCGAAGGTCAAGGCCCAGTTCTTCAAGAGAGATTTAATGAAGGCTTTAGAGGGGGACCCCACTGCTCCATCTTGCTTAAAAGAGGTTTTGAATGCTGTTGACTTCGATGCTGTAGCCCCAGAAATCTCAGACTTAATCATGGGATTACATTCTATGATTGACCAAGTCTCAGCGGATTACCGGCGCCAACGAACTTTTAACAGTCAGCTCGAAACGCTGCATGGCAAGAGCTTATCTGCGTGGACTGCTGTCTCAAGTTCGACTTCTCGAATTGCCGAGTTGTCGAAACAGAAAGCGTCTGCACAGGAAAGGTTCGATGCTATTGAGCGAGAGAATGTCTCCTTCCGAGCACAAATTGCAGAGATAGAGGCGAAGATAAACGCCAACACTGTGCTCCAGGGGGAAATTCTTTCGACCATCCCAGATACTGAGAGCCAGACTGAGATCAAGCAAGGCCTGGAGTTCGCTGAGAGGGCTCAAAGCCTCGACGCCCAAATTGCCAAACTGGTGCAAGAAAAATCTTGGTGCAAGAAGAGGTTGGATCTGCAGCATGCCAAGTATCTTCGACTCAAGAATTCTCTTTCTTTTTGATTGATTCTCTTTTGTAACCATCTTCTGTAATCACTTTCGACAACAATTGCCATTTTGGCTGAAATTAATGAAAATTTCCATTTTGGCATTTTTATGGTTAATTTAGCTTGTTCTTTTATTGTTTTATTTTTATCTCTTGAAGTATAGGCTTATATTTTTTCAAATATTTACCATTCACTCTCAAGAGCCTTTTATCACCACTTATCTCTTCGACTTCATAGGCTCCACCAGAAAAAGTTTGGATAATTCTGAAGGGTCCTTCCCATTTGGGTGACCATTTCCCCATGCTTCGATCCCGTCGATCCATGGGAAGAATTACCTTCCAAACTAAATCTTCAGGCAAAAATACCTTAGGTTTTACCTTTCTATTATAAGAGTCTTCTACTCTTTTCTTCTGAAGCCTGAGTAAGTCGAGAGCATGTAGTCTCTCTTCGTCTAAATCCACCAGTTCATCTAACATCATATTCCAATAAACCTCAGAAGGAATATCATAATGCCTCTGAACTCTTGCAGATTGAAGACAAATTTCTGCTGGCAATACTGCATCATGGCCAAAAGTTAGCCTGTATGGTGTTGTACCAGTGGCTTCTTTTGGGGACGTTCGACAAGCCCATAAAATCTGGTCTAACGTCTTATGCCAATTCTTTGGTTTCTTCCCAACATGTTTCTTTATCAAGCCAATCACCACTTTGTTAGCTGCTTCGACTTGACCATTCGCCTGTGCATAGTAAGGCGTGGATGTTAGGAGTTTGAAACCTGTTTCCTGAGCAAATTCCTGCATCTTTCGACCAGTGAAAACTGAACCTTGGTCAGTTGTTATTGTCTCAGGAATTCCATACCTAAATATAATGTTCTTTTGAATAAATTCAATGACATTTTCTTGGTCTACATTGACTAAAGGGACAGCTTCGATCCACTTAGTAAAATAATCAATGCCTACCAATATGTATTTCTGACTCTTTGATGATGCTGGTCGAATCTCTCCAATAAGATCCAACGCCCATCCTCGAAAGGGCCAAGGCTTCACTATCGAGTGAAGTTCGCTTGCTGGTACATGCTGGATGCCTGTATGAACTTGACACTCTTGGCAACCTTTGGCGAACTCAACACAATCTTTCAGCATAGTGGGCCAATATAGTCCTTGTCGAAACAACAACCATTTCATCTTATGGCCTGCTTGGTGAGCCCCACATGCCCCAGCATGCGTAGTCGAAAGGGCTATGTATGCTTCAGTTTCACTTAAACATTTCAGCAACACCCCTTCAGGCGTCTTCTTGAATAACTCATTACCCATGAGTACAAAACTCAACGCCCTATATTTTGTTTTTCGTTCTGTCGGAACTCCTGGATTTTGAAGATAGTCCACAATGGGTTTCCTCCAATCCTGGTCTGATAGATTATCAATGAACGAAATCTCGAAGTTTGAGTGATCAGCATAACCTAGCCTTGTCGATTCCAAGTCTGATGGTGATAGACAAGTTGCCTTTATCTTTTCTCGAACTTCGATTGCTCTTTGTAATCTTGTTTTTGAAATCTTATACCCTGATGCAATCTGTGCCAAGTCATTGGCTATTTGATTTTCGACTCTGGGTATGTGTCGAATATTGACACTTTCAAATTGTTTCAATAAACGATTTGTTATCACAAAGTACATAATGAGATTCTCTCTTATGCATTTATACTCCTTTGTGACTTGCTTGATGACTAACTCTGAGTCTCCCATTATTTCGACTCGAGTTGCCCCCAATTCCAACAATATTTCAAGGCCAGTAATTAGAGCTTCATACTCAGCCTCATTGTTCGAACAAGAACCTTCGATTTGGTACTTGAATGTTGTTGGAATTTTATCTGGAGAAATAATCAAGACTCATACTCCTGTTCCATTTTTATGGCTGGAACCATCGAAGTAGAATTTCCAAGGTTCTATCTCCACATAATTAATATCCTCGACTTGAATTGAGTGGTCGACTATGAAGTCTGCAACCACTTGTCCTTTTACTGCCTTAAGAGGCATAAAGGTCAAGGAGTATTCAGTCAATGCTAATGCCCACTTGCCAATTTGACTATGCAAGATAGGTTTCGACAACATATATTTGAAAACATCAAAATGAGACGAAACATAAACATCAACTGGTTTTATATATTGTTTGAGTTTTGTACAAGAGAAATACAGACATAGACACAATTTTTCAACTTCGCTATATCTAGTTTCTGCATCATTCAAAACTCGACTGAGATAATAAATGGGTCTTTCGACTCCATTCTCATCCTCTTGGGCTAACATACTTCCCAGAGTTTTGTCAGATGCAGCTATGTACAATCTCATACTCCTATTGCTACAAGGAGGCACCAAAATAGGTGGCTTAGTGAGGTACCCTTTGATTTTGTCGAAGGCTTCTTGTTGCTCTTGCCCCCATTCGAACCCCTCCTTATTCAGTCGAAGTAAGGGTGAAAAGGCCTGAGCTTTCCCACTTAGGTTAGATATAAACCTTCTCAAGAAGTTTATCTTGCCTAAGAGAGATTGCAATTCCTTCTTATTCGACGGCGCTTTCGCTTCCAAAATTGCCTTCGTCTTGTTCTGATTTATTTCGATTCCTTTCTTGTGGACAACGAAACCCAAGAAATCTCCAGCTTTTACACAGAACGCACACTTCAAAGGGTTCATCTTCAGACCATGTTCTCTCATTCTTTCGAATGATTGTCGAAGGTGGTCAATGTGACTCTTCCTGGAAACAGATTTTATAACAATATCATCAATATAAACTTGCATAAAAGTGTTAATAAAATCATGGAAGATAGTATTCATTGCTCGCTGGTACGTTGCCCCAGCGTTCTTTAGGCCAAAAGGCATCACTACCCATTCGTAAGTGCCTAAGGCCCCAGGGCATCGAAAGGCTGTTTTCGACACATCCTCTTCAGCAATGAATATTTGATTATATCCTGAATAACCATCGAGCATACTCAGGTATTCGTAGCCAGCGGCAGAATCGACTAGCATTTCCGCCACAGGCATAGGATATTCATCTTTGGGGGTGGCAGCATTCAAATCTCTGAAATCTATGCACACCCTTAACGTGCCATTTTTCTTAATTACTGGCACAATATTTGCAATCCATTCGACATACCTTGTAACACGGATGAATTTGCATTTCAGAAGTCTTTCGACCTCCGTTTTGATCTTCGACAAAATTTCTGGAGCGAAGTGTCTTGGATTTTGCTTGATTGGCTTCTTTCCAGGTTTGATTGGCAACTGAAGTTCTACCAATCCTCTGTCGAGACCAGGCATTTCGTCATAATCCCATGCAAAACAGTCTTTAAACTCTTTCAGCAATTGGATTACTTCCAACCTAAGTTCTGGATCAATTTTGGCGCTGATGTAGGTTGGCCTATTCTCTGATCCTTCGCCTAAGTTGATTTCTTCTAAAGGGTCTTGTGCTAACATCTTAATGTTGTTCGCCAAGGGATCCTTTTCGAAGCCCAAAGGCTCATCGTCATAGATGGCGTCGAGCCTCTGTTCCAACATTTCATCTGGCATGATGTCAGGGGGTCTTGGATCGAAATCCTTTCCTGGGCCAACAGCAGATAATTGTTGATCATTGGCCTGAGTGGCCATGTACTTTACTTCGGCTTCGAGAGCCGTTATCATCTTGGTTTCGGCTACATAAGCCGAAATTTGCTTCAGAGATTGTGACTCAGTCATTATCACTGAATTCACTTCCCCAACCAGTTGGTTGGATGTCAGTTAGCCCACTGAAGTCTATGTGGGACAAGTCTTCTCTGTCCCATTGGAAACCATGCTCAGGATGCAGGTATAGGGAACAAAAGGTGTTTGGCGCTGGCGCCATGTCGAAGTCAGGAGTTGGACATGGCCCTATGTGAGCCAAGTTTTTGTCGAAATCTGTTACACCCAAGTGATTCACTTCGCCAAGGTAGTAACTCTGATCTGCCTCTATGTTTTCGACCATCCCGTCTGGACGCCATAGAAGCAACCTTTGATGCATCGATGAAGGCACAGCACCCACACCATGTATCCACTCACGGCCTAACAAAAGGTTGTAGTTAGGTTTGGCCGATATGACCATGAACATTGTTGGTCGAAGGATCGACCCAACTTTTATGTCGAGCTGGATCACTCCCATGGTGGTCCCAATGCCCCCTTCATAGTTGGACAGGACCATATTGTGAGGTTTGATTTCTTCATCCCTTTTGCCAATCTTCCTTAGCATAGAATGAGGGATAATATTGATAGTGGCCCCACAGTCGACCAATATTTTGTTCACAGTGGTCTCTTCGAGCTTAGCCCTTATGAACAAAGGTTTGAGGTGATTCTTCATCGCCTCTGTAGGTGGCTCGAAGAAGCCATTTTGTTCTTCTGTAGTGCCATTGTCCATGACAAAATAGCACACTGGCCTGTGCTTGGCCATTTCTTGTTCCACCTCCCAGTCACTGGCTTCGACTTCTACCTGTCGATTGAATTCCCTGGGCAGTACTGAAACAATGTTCACCATGATATCCAGAGTATCGTCGGACTCAGCATCATCTTCGTCTTCGACTTCGCTCTGGTTAGGCCAAACTAGCCTGTTGGTAACTGGTTCTCTCTCAAGAGGCTTTCTTTGTTTCCTTTGAGGCACATTCGAACTAGTTTCTGCCTTAGGTTCGTTGGCAGCCTCTCTTTCAGCTTTTCGCCTTCTTTGATATCTCCTCCATTGGGATCTCGACATAGGATTTTTTCCCTTGTAGTTGCTGGACACTTGAGCAACCTTGGGTGCAGCAACTTGAGGATCTTTCTTCTGAATTAAAGAGGAACCTCTTGGCACTTCGAAAGAATGCCATTTCTCTTCGCTTGGCCTTTTCCGGCCAGATGTTTTGTACCAAGTGTCTACTGGTACATTTGTTGGAGGCCTAAAAGTCAGAGGCCTCTTGTCTTGATTAGAACCCCTTCTGGGATCATGTCGAAGGTCAGAATTCTCCCTTCTCTTGTTCGCTGCTCTCACTCCTTGTATGTGCTCAGCAGCTTTTTTATCAAAGATAGAACTGCATCTTGGACACAGCATCACCTCTGATTTCTTCTTTTGGCATCTTTGTAAAAAATCTGCCAAGTTTTCGTTTTCCCTAGGGAAAGCCGTTTTATTTGCCTGCTCTTGCCTTATGGCTTCTTCTGAAGTTTTAGGGTCAGAAAGTTCAACCATGTTGATATTCATTGTATCCTTAGTAGCAAGAGTTAGTTGTTTCATTTGTGTCTCCAGATTCTCCGTCTGGCCTTGTACAGTGGCCAATTGGGAACTGGGCTTTGGTCCAGTTTTTCGTGCTTCAGCAGTCTTCGACTTTGGGTCTTCGACCGCTTTCTGGACAGCCTCAATTGTCTTCCTGGATAAATTTCCAGAAAAACTGCCAAAGATTGGCATGTTGATGTGATCCTTTGAGACTTCGACCATGGTAATGCCTGGCTTCTTCGACTGGATCCTGGTTGCCTCTATCATGTTCACCTCAGAGGGTTCTGCATAGTGGGCTTCAGCCTTCAGTGGATTGGAGTCGACAGCCATGGGGGATTTGTCAGCAAACTTTAATCTCCCTTCCTCAATAGCGTCTTGCACAAGATTCCTAAAAAGAAAACATTGAGAAGTTTTATGGCCCAGAAAATTATGATATTTGCAAAAACCCCTCTTCTTTCTTTGATCAAGAGGAGGCACTTTTACCCCAGGGGGTACTATCATTTGGCCATCTTTAACTAGCAGGTCGAATATTTCATCACATTTTGTGATGTCAAAACTGTAAGTCTTTTTTGGGAACCTATCGTTGGTCTTGTCTGGACCAATGGGATTTTTTCCATTTGAGGGGACTAACTGTTTACAAGAGTATGGTGGCCCTTGTTTTAGTTCTGCTAAATCGACTTCTCCTTCTTCGATAGCTAAAGTGTCGTCGAAGGGTTCTAGATCTTCGTCATCCATCTCAACGTAAGCTATTCTTTCTCTCTTGTGAGTTTTCGTTGCCTTAGCTTTCTCAGCTTTGAGGCGTTCGACCTGTCGAACTCTATCGGCCAGTTGGGCCATGTCTCTTAGGTACTGGGTATCTAGCTTCTTCCTAATGGAATAATCTAAACCACCTGCGGCCATTTCGACCAGCTCATGTTCTGGCACTTGTGTAAAACATCTCGCCTTAAGCAACCTAAACCTATTCAGATATTCGTCTATAGGTTCAGTGAAACGTCTCTTAACACTCGCCAGTTCTTTCAGGCTTATCTTGGTTTGCCCCATATAGAATTGTTCATGGAACAATCTTTCCAACTGGGTCCAATGGTGGATCGAATTGGGGGGTAGAGTTGTGAACCAAGTAAAAGCGTTCTTGGTTAAGGAACTTGGGAAGTATTTGATCCTTAGGTTTTCATTATTTGAAATGTCTCCTGCTTCGATCAAATACCTCGCCACGTGTTCGACAGTAGATTCTGTCGTGTCCCCAGAGAACTTAGTAAATTTGGGGACTTTGCTCCTAGGAGGTAAGTCAGTTTGTAACACATATTCTGACAATGGAGATGTAAAGTTGGGCCTTCGAAAGCCCATGTTCATCCCATTTTGATTCATGATCCTTTCGATCATGGTTGCCAGATTATTTTCCAAACCCATGTTTTGGTGTTGGATATGCTGAACCACTTCGTCAGCATTTTGGTTTCTGTTAACTAACCTTACCTCTGGGGCTATTACCCTAGGTTCTTCGACAGGCTGTTCAACAGGCTGTTGAACCTGGTTGATGGTGGTTTCTTCCTCTACAAATATCCCCTGATTTCCTCTTATTTGCGCCCTTTGGGGCTGTCGAATGGGTGGGGGTACTCCAAAGAAGTCAGCCAAACGCGTCATTTGCGCTGTAACTTGCTGATTCGATTGAGTAGTATTTTGTATTAGAGGATTTAGCACTGTACTCAAAGTTTGTGCCAACATTTGCACCATATCATGGTTGCTTTCGTCCATCTGTTGCCTCAAGACTGCTGTCGAGGCATTTGTAAGGCCATGGGCTACTTGGGACGTTCCTCCTAAGAGTTGGGTCCTATTTCTATTCGCCATGCCTACTCCAGAGCCTTGGAGTGGCGAAGTGGCACTCACGAAAGGGTCTGAATAAGTGGACGCAGCATTCGTCAGGCTTGCCACTTCAGAAGTTGGCATACCATAGAATGGAATAAATCCTGGGGGAACCACAGGCCTAGGGCCTGTATTTCCCCTTGGTGGGGGGGTTCCCAAAGGCATTCTGGGGCCTGTAAACGAAGTTATTGGCCCCGTGGTTGTGACTGACACTGCTGGTGTCGAACCAACATTCGTCGCTTCACTCACGGTCATATTAACCGTTGCTCCCACACTTGGTGGTGGAATTTCATTATTGTTTGGCGGATTCGCCATCTCTTCCCTTCTTCTGGCAGTATTGCTATCGTTGGTGTAAATTCTACCACTCCTCAATAACATACAACTCGAAAAGATGAGATTTTTTTAACAATCAACACACAGTCCCATCAGGTGTGCCAATTTGTTTACCTAGGGATTTGGTAAACAACCGCTGATCCTCCAAATGGTTACTTATTTGGTTACTCGCAGGATCGATCAGATTGATCCTATGGACATAGGTTGATTTTGAAGTTTAATTAATGTGGATAAGGCTTTAAGTAAATTGTTTAAAGTAAATTGCATAAAGGAAAGGCTTGGTAAAATAAACAAGGCTTGAATGTAAAGGTTCGACAGGAATCTTAAAGGGGAAAAGCATGTAAAATACTGGAAAAGTAAATGACTTGAATTGATAAAATTGGTGTTTCACACATACATTTCTCAACAATTCGTTCGCTCACACTGGGTACTTGAATCTAAATGAGTGACTATGTATCTATTGTGAACACACGCGAGAAACTGCATGTCTACTCCTATTTATACACAAACATTCCAAGTAACCGTCGGGCAGTTACACTGCTTCGAGATCAAGCCACTTGTCACGTTCTCCATGTTCGACGCTCCAGATCCTTGCACGTTTGCACGTAGTAACTGCTGGAAACCGTTTTCCCTCCAAAGCTTTGAATTTCAAACTGCTCCACTCTGGACCATCGAACACGTTCGTCAAGAGACGTCTTCGACGAAAACTCCTTCGACGTCGAAGGCAATCAGCCTTCTTCCTTGGAAGAAATCTTCTAAGTATTTTGCTATCTTCCGACAGGCACTTCGACAGGCTTAGCCAGTCGAAAGCATCTTTCAGCTTTTAATGGCTGTCATCAATCAAAACAAAGGTGTCGAATTTAGGAGCCAACAAGAATGTAAGAACGTGTTTCCTTTGCTTTGACAAGACAAGTTAGTTTAAACGTTGTTTCAGAATTTGCTTCCAATGTCTTTAAGTCAGAACATGCTTCATTCAACTTCTGGGCAGAGCGTTGCTTGCTAAGAACTTTGAACAGCGCTTTCTTTCAAGTTATCTTCTGAATCGAGGAGCCTTCTAGAATTTAGAAGATATATTTAACAAATAAAGGTTCTTACCAGAGTCAGCAGATGCGTTTGAATAAAAGGTTCTTTTATCAAAGAACTTCTTCATAATCTTTCCTTAGTACTTTAGAATGTTTTCTGTCAGAACATTAACTAAGACATTCAAAACACATTCATCAGAGCATAAATTATCTTAAATATAATTTAGTTATCATCAAAACTCTTGAGATAGGTCAGAACTAATCTTGTTCTTTCAGTAAGTAGTTGCAAACACAACTCCAGAGCTTATCGTCCCTTCAAAGTTGCTAAATCTCTAGTGAGTCATTTTCCAAGTGTCTTTGAATAGAAAAACCTGAAAGTTTCAGATAATCTTGAAACTATTTTATCCATGTAGCGGGGACTTCAATTAACCTTATGAATAACATGGAGTCGTTCATCCATCGGAGCATCACTACCATTATCATCACCATGATCATCAGTTGTGCTCTGAGACTTCAATTTCTAATTTAACATATTAGTACCAAAAATGTAGTTGCACCTAGTGCAGTAGACAAAGATTGTAGTTTCCATGAGACCTATCCTATAACAAAAAAATCTAAAAACCAATTAAAAATCAAGCACCTTCCCCAAATTCACATCAGCATAAACTGCACCTTCTCAAATTCATTATTTTTTTTTTGTAACTTATTGATTGATTATTGGAATACAATTTTGCCTTACTCAGATCACCAAATTAAATATCAGCACCTAAAGTTTGGCTATTTGTAAAGTTTGGCTATTTGTTTTCATTTGATTAAACATTGGGCCTGAAATATGTATTAAATTAAATTGGTTAATCAAAGGATTTATAAGATTGTTAGTGACAAAAATGTGAGCAACATACTACCGGTAAGAATAGTCCATTTTCAACTAAGAATAGCCTAATGCATATCTGACTATGTGTTTCAAAATCAATCTACATATAAGAAATATGCTAGTTATTTACTTCATTTGAAGGACGCCGTGCATTCACAACTATAGTTGAATGCCAATATTATCTTGCATGAGCCACTTCCAAAATCAACTCAATGGCTAGCTAAAAAAACATATATACAAACTGATAGTATAACAAATAAAATCATCCATATTTTATTTAGTGTTTCAATCCAAGTCATCCTCTAAAGTAAAATGTTTCATTTAGATTGCAATACTTAACAACATATGAAGATTCCAATTACAGTCTCAAGTACTAATATCTACAACATCATTCAAAGTCCATCAAAACGGATCAACATATACACCCTTTCAAGAAAATACCTTGGAACTTTTTAAAAACTCAAAATAAACTTAATAACAGATTAAACGTGCATCTTGTTCTTCTCCGTTACTTGAGCAATAACAGCTAATTGATTCATGCAATAAAACACACAGGCAAATTTAAGCAAATTGTTTTAAAAAAATTAATAAAAAAATATGTAATCCAAACCCTGTGCTTAGGCTCGTTAGAATGAGCATCTGATGGATTAATCACATGATTTCTAATTTCTAATATCTTCAAGAACCTTTATGTTTCTTCCTTCTCCTCCAACATTATTTTTCTTATTATCACCTAATTCCATTCACAACATAAGATAAACATCAACATTCAACAATAATGTTGATTAGGTAAATTGCATGAAACACCAACAACCACTGCTTACAAATAAATATAAATGACATAACCTCATAATAGTTAAATTGAAGAATAATCTCTTCAAGTTTCAAACCCAGCTCTGTATAATATCTGATGGATTGGAAAAGTGTGTGGCTTACAGGAGAGAAAACATGAATCCCTACCTTAAGAGCATTGTCATGTAATAATAAAAGAAAAATCAAAATCCCTTCATCTCATTATTAAATCTAATTACAGACCATATATAGTAAATTAAAAGTAACCATGAGCAAATTATTACCTTGGTTTTAATATCCAAATCATAGACCAAAATAACGAACATAATTAAAAAATCATAGAAGGGATAAAAGATATCATGAGGAAAATCAATGTGCATTGTTGTGGTAGTGACAGATTTGACCATGGTAGTCGGAGAAGCATTCATGGTGGTTGTTATGCGGTTCCACAGAGGGTGTTGAAATATGTATGACACGATTTGTAGAAATAGAAGATGGAAGAAGATGGAAGATGGAAGATTGGACACAAAGAAAGTTAAGCAAGGATTAGAAAGATAGAAGCATAAAGCTGTTTAAATTTCCAGTTGTAGTGCGGCGGTTTAGGGTTCAGCAACTCCGTAGGTTTTATAGTGGATTTGTTTTGTGGTTGATGGTAGTTCGACAAATCTAATTTTCTTCCTCCCGTTCTTCACGTTGCCTTTTAACTTATGCATCTCCCTATGTATTGAGCAGAGTGAGAAGAGTACGTTAGTTTTTAAGTTATGTATCTCCCTATGTATTGAGCAGAGTGAGAAGAGTGTAATTGCATTGAGAATAAAAAAGATGTGAGACTTTTCATTGTCAAAAGTAATCAATTTTGAACTTGAATTGAGTTTCACACGTTTAATAATAGATTAATAGAATTAAAATAAATAAATAATATAATAAAAAATGTTGGCATGACTCTTCGTTTCAACTGCAGAATTAATTAATATCAATTTTGTAATGTAAGTTGTATAAAATAAAATAATTATAAATTACCAACAAAAAAAATATGGGTGTGTCAACTCAGCAACATTTAATATCAAAATAATATAAAATACTTAACAGTTGATAAGACAAATTTACCCTTACAATTAGTGAAATTAAAGTTTTTAGTCAAAATAATTGTAGTGTCATTACCAAATACTTTGAAGTTCATATATTTATAATAGAAGGATAAGAATATTTTTAAATACGTAGAAAATTATTATTTCGAAGAATATGAAGTTAAAACTACTTTATTGTATTTTAGTTAATAATAGCTTTGTTATTAAAATATTTAATATTTATATTATTTTATTATTTTTTATTCACTCTTTTTAAAAAAAATAAAAGTTAAAAGGTAGTATTGACCGTGTAAAATAATTTTATATTTTTATCTAATGAAAATTTATCATATAACTATGTCATAAAATTTATTTAAAAATAATATTATAACTTATCACTTAACATAGTTGTGATTAGTTGATAATATAAAATTATTTTATACTGTCAATACATATTTCTTTTTCTCAAAAAAATAAATTATCATTCAATATTTTTCAATCTTAATAATCAATAGGAGTACTTTAGAATCTAAAAAATGTGTATTGTAAATCCTTTAAAATTTTACAACAGAAAATATTTTAAACAATATTTATAAATAGAATTTCTGAAAAGTTATTATAATCTCATAAATTTTTAAAAATCTTAAAAAGTTTTTATAAAAATAATCTATTAAAATCCTAATCCAATACACCCCTTTATATTTAATATTTTAAAGACTAGATCAAATTTAAAAACGATAAACAATCTAAACAAATATTTCTTAAAAAGTATATGACAACATATATATAATTAGGTTTTTATATCAATGTTTTAAATATCGAATCGGAGAAAAAATCATTAAAACATGCCGATTAAAGTTCAATCGATTCAATTGATTAAACCGTAGTTGGATCGTATATTAATTTTAAACTAAGAAAATAAATAAATATATTATTAAGCATCCTAATAAAATTAATTTATCTTATAATTTGTAAAATAAAATTCTCAAATAAACATTATATTAATAAACAAGTTTAAAAAAGAAGAAGAATGAAATGTAAGAGCCAATAACAAATCACAAAATTAGTTAAGGACCAATATTTATATATTTGTTCTAATTGTTTAACTCAAAATCACGCGTTTTTCAGTATAATTTTTCACATCTCTTCCAAGACCAACATCAGTTTACCTTGTCGTGTTCACAAACATTACATTATTTCTTCTTTTTCTATTTGCATTTACATTGTCTCATGTCTTTCAATTTTATTTTTTATTTTCCATCTATACAATTTTAAATGTTTGCTATAATTAATTTTTTAGATTCAAACAAAGAAATAAAATATATTTAAAAAAATTATTTTTGATTTTTTTGAACCATTTGATTTACTAAAATCGGTTCTGATTTTACAATTATTTTGGTTTTTTAGTAAATTTAGCCAAATTTTATAAACCTAATCATTTATTGATCTAAATCGAATCGAATTAGACAACAATTTAAAATTGAATCGGTTCAACCGATCGATTCAGTTCACGTTTTAAAGTATTAATTTTATATTAATAAGCATGTTATTTAGAAGTAATGATAGGTTGGGTCGATTGTCGGAAGAGTAAAAATAAATTAGATTAAACTGAATTATTTTGTAAAACTTAAATCTGTCTTAATAAAAAATATATATAAGAACTTACATTTTGACGTGTAATTTGTCATATGCCAGTTTATACATAAAATTGATAGTTTTAGAAGTTCGACATGACGTGCTATCTTGCTTAAAATATAAAGGTATATTGCGTACAAACGTATTTGTTTAAATATATTTTTGGTATCTTATATTAATTTTTTTAATTTTTTAACTTGTTATAAAAAAAATTAACTATTAAATCTTCCTGGTCTGATCTGATCAGAAATGGACCGTCACGGCTGGCTCCGAGCAGAAAGCTTTTTGAACGAGGTGGGGAGATACCTGCAAGACACTCCGATGCTGAAGTAAGTAGAAGCACGAGCATGTAATAGCAAGTGTATGGTTAGAATGATGAATACCTGACCCTCTGGAAACAGAGGGTATTTATAGCCCCCAGCGCTGGGCCAAGGTTCCTTCATTGGGCCGGGCAGGTTTGACCCAATGGAGGAACTGCCAGGTTCTACGTGCGTAGTGGGGACCCGCACGTGGTCCCCTTCCTGGATGTTCTGCGTGAAGTGCGGGCGGACGGAGACGCGGTCTTTTCGGGGCCTCGTTGGGAGTGCAGTGGATTGAGTCTGCCCTAGTTGGGGTGCTCGAGGTGATGTCGAGCTGGACAGCAGGATGTCGAGCTGGAGGTGTAGAGGTCGAGCACGTGACCACAGGGAGCACGTCGGACACGACTGTGACTCTTTGGTCGGCGTGGTCCTCATTAAGTCCATTTGGATTGGGCCTTAACAATGCTATTGGGCCTGTCGGGCCCAGTCCAGAACAGGAGCCCCCCAAGTCGTGGTTCCTTTGTTAGGAGCCATGGCTTGAACTCAGGTCGTTTCCGCTTCGGGGTCTCGCGCCCGGGCCAGAGATGAAGGCCCCTCGGGGGCCTCTCCGTGTCGTGCTCGGGGACATCTTTTGCGGTGGATGCTCGGAAGATCCTCACCGGCGCATGTCTGTCGAGTACACGAGGTATCTTTCGGGAATTGTGCCGCCACCCTATGAGGATAGGGTCATCATTGCGTTGGGAGCAGTGCGTCGATGAGAGAAACTCCATGGTTGCCCGAGGTGACGTTTGGTATTCCACGTCATCACTATAAATAGGAACCTTGGGCCCCATAACACGTTTCTACTCTTTGCGCTCCTACTGCTGCTGCTCTTCCAGATTTTTCATACCTGCGATCTTCTGTTACAGATTCTTTTCCTCCATAGCCGAATCCACTTTTTGATTTAAGTAAGTGGCTTATCCTCTTCATTTTCCTGTTGTAATGCATGATTTTCAGCGTTTGTAGACGTTTTAGGGACTGTGCGCGTGGGACTAGCCCGATAAACTCATGCTTAGCTCGACATATTCATGCTTAGGACCGGCAAAAACATGCTCGTGGCCGGTAGATTCATAGTTTTAGGTAATAATCATCAGCGCTGCCCGGGGTCTTCATGATCCAGGGCGCCCGATTCATGATCGCGCCGGTATGTTCATGGTCCTGGCCGTAGGTTTCATGATGTGGCTCGCCATGTTCATACCTTGGGTCGACATGTTGGAGAGTGGCCGCGTAGTCGGTTTGGAGAAGGACACATCGGGTTATCTGGATGTCGGGGAGGTGACTGCTTGTTGCAAACTAACTTTTGTGGTCGTGCATGGGACGACGTGGTTTGTCGTACACTACACCCGGTCCGCTAAGTCGGGCGTATGGTTTCGTGCCCAATTGACTGGTTTCCCGTGCTCTGCAGGTAACCATGGCGGACGAGCCGTGCTCCTCTGGACGCCACGAACACGAGGAACAAAGTGCCGATGAGGCGGTGAGCCTGATTGATACTGTCGACGACCCTTTGCTGGATTGGGTGGGCGCCGAGCCTCGAGGGATCGCGTCGATATATAGTCGGCGTGACCGAAAACCATATGCTGTTCTCGAAGCGGGCCAGGGCCAGCCTGACTTCCAAAAGAATTTCGTTGTCACGCGTCCGACTTCCCGTGCCCGGATCTGCTCGGTGTATTCGGAGTATAGCTTCCCGATGTACGAGATCGCGTTCAAAGATCTTGGGCTGCAGCTGCCCTTTAGTGACTTTCAGATCGGGGTCTTCGCCCATCTGGAGCTGGCCCCGTCGCAGCTACACCCGAACTCACTCGCCTTTATCCGGGCGTTTGAGCTGACATGTCGCTTTCTGAGGATCGGGGCGACCATACCGCTCTTCTTCAGAATTTTTCATCTGCAGCGCCAGTCCCGAGGAGGGAAACACAGCTGGGTCTCCTTAAAGCAGTCGAGGAGACTATTCAAAATGTATATGGACTCTGTAAGGGGTTTTAAAGACAAGTGGTACGTCGTGCGACCGGTTACCACGTCTGCTTTAGGATCCCTCTACGAGGAGGAGGCGCCCATCAGCGATAAGGACGGGGAGGCGGTCTTAGACAACGGTGGGTACCCCGTGATGGCCCGTACAACCAAGTTCCCTGTGCATTGGATGTTCAGGCACTACGAGCACGGGACTGGATACTATCACACTGCTGCGGGCGACATGTGTTCGGAGGACGAGGAGGCGTACACCACTCTTTGTCGGTTCGTCGACAGCTTCCACCCCGCCCGGTGGGCCACGAGGGAAGGGGAAGACGTCTTGGATGCAGAGGGCTATCCGACATTTGAGTCTCGGCCGATTGATACTAAGGCACTCGTGGAGTGTCAGACGTTCAGGAAGGCTGCTCGTCTGCTAGGTCGTTCATTGCTTGAATTTCTTTGCTCGTCATTTATTTATGAACTTGCTCGACACTAACCCGTCTTTTATTTTGTGCAGGCTCGATGGCCGGTCGAAGGGAAAGACTTTTGAAGCTGTCTTGCGACCAGAAGCGGGGCAGGAGGGTCGTGAAGGCTCCCCAGGCGACGAGGATGGGCCCGCCACATAGTCCGGGCGCTCCTCAGGTGGTGAGGGTGGATTCGTCGCCCAGCTCGGGGGCCACATCGGACGGGACCCCAGAGGTTCAAGAGGTCGATCCTAATGCCGACCTGATACAAAGAAAGAGGACCCGGGTGGAAAGCGGTCCGGTTGTCAGCGAGGACACCAGCGCCGTCAGGTCTTTCGGGTTTCCCCCTTGTTTCAAAGAGGAGGGTTTCTTCGAGAGATTCCCTCTGTCAGTGGTTGCCGACGAGGCTGAGACTATCAAAAGGATGAGTAAGGAGGATCGGAAGAGGCATCTGGCCGCCAGCATGGACGGGCTGGTGAAAATGGCCGAGATGGCCCTGGTGTTGTCCGAGGAAGGGGGGGATCCTGTCTGTATTGAAGAACTTGAGCAGGAGAAAGCGGCTCTCACCTCGAGCTCGCGGAAGTTGAAGACATGAGATTCGCCATGAGAGTTGCCATGCTTCCTGCCGAGGACGAGCCGGAGGACATAGCGGCTTTGAAGAGTCGATCGGAGTTGGTCGCCCATATCCGGCTACTCGAGGCAGATTGCGTCGGTGCTCTGGAGGAGGGGTTCGACTCCACAGTCGACCAACTTTCCTTGTTAAACCCTGGTTTGGTCACTGAGGGGACGGGCCACACACATCAGATCGTGGATGGCGTGATCGTGCCCCCGCCCGCCTCTCCGGTTGTCGACAACGATGGTTCTGGGGAAGCCTGATTGTAGGATAGCGGGCCTGCGTGCCTTTGACATTTGTATTTTTTGGGCCTGCGTGCCCGTCGATTGTACGTTATGAACATCGCCGGCCTTCTTGGTCGGTTTATAATTGTTTGCTTTGTCGCCTTCGGGCATTTTTATTTGAATGAATGCTGTTTTACATTTGAATGTTTTGCCCGTGTTTGAAATCTTATATATTTGCATAAAATTTAGCCTAAGTCATGGTCCCGAGGAGTGCCCGCAAGTGGCTGTGATTTAGCGAGCGAGTCTGCCCGTCTTCCGCTTGAATATGTGCTCGGCCCTCTTTCGCTGGCCAGAGTCACCTAAGTGTTACGCTCGAGGGGAGAGACTTCCCTTTGACCCTTTTAGATGGCCCGTCATTCTTGACGACTTGTCGGGCATATGGAGCGAAGGTGCTCAGTCGGGCGAGAAGCCCGATAGGGACTATTCGCCATGGCGTGAACTGCCCATCGCGAGCTAGGTGTTCTGCCTTACGGGTACAACGACGGTGGTGCTCGGTGCAGCTGTCCACATCGGGCACTATCGATTATCCTCGTTTGCCGAGCGATGTTGTGCGATTTAGCCGTATGTCGGGCTTGTACCTCAGCCTTTATACAAAGTCTGACGTTTTTCCTCGTTGACCGAGCGCGGGTGCTGTTGGTCGAGGGTCCTAGGTGTTGGTAGTTTTTAACTGTAGTACTGCTTTAACTTAGCAGCGTTCCAGGGTCGTGGTAATGGCTCTCCGTCTATCTGCTCGAGATAGTACGCCCCAGTACCAGTGGTGCCGTGGACGCGATAAGGTCCTTCCCAGTTCGCGGCCAGCTTCCCTTCGCGGGAATCCTTCTGGTTCCTACATAATACCAGGCTTCCGATTTCGAACTAGCGCTTGATGACCTTGTCGTTGTGGCGTAGAGCCACTCGTTGTTTTAGGGTGGCTTCGCGCAGGGCTTCACCCGATCGGATTTCCTCGACTAGGTCGAGTTCGTTCCTTAGTGCCTCGTCGTTCATTTCTTCGTCGAGGGGGTTCTCTGTTCGTCTGGATGGTTCCATGATTTCGACCGGGATGACGGCCTCAGTGCCATATGTCAGTCGAAATGGCATCTCACCCGTTGTTGAGTGGGGCGTGGTGCGGTATGCCCACAAGACGCTGTGGAGCTCCTCGACCCATCCCCTCTTGGCTTCACCGAGTCGACGTTTGAGTCCTCGGAGGATGACTCTGTTCGCGGCTTCGGCTTGCCCATTGGTCTGAGGGTGCTCGACTGACGTGAAATGTTATTTTGTACCTAGTTTGGTGACGAAGTCTTGGAACCCGTGGTCGGTGAACTGGGTACCGTTGTCGGTCACCAGGGCCCGCGAATTCCGAATCTGGCGAGGATGTTTCTTTTATAGAAACGGAGGATATTGTGCGAGGTGATTTTTGCGAGGGCCTCGGCCTCGATCCATTTTGTGAAGTAATCCACGGCGACGATGAGAAATTTGTTCTGGTAGGTTCCTTGCACGAAGGCCCCAAGGATGTCCATACCCCACCAGGCGAACGGCCACGGGGACGACAATATGCTCAGCTCGTGCGGAGGGGCGAGGTGCATGTCCCCGTGTCTCTGGCACTTATCACATTTTTTGACGTGTTCCTTGGCATCCTGCTGCATCGTCGGCCAGTAGTATCCTGCTCGAAGGGCTTTCCTTGCTAAGGATTTACCGCCCATGTGCTGGGCGTTGATCCCTTCGTGTATCTCCCGTAGTACTTCGGGGACGGTGGACTCGTCGATGCATTTCAGGAGGGGGATGGAGAATCCTCTTCGGTACAGTTTCTGCTCGAGAACCACGTAGGAACATGCTCGTCGCTTGGTGACAGTAGCTTCGGCCTGGTTCGACGGGAGTTATCCTTTTGTCAGGAAATTATAAACCAGGGTCATCCAGGACGTGGCATCCCCGATGGCATGGATCTCGACTGTAGTCGAGGGTCGTTCGATATTTGGATGTGCTAGAGATTCCTGGATGACGGATTTGTTCCCGCCCTTCTTTCGTGTGCTCGCAAGTTTGGACAATATGTATGCCCTCATGTTTTGCTCGCGGGGAACATGTGAAATTTCTGCTCGTACGAACTTTGTCAAGTGTTTTTTGACTAAGTTCAAATACTCGATGAGGTTGTCGTTTTTGGCCTGGTAGCTCCCCTGTACTTGAGAGGCGACGAGCTGGGAGTCGGTGTAGATCTGTACCTCGTGGGATCCCAGGTCCTCGGCCAGTCTCAGTCCTGCGAGCAGGGCTTCGTATTCTGCCTGGTTATTTGACGTCAGGAAGGAAAGAGCTAAGGAGTGCTCGATTACCACGCCTTCTTCGTTTTCCAGGAGGATTCCTGCGCCGCTTCCGAACGAGCTGGATGCTCCGTCGACGAAGATGGTCCACTTGTGTTGTTTCCCCGGGGGAGGGTCGTGAGTGGTCATTTCTGCGACAAAGTCGGCCAAGGCCTGTGCTTTCAGGGCTTTCCTGCTTTCGTACTGAATGTCGAATTCGGAGAGTTCCAAGGACCACTTTAACATTTTGCCCGCCATGTCGGGCCGTCCCAGGAGTTGCCTCACCGGTTGGTCGGTTCGCACGATGATGGTGTGGGCCAGAAAGTAGTGTCTGAGCCTCCTCGCCGCGTTGACGAGGGCCAGAGCGACCTTTTCTATCTGCTGGTATCTGCTTTCGGGCCCCTGTAAGGCTTTGCTCGTGAAGTAGACGGGTTTCTGCCCGTCGGGGGTCTCGCGGACGAGAGCTGCGCTGATGGCTTCGTTCGAAACGGCCAAGTACAAGTACATCGGTTCCCCGTCGTCTGGTCGAGATAGCACGGGCGGCTGAGACAGGCTTTGCTTTAGGTGGCGTAGTGCCTGCTCGCATTCCTCATTCCATTCGAAGGCTGCTTCCTTTCGAAGGAGTTTGAAGAAGGGAAGGGCGTGCTGAGCGGACTTCGCGACGAAGCGGGACAGCGACGTGAGCATGCCGTTCATGATTTGTATCAACTTCTTCGACGTCGGTATTGGGAGGTCGGAGAATGCCCGGCATTTGTCGGGGTTGGCCTCGATTCTCCGTTCTGTTAGATAGAAGGAATTTTCCTGCCTTAACCCCGAACGTACATTTCTCGGGGTTGAACCTCATTTTACATTGCCTTGCTTGGGCAAAGACTGTCTTGAGATGAGCTGCGTGGTCGGTGTCTGCTCGGGATTTGACGATCATGTCGTCCATATATACCTCGAGCATGTCGCCGATCTGTTTGTTGAAAACTCTGTTCATCATGCGTTGGTAAGTTGCTCCGGCATTTTTCAGTCCGAAGGGCATTACGTTGTAGTAATAGTTGCCCGAACTGGTCATGAACGCCGTGCAGTGTTTGTCGCCCAGGGCCATTGGGATTTGGTTATATCCCGAATAGGCGTCCATGAACGACAAAGTTTTGTAGCCGGCCGAGTTGTCGACCAACATATCTATGTTAGGCAAAGGAAAAGCATCTTTCGGGCAAGCCCGGTTGAGATCAGTATAATCAACACACATTTTCCATTTTCCATTATTCTTTTTCACAAGTACAACATTTGACATCCAGGTGGAGTACCGGGTGTTGTACCCCAAAATTTGCCCTCCCATATTTTCCAAGATTTGTCAAGTCAAGGTCACAAAATTCCCCAAGGGTTATGCAGTTCAACTGTCTCCTATACAGTCAAAACTAGGGTTTGTGTTCTGATCAAAGAAAGGAAGTTTTCAAGGACCCAATAAAGTCTCATATGCCTACAAAGATGGTCAAGTATCTTCATATCAAGTTTCAAGGCATTCAGCTCAAAATTGCACAGTCAAAACCCTAGATTGCACTACAGTCAACTGTAGGGGCAAAATGGTCATTTGACAGTCAAAAGTTCAAATTTTTGGTCAACATATCATTTTGAAGCCACAAACATCATTTGATCAATGCTTGATCATGATTCTCAAAATTTGGCTCAGAAATCATCAAAGATACAAAAGTTACTATATTTGGACAGTTGAAAAAGTCAACTGAAATTGACCAGGGCATAACTTTCACATGGATTATCAGAAAAATTCCATCCAAAGCTCATTTTGAGGAGAAAGACATTTCCTACAATTCATCTTCATATTCCAAGTCCAAGAAATGCTCTCACAAAAAGTTATCAATTTCAACATTATAGGTCATTTTCAAAAGTCAACAAAAAGGGACTTTAAGTCAAAGGCCATAACTTGAGATTGGTGAATCAAAATGACATGGGACCAAAGGCATTGGTTAGAGGACTCAAAGACCTTTCCAAAATGTCCAAGAACATGTGAAAATATTAAAAATTGAGCAAGTTATGCCTTGTGGAAGTTGGGAAAGTTTTGGAAATTTTGAAAGGTCAACTTTGATCCAAATGACCTAAAAATGCAAATGGGCCCATTTTTCTTCCAAGTTTCTTCATGCCAAGCCTATGCACGACCATTAAGCCCAAGGGGAAGTATTTTCTCATTTTTTAATTATTTATTTGAATTTATATCAATATTAATTCATTTAAATTATTTAAATATGTAGAAAATATAAACTTGACCTAAAAAAATCTTTTTATGCACATTCTAGACTCAAGATTTCGTGCACATGCTAATTGGGAAAGAATTGGACTAATTGAGCTTAATTGATACAAAATACATGAGAAAAAGATTGAAAAAAGATCCTTAACAAATCAAATCTCCAATTCATAAAAGCAATGGATTTTGATCCAATTTTCTTAACCTAATTACTCACTACATATGCAGGATGAGAAACCTAATGGCAAGGAGACAAAAAGCTGCGCCCAAGAACACTTTGCAAACTTGAATTTTTTTCCATAAAATACAAAACTGATTTCAAGGTTGCAGGTGGATTCAAGGCGTAATACTGATCCCATTAGCTTCCTTGGGTGATATAGAACACATTCCAATAAAAAACAACCACAAAAGCTCCAGGAATTGGTAGTTTGAACTCTAACTGTATCAAGAATTTTTTGAAATCGTATGGCATAAATCACGCATCCTTTTGCATTTTTATCTATGTATTCTTGTTCAGTATGATGTTTCTAAGCTAACCAATGCCTTTGATTGAACTTTTGCACACCATACACGATTCTACCATGTTTGAATATTAGGGTTACAGGTTTTCAAAATTGGGGTTTTCATAACAAGGCAAAATTAGAACTCCAAATGACCACCAATGGATTCAGCACTTGAAGACGAAGAGGACGGCACCCTCGCGCTCAATTTATGAGCGTCGAGGGGCTAATCGTTATTTTCCTAAAACCTCTCTAAACCCACGCGTGAAAACCGTTGCGTTATGGTGTTGTTTCAGAAAAATAAAAAAGAGCCATGAGGAAGACGGAGTCGTGGCAGGAATTGGTTGGCACATTCAAATATTTTCGCGCGTGGGTCCAAGAACACGTTGTCTTCCTTTATTATACTTATTGTTTATTTATATATCAAATATGACAATTGGCACAGGTGGTTGATGCAAGCGCTAGTAATCCACTTGACCTGGGTTCGAACCCCAGGTCTCATGCTATTTCAATATTGTTTTTCATTCACAATTCCCCTGCAGCATAAGCGTCCCAGTATACCATACATCCTCCAAGTCCAACATGACACGTCTCTATCAAGATCAAACCAAAGGTTGGGATTGAAGATACACTCTACACCCTGGTCAAAAGTGTCACAAGATGCCTGGAAAAGTCAACGAGTCCAATACTAAATGGGCCAAAATTTCCTGATCCATACCTCCATATTGGGGCCTGCACCCCCCCTGGTTTGCATTTTTTTTCATATTTTATTTTCTCCAATTATTGTTTTGTTTATTTTATTGCTTTAATTTACTTAATTAATTATTGTTTACAAAAATACATAAAAAATCAGAAAAGGCCAAAAAATAATAAATATTTTTATTATAATTATTTTCTTGTAAATAAATTAACATCTAATGAATTTAGTTTTAATTAGGATGTTTGCAATTTAATTCTTTTCATATTAAATAAAAAATAATTAGAATTAGGTTAATTAACAATTTCTATTCCGTTTAATTTTTCCTTTTTATCATAATACTTATTTATTTATTTTATAATTAAATTGTACATAAATATAATTAGGTCTAAATTAGGTCAAATTTCAATATTTTCATAATAAAACTTAAAAATCATTAGAATTAGGGTTTGCATTTCCAATTTCATTCTAATAAATTCTCCTTCTTTTAAATCTTAAAAAACACAAAAATACCAAAAACATTTAATTTTTAATTTTAATTTCCTATTAAATTTAATTTTGTGCAAAAGGGTCCAACGCCCATTGTTTTAATTATTTTATTTCGCACATTTATTTTATGTCGTTTATTATAATTATGTACATGTCCCAAAGCCTTGTAACAATTTTTACTTTTCGCACCTTTATTTTATCGCTTTATTTATTCTTCAGTCAAATCGGGTCCGGTTTAATTTTGGCGATGTGGACCCGCGCCATTTGTAATAGTTTAGATTTATTTTCCTCGCGAATATTAACTGTTAAAAACATGCAAGAATGAATGGCCCTAATTAAAATCAAGCGTAGATCACAATGAATTTGACAAAAGACAAATAACTGAAACTGACACACAAATTCACACACACCACCCCTAGGATACGCCTCACTGTTGCCTTTCGAAAGGTGATCGTCGAGTAGAGGATGTCTTAGTAAGTCCTCATGATCCGGGAACCTGGCATGAGGGTAGCTTCTAAGGTGTTTTCCCATTGCTCTGGTGATCACCATGTCCCGAACCTCGAATTGACCCGAACACCTCCAACGGTGGTGCTACCTACCTCTCAATGGTGGGATGGCACTACTTTAAAGGACATCTACACGGACGAATTCCTTAGGGTAGGTAGACGACTCTAGATACTTGCTCTAACTTCAAAACAAATTCAAAAAAAGACTTTTCACACCAACACTTTTCAAAAGCTTTCAAAGCAAATTTTTCAAACACTCTGACGTACGAGTCGAACTGAAGTTTTTCAAAGAAACTTTTAAACCCACATTGAAAAGCAAGCAAACATTTTTGAAAACACATTGAGCAAGTATCTAAGAGCCCATGGATAACCATGGATAGAAAGGGTGCTAACACCTTCCCTTTCTATAACCTACCTCCCGAACCGAGAGCAATCTCTTTAAGGAATTTTTTTGTGCTTTTGTCCTTTCCATTTGGAGAAAATAAAAGACGGTGGCGACTCTTGCTTCCGCGACATTTCGCGAACCAGCGTTAAACAGTCAGTTCCAGATCCACCGATCACAGAACTGGCGACTCTGCTGGGGATGAACTTTAAAGTGAGGTATACCTTAGGGCTAGCTTATAACTATGTTTTCAATTGTATTGCTTTGTATGCTTTAAATTGTGGGTTGCTTGGGAGTTCTATAGATCCTAAACCCGGATCTGGGGATACCTTTCTTAGAAAGTAGCAACAAGGCTGTGAGGGAACTGTGCGGGGTATACCGACATGGTTGAAACAGTCTGCTACGTTGATGTGGCACTTTGGTGTGTACCGGTAACCCTTGAGTTCAGTCAAGGAGAGTACGGGGCCTCCGCGTGGTGTCGTGAAGCATCAACAGACCTTAGGAACCTTAATTGAACTATCTTGACCTCTTTAGGGTAGTGAGATAACTGACTTTGGTGCAGTCCGAGGTTGGTTGATACTCGATACTACACTCAATTGAGGGTTGCTTTCCTGGAATATTTCGGTCGCCAGTTCAGTGGCTAAATCGAAACGATGAACAATGAAAGCAACCCCGTGATATTGGGACCCTTAGAACCCGGTTACTTCTAATAGGACAGGTTGAGCCCACCAACTTCAAGAGGGTAATACCTAGACCCCATGCTGGCCTAAACCCTAAGGGTTTCTCTTGTGTGACTTGCGTGCCTTCGTATTTGACTACTTGCATGCTTGTTATCTGACCCTTGATGTCTTGCAGGTTTTGTTCATAGTCCTTAATTAGGACTTATAACAGGGTGTAATAACCACTTGCAGTTTCTGTTTATAGTCCTTAAATGGGGACTCATGACAGGTTTTACTTAGGTTTCTTGCAGGTTTTGTTCATAGTCCTTAATTAGGACTTATAACAGGGTGTACTAACTACTTGCAGGTCCTGTTTATAGCCCTTAATTGGGACTCATAGCAAAGTATACTGAATTTCTTGCAGGTTTTGTTTATAGTCCTTAACTGGGACTCATAACAGGGTTTACTAGATCTCTTGCAGGTTTTGTTTATAGTCCTTAATTGGGACTCATAACAAAGTATACTGAATTTCTTGCAGGGTCTGTTTATAGTCCTTAATTGGGACCCATAACAGGGTTTACCTACATCACCCCATGCATAGCATGACATCATACCATTGCATACCATTGCATACATCCTAACCCATTTCAAGGATCTCAAGGGCTTGTGATGCAGGTCATGATAAACCAATTACCCAGCAAGGGGCAAAGGGGATTTATTTTCCTCTAGCCAAGGGTGTCAGGGGCTATGACCCACTGGATATGGTGAGCCTTTGACCCTTGATGAAGGACTCTCAACAAAATGAAGTTCTTACAATCAAGCTACCGGTTCCAAATGCTAACAAATTTTTCTGTTTACCCTGCGAGGTCCTTGAAAACATTACATGCATGTCATACATCTCATTGCATTGCAGGTATCCCTTTGACAGGTTGCTTACCCTTCTCCGCTGTTTATTTCAGCCGCTCGTCATGAATCCTGAATCATCAGCCAAGCAGACTATCAAGGATCTCCAGGCTCAGAACGCCCAGTTCCAAGAGCTGATCATGAATCTGACCCAGGGGCAGCAAGATCTGAAGGCTCTGCTCTTGAAGAAGTACAAGAAGAAGAAGAGGACTGTTTTGTTCAGCCCTAGACGCAGATCTGGGAATACACCGCAAATTGAAACTGAGAGGACAACCCCATCTGTGGGAAAAAGCAGTCATCAAGAGGAAAGGGTGCCCAGTCCAGAGGTCTCTGACAATGAAACAGATTTCGACGACGAACAGTACCCTCCGGCTGAGGACAAGTACAAACAGTTGGAGGATAGGCTGAATGCTATGGAGACCCAACAAGTACCTGGGCTGGATCTTGGAGATTTGGGTTTGTCAACTGGTGTGGTTATTCCCCGGAAGTTCAAAGCACCATCCTTTACTAAGTATGACGGGGCGTCTTGCCCCAAGCTGCATCTAAGGTCCTATGTTCGGAGGATTCAGCCATATACGGTGGACAAGAATTTATGGATCCACTTCTTCCAGGAGAGTCTTTCAGGGACTCATCTCGAATGGTTCTATCAGCTGGATGGGACCAAAGTTCGTAACTGGGAGGAGTTGGCTACTGCTTTCTATAAGCAGTATCAATATAATGCCGACCTTGCCCCCACACGTACTCAACTCCAGGGTATGTCGTTAGATGCAAGCGAAGGATTTAAGGAGTACGCTCAGAAGTGGAGAGATCTTGCTGGAAGGGTACAACCACCTCTGACCGACCGCGAGCTCGTCGATATGTTCTTGGGGACCCTGTCTGGTCCGTTCTACAACCACCTAATTGGGAATTCCTCTGCTGGATTCACAGATCTTATCTTGACTGGGGAGCGAATAGAAGCTGGTATCCGGTCTGGGAAAATTCAAGAGGCTGCACCTTCTGATAAAAAGCCTCATCATGGAAAGAAAGAATCCAATGCTGTGCATGGTAAAAAGAGCCGTCATGAGGTAGGGGCCATCCAGATCTCCAATCCCGGACCTGCTCAACAAGGACAGGGGCAACAGCGAAAGGAGAAACGGCAGTACACCAAACTCAACATGTCGTTGGATCAAGCACTGCAACAAATGTTGAAGGCAGGGCTGATCACCTTAAGGGCTCCTCTTCGGAATCCGAACACTTCTGCACCCAACTATCATCCCAACGATAGGTGCGCATATCATTCAGATAGCCCGGGGCATACTACAGACAATTGCTGGCCTCTCAAGAATAAGATTCAAGATATGATTGACGCTGGAGAGATTCAGTTTGAAGTGCCAGAGACTCCGAACATAATCACTGCTCCGTTGCCCAATCATTGAAGCCTTTTGTTTATTTGAATTTTTGAGCTGTACTTTTCTTTGCTTATACAAACAATTAATGTCATAGCAAACTCTTTATTATATTAATGCATTGCATATGTCTGTTTTGGAAATTAATACAATTATTTTCATTATGTTCAAATATCTTTTCATATTTTTTCTGATGTCAACTCTGGATCTAAAATTCTAAGCCTCTTGAGGGAGGATGACGAAAACGATACCACGATCTTTACAGTATGCTTTTGAACAGACCCCGCTGATGAAGTACAGGCATTGTTTCAAATCCCTAAACACTGGAGTTATAAGGAAGATAATCCCTCGTCAACCCCTCTGAGCCAAAGAAGTAGGAGTTTTTCTTTTCGAAATTTAAAACCCGTAATCAAAACCTGGGGCAGGGTAGTTCTCTCAGTTGATCCGAGTGCATAACGAATGGCACCAAAAAGATCCTTACAAAACAAAGAAAGACAGTGATGGTTCCGAATGATCAATAAAGAAAGGCAGTCATTATCTCAAAAAATAAAAAAACCCATTAAGTCAAAACCCATGAAGGAGACTTACAAGACTGAGGCATCCCGCTGACTGTAATTCCAAAAAAGGAAACAGTTCAGGCAAAAAAGAAAGGGATAACAAAAATCAGACAAGAAAGAGGTCTTACAAACCCTCAACAAAAAAGGAATGACTGCCCATTCAAAATAAGTTCTCAACATCTGAACCATTATTGGAACATCAAAGCAAAGACTCAAGCAAGGTCTAATGCACGGTCAACTGAGTTTAGGTTTGGAGAACATCACGAAGAGCGGGTGGGTACAAATACTTTGAGCCTTTATCCTTTGTTTCTTAGAACCGTGAACCAGGCCACGTTATAACCCTTAAAAGTCCTAGCTGAAGCATGGGTTAGTTCGAAAGCATACTGTCACGAAAGGTATCCTGACTCCTGAAGGCCTACGGTAAATACGGAGTTTGACATCACGTTTTACAAACATTCACTTGTTTTATGAAAAGATGCATTTTCAAAAATCTTCGAGACAGACATAAGCTTTGCGTTTTTAACATAACTTTGTTTGCATATGACTTTTTGTTTAAACAGCATAAAAATTTGCACGATGAAAGTCTAATGAACAGAAGTACCTCCAATCAAGGGGCAGACATGAGCATTGTCCATTATCTGGGGCAATCCAATCAAGATCCAGAGAATCTCTCAAAAGGCCAAAAAGCCTGGGGCAAATCTCTGCCTAAGTCATTTGGGGCACTCCAGCAACGAATCTTGCACGATCAGACACCTTCTGGCAATATGGCAACACAAGCAGCCAGGGACACCTCCCTGCATTCTAAGAGCGTGGACACAGTCGAAAGATACTACGCAAAATCAAAGACCCGCTAGGTCGACACACCTAGGCAAAAATAAGGGCTTCCCGGCGAACTAAAAGGGTTCGGGCAAAATGAAGGGATGAAATGAAAAAATCTGTACACCCGGCAAGTCGAAAACCTGAAAAGGCGGCTTGGGCAAAAATGGGTATCCCGGTGGACTGAAAACCCGAAAGGGCGGTCCAGGCAAAAGTTAGGGATCAAAGCGTACGACTATGTCCTATCATCTTGTCACCCGCCTACCAGAAGAAGGTTTGACTCTCAACAACTATCAGCATCCCACAAGTGCCTCCCCCATAGAAACAGGGGCAATAAAGAATGGTCTAAGCAATCTGATTGTTCTGTCCTCCAAGGTATCAGGGTAAGCTCCGTTGAAGAACATAGCCAACGCAGTTCAAAACTTCCCCAGGAGAGTCCAATCCAGTTCCCCAGGAAGGTTGGAATCTATCTCCCCAAGCAATAAGCGTACCCCCAGTAGATTCTGGAAGCTTATCCCCTAGCAGGGCACGAACGCGTCGTCCGGCTTGATTTAAAGAGTTATTTCCTTAACAGGATATAACTGGGTTATCCTCAACCAAAAGCCACGGAAAGAGCGTCGTCGACAGAATCTTCTTACCCCCAGCGAAGTCCATTCATACTTCCAATACAGCAAGTCACTCTCAGCAATTCAGCAAAAGCATCTCCCCACAGAGTATTTCTTCCCAGCATGGTCGCTAGAATATCTTTTTCTTCCCGCCAAATTATTCATTCGCCAAGTTTATTCCCCAACGGAGTTATCTTCTCCTACCGGTATACTTGCAACTATCATCCCTAACGGAGGCAAAGTCTGTTCTTCAAACATCAGCCCAGGAGTGACTTCCCGGCACCCGTCAAGGATTTATTTTCTTAGACAAAAATACATTCATAAACATCACATCGTCATGCATATGCATCATGCTACACGAATCTCCTTAATTTTGAAAACATACAGTTCATGCATCATGATTTTGCATACAATTATGTTTTGCCTTTTCAGGAAAAAGGTCATTACAAAAATGACTACTATCAACTATCGCAATTCATTCTAGATATAGTTTCGGATATGATCCAGAGATGGTGACGTTCTGATGCTGCTTCCAGAATTCCTTCTAGATATAGTTTCGGATATGATCCAGAGATGGTGACGTTCTGATGTTGCTTCCAGATTTCCTTCTAGATATAGTTTCAGATATGATCCAGATATGGTGACGTTCTGATGCTGCTTCCAGAATTCCTTCTAGATATAGTTTCGGATATGATCCAGAGATGGTGACGTTCTGATGCTGCTTCCAGAATTCCTTCCAGATATAGTTTCAGATGTAAACCAGACATGGTGACGTTCTGATGTTGTTTCCAGAATTCCTTCTAGATATAGTTTCGGATATGATCCAGAGATGGTGACGTTCTGATGCTGCTTCCAGAATTCCTTCTAGATATAGTTTCGGATATGATCCAGAGATGGTGACGTTCTGATGCTGCTTCCAGAATTCCTTCTAGATATAGTTTCGGATATGATCCAGAGATGGTGACGTTCTGATGCTGCTTCCAGATTTCCTTCTAGATATAGTTTCAGATATGATCCAGATATGGTGACGTTCTGATGCTGCTTCCAGATTTCCTTCCAGATATAGTTTCAGATGTAAACCAGACATGGTGACGTTCTGATGTTGCTTCCAGAATTCCTTCTAGATATAGTTTCGGATATGATCCAGAGATGGTGACGTTCTGATGCTGCTTCCAGATTTCCTTCTAGATATAGTTTCAGATATGATCCAGATATGGTGACGTTCTGATGCTGCTTCCAGATTTCCTTCCAGATATAGTTTCAGATGTAAACCAGATATGGTGACGTTCTGATGCTGCTTCCAGAAGTCCTTTTAGATGTTTCCCTCTCCGACGATGAGTGTGAGGTGATAGTCTCCTATGGTTCCCTCTCCAACGGTGTGTGAGGTGGTAATTCCTTTTTTAGATGTTTCCCTCTCCGACGATGAGTGTGAGGTGATATTCTCCTATGGTCCCCTCTCCGACGATGAGTGTGAGGTGATAGTCTCCTATGGTTCCCTCTCCGACGGTGTGTGAGGTGGTAAGTCCTTTTCAGAGGTTTCCCTCTCCGACGATGAGTGTGAGGTGATCATTCCTTTTAGATCATAATTGGCTATGGTTCTCTGCCCAATACTGCGAAGATAATAATTCCCATCAAGATTTTTCTCAACGAGCGTTGTTGAGATTAAAGTCACCCAAGGTTCTCTTATCATTCATGCTAAGGCAGTAACCATTCCTGGTTCATTCATCAGCGTTTGAAGCTCCAGACTCAGCTCCTGTAACCAGTCAGGACACATCTATGCCAAGCATCTGAAATCAACTCCTGCGACGTGTCAGGTACTCATTTGCTTTTGCAGGTATGCAGGTTCTCGCTAAGGAATCTCCTACGCGATCAACATCCAGATGGCATCTATAAGCCCATCATCCTATCCAGCAATCTCCAAATGGCATCTATAAGCCCATTCCCCCCATCACACTGCTAACATGTGAGCGCAAATTTCTGGGCACTTTAGTGTCCAATCATCTTCTACCCTCGGATTACGAAAGGCACGCCAGCCATTCTGCATCCTCAGGTCTAAGAAGATTGAACAGGGGCAACTGTTGTACCCCAAAATTTGCCCTCCCATATTTTCCAAGATTTGTCAAGTCAAGGTCACAAAGTTCCCCAAGGGTTATGCAGTTCAACTGTCTCCTATACAGTCAAAACTAGGGTTTGTGTTCTGATCAAAGAAAGGAAGTTTTCAAGGACCCAATCAAGTCTCATATGCCTACAAAGATGGTCAAGTATCTTCATATCAAGTTTCAAGGCATTCAGCTCAAAATTGCACAGTCAAAACCCTAGATTGCACTACAGTCAACTGTAGGGGCAAAATGGTCATTTGACAGTCAAAAGTTCAAATTTTTGGTCAACATATCATTTTGAAGCCACAAACATCATTTGATCAATGCTTGATCATGATTCTCAAAATTTGGCTCAGAAATCATCAAAGATACAAAAGTTACTATATTTGGACAGCTGAAAAAGTCAACTGAAATTGACCAGGGCATAACTTTCACATGGATTATCAGAAAAATTCCATCCAAAGCTCATTTTGAGGAGAAAGACATTTCCTACAATTCATCTTCATATTCCAAGTCCAAGAAATGCTCTCACAAAAAGTTATCAATTTCAACATTATAGGTCATTTTCAAAAGTCAACAAAAAGGGACTTTAAGTCAAAGGCCATAACTTGAGATTGGTGAATCAAAATGACATGGGACCAAAGGCATTGGTTAGAGGACTCAAAGACCTTTCCAAAATGTCCAAGAACATGTGAAAAGCTTAAAAATTGAGCAAGTTATGCCTTGTGGAAGTTGGGAAAGTTTTGGAAATTTTGAAAGGTCAACTTTGATCCAAATGACCTAAAAATGCAAATGGGCCCATTTTTCTTCCAAGTTTCTTCATGCCAAGCCTATGCACGACCATTAAGCCCAAGGGGAAGTATTTTCTCATTTTTTAATTATTTATTTGAATTTATATCAATATTAATTCATTTAAATTATTTAAATATGTAGAAAATATAAACTTGACCTAAAAAAATCTTTTTATGCACATTCTAGACTCAAGATTTCGTGCACATGCTAATTGGGAAAGAATTGGACTAATTGAGCTTAATTGATACAAAATACATGAGAAAAAGATTGAAAAAAGATCCTTAACAAATCAAATCTCCAATTCATAAAAGCAATGGATTTTGATCCAATTTTCTTAACCTAATTACTCACTACATATGCAGGATGAGAAACCTAATGGCAAGGAGACAAAAAGCTGCGCCCAAGAACACTTTGCAAACTTGAATTTTTTCCATAAAATACAAAACTGATTTCAAGGTTGCAGGTGGATTCAAGGCGTAATACTGATCCCATTAGCTTCCTTGGGTGATATAGAACACATTCCAATAAAAAACAACCACAAAAGCTCCAGGAATTGGTAGTTTGAACTCTAACTGTATCAAGAATTTTTTGAAATCGTATGGCATAAATCACGCATCCTTTTGCATTTTTATCTATGTATTCTTGTTCAATATGATGTTTCTAAGCTAACCAATGCCTTTGATTGAACTTTTGCACGCCATACACGATTCTACCATGTTTGAATATTAGGGTTACAGGTTTTCAAAATTGGGGTTTTCATAACAAGGCAAAATTAGAACTCCAAATGACCACCAATGGATTCAGCACTTGAAGACGAAGAGGACGGCACCCTCGCGCTCAATTTATGAGCGTCGAGGGGCTAATCGTTATTTTCCTAAAACCTCTCTAAACCCACGCGTGAAAACCGTTGCGTTATGGTGTTGTTTCAGAAAAATAAAAAAGAGCCATGAGGAAGACGGAGTCGTGGCAGGAATTGGTTGGCACATTCAAATATTTTCGCGCGTGGGTCCAAGAACACGTTGTCTTCCTTTATTATACTTATTGTTTATTTATATATCAAATATGACAATTGGCACAGGTGGTTGATGCAAGCGCTAGTAATCCACTTGACCTGGGTTCGAACCCCAGGTCTCATGCTATTTCAATATTGTTTTTCATTCACAATTCCCCTGCAGCATAAGCGTCCCAGTATACCATACATCCTCCAAGTCCAACATGACACGTCTCTATCAAGATCAAACCAAAGGTTGGGATTGAAGATACACTCTACACCCTGGTCAAAAGTGTCACAAGATGCCTGGAAAAGTCAACGAGTCCAATACTAAATAGGCCAAAATTTCCTGATCCATACCTCCATATTGGGGCCTGCACCCCCCCCTGGTTTGCATTTTTTTTCATATTTTATTTTCTCCAATTATTGTTTTGTTTATTTTATTGCTTTAATTTACTTAATTAATTATTGTTTACAAAAATACATAAAAAATCAGAAAAGGCCAAAAAATAATAAATATTTTTATTATAATTATTTTCTTGTAAATAAATTAACATCTAATGAATTTAGTTTTAATTAGGATGTTTGCAATTTAATTCTTTTCATATTAAATAAAAAATAATTAGAATTAGGTTAATTAACAATTTCTATTCCGTTTAATTTTTCCTTTTTATCATAATACTTATTTATTTATTTTATAATTAAATTGTACATAAATATAATTAGGTCTAAATTAGGTCAAATTTCAATATTTTCATAATAAAACTTAAAAATCATTAGAATTAGGGTTTGCATTTCCAATTTCATTCTAATAAATTCTCCTTCTTTTAAATCTTAAAAAACACAAAAATACCAAAAACATTTAATTTTTAATTTTAATTTCCTATTAAATTTAATTTTGTGCAAAAGGGTCCAACGCCCATTGTTTTAATTATTTTATTTCGCACATTTATTTTATGTCGTTTATTATAATTATGTACATGTCCCAAAGCCTTGTAACAATTTTTACTTTTCGCACCTTTATTTTATCGCTTTATTTATTCTTCAGTCAAATCGGGTCCGGTTTAATTTTGGCGATGTGGACCCGCGCCATTTGTAATAGTTTAGATTTATTTTCCTCGCGAATATTAACTGTTAAAAACATGCAAGAATGAATGGCCCTAATTAAAATCAAGCGTAGATCACAATGAATTTGACAAAAGACAAATAACTGAAACTGACACACAAATTCGCACACACCACCCCTAGGATACGCCTCACTGTTGCCTTTCGAAAGGTGATCGTCGAGTAGAGGATGTCTTAGTAAGTCCTCATGATCCGGGAACCTGGCATGAGGGTAGCTTCTAAGGTGTTTTCCCATTGCTCTGGTGATCACCATGTCCCGAACCTCGAATTGACCCGAACACCTCCAACGGTGGTGCTACCTACCTCTCAATGGTGGGATGGCACTACTTTAAAGGACATCTACACGGACGAATTCCTTAGGGTAGGTAGACGACTCTAGATACTTGCTCTAACTTCAAAACAAATTCAAAAAAAGACTTTTCACACCAACACTTTTCAAAAGCTTTCAAAGCAAATTTTTCAAACACTCTGACGTACGAGTCGAACTGAAATTTTTCAAAGAAACTTTTAAACCCACATTGAAAAGCAAGCAAACATTTTTGAAAACACATTGAGCAAGTATCTAAGAGCCCATGGATAACCATGGATAGAAAGGGTGCTAACACCTTCCCTTTCTATAACCTACCTCCCGAACCGAGAGCAATCTCTTTAAGGAATTTTTCTGTGCTTTTGTCCTTTCCATTTGGAGAAAATAAAAGACGGTGGCGACTCTTGCTTCTGCGACATTTCGCGAACCAGCGTTAAACAGTCAGTTCCAGATCCACCGATCACACCGGGCTTCAGAAATAAAATTTGCCTCTAGGAGGTCTTTTACAGCTTTTTCAGCAGCCTCCGTTTTTTCTGGAGACTGCCTACGCCTACGTTGTACTACGGCCTTGGCGGCTGGATCAATGGCGAGGTGGTGACAGGCGACCTCAGGGTCGAGTCCGGGCATCTCCGCAGCGCTCCAGGCGAAGAGATCAGCATTCTCGCGCAGACAGGCCTTGATTTGCTTCCTGGCCAAGTCGGGGAGGTCTTTGCCGATCTTCACTCCCTTGGTCGGGTCTGTGCCGAGGGGAACGAGTTCAAAATCCCCGTCCGGTATTGGTCGGAGTGGGATTTGCTCGCTACTGGATGGCTCGTCCTGATCGAAGCGGGTGTCGAGGGCTATGGAGTCGACCTTTGGAGGAGCTTTCTGGACTTCTTCCTCGGGGGATGCTTTCCTGTCGGGCTCCTGTTTTGTCCTTTTAGCGGGTCTGATCCCTATGTCGACGGTATCCCGTCCCTTAGAAGCAGCGTTGAAGCACCTACGGGCAGCGGCTAGGTCTCCTTGGATGGTGGCTACCCGTGCCCTCCTGGTGTAGAACTTCATCTTCAGATGGACGGTCGAGGGCACCGCTGTTAGCTCCGCCAGTGTCGGTCTCCCCAAGATGCAATTGTATAGAGACGGGCAGTCGATGACGAGGAAACGGACTTTAACTTGTCTCGTAGCCGTTCCTTCACCGAAAGTAACCAGGAGCTCGACATAACCCCAAGGTTTGGAAGTCGAGCCGTTGAAGCCTTGTAGATCTGACCCCACATACAGAGAGAGATGTGAGTCGTCCAGCTGCAGGGTTCGGAACAGCTGGCTGTACATCACATCGACGGAACTCCCTTCGTCGACCAGGATGCGATGCACGTCAAAATTGGCCATTCTTGCCCTTATCATTAAGGGAATGACCGCGTTCGGGGCTCCGCCGGGGAGTTCTTCTAGGTAGAAGGTGATGGGCTCTGACCTGCCCTTCACCCTTTCGAACGTTACTGTCTGCGGGGGAGCCGCGTCGACCAGCTCGTCCAACTTCCTCTTAGCTGAATTGATGGTGAGGTCGTTGAACCCGCCCCCGTTGATAACCATGGCAGAGGGAAAGTATTCCCACCTGCTGTGCGTTGTCAGCGGCTCCTGCAGGTGCTCGGGAATGTCGAAATCCTCGGGCCTGGTTACCGAGAAGGTGGTCTGGATAGGCACCGACTCGTCTGATGGTCGGGCGTCTTCTTCTGGCTCCTTGGCTTCATGGGTGTTATACCCCAAAATTTGCCCTCGCAATTTTCTCAAGAAATCTCAGCTTCAGGCGTTTCCTGATTTTTCAAACTGACTCAAGAATCGGACAAACGGACTTTTCTCGTCAGTCAAACAAAAATTAGGGTTTTATTGATTTTTAGGACTCTGGATTGCTTCAAATAATTGGCTTAGGGTTTTGGTTGATTCTGGCTCAATTTTGATCAGGTGGACGTTCTTTGGCATTGAATCAGGAATTAAGGTTTTATGGGCATATTCTCAGAAAGATTAAAATTCTACAGCACTTTGCAAGTTACTCCGAGATTCGGGTCGAATTCGCATTGTTTTTAATTTAATCAGTAAGAGGAGGCAGTTGGTTTGAATTCACCAGTCAAAGGATATGCGCAGTTTGGAATTACAATGTTTGTTGAAAATCAGTGAAAAGAGAGAACGCGCCTGATCAGTGTTTTGATTAACTATTGATTCGCTTTGAAGATACCAGGTTTAATTGATCAATGTGCTAAAGTATTGTTTATTTAAATTATTTATTATTCTAAAATTAAGTGATTGAAATTTACTTTTTCAATTATTTTAATTCAAAGAGTTTTAAATAAATAAATAAACAATAAAGAAAGAGGAAATAGAATTGGTTGGATAATAAAGACTTTTATTGATATTTGAATTATTTGTACAATTATTGTTTATAATTTAATTACAAACAATGGTTTACATTAATTTAAATATTAAATAAAAAGAAAACTATCCTATTTTTTCTAATTCTTCAGTCTTCATTTAGTACCCCTCCATCCATTTTTATCTGCAAAAGAAGAAAAATCAGTGACTGATAATTAATTAAAGACAGATAAAATTTCAATCATCATTAAGGGCCACTGATTGGGATCAGTTAACCCTCTCTGCAAATCACGGGATTTCTTCCGGTTCACAAAGAGGGAAGAATTTTATTTAATCATGAATGCAAAGTTGAGAAAAAAATGCAAAGTGTCAAAATGCATAAAATGTCAAAACTGCATAAACTCAATCTCAAACTCCAAGTTCAAACCAAACTGAAAATCCAAAAGTATCAAACTTACTGTCAAAAAAGTACAAAGTCTACTCAAGGCTGTCATGAAAAGATTTGGCAAAGATATGGAAAGTTCACAAAGTGTAGAAAGCTGTCAAAGAAAAGAGAAAATATGCAGAGAAAATATTTTATGCAAGCTACATTTTTCATCATTTCCCAATGGCCCTTTCAGAAAGTACACAAGAAAAACATTTAAAATTCTTTAAAGTGTACTATAGAGAGAGAAAAAGAAGAGATAAGATGCAGGTTTTCAGGCTTAGGCAGGCATAGATAGGAAGAAGAAAATATACAAAAGACTGAACACAGTAGGATAAGAGCAAGAAAACCAACACAAAGAAAGATACAAACTGTCAAGCATTACCAAAACCTTGGCCTATGCAACTAGAACCAAGTTCAAGGCTAAAGCACAAAACCCACATACTGTCAAAAACTAAAATATACATCAAACAACCATAACCTGCTATTTCACAAACCAGAAGCAAAACCTGCTGAAGCAAATAACCTGCTAGGCCTAAAAACCTCAAGACACCAAAAGACAGTACCACCTGCATATCCCAAGCCTGCCTGAAGCAAGCCTGAAGCTTCACCTGTTAAACACTTCCAAACACATAACCATACAAACCTGCAAAGCCTAAAATGATAAGCCTAATCCCAGACTAAAAACCATACAAACCTGTCAAACATCAGAACCTGCCTAAAGCTTTGAAGCAAGCCTCACCTGAACCAGAAACAAAAGCCATATCAGCATATAACCTGCTGAAGCTCAAAACATGTGCACCCAAACCATCACCTCCTGTCAAACGATAAACCTGCCCTGTCAAAAAGCCTCATACCCTTAACTCTGTCCAACCTGGACCCATCAAACACAAACTCACCATAAGGCCTGTCCAGCTTCAAGCCTAACACATCAAACACAGGAGCCCACAGGAGAACCCTCAGAGGAATGCTCATCATTGGGCCATAAACAAACATTCAAGGCAAAGGGAGAAGAGAACGAGAAGTGCATTCAAGGCAGACCCTCAGGAAATTCGTCACCGGGCAATCCAAAGCATATCCAAGCATATTCAAAGGCAACTCAGTGTCAAAACCCTCGAGCCCTCAGTAAGAATACATCACTGGGAAAAAAGCAACATAAGCAAAGCATACGATAAACACTCAAGGCAACATAAGTCAGAAGAAGAGGAAAAGTAACAGGCAAGCCTCAAGCAATTAACATTACAGGCGTTCAACACATAGCATACAAAGCAGGCAACATAGTTTCAAAGGCATCTCAAAGCAGCAATTCAAGACAACAAGTCAGAAGAAGAGAGAGACGTTCAAGGCAACATGCAGTAGAAGTGAAGAAGAAAGAAGATAGAGGGTTTTCAGTTCAGAACGCATCATAAAACCTTACAGACGGTGTGATCGGTGGATCTGGAACTGACTGTTTAACGCTGGTTCGCGAAATATCGCGGAAGCAAGAGTCTCCACCGTCTTTTATTTTCTCCAAATGGAAAGGACAAAAGCACAAAAAAATTCCTTATAGAGATTGCTCTCGGTTCGGGAGGTAGATTATAGAAAGGGAAGGTGTTAGCACCCTTTCTATCCATGGTTATCCATGGGCTCTTAGATACTTGCTCATTTGTGTTTTCAAAAATGGTTTGTTTGCTTTTCGATGTGGGTTTTAAAAAAAGGTTTCTTTGAAAATTCCAGTTCGACTCTTGTATCGGTCCTCAAGAGTGTTTGAAAAATTGCTTTCGAAAGCTTTTTGAAAATGTGTTGGTGTGAAAAGTATTTTTTGATTTGTTTTTGAAATTAGAGCAAGTATCTAGAGTCGTCTACCTACCCTAAGGAATTCGTCTGTGTAGATGTCCTTTAAAGTAGTGCCATCCCACCATTGAGAGGTAGGTAGCACCACCGTTGGAGGTGTTCGGGTCAATTCGAAGGTTCGGGACATGGTGATCACCGGAGCAATAGGAAGACACCTTAGAAGCTACCCTCATGCCAGGTTCCCGGATCATGAGGACTTACTAAGACATCCTCTACTCGACGATCACCTTTCGAGGTAAGGCAACAGTGAGGCGTACCCTAGGGGTGGTGTGTGAATTGTGTGTCATTTTCGGTTTATTATTTGTCTTGTCATGCATTGGTTATCTATGTTTTGATTTTATTTTTGAGCATTCATTCTTTCATGTGATTGTTTAACAGTTAAAAGATGCGGGAATTTAAAGTGCGGAAAAGGTAAAGGTCCTACGCTATTACAAAGGCGCGGGTCTACATCGCCAAATTAATCCAGACCCGATTAAAATAAAGTGCAGAAAATAAATGTCTAATTAACTATTACAGGGCTTTGGAGCAAGTACATTATATTCACAAAAAGAAATAAATAAAACGCGCGAAACAAAAATATAATCGAATGCGAGGGCGTTGAACCCTTTGAAGGAATTAAAATAAAATTATTAAAATAATTAAGTTAAATAAAAAGAAAGAACTTATTTTTCATGTTTTTGTATCTATGACATTAAAGAAAAATTAAATTGGAATTTAAAAGTTAAATAATTCTAGTTCTAATTGTTTTTAATTTATTTAAAAAAAATACATTAAAGTTAAAACCTAAAATTAAAACTAAATTGATTATATAATTTATTTACAAAATTAATGGTTAATGATACTTATGGTAAAAAAAAAGAAAGTGCTAAAGGTCTATTTTTATTATTTTTGGTTATTGAGAAAAAGAATTGAATTAACAACCTAAAATTAAAACTAAATTTAATATGGGATTTCTTTACAAAAAGAGTTATTGATGAATTAAATTAAAATGAGACATATTTTTGTTCTTTTATGATTTTTTCTGATTTTTTTTGTTTTATATAAAAAAATGTTTTAATGAATTAATTAGGAGTAATAAAAACAAAATAAAAAAAAAGAATGAAAAGAAAGGAAATAAAGAAAGCAAACTGTGGGGGGTGTTGACCCCAAATGAGGAGGTGAATTTAATGAATCAGGCCCATCTGAATGAAGCCCCTTGTTGACTTTTTTTGAATCATGTGAAACACCTTTGACTGACGCCTATGGTGGATGGCAGGTAGTGGCCATTGGATGGACCACTTGAGACACATGGCAAGTGCCAGCGCTGGGGTGTATGATGGCTCCCTGGGGGATGTGCTGCATAGGAATGAATTAAGCAAAATAATAGAAGTGATGTTAGGGGACCTGGAATTCGAACCCAGGTCCCAGTGTTCACCAACCAATGCCTTAACCAACTGATCCACCAACGCGTCTTGTATATAATATAAGAAACAAATAATATAAAAGAAAATACACGTTAGTGTTATAAAATAAAAAAAAACGCGCTGGATTCAAACCAACCATTCCAACCGTGCCACGCAGTCGTCTTCCCCAATGTACCTGCACTGAAAATGAAATAGCGGGGGTTTTAAACCCCCCCCCAAAACGCAAGCTTTTTGAGAATAGCGAATAGGCCATGGTGGGAAAGAAATAGGACGCGATGGTTCAAATCCACTCAGTGGAAGGTCCTGATTTTAATGGTAGCAATCTTAGGTTCCAATTGTTCCTGGTATGTAAAGCCCTAAAATCAAAACTCTGAAACCCTAGGCAATGGCCATGGTGAAATCGTGCACAGGCTTGGAAAACCCAATTAAATCATGCTAACAGCTTCAGAACAGTCATATTAGTCCAAATCCATGATCAAAAATGACAAATATGGCATGAATATTAAAATGCGAATATCAAAAATTTCAAGGAAAGTTGGACTTGGTTATACCTGTTCTTTGCGTTTGAAGGTCTGAATTTGATGGCTATCGTTTCCTTAGGGTGTCAGCAACTTGTTTGGATGAGAATGAGAGTCTGAAACGGGCTCTAGAGGTGTTTTCAGTTTTTGAAAAATCTTGGCCAAAATGCAAGTTTGCTCTGAGTGTTGGGGCGCAGCTTAGGTCTCAATGTTGCTTCTGATCACTTGCCTAGGTCTTATGCAACATGTATGAAGAGGAATTATGGCCTCATAATGCAGAGCATTCAATTTCAAGATTCTCCATAAACCTCCATAACCAAACTTCCATTTTTGAACCATTTTTGAATTCTTGCTCTATTTGGCCCATTGCACGAATTTGGCATATGCTTAATGGTAATTCAAGGTCCATCAAAGTCAGATATCCTCTTTAATTAGGCTTTTTGATTTTCCTTTGATTTTAAAAGATTTAAAATTAATTAAATCTAATAAAATCAATAAAAAATGAAAAAATTAATTAAAAAATTTGAAATAAAAGGTGGGACACGTGGGAAGCATGGCCAAGTTAATTCAAGTGGAAAAAGTGGGCCCCTTTTGTCAAAAATGAAATTTCAAGGATAAATGATTTTGGCCATTTCACAAAAATTTCCCAACTTCTCCAATGCATATCTTGCTCAATTTTTAAGCTTTGATCATGTTCTTGGACATTTTGGAAAGGTCTTGAAGTCCTCTAACCAATGTCTTTGGTCCCATGTCATTTTGATTTACCAATCTCAAGTTATGGTCTTTGACTTAAAGTCCTTTTTTGTTGACTTTTGAAAATGACCTATAATGTTGAAATTGATAACTTTTTGTGAGAGCATTTCTTGGACTTGGAGTGTGAAGATGAGTTGTAGGAAATGTCTTCCCCTTCAAAATGAGCATTGGATGGGATTTTTCTGATGAACCATGAAAAAGTTATGCCTTGGTCAAGTTACAGTTGACTTTTCAGCTGTCCAAAAATAGAAACTTTTGCATCTTGATGATTTTTGAGCCAAGCTTTGAGAATCATGATCAAGCATTGATCAAATGATGTTTGTGGCTTCAAAATGAGATGTTGACCAAAAATTTGAACTTTTGACTGTCAAATGAGCATTTTGCCCCTACAGTTGACTGTAGTGCAATTAGGGTTTTTGATTGTGCAATTTTGTGCTGAAAGTCTTGAAACTTGACATGTAGGTGCTTGACAATGTTTATAGGCATAGGAGACTTGATTGAGCTCTTGAAAACTTCAACTTCCTTGCAAGAACCAAAACCCTAGTTTGACTGGCTTAGGAGGATAGTTGACTGTGTAGCCCTTGAGTAGACTTTGAACCATTTGCTTGTCATAACTTTGAAGATTATGGGAGGGCAAATTTTTGGGTACAACAGTTGCCCCTGTTCAATCTTCTTAGACCTGAGGATGCAGATTGGCTGGTGTGCCTTTCGTGATCCGAGGGTGGAAGATGATTGAACACTAGAGTGCCCAGAAATTTGCACTCACATAGTAGAGTATCAGTAGTGTGATAGCGGGAATGGGCTTACAGATACCATTTGGAGAGGTAGATCGCGTAAGAGATTCCTTAGTGAGAACTTGTGTACCTGAGAAAGAAAGAAAATTACCTGGTCTGTTACAGGAGTTGACTTTCAAACTCTTTGTGTAGACGTGTTTTGGATGGATACAGGAATCGAATCTTTAAACTCCTCAGACGTGCCCTGTCAAGATACAGGAATCGAGTCTGGTACTGTAGTCGTCAACAGATACACCCTGGCAAGATACAGGAATCGGATCTTCGAACTCTTCAGACGTTCCCTGTCAAGATACAGGAATCGAGTCTGGTACTGTAGTCGTCAACATATACTCCCTGGCAAGATACAAGAATCGGATCTCGAACTCTTCAGACGTGCCCTGTCAAGATACAAGAATCGAGTCTGGTACTGTAGTCGTCAACAGATACACCCTGGCAAGATACAGGAATCGGATCTTCGAACTCTTCAGACGTGCCCTGTCAAGATACAGGAATCGAGTCTGGTACTGTAGTCGTCAACAGATACTCCCTGGCAAGATACAGGAATCGGATCTTCGAACTCTTCAGACGTGCCCTGTCAAGATACAGGAATCGAGTCTGGTACTGTAGTCGTCAACAGATACTCCCTGGCAAGATACAGGAATCGGATCTTCGAACTCTTCAGACGTGCCCTGTCAAGATACAGGAATCGAGTCTGGTACTGTAGTCGTCAACAGATACTCCCTGGCAAGATACAGGAATCGGATCTTCGAACTCTTCAGACGTGCCCTGTCAAGATACAGGAATCGAGTCTGGTACTGTAGTCGTCAACAGATACTCCCTGGCAAGATACAGGAATCGGATCTTCGAACTCTTCAGACGTGCCCTGTCAAGATACAGGAATCGAGTCTGGTACTGTAGTCGTCAACAGATACTCCCTGGCAAGATATAGGAATCGGATCTGGAATCACGACAGTTGGTAGCAATTATCTTTGCATTAAATTTTGTCCTGTAAAGACAAAACGTTAGTTGTATGTGATGTCATGATGTATGACATGCGAGATGCTCTCAGAATGAATGAGATTGTATGTTCATGATGCGTATATGCATGTTATAATGTATGAAGATGTGTTGTTTATGAATGTATGTTTTCGTCTTAGGAAACAAATCCTTGACGGGTGCCGGGAAGTCACATCCTGGGCTGATGTTAGAGAATAGTGTTTCCACTGGGGAGTGATGGTTGCAAGAATAAACCGGTAGGAGAAGATGACTCCGTTGGGGGAATAAACTTGTTGAAGAGATTACTCTGCGGGGAGAAAATTATTCTAGCGATCTGGATGGGGACAATACTCTGTGGGGAGAGAGGTACTCTAATGATCTTGTTGGGAAGCGATACTCTGTGGGGAGAGAGATACTTTGATGAGTTGTTGATAATAACTTGCTGGGGATATCTTTGCTGTGTTGGAAGTGTTAATATACTTTGCTGGGGATAAGAAAGAACTGTGTTGACGACGACTGTGATCGGTGGATCTGGAACTGACTGTTTAACGCTGGTTCGCAAAATATCGCGGAAGCAAGAGTCGCCACCGTCTTTTATTTTCTCCAAATGGAAAGGACAAAAGCACAGAAAAATTCCTTATAGAGATTGCTCTCGGTTCGGGAGGTAGATTATAGAAAGGGAAGGTGTTAGCACCCTTTCTATCCATGGTTATCCATGGGCTCTTAGATACTTGCTCATTTGTGTTTTCAAAAATGGTTTGTTTGCTTTTCAATGTGGGTTTAAAAAGTTTCTTTGAAAAATTTCAGTTCGACTCGTACGTCAGAGTGTTTGAAAAATTTGCTTTGAAAGCTTTTGAAAAGTGTTGGTGTGAAAAGTCTTTTTGTTTGTTTGAAATTAGAGCAAGTATCCTTGAGAACCTACCTACCCTAAGGAATTCGTCTGTGTAGATGTCCTTTAAAGTAGTGCCATCCCACCATTGAGAGGTAGGTAGCACCACCGTTGGAGGTGTTCGGGTCAATTCGAGTTTAGGGACATGGTGATCACCAGAGCAATGGGAAGACACCTTAGAAGCTACCCTCATGCCAGGTTCCCGGATCATGAGGACTTACTAAGACATCCTCTACTCGACGATCACCTTTCGAAAGGCAAGGCAACAGTGAGGCGTACCCTAGGGATGGTGTGTGCGAATCGTGTGTCAGTTTCATTTGCATTTGTCTTGTCATGTTCATTATGATCTACGCTTGATTTTAATTAGGACCATTCATTCTTGCATGCTTATTTAACAGTTAATATTTGCGAGGAAAATAAATCTAAACTATTACAAATGGCGCGGGTCCACATCGCCAAAATTAAACCGGACCCGATTTAACGGAAAATAAATAAAGCAATAAAAGTGCGAGAAATAAAATCGTTACAACGCTTTGGGAGAATTACATAAATATTTAAGCGATAAAGTAAAATGCGCGAAATAAAATAATTAAAACGACGGGCGTTGGACCCTTTTGCAAAATTAACATTAATAAGAAATTAAAATTAAAGATTTAAAAAAAGAATGTTTTTTTGTATTTTTTAAGATTTAATGGAAAAAAAGAGAATTAATTATAATGAAAATAAAATGCCAAACCCTAATTCTAATTATTTTTAAGTTATTATGAAAGTATTAAGTTTTAACCTAATTTAAATCTAAGTTAATTTACATGCAAAATTTAATTATAGAAAATAAATAAAATAAACATTATTATTGTAAGAAGGGAAATTAAAAGGGATAAAATTAACTAAACCTATTTCTACATATTTTTTGATTTTTTATTAAAAAAGAATTAAAATTACAACCTAATTAAACTAAATTCTTACATGCTAATTCATTTATGAAAATAATTAAATTAATAATCTATTATATTTTTATCTTTTTTTCTAATTTTCTGTATTTTTTATGTATTGTAAAAATAATGAAATAAACTAAAACAATAAAACAAATAAAAATAATAATTAAAAAAAGACATGAGAAAAAAATAATAAAAAAAACATTTGCAAACCAGGGTGGGGGTGTAGTCCCAAATGGTGAGGTTTTGATGGTGAAATCCTGGCCCAATAAGACATGAGTCCATTGACTTTTTGCGTAGCATGTGGCCAAGTTGACCAGCGTTTACCATATGCATTGAATCTGAACCCTTTGATTGATCTCCCAGGACGCGTGGCTGGCTTGATGATGATGGAATATGATGTGCCTTGGCATCGGAAACGCATACGAATCCCTGTGGAAAAATAAGGTGAAGAATACACAGACCTGGGGTTCGAACCCAGGTCTTGGAGGTTGAAGCAACGAGATTCTGCCAGCTGAGCCACTGAACATATTTGTTATAAAATAAGCAAATAAATAATATAAAAACAACAACGCGTTAGCGAACTGAAGCGCGCGAAATTCAAAACCAGCGTATCACTTGTTGACACGATATCATCGTCCCCACTATCCTGAAACTTCAAACGCATAGGCAACGGTTTTCTGGGCGTGGCTTAAAGCTAGTTTCAAGAAAATAGCGATTAGGTCCCTAACACTCATAAATTGAGCGCGAGGGTTCCATTGCTTTCGTCTCAATGCACCGGTTTGAATGATGGTGGTTAGGGATCCCAATTTTTCCTCTCTTAGGAATCCCTAATTCGAGCTTCTGAAAACCCTAAAAAAGAAACATGGCAAAATCGCATCTAGTACAGAAAAAGGCAATTGAACATATTGGTTAGCTTCAAGAGATCATAGTGAACATGAATCAATAAAAAAAACGCTGTAAAAATGCTTAAATCATGATGCACGATTTTGAATTTTTCTTTATACAGTTCATGTCCAATATACCAATTCCTGGCGTTTGAGTGGATGTTAGGGATTGGCACACGTTCAGAGATTGTCAAGGAAGCTATTGAACCAAGTTTGGAGCCTTGAATCGACCTCTAGAATGCTTTTCAGTTTTGAACTTTTTTCAAGAATTTTCAAGTTTTGAACTTTTGTTTTCTGCGCAGCCTTCAGTCTCCAAGGCTTAGGGTTGTGATTCTGATTATGTATGGAAGCTTTTAGGTCAACAAAATTGAACAATATCCATGGCATTCAATGATTTGCATATTTGATTTTATAAGATCTTTTTTGAATCTTTTTTCATGTGTATTTGGTTCAATCATGCTCAAATCAAACCAAAACTTGCCTAATTAGGATGTGCACGTGATATTGAGAGTAAAACATGCATGAAAAGATTTTTTAGGTCAAAGTAGATATTTTTCACATATTTAAATAATTTAATTGAATTAATATTAATAGAAATTCAAATAAATAAATAAAAAATGAGAAAATACTTCCCTTTGGGCCCAATGGTCGTGCATAGGCTTGGAATGATGAATCATGGAAGAAAAATGGGCCCATTAGCATTTTTAGGTCATTTGAAGTAAAGTTGACTTTTCAAAATTCCCAAAAATTTCCCAACTTCCACAAGGCATAACTTGCTCAATTTTTAAGCTTTTCACATGTTCTTGGACATTTTGGAAAGGTATTTGAGTCCTCTAACCAATGCCTTTGGTCCCATGTCATTTTGATTTACCAATCTCAAGTTATGGTCTTTGACTTAAAGTCCCTTTTTGTTGACTTTTGAAAATGACCTATAATGTTGAAATTGATAACTTTTTTGTGAGAGCATTTCTTGGACTTGAAGTATGAAGATGAGTTGTAGGAAATGTCTTTCTCTTCAAAATGAGCTTTGGATGGAATTTTTCTGATAATCCATGTGAAAGTTATGCCCTGGTCAATTTCAGTTGACTTTTTCAGCTGTCCAAATATAGTAACTTTTGCATCTTTGATGATTTCTGAGCCAAATTTTGAGAATCATGATCAAGCATTGATCAAATGATGTTTGTGGCTTCAAAATGATATGTTGACCAAAAATTTGAACTTTTGACTGTCAAATGACCATTTTGCCCCTACAGTTGACTGTAGTGCAATCTAGGGTTTTGACTGAGCAATTTTGTACTGAATGCCTTGAAATTTGATATGGGGATACTTGACCACATTTGTAAGCATATGAGACTTGATTGGGCCTTTGAAAACTTCAATCTCTTGATCAGAACACAAACCCTAATTTTGACTGTATAGGAGACAGTTGAACTGCACAACCCTTGGGGAATTTTGTGACTTGGCTTGGCAATTTCTTGAAGAATATGGGAGGGCAAATTTTGGGGTACAACAGTTGCCCCTGTTCAATCTTCTTAGACCTGAGGATGCAGATTGGCTGACGTGCCTTTCGTAATCCGAGGGTAGAAGATGATTGAACACTAGAGTGCCCAGAAATTTGCGCTCACATAGTAACAGTGATGGGGGAATGGGCTTATAGATGCCATTTAGAAGTCGCTTGGATAGGATGATGGGCTTATAGATGCCATCTGAATATTGATCGCGTAAGGGATTCCTTAGCGAGAACCTGCATACCTGCAAAAGAAAAATGAGTACCTGACACGTTGCAGGAGCTGATTTTAGATGCTTGGTATAGATATGTCCTGACTGGTTACAGGAGCTGAGTCTGGAGCTTCAAACGCTGATGAATGAACCAGAGATGGTTACTGCCTTAGCACGAATGGTAAGAGAACCTTGGGTGATTTTAACTTCAACAACGCTCGTTGAGAAAATCTTGGTGGGAAATACCATCTTCGCAGGATCGGGAAGAGAGCCATAAGCAATTATAATCTGAAAGGAATGATCACCTCACACTCATCGTCGGAGAGGGAAACATCTGAAAAGGACTTACCACCTCACACACCGTCGGAGAGGGAACCATAGGAGAATATCACCTCACACTCATCGTCGGAGAGGGAAACATCTGAAAAGGACTTACCACCTCACACACCGTCGGAGAGGGAACCATAAGAGAATATCACCTCACACTCATCGTCGGAGAGGGAAACATCTGAAAAAGGGATTACTACCTCACACACCGTCGGAGAGGGAACCATAAGAGATTATCACCTCACACTCATCGTCGGAGAGGGAAACATCTGAAAAAGGGATTACTACCTCACACACCGTCGGAGAGGGAACCATAGGAGACTATCACCTCACACTCATCGTCGGAGAGGGAAACATCTGAAAAAGGGATTACTACCTCACACACCGTCGGAGAGGGAACCATAGGAGACTATCACCTCACACTCATCGTCGGAGAGGGAAACATCTGAAAAAGGGATTACTACCTCACACACCGTCGGAGAGGGAACCATAGGAGACTATCACCTCACACTCATCGTCGGAGAGGGAAACATCTGAAAAAGGGATTACTACCTCACACACCGTCGGAGAGGGAACCATAGGAGACTATCACCTCACACTCATCGTCGGAGAGGGAAACATCTGAAAAAGGAATTCTGGAAGCAGTATCAGAACGTCACCATATCTGGTTTATATCTGAAACTATATCTGGAAGGAAATCTGGAAGCAGCATCAGAACGTCACCATCTCTGGATCATATCTGAAACTATATCGAGAAGGAAATCTGGAAGCAGCATCAGAACGTCACCATATCTGGATCATATCTGAAACTACATCTAGAATGAATTGCGATAGTTGATAGTAGTCATTTTTGTATTGATCTTTTTCCTGAAAAGGCGAGACATAATTGGATGCAAAATCATGATGCATGAACTGTATGTCTTCAAAATCAATGAGATTCGTGTAGTATGATGCATATGCATGCTATAATGATGTATGTGACGTTTTATGAATGTATGTTTGTCTAAGAAAATAAATCCTTGACGGGTGCCGGGAAGTCGTATCCTGGGCTGGTGTTGAAGAATAGTTGCAAGAATTACAATAGACGAAGATAACTCCGTTGGGGAATAAACTTGGCGAATGAATAATTCTGCGGGGAGAGAAGACAATCTAATGACCATGCTGAGAAGCGATACTCTGTGGGAAGAGGGATGCCTTGCTGAGTGTTGATGATAACTTGCTGAGGATACCTTGCTGTATTGGAAGTATGAATGGACTTCGCTGGGGATAAGAGAATTGCGTCGACGACGATCTTTCCGTGGCTTTTGGCTGAGGATAACCCAGTTATATCCTGTTAAGGAAATAACTCTTTAAATGAAGCCGGGCGACGCGTTCGTGCTCTGCGAGGGGGTAAGCTTCCAGAATCTACTGGGGATAAGCTTGCTGCTTGGGGATGTGAATTCCAGCTTTCCTGGGGAGACATTGAACTGTATTGGTTAGGTCTTTCAATGGAACCTACCTTGATACCTTAGAGGATAGAACAATCAGATTGTTTAGACCACTCTTTATTGCCCCTGTTTCTATGGGGGAGGCACCTGGGGTGCTGATAGTCGTTGATGGACAAACCTTCTTCTGATAGACAGATGGCAGGACATAGTCGTACGCTTTAATCCCTAACTTTTGCCTGGACCGCCCTTTCGGGTTTTCAGTCCAACGGGATACCCATTTTTGCCCAAGCCGCCTTTTCAGGTTTTCGACTTGCCGGGTGTACAGATTTTTAATTATTTCATCCCTTCATTTTGCCCGAACCCTTTTGGTTCGCCGGGAAGCCCTTATTTTTGCCTAGGTATGTCAACCTAGCGGGTCTTTGATTTTGCGTAGTATTTTCGACTATGTCCACGCTCTTAGAATGCAGGGAGGTGCCCCTAGCTGCTTGTGTTGCCATATTACCAGAAGGTGTCTGATCGTGCAAGATTCGTTGCTGGAGTGCCCCAAGTGACTCAGGCAGAGATTTGCCCCAGGCTTTTTGGCCTTTTGAGAGATTCTCTGAATCTTGATTGGATTGCCCCAGATGATGGACCATGCTCATGCCGTGCCCCTGGATTGGAGATACTCTTGTTCATTAGACTTTCGTCGTGCAAATTTCTATGCTGTTCAAACAAAAAGTCATATGCAAACAAAGTCATGTTAAAATGCAAAGCTTATGTCTGTCTTGAAGATTTTTTGAAAATGCATTCTTTTTCATAAAACAAATGAATGTTTGTAAAAACATGATGTCAACTCTGTACTTACCGTAGGCCTTAAGGAGTCAGGATACCTTTTGTCACAGTATGCTTTCGAACTAACCCATGCTTCAGCTAGGACTTTTGAGGGTTATAACGTGGCCTGGTTCACGGTTTAAGAAACAAAGGATAAAGGCTCAAATTTTATTTGTACCCATCCGCTCTTCGTGATGTTCTCCAAACCTAAACTCAGTTGATCATGCGTTAGACCTTGCTTGAGTCTTTGCTTTGATGTTCCAGTAATGGTTCAGATGTTGATAGCTTATTTTGAATAGGCAGTCCTTCTTTGTTTTTGTTGAGGGTTTGTGAGACCTCTTTTTTTGATTTCGTTATCCCCTTTTTTGCCTGAACTGTTTCCTTTTTGGAATTACAGTCAGCGGGATGCCCCAGTTTCATAAGTCTCTTTTCATAGGTTTAGACTTTTTGGGCTTTTCATTTATGAATTTTGATGATGACTGCCTGTCCTTTTGATTGTTCTGAACCATCACTGTCTTTGTTCGTTTTGTAAAGATGCACTTGGATCAACTGAGAGAACTACCCTGCCCCAGGTTATGATTAAGGGTTTTGATTTTCGAAAATAAAAACTCCTACTTCTTTGGCTCTGATGGGTTGACGAGGGATTATCATCCTTATAACTCCAGTGTTTAGGGGTTGAAACAATGCCTGTACCTCATCAGCGGGGTTTGTTCAAAAGCATGCTGTAATGATCGCGGTATCGTTTTCGTCATCCTCCCTCAAGAGGCTTAGAATTAACGAGAGTTGACATCAGAAAAAATATGAAACAATTTGCATATAGTAAATGCGAATATATTGATTCAAAATAGACATAAGCGATGCATTAATGGAACAACAATGTTTTAACATGAATAAATGTTTTAAACGGTCAAAAGAAAAACACAACTTGAACATTCAAATGAACAAAAGTTTCCTAGTCTCGGAGCTTGTCACTTCAACTGATGAGCCTTGGAGGAATGGTAGAAAAATTCAGCCTGTCCATCTTGTGTGAACTCCAATGCCCCTTCATCGATCAGGTCCTGGATTTTGTTCCTCAGATCCCAACATTCATTGGTATCATGTCCTGGGCTAGCAGAGTGGTAGGCACACCTCTTATTGGGATCATAGGCAGGAGATGCTGTGTTGGGGTTCCGGGGATGAGCCCTTAATGTGATCAGATTCAACCTCAATAGGCGTTGCAAAGCTTGAAACAGCGACATGTTGAGCTGGGTGAATTGCCTCCTGGGCTTGTCTGGCTGAACTTGGCGAGGTTGGTGCTGAATTTGTGGCACTGGAGTCATTTGAGGAGCTTTCCCCTTATCCTCTTGTCTCGAGGATGATTGGATGATGAATGGCTTTTTACCCTTAGATGTTTGCCCCAGTTGGTTACCCTGAAGCAATTGGTTGACGAGAAACCAAAGCTCCTCTTGTCTTTGAACTAGGCCTTGAATGACATTCCTCTGTCCCAGCATCTGGGCTTTCATAGCATCCATCTCAGCTTGTAGGTGTTCCAACTTTTCATCCTCAGCATTGCCCCTGACGAAGGTCTCCGTGAGAAGTATCCTTAGCTCCTCTTGCCCCTTGGATAGATTCAGGAGGATTTCCCCGAACCGAGTCTCTTGAGTGAGAAAGTCCTGGTCGTCTTGTGGGCAAGCCATTGCTGAAATAAACAGCGAGAAGGGTGAGTGACCTGCAAAGAACGGGTATCTGTAATGCAATGATATGTATGATATGCATGCAATGTTTTCAAGGATCTCGCAGGGTAAACAGAGAAACTTGTCAGAGTTGGAAACTGGCAACTTGATTGAAGGAACTTCCTGTTGTAGAGAGCCCTTCTTCAAGGGTCAAAGGCTCACCATATCCAGTGGGTCATAGCCCCTGACAACCCTGGCTAGAGGAAAATAAATCCTCTTTGCCCCTGGCTGGATGTTTGATTTATCATGACCTGCATCACAAGCCCTTGAGATCCTTGAAATGGGTTAGGATGTATGCAATGGTATGATGTCATGCTATGCATGGGGTGATGTAGGTAAACCCTGTTATGAGCCCAAATTAAGGACTATAAACAGACCCTGCAAGAAATTCAGTATACTTTGTTATGAGTCCCAATTAAAGGGCTATAAACAAAACCTGCAAAAGATCTAGTAAACCCTGTTATGAGTCCCAGTTAAGGACTATAAACAAAACCTGCAAGAAATTTGGGTAAACCCTGTCATGAGTCCTAGTTAAGGACTATAAACAAAACCTGCAAGTAGTTCATGTGTCAGCTAACAAGCATGCAAGTAGGCAAGTACAAAGGCACACAAGTCACGCAAAAGAAGCCCTTAGAGTTTAGGCCGGCATGGGGTCTGGGTATTACCCTCTTGAAGTTGGTGGGTTCAACCTGTCCTATCAAAGTAACCGGGTTCTTAGAGGATCCCAATATCATTGACTACCCTCAATCGGTCATAACTCCAGCGTCGCAATCTTTTCTTGCGGCCAGAACCATCACGAGAGTTTAGCCTCAATGGGCGTAGCATACCGCTACTGTTCTATTGGCCAAGTTGGGTCATTTAAGGTTCTAAGGTCTGTTGGTGCTTAATGACTCCTTGGAAGACCCATATTCTCCCCGTTTCAACACGAGGGATATCGGTACAGACCAAGGCGCCACACCAACGTAGCCACTGCTTCACCCATGTCGGTATACGCCGGACAGGTCCCTCACAGCTTATGCTACCTAAATAGGGTATCCCCAGATCCGGGTTAGGATCTATGTAACTCCGATACAACCCATAATAATAAAGCAAGCAAAGAAGACAATTGAAAACACAGTGATCTTAATCCTAAGGTACACCCCACTTTATAAGATAGTCCCCAGCAGAGTCGCCAGTTCTGTGATCGGTGGATCTGGAACTGACTGTTTAACGCTGGTTCGTGAAATGTCGCGGAAGCAAGAGTCGCCACCGTCTTTTATTTTCTCCAAATGGAAAGGACAAAAGCACAGAAAAATTCCTTATAGAGATTGCTCTCGGTTCGGGAGGTAGATTATAGAAAGGGAAGGTGTTAGCACCCTTTCTATCCATGGTTATCCATGGGCTCTTAGATACTTGCTCATTTGTGTTTTCAAAAATGGTTTGTTTGCTTTTCAATGTGGGTTTAAAAAGTTTCTTTGAAAAATTTCAGTTCGACTCGTACGTCAGAGTGTTTGAAAAATTTGCTTTGAAAGCTTTTGAAAAGTGTTGGTGTGAAAAGTCTTTTTGTTTGTTTGAAATTAGAGCAAGTATCCTTGAGAACCTACCTACCCTAAGGAATTCGTCTGTGTAGATGTCCTTTAAAGTAGTGCCATCCCACCATTGAGAGGTAGGTAGCACCACCGTTGGAGGTGTTCGGGTCAATTCGAGTTTAGGGACATAGTGATCACCAGAGCAATGGGAAGACACCTTAGAAGCTACCCTCATGCCAGGTTCCCGGATCATGAGGACTTACTAAGACATCCTCTACTCGACGATCACCTTTCGAAAGGCAAGGCAACAGTGAGGCGTACCCTAGGGGTGGTGTGTGCGAATCGTGTGTCAGTTTCATTTGCATTTGTCTTGTCATGTTCATTATGATCTACGCTTGATTTTAATTAGGACCATTCATTCTTGCATGCTTATTTAACAGTTAATATTTGCGAGGAAAATAAATCTAAACTATTACAAATGGCGCGGGTCCACATCGCCAAAATTAAACCGGACCCGATTTAACGGAAAATAAATAAAGCAATAAAAGTGCGAGAAATAAAATCGTTACAACGCTTTGGGAGAATTACATAAATATTTAAGCGATAAAGTAAAATGCGCGAAATAAAATAATTAAAACGACGGGCGTTGGACCCTTTTGCAAAATTAACATTAATAAGAAATTAAAATTAAAGATTTAAAAAAAGAATGTTTTTTTGTATTTTTTAAGATTTAATGGAAAAAAAGAGAATTAATTATAATGAAAATAAAATGCCAAACCCTAATTCTAATTATTTTTAAGTTATTATGAAAGTATTAAGTTTTAACCTAATTTAAATCTAAGTTAATTTACATGCAAAATTTAATTATAGAAAATAAATAAAATAAACATTATTATTGTAAGAAGGGAAATTAAAAGGGATAAAATTAACTAAACCTATTTCTACATATTTTTTGATTTTTTATTAAAAAAGAATTAAAATTACAACCTAATTAAACTAAATTCTTACATGCTAATTCATTTATGAAAATAATTAAATTAATAATCTATTATATTTTTATCTTTTTTTCTAATTTTCTGTATTTTTTATGTATTGTAAAAATAATGAAATAAACTAAAACAATAAAACAAATAAAAATAATAATTAAAAAAAGACATGAGAAAAAAATAATAAAAAAAACATTTGCAAACCAGGGTGGGGGTGTAGTCCCAAATGGTGAGGTTTTGATGGTGAAATCCTGGCCCAATAAGACATGAGTCCATTGACTTTTTGCGTAGCATGTGGCCAAGTTGACCAGCGTTTACCATATGCATTGAATCTGAACCCTTTGATTGATCTCCCAGGACGCGTGGCTGGCTTGATGATGATGGAATATGCTGTGCCTTGGCATCGGAAACGCATACGAATCCCTGTGGAAAAATAAGGTGAAGAATACACAGACCTGGGGTTCGAACCCAGGTCTTGGAGGTTGAAGCAACGAGATTCTGCCAGCTGAGCCACTGAACATATTTGTTATAAAATAAGCAAATAAATAATATAAAAACAACAACGCGTTAGCGAACTGAAGCGCGCGAAATTCAAAACCAGCGTATCACTTGTTGACACGATATCATCGTCCCCACTATCCTGAAACTTCAAACGCATAGGCAACGGTTTTCTGGGCGTGGCTTAAAGCTAGTTTCAAGAAAATAGCGATTAGGTCCCTAACACTCATAAATTGAGCGCGAGGGTTCCATTGCTTTCGTCTCAATGCACCGGTTTGAATGATGGTGGTTAGGGATCCCAATTTTTCCTCTCTTAGGAATCCCTAATTCGAGCTTCTGAAAACCCTAAAAAAGAAACATGGCAAAATCGCATCTAGTACAGAAAAAGGCAATTGAACATATTGGTTAGCTTCAAGAGATCATAGTGAACATGAATCAATAAAAAAAACACTGTAAAAATGCTTAAATCATGATGCACGATTTTGAATTTTTCTTTATACAGTTCATGTCCAATATACCAATTCCTGGCGTTTGAGTGGATGTTAGGGATTGGCACACGTTCAGAGATTGTCAAGGAAGCTATTGAACCAAGTTTGGAGCCTTGAATCGACCTCTAGAATGCTTTTCAGTTTTGAACTTTTTTCAAGAATTTTCAAGTTTTGAACTTTTATTTTCTGCGCAGCCTTCAGTCTCCAAGGCTTAGGGTTGTGATTCTGATTATGTATGGAAGCTTTTAGGTCAACAAAATTGAACAATATCCATGGCATTCAATGATTTGCATATTTGATTTTATAAGATCTTTTTTGAATCTTTTTTCATGTGTATTTGGTTCAATCATGCTCAAATCAAACCAAAACTTGCCTAATTAGGATGTGCACGTGATATTGAGAGTAAAACATGCATGAAAAGATTTTTTAGGTCAAAGTAGATATTTTTCACATATTTAAATAATTTAATTGAATTAATATTAATAGAAATTCAAATAAATAAATAAAAAATGAGAAAATACTTCCCTTTGGGCCCAATGGTCGTGCATAGGCTTGGAATGATGAATCATGGAAGAAAAATGGGCCCATTAGCATTTTTAGGTCATTTGAAGTAAAGTTGACTTTTCAAAATTCCCAAAAATTTCCCAACTTCCACAAGGCATAACTTGCTCAATTTTTAAGCTTTTCACATGTTCTTGGACATTTTGGAAAGGTCTTTGAGTCCTCTAACCAATGCCTTTGGTCCCATGTCATTTTGATCTACCAATCTCAAGTTATGGTCTTTGACTTAAAGTCCCTTTTTGTTGACTTTTGAAAATGACCTATAATGTTGAAATTGATAACTTTTTTGTGAGAGCATTTCTTGGACTTGAAGTATGAAGATGAGTTGTAGGAAATGTCTTTCTCTTCAAAATGAGCTTTGGATGGAATTTTTCTGATAATCCATGTGAAAGTTATGCCCTGGTCAATTTCAGTTGACTTTTTCAGCTGTCCAAATATAGTAACTTTTGCATCTTTGATGATTTCTGAGCCAAATTTTGAGAATCATGATCAAGCATTTATCAAATGATGTTTGTGGCTTCAAAATTATATGTTGACCAAAAATTTGAACTTTTGACTGTCAAATGACCATTTTGCCCCTACAGTTGACTGTAGTGCAATCTAGGGTTTTGACTGAGCAATTTTGTACTGAATGCCTTGAAATTTGATATGGGGATACTTGACCACATTTGTAAGCATATGAGACTTGATTGGGCCTTTGAAAACTTCAATCTCTTGATCAGAACACAAACCCTAATTTTGACTGTATAGGAGACAGTTGAACTGCACAACCCTTGGGGAATTTTGTGACTTGGCTTGGCAATTTCTTGAAGAATATGGGAGGGCAAATTTTGGGGTACAACAACGACCTTTCCGTGGCTTTTGGCTGAGGATAACCCAGTTATATCCTAGTAAGAAAATAACTCTTTAAATAAAGTCGGGAGACGCACTCGTGCTCTGCGGGGATAAGCTTCCAGAATCTACTGGGGATAAGCTTGCTGCTTGGGGAGATGGTTTCCAACTTTCCTGGGGAACTGGATTGGACTCTCCTGGGGAAGTATTGAACTGTATTGGAAGTAACTTCCACTGAATGTCTGGTAAACCGTCGGGGAACAATCTTAGATCAAGGTTGCCGGGGATGCTTGTTAAGAATGTATGTATATGCTGGGGAATGTTTGAGATCTGCTGGAGGATACCCAACTTCCTTAAGGTTAACTGTAATTTTGCTCGGGGAGAGTGTACTGACCTGCTGGATCACTCTCTGAGGAATTAAGATATCTGGTTATGTTCTTCAGCTGAACTTACCTTGGTACCTTGGAGGATAGAACAATTAGATTGCTTAGACGACTCTTTATTGCCCCTGTTTCTATGGGAGAAGGCACCTGTGGGGGGTTGATAGTTGTTGATAGACCAAGCTTCTTCTGGTAGGCAGGTGACAAGATGAAAGGACATAGTCGTACGCTTTGATCCCTAACTTTTTCCTGGACCGCCCTTTCGGGTTTTCAGTCCACCGGGATACCCATTTTTGCCCAAGCCGCCTTTTCAGGTTTTTGACTTGCCGGGTGTACAGATTTTTCATTTCATCCCTTATTTTGCCCGAACTCCTTTGGTTCGTCGGGAAGCCCTTATTTTTGCCTAGGTGTGTCAACCTAGCAGGTCTTTGATTTTGCATAGTATTTTTTCGACTATGTCCACGTTCAGGGAATGTGGGGAGTTGCCCCTGTTGGAAGTATTTTGCCACGCCACCAGAAGGTGTTTGATCGGGCAAGATTCGTTGCCGGAATGCCCCAAATGACTCAGGCGGAGATTTGCCCCAGGCTATTTGACCTTTGAGAGATTCTCCGAATCTTGACTGGATTGCCCCAGATGATGGACCATGATCATATCATGCCCCTTGATTGGAGGTGCTTCTGTTCATTAGGCATTCGTCCTGCGAATTTCTATGTTGTTCAAACAAATAGTCATATGCAAACAATGTTATATCAAAAATGCAAAGCTTATGTCTGTCTTGAAGATTTTGAAAATGCAGTTTTTTCATAAAACAAGTGAATGTTTGCAAAACGTGATGTCAACTCCTTCTTTATAGTGAACCTTAAGGAGTCAGGATACCTTTCGTAACAGTATGCTTTCGAACTAACCCATGCTTCAGCTAGGACTTTTAAGGGTTATAACGTGGCCTGGTTCACGGTTTAAGAAACAAAAGGATAAAGGCTCAAATTATTTGTACCCACCCGCTCTTCGTGATGTTCTCCAAACCTAAGCTCAGTTGATCGTGCGTTAGACCTTGTTTGAGTCTTTGCTCTGATGTTCCAATGATGGTTCATATATTGATATTTATTCTGAATAGGCAGTCATTCCTTTTTGTTATTGTTGAGGGTTTGTATGACCTCTTTCTTTTTGATTTTGCTATCCCTAAATTTTGTCTGAACTGTTTCTTTCGTGATTACAGTCAGCGAGATGCCCCAGTTTTGTAAGTCTCCTTCATAGGTTTTGACTTATTGGGTTTTTTATTTTTTGAGATAATGACTGCCTTTCTTTATTGATCATTCGGAGCCATCACTGTCTTTCTTTGTTTTGTAAGGATCTTTTGGTGCCATTCGTTATGCACTTGGATCAACTGAGAGAACTACCCTGCCCCAGGTTATGATGAAGGGTTTTGAATTTCGAAAAGAAAAAAACTCCTACTTCTTTGGCTCAGAGGGGTTGACGAGGGATTATCATCCTTATAACTCCAGTGTTTAGGGATTGAAACAATGCCTGTACCTCATCAGCGGGGTCTGTTCAAAAGCATACTGTAGATTATGGTATCGTTTTCGTCATCCTCCCTCAAGAGGCTTAGAATTATTAATTGAGAGTTGATCATCAGAAAAAATATGAAAATAATTTGCATATAGTGAATACGAATATATTGCTTCAAAACAGACGTATGCGATGCATTAATGAAATAACGATGTTTAACATGAGTAAATGTTTGAACAAAAGAAAATTACAACTTGAACATTCGAATGAACAAAAGTTTTCTCTTCTCAGGGCCTGTTACTTCAACTGGTGAGTCTTGGAGGGATGGTAGAAAAATTCAGCCTGACCATCTTGGGTGAACTCCAATGCCCCTTCATCAATCAGATCCTGGATCTTGTTTTTCAAAGCCCAACACTCGTTTGTATCATGTCCTGGACAGGCAGAGTGGTAGGCACACCTTTTATTGGGATCATAGACAGAAGATGCTGTGTTCTGGTTCCGGGGATGAGCCCTTAATGTGATCAGGTTCAATCTTAACAGGCGTTGTAAAGCTTGGAACAACGACATGTTGAGCTGGGTGAATTGCCTCCTAGGCTTGTCTGGCTGAAGCTGGTGAGGTTGATGCTGAATTTGTGGCGCTGAAGCCACTTGAGGAGCTCTCCCCTTATCTCCTTGTCTCAAGGATGATTGAATGATGAATGGCTTTTTACCCTTAGACGTTTGCCCCAGTTGGTTACCCTGAAGCAGTTGGTTGATGAGAACCCCGAGCTCTTCTTGTCTTTGAGCTAACCCTTGAATGGCAGTCCCCTACCCCAGCATCTGGGCTTTCAATGCATTCACTTCAGCTTGCAGGTGTTTCAGCCTTTCATCCTCAGCACTGTTCTTGACAAAAGCCTCCATGAGAAGTGTCCTTAGCTCCTCCTGCCCCTTGGATAGATTCAGGAGGATTTCCCCGAACCGAGTCTCTTGAGCAAGAAGGTCCTGGTTATCTTGTTGGGAAGCCATTGCTGAAATAAACAGCGAGAAAGGTAAGTGACCTGCATCAAAGATACCTGTTATGTAATGATGTGTATGACATGCATGTAATGTTTTCAAGGACCTCGCGGGATAAACAAGAAAATTGTTAGCATTTGAATTTGTAGCTTGATTGAAGGAACTCCATGTTGCTGAGAATCCTTCTTCAAGAGTCAGGGCTCACCATATCTAGTGGGTCATAGCCCCTGACAACTTTGGCTCGGGGAACTTTCTTCAAGTGTCAAAGCTCACCATATCAAGTGGGTCATAGCCTCTGACTTTGTCTAGATGAAAATAAATCCTCTTTGCCCCTTGCTGGGATAGTTGATTCACCATGACCTGCATCACAAGCCCTTAAGATCCTTGAAATGGATTAGTTTTTTTATGCAGGATGTATGCAATGGTATGACGTCATGCTATGCATGGGGTAATGTAGGTAAACCCTGTCACGAGTCCCAATTAAGGACTGCAACCCAAAACCTGCAAGAAACTCAGTAAACTCTGTTATGAGTCCTAATTAAGGACTGCAAACCAAAACCTGCAAGAAACTCGGTAAACCTTGTTATAAGTCCTAGTTAAGGACTAAAACAAAAACCTGCAAGAAACTTAGTAAGCCTTGTTATGAGTCCTAGTTAAGGACTATGAACAAAATCTGCAGGAAATTCAGTAAACCCTGTTATGAGTCCTAGTTAAGGACTATAAACAAAACCTGCAAGACGTTCAGATGTCAGATAACAAGCATGCAAGTAATCAAAGTTTGAAGGCACACAAGTCACACAAAAGAGCCCTTAGAGTTTAGGCCAGCATGAAGTTTGGGGTACTACCCTCTTGAAGTTGGTGGGCTCAAAACCTGTCCTATCAAAGTAACCGGGTTCTTAGAGGATCCCAATATCATTGACTACCCTCAATCGGTCATAACTCCAGCATCACAATCTTTTCTTGCGGCCAGAACCATCACGAGAGTTTAGCCTCAATGGGCGTAGCATACTGCTACTGTTCTAATGGCCAAGTTATGTCATTTAAGGTTCTAAGGTTGTTGGTGCTTAATGACTCCTCAGAAGACCCATATTCTCCTCGTTGCAACACAAGGGATATCGGTACAGACCAAGGTGCCACACCAACGTAGCCACTGCTTCACCCGTATCGGTCTACGCCGGACAGGTCCCTCACAGCTTATGCTATCTAAACAGGGTATCCCCAGATCCGGGTTAGGATCTATGTAACTCCCATGCAACCCACAAATTTAAAGCAGACAAGTCAATACAATTGAAAACACAGTTATGAACTATCCCTAAGGTACACCTCACTTTATAAAGATGTCCCCAGCAGAGTCGCCAGTTCTGTGATCGGTGGATCTGGAACTGACTGTTTAACGATGGTTCGCGAAATGTCGCGGAAGCAAGAGTCGCCACCGTCTTTTATTTTCTCCAAATGGAAAGGACAAAAGCACAGAAAAATTCCTTATAGAGATTGCTCTCGGTTCGGGAGGTAGATTATAGAAAGGGAAGGTGTTAGCACCCTTTCTATCCATGGTTATCCATGGGCTCTTAGATACTTGCTCATTTGTGTTTTCAAAAATGGTTTGTTTGCTTTTCGATGTGGGTTTTAAAAAAAGGTTTCTTTGAAAATTCCAGTTCGACTCTTGTATCGGTCCTCAAGAGTGTTTGAAAAATTGCTTTCGAAAGCTTTTTGAAAATATGTTGGTGTGAAAAGTATTTTTTGATTTGTTTTTGAAATTTGAGCAAGTATCTAGAGTCGTCTACCTACCCTAAGGAATTCGTCTGTGTAGATGTCCTTTAAAGTAGTGCCATCCCACCATTGAGAGGTAGGTAGCACCACCGTTGGAGGTGTTCGGGTCAATTCGAAGGTTCGGGACATGGTGATCACCGGAGCAATAGGAAGACACCTTAGAAGCTACCCTCATGCCAGGTTCCCGGATCATGAGGACTTACTAAGACATCCTCTACTCGACGATCACCTTTCGAGGTAAGGCAACAGTGAGGCGTACCCTAGGGGTGGTGTGTGAATTGTGTGTCATTTTCGGTTTATTATTTGTCTTGTCATGCATTGGTTATCTATGTTTTGATTTTATTTTTGAGCATTCATTCTTTCATGTGATTGTTTAACAGTTAAAAGATGCGGGAATTTAAAGTGCGGAAAAGGTAAAGGTCCTACGCTATTACAAAGGCGCGGGTCTACATCGCCAAATTAATCCAAACCCGATTAAAATAAATTGCAGAAAATAAATGTCTAATTAACTATTACAGGGCTTTGGAGCAAGTACATTATATTCACAAAAAGAAATAAATAAAACGCGCGAAACAAAAATATAATCGAATGCGAGGGCGTTGAACCCTTTGAAGGAATTAAAATAAAATTATTAAAATAATTAAGTTAAATAAAAAGAAAGAACTTGTTTTTCATGTTTTTGTATCTATGACATTAAAGAAAAATTAAATTGGAATTTAAAAGTTAAATAATTCTAGTTCTAATTGTTTTTAATTTATTTAAAAAAAATACATTAAAGTTAAAACCTAAAATTAAAACTAAATTGATTATATAATTTATTTACAAAATTAATGGTTAATGATACTTATGGTAAAAAAAAAAAGAAAGTGCTAAAGGTCTATTTTTATTATTTTTGGTTATTGAGAAAAAGAATTGAATTAACAACCTAAAATTAAAACTAAATTTATTATGGGATTTCTTTACAAAAAGAGTTATTGATGAATTAAATTAAAATGAGACATATTTTTGTTCTTTTATGATTTTTTCTGATTTTTTTTGTTTTATATAAAAAATGTTTTAATGAATTAATTAGGAGTAATAAAAACAAAATAAAAAAAAAAGAATGAAAAGAAAGGAAATAAAGAAAGCAAACTGTGGGGGGTGTTGACCCCAAATGAGGAGGTGAATTTAATGAATCAGGCCCATTTGAATGAAGCCCCTTGTTGACTTTTTTTGAATCATGTGAAACACCTTTGACTGACGCCTATGGTCGCTGGGGTGTATGATGGCTCCCTGGGCGATGTGCTGCATAGGAATGAATTAAGCAAAATAATAGAAGTGATGTTAGGGGACCTGGGATTCGAACCCAGGTCCCAGTGTTCACCAACCAATGCCTTAACCAACTGATCCACCAACGCGTCTTGTATATAATATAAGAAACAAATAATATAAAAGAAAATACACGTTAGTGTTATAAAATAAAAAAAAACGCGTTGGATTCAAACCAACCATTCCAACCGTGCCACGCAGTCGTCTTCCCCAATGTACCTGCACTGAAAATGAAATAGCGGGGGTTTTAAACCCCCCCAAAACGCAAGCTTTTTGAGAATAGCGAATAGGCCATGTGGGAAAGAAATAGGGCGCGATGGTTCAAATCCACTCAGTGGAAGGTCCTGATTTTAATGGTAGCAATCTTAGGTTCCAATTGTTCCTGGTATGTAAAGCCCTAAAATCAAAACTCTGAAACCCTAGGCAATGGCCATGGTGAAATCGTGCACAGGCTTGGAAAACCCAATTAAATCATGCTAACAGCTTCAGAACAGTCATATTAGTCCAAATCCATGATCAAAAATGACAAATATGGCATGAATATTAAAATGCAAATATCAAAAATTTCAAGGAAAGTTGGACTTGGTTATACCTGTTCTTTGCGTTTGAAGGTCTGAATTTGATGGCTATCGTTTCCTTAGGGTGTCAACAACTTGTTTGGATGAGAATGAGAGTCTGAAACGGGCTCTAGAGGTGTTTTCAGTTTTTGAAAAATCTTGGCCAAAATGCAAGTTTGCTCTGAGTGTTGGGGCGCAGCTTAGGTCTCAATGTTGCTTCTGATCACTTGCCTAGGTCTTATGCAACATGTATGAAGAGGAATTATGGCCTCATAATGCAGAGCATTCAATTTCAAGATTCTCCATAAACCTCCATAACCAAACTTCCATTTTTGAACCATTTTTGAATTCTTGCTCTATTTGGCCCCTTGCACGAATTTGGCATATGCTTAATGGTAATTCAAGGTCCATCAAAGTCAGATATCCTCTTTAATTAGGCTTTTTGATTTTCCTTTGATTTTAAAAGATTTAAAATTAATTAAATCTAATAAAATCAATAAAAAATGAAAAAATTAATTAAAAAATTTGAAATAAAAGGTGGAACACGTGGGAAGCATGGCCAAGTTAATTCAAGTGGAAAAAGTGGGGCCCTTTTGTCAAAAATGAAATTTCAAGGATAAATGATTTTGGCCATTTCATAAAAATTTCCCAACTTCTCCAATGCATATCTTGATCAATTATTAAGCTTTGATCATGTTCTTGGACATTTTGGAAAGGTCTTGAAGTCCTCTAACCAATGTCTTTGGTCCCATGTCATTTTGATTTACCAATCTCAAGTTATGGTCTTTGACTTAAAGTCCCTTTTTGTTGACTTTTGAAAATGACCTATAATGTTGAAATTGATAACTTTTTGTGAGAGCATTTCTTGGACTTGGAGTGTGAAGATGAGTTGTAGGAAATGTATTCCCATTCAAAATGAGCATTGGATGGGATTTTTCTGATGAACCATGAAAAAGTTATGCCTTGGTCAAGTTACAGTTGACTTTTCAGTTGTCCAAAAATAGAAACTTTTGCATCTTGATGATTTTTGAGCCAAGCTTTGAGAATCATGATCAAGCATTGATCAAATGATGTTTGTGGCTTCAAAATGAGATGTTGACCAAAAATTTGAACTTTTGACTGTCAAATGACCATTTTGCCCCTACAGTTGACTGTAGTGCAATTAGGGTTTTTGACTGTGCAATTTTGTGCTGAAAGTCTTGAAACTTGACATGTAGGTGCTTGACAATGTTTATAGGCATAGGAGACTTGATTTAGCTCTTGAAAACTTCAACTTCCTTGCAAGAACCAAAACCCTAGTTTGACTGGCTTAGGAGGATAGTTGACTGTGTAGCCCTTGAGTAGACTTTGAACCATTTGCTTGTCATAACTTTGAAGATTATGGGAGGGCAAATTTTGGGGTACAACAGACGGTAACAAAAATACAGAAATACCAAAGAGCAAGCTAGCTTCACAATCGCGCCCTCATCACGCAAGCATCAGCACCCTCCATTGTCGGACCTCAACGCCTCCAAAATCCCCCTTCCGCCGTCTCCAAAAGGTAGTACTCTTATACCTCCTTACATGCATGTCAAGAACGAAAGAAAATATAAGTCGAAACCAAAATTGAAATTAAAATCAGAAAGGAACAAAACCCTAATGCATTTGAGATTGAAATCGTACCCTATAACGTGGTCTGACCGGTCTATGGAGGGTGAAAGGGGGATGATGGCGTTTCTTGACCTTGTGTGAAGGAGTTGCATTCAAATATCCATCACTCAGAGAAGAACGAACGGAGAAGACAACGAAACTCCATGAGACGCGCCGCTGTACAAACCCTAAGCCTTTTGTTCCAACTGAACAACAATTCCAAACCCTAAATTGTTTTGAGTCCAACGTGGGCCTTGCCCGTCTCTGCATGCCTAAGCCCAAATCCTTGCTCCAATTCACAACCCCCCCCCCCCCTCTTTGAGCCCATTTCTAACCTATTTCAAGCCTTTTACTTAAATTAACATAGAACATTTTCTTTTATACTTAAAACCTTTTAATACAAAAATTCTTTTTCTAACTTAATATATTTCAATAAAAATACACTCTTGTTAATATACATTATTAATTGAAGAATACATTTTTCTTAAACATTTAATTAAGATACTTTTTTTTTTCTACATCATATAATTAAAATTGAAGATACCCTTCTATTCTTTTAATTAAAATATATTTTGTACATAATAAGTAAATATACATTTTTGCATAATTTAATTTCTTAAAATATTTTTGTACATAACACATGAAAATACACTTTTTATACATAATTAAAACCTAGAAATATTTTCTTAAAACATCATTTTCATAATTTAATTAGAGCTTGAACATTCAATTAAAACTTTTTTTTCTTTTGTGCATATTAAAATATACAAATCAAAGATTCATTAAACACATATCTAGGTCAAATACCCTAATCCACATTAATTTCACCTTGTCGCACATGTAAATAATCATTTACACAATACATTTCATACTTACACAATACATTCACATTGCCCCTATACACATTTGCTTATATATTGATATTCGATATTTACATTTGATCGCAAATTCGATTTGGTTGTAACTTATTGGATACTATAAGTCTCATCCCCATTCATAAATTTGTACCCCCACTCCCGGATACTATTTTGTAATAGCGTAGATTTTACATTTTCGCAATTTACCGCTTTCAATTATACCATGGTTAGACCTAGGGTTTGCATGTACATAAAATCAAACGCTAGATAACCTAATACAAGACAAATACATGAAATCAATACACAATCACACTTGCACCCTCTAGGGTAATCCCACATGTTGCCTTCCAAAATGGGCCATGCTTGCACGTCGAGTTTCTTTGGCAAAACAAAATCAAAATGATCATAAGTCCCTCAAAATGTTGCCTAAACGGAATGATCATAGTCCCTTCAAAACAAATTGCCAAAGACACTTGGCACCATTGCATTCATGGTCCATACGACGACCCGCGCCCGTCCCGAATAAACTTCCTAAACGCAAGATTGTCCACCAAATCCAATGGTGGAACAAAATTGTTAAAAGGGGTTAAAACATAACAAAAACCTTTGAGTACAATAGGGTAGACAAAACTCTTAGTTACTTGAGATCAAACTTGCAAAAACACTTGCCTTCTTTTCAAAAACCACAATCCACAACACTTTCAAACAAAAACATTTGAAACATCTTTTCGAAAAGATCCACACTTTTGTAAAACACTCAAACACGAGTCAAATACATTGGTCGCCTAAGACAAGGCATCTCTTCAAAAACATTTTCAAAACACACACACACACCACATTTTCAAGCAATCGAAAAAAAAACAAGGCAAGTGATCTAAAAAACCAAGTAACTAAGAGCCCATGGATAACCATGGATGAAAAGGGTGCTAATACCTTCCCTTTTCATAATCTACCCCCCGAATCCAAGAAAAATCTCAAAAGGTTTTTGCTGTGCTTTTTTAACCTTTCCTTTAGGATAAAATAAAAAGTCGGTGGCGATTCTTGCTCAACCGCACAAGTGCGAATACGAACGCAAAACACTAGTCAGTTCTCCCACCGTATCACAGAACTGGCGACTCTGCTGGGGATAACTTTAAAAGTGGGGTTACCTTAGGGTTTAGATCACCTTTATTTTCAATTGATTGCTTTGTTTTCTTTTACATTTGTGGGCTTTGTATCGGAGTTTCATAGATCCTAACCCGGATCTGGGGGAAACCTTTTTAGGTAGCATAATCTGCGAGGGACCTGTCCGGGGTATACCGACATGGGTGAAGCAGTGGCTACATTGGTGTGGCATCTTGGTCTGTACCGATATCCCTCGTGTTGAAACGGGGAGAATATGGGTCTTCTAAGGAGTCATTAAGCACCAACCGACCTTAGAACCTTAAATTGACCCAACTTGGCCATTAGAACAGTAGCAGTATGCTACGCTCATTGAGGCTAAACTCTCGTGATGGTTCCGGCCGCGAGAAAAGGTTGCGATGCTGGAGTTATGACCGATTGAGGGTAGCCAATGATTTGAGATCCTCTAGAACCCGGTTACTTTTGATAGGACAGGTTTTAACCAACGAACTGAAAGAGGGTAGTACCTGAACCTCATGCAAGCCTAAAGCTAAGGACTTGTTTGCTTTGTGTGAATATGTTTGCCTGTATATACACTCACTTGCTTGTGTATACATGTACATAACATCATGACATCATACCATAGCATTTTCAATAACCATTTCAAGAATCTCGAGGGTTCTTTTGATGCAGGGTCACGTTGAACCAGACATCTACCAAGGGGCAAGGGGTTTCCTCCTCTAAACCAAGTTCTCCAGTCAAAGATCAAGTGCAACAACTTGAATCAGTGGCTATAACCCACTCGACATGGTGAGCTTGATTCTCGTGGAAAGACATCCATCGATACAAAGTTCTCCAGTCAAAAGATCAAGTACAACAACTTGAATCAGTGGCTATGACCCACTCGACACGGTGAGCTTGATTCTCGTGGAAGGACGTCCACCGGTGCAGAGATCTCCAATCCAAGAGCAAAGTTTAACCTCTAACATTTTCTTGTATTTACCCCAAGAGATCCTTGAAAGCATGCATCCACATATCATGCATTGCATTTTGACAATCTTTCCTTTTTCAGGTTTCCTTACTCTCCTGCTGTTTATTTCAGCAAGAGATGGCTCTAGAAAGGTCTGTCAAAGACATCCAAGACCAGACTGCTCAGCTGCAGGAGGTGTTCCTGAACTTGTCTCTGGGGCAAGAAGAGATGAAAGCTCTCCTCACAAAGGGTTTGGAGAATTCCAACAATGCCAGGAGCGACCAGCTGGCGGAACTGCAGTTTGATCTGACAACATTGAGGACCCAAGTGATGGGACAGTTGGTGGGCCAGATGGCTCTCATCCAAGACCTATCTCAAAGACAAGAGGAACTCAGAGTTCTTGTCCGCCAACTGCTTCCAAACAACCAACTGGGGCAAACATCTGAGGTCGAAGAGCAAGTCACCGCTTAACCTTCATCCATTCAAGAAGACAAGGGGAAAGCTCCTTTACTTGCTTCAGGGTCACAAACCCATCAACAACCTCGCCAGCATCAACGGGGCAATTGGCGTAAGCAAGAAAAGTCGGGAAGACAGTTCACGGAGACTGAAATACCATCATTCTTTATACTGAAGCGTCTGTTGGAGGTCAACTTGCTTACTGTAAAGGACCCTCCTCAGAAGCTCAATACCTCCTCTCCTCACTATCATCCCGACGCATTCTGTGTTTACCACTCCTACAGCCCGGGACACGACACCAACGACTGTTGGGCCTTGAAGAATAAGATTCAAGATCTGATCGACATTGGGGTGCTGGAATTCATGCCGGACGGTGAGATGAAGATCTTCCGTTAAAGGGTTCTCCACTTGAAGTGACGAAGCTCAAACTGAAAGACTTTTGCTTCTTTTTGAATTTTCAAAGTTGTGATTTCTTTTGCTGTCAAACAATTATTTGTTGATGTTAAACTCTATTTTCATTAATGCATTGCATATGTTTGTCTTGAATTCATCCATTCGTTTCACTACTCTTATGCTTTTCTTTATGATATTTGACTCTTGATAAAAAGCTGTAAGCCTTTAGAGGGAGGATAATGAAACAATACCGCGATCTTATACAATATGCTTTTGAACAGACCTTGCTGATGATGTACAGGCATTTCTTTCAAATCCCAAACACTGGAGTTATAAGGAAGTTAATCCCTAGTCAACCCCTTCGAGCCAAAGAAGTAGGAGTTTTCTGTTCTGAAACGATCAAAACCCTTGATATAAACCTGGGGCAGGGTAGTATCTCAGTTAATTCAAGAGAAAATGCGCATTAAAGTCGCAAACTCTCAGTTCGTAACACAACGAACGACATCGAAAAAGAAAGCATTCCCTTGGAGTAAAAAGACAAGGGTGGTTCCCTATCACATAGACAGTCAATCTCTCAAAAGAGAAAAGCCCACTGAGCCAAAACCTATAAAGGAGGCTTAAGAAAGCTGGGGCATCCCGCTGACTGTAATCCCGGAAAACGGTAACAGTCAGGCAAAAGTTAGGGATAACAAATCAAAATCAAAATAGTGAGGTCATTACAAAATCCTCAACAACATGAAAAGTGTTGAAGAAAGAAAAAGGAGATGATGACTGTCTCCCAAAATTCAATTAGTGAACCATCGCCCAAAAGTCGTTCCAAACTCAAAACAGAGTGTGACGCATAATTAACTGAGCTTAGGTTAGAGAGCATCACGAAGAGCGGGGGGGTACAAATATACTTTGAGCCTTTATCCTTTGTTTCTTAAACCGTGAACCAGGCCACGTTACAACCCTTCAAAAGTCCTAATTGACGCATGGGTTAGTTCGAAAGCGTACTGTTACAAAAGGTATCCTGACTCCTGTAAGGCTTACTCTAAATCTTGTGTTGATTTGTCTTATAAAAAGTTTTCTGCTAAAAACGCGTTTTGCAAAACTTCGAGACAAACATAAACTTTGCATTATTCGAATATCACTGTCTGCATTTGACCTTTTTGTTTGATAGCGAAGAAATTCATACAGCGAATGTTCGGAGGAACGAAAACTCTCTCAGTAAGTCAGAATCACTTCAAGAGGATGACACTTCCATCAAATCCCTTATCAACAAGGGGCATGACATGTCACAATTCAATTAACCTGGGGCAGTCCAGTCAAGGTCCAACAGATCTTTCAAAGTTCAGTTAACCTGGGGCAGTCCAGTCAAGATTTCAAGAAATCTCTCAATATGCAGAGTAATCTGATTCAAGACTCCTTCTTCACCACTTGGGGCATTCGAATGTCAAAAGTGTTCAACAAATCAATCATTACATTTCCAGACTCGATTCCTGTATCTAGCTAGGGCATGTCTGAAGAGTTTGAAGATTCGACTCCTGTATCCAGCCAGGGCACATCTATCAACTACAACAATTCCAGATTCGACTCTTGTATCCAGCCAGGGCATATCTGTTGACCACATTTCCAGACTCGATTCCTGTATCTAGCCAGGGCACGTCTGAAGAGTTCGAAGATTCGATTCCTGTATCCAGCCAGGGCGTATCTGTTGACGACTATTTCCAGATTCGATTCCTGTATCCAGCCAGGGCATATCTGTTGACCACATTTCCAGACTCGATTCCTGTATCCAGCCAGGGCACGTCTGAAGAATTCCAGATCAACACCTGTAACAACCCAGGAAAACATCTGTGAACGACCGATTGTAGACCAACACCTGTAATAAGCCAGGAAATTATCTACATCACCACTTGGGGCATTCGAATGTCAAAAGTATTCAAAAACCGATGCAGTTTTACACGAGCTCATCATCAGGAAGCCCCACACCGGTTCCTCTTCAAGACTTCTGAAAACATTTTACGGATTCTTCCCAACAACAAATGTTAATCTACCAACTTGTTCAGACTCTTCTCAACCGTTGAAAACAGTTTACGGACGCTTCCCAACAACGGATGCTGCTCTATTGCTGATTCGACTTCAAGACTTCTGAAAACAGTTTATGGATTCTTCCCAACAACGGATGTTAATCTATCAACTTGTTCAGATGCAACCTTTGAAATTAGTTTACGGACACTTCCCAACAACGGATGCGGCTCTATTGCTGATTCAACTTCAAGATTTCTGAAAACAGTTCACGGGTTCTCCAAGTAACGGATGTTAACCTATCACTTGTTCAGATTCGACTTCAAGACTTCTGAAAACAGTTTATGGATTCTTCCCAACAACAGATGTTAATCTATCAGCTTGTTCAGATGCAACCTTTGAAAACAGTTTACGGACGCTTCCCAACAACGGATGCGGCTCTATTGCTGATTCAACTTCAAGATTGCTGAAAACAGTTCACGGGTTCTCCAGGTAACGGATGTTAACCTATCGCTTGTTCAGATTCTTCTCAAGCTAGCTCCACTCAGAGTCAAGCTTCATTATCCCCAGCAAAGCTAAAACTTCAAATTATCAATCCTCAGCGGAGCCAGACCATTGAACCTTCTCCCCAGAGTTTTGGGAGGGCAAATCTTAAGTTCCCCAGTGAAGTCGCCAGAGTTACTTCCCACCAAGCTGAAGATTCTCAATCTTACCTCCCCAGCATGAGTCTACTAGTTTGGAACTCCCCAGTAGAGGTCATTAGGAATTCTCTTCCCCAGCAGCAGCCAAGGATTTATTTTCCCCGGCAGCAGTCAAGATGCTTTTATCTTCAGCCATCTCGGATTCATTTATCCTCACCAAGATAGCTCATCAGCTTACATGCGCATTCATCACATTCATATCATAAACATTGATGTCACATACATTGCATCATGAATCATAACATTGCATACGGCTAACCCTTTACATTTCAGGTAAGAGCAGTCGACAGACACAGATCATCTCCCGAGATTCATCCAGAAATAGTTCAGATGTGACCCGGACACGACGACGTTCTGATACTTATTTCGGATCCATTCAAACGCATCATCAGGAAACCCTACACTGTTTCCTCTTCAACTTCAAGACTTCTGAAAACAGTTTACAGATTCTTCCCTACAACGGATGTCAATCTACCAACTTGTTCAGACTCTTCTCAAAACAGTTTACAGATTCTTCCCTACAACGGATGTCAATCTACCAACTTGTTCAGACTCTTCTCAAAACAGTTTACAGATTCTTCCCTACAACGGATGTCAATCTACCAACTTGTTCAGACTCTTCTCAACTTTTGAAAACAGTTTACAGACGCTTCCCAACAACGGACGTTGATCTATTGCTTATTCGATCCCAACTCCTGAAAATAGTTTACGGATTCTCCGAAACGTGGATGTCAATCTATCGCTTGCTCAGACCCCAATTCAGAGATGTTCCAAAACATGGGTGGCTTTCTGATACTTGTCCACTCACCATTGACAAACAGTGAAACATGTCCAAATGGCATCTTTAAGCCCATTCTCGGATGGCATCTCTAATCCCATCCCCCGACAAGACTCTATCGTACCAGGTGGCATCTTTAAGCCCGTCACCAAATGGCATCTGTAAGCCCATTCACCTCTACCATCACATCGCCGAGTGCAAATTTTCTGGGCACTTTAGTGTCCAATCTTCTTTTACCTTCAAGTCGCGAAAGGCAAACTTGCCAGTCTAACTCTTCAGGTTCAAGAAGATTGAACAGGGGCAACTGTTATACCCCAAAATTTGCCCTCACAATTTTCTCAAGAAATCTCAGCTTCTGGCGTTTCCTGATTTTTCAAACTGACTCAAGAATCGGACAAACGGACTTTTCTCGTCAGTCAAACAAAAATTAGGGTTTTATTGATTTTTAGGACTCTGGATTGCTTCAAATAATTGGCTTAGGGTTTTGGTTGATTCTGGCTCAATTTTGATCAGGTGGACGTTCTTTGGCATTGAATCAGGAATTAAGGTTTTATGGGCATATTCTCAGAAAGATTAAAATTCTACAGCACTTTGCAAGTTACTCCGAGATTCGGGTCGAATTCGCATTGTTTTTAATTTAATCAGTAAGAGGAGGCAGTTGGTTTGAATTCACCAGTCAAAGGATATGCGCAGTTTGGAATTACAGTGTTTGTTGAAAATCAGTGAAAAGAGAGAACGCGCCTGATCAGTGTTTTGATTAACTATTGATTCGCTTTGAAGATACCAGGTTTAATTGATCAATGTGCTAAAGTATTGTTTATTTAAATTATTTATTATTCTAAAATTAAGTGATTGAAATTTATTTTTTCAATTATTTTAATTCAAAGAGTTTTAAATAAATAAATAAACAATAAAGAAAGAGGAAATAGAATTGGTTGGATAATAAAGACTTTTATTGATATTTGAATTATTTGTACAATTATTGTTTATAATTTAATTACAAACAATGGTTTACATTAATTTAAATATTAAATAAAAAGAAAACTATCCTATTTTTTCTAATTCTTCAGTCTTCATTTAGTACCCCTCCATCCATTTTTATCTGCAAAAGAAGAAAAATCAGTGACTGATAATTAATTAAAGACAGATAAAATTTCAATCATCATTAAGGGCCACTGATTGGGATCAGTTAACCCTCTCTGCAAATCACGGGATTTCTCCCGGTTCACAAAGAGGGAAGAATTTTATTTAATCATGAATGCAAAGTTGAGAAAAAATGCAAAGTGTCAAAATGCATAAAATGTCAAAACTGCATAAACTCAATCTCAAACTCCAAGTTCAAACCAAACTGAAAATCCAAAAGTATCAAACTTACTGTCAAAAAAGTACAAAGTCTACTCAAGGCTGTCATGAAAAGATTTGGCAAAGATATGGAAAGTTCACAAAGTGTAGAAAGCTGTCAAAGAAAAGAGAAAATATGCAGAGAAAATCTTTTATGCAAGCTACATTTTTCATCATTTCCCAATGGCCCTTTCAGAAAGTACACAAGAAAAACATTTAAAATTCTTTAAAGTGTACTATAGAGAGAGAAAAAGAAGAGATAAGATGCAGGTTTTCAGGCTTAGGCAGGCATAGATAGGAAGAAGAAAATATACAAAAGACTGAACACAGTAGGATAAGAGCAAGAAAACCAACACAAAGAAAGATACAAACTGTCAAGCATTACCAAAACCTTGGCCTATGCAACTAGAACCAAGTTCAAGGCTAAAGCACAAAACCCACATACTGTCAAAAACCAAAATATACATCAAACAACCATAACCTGCTATTTCACAAACCAGAAGCAAAACCTGCTGAAGCAAATAACCTGCTAGGCCTAAAAACCTCAAGACACCAAAAGACAGTACCACCTGCATATCCCAAGCCTGCCTGAAGCAAGCCTGAAGCTTCACCTGTTAAACACTCCAAACACATAACCATACAAACCTGCAAAGCCTAAAATGATAAGCCTAATCCCAGACTAAAAACCATACAAACCTGTCAAACATCAGAACCTGCCTAAAGCTTTGAAGCAAGCCTCACCTGAACCAGAAACAAAAGCCATATCAGCATATAACCTGCTGAAGCTCAAAACATGTGCACCCAAACCATCACCTCCTGTCAAACGATAAACCTACCCTGTCAAAAAGCCTCATACCCTTAACTCTGTCCAACCTGGACCCATCAAACACAAACTCACCATAAGGCCTGTCCAGCTTCAAGCCTAACACATCAAACACAGGAGCCCACAGGAGAACCCTCAGAGGAATGCTCATCATTGGGCCATAAACAAACATTCAAGGCAAAGGGAGAAGAGAACGAGAAGTGCATTCAAGGCAGACCCTTAGGAAATTCGTCACCGGGCAATCCAAAGTATATCCAAGCATATTCAAAGGCAACTCAGTGTCAAAACCCTCGAGCCCTCAGTAAGAATACATCACTGGGCAAAAAGCAACATAAGCAAAGCATACGACAAACACTCAAGGCAACATAAGTCAGAAGAAGAGGAAAAGTAACAGGCAAGCCTCAGGCAATTAACATCACAGGCGTTCAACACATAGCATACAAAGCAGGCAACACAGTTTCAAAGGCATCCCAAAGCAGCAATTCAAGACAACAAGTCAGAAGAAGAGAGAGACGTTCAAGGCAACATGCAGTAGAAGAGAAGAAGAAAGAAAATAGAGGGTTTTCAGTTCAGAACGCATCATAAAACCTTAGAGACGGTAACAAAAATACAGAAATACCAAAGAGCAAGCTAGCTTCACAATCGCGCCCTCATCACGCAAGCATCAGCACCCTCCATTGTCGGACATCAACGCCTCCAAAATCCCCCTTTCGCCGTCTCCAAAAGGTAGTACTCTTATACCTCCTTACATGCATGTCAAGAACGAAAGAAAATATAAGTCGAAACCAAAATTGAAATTAAAATCAGAAAGGAACAAAACCCTAATGCATTTGAGATTGAAATCGTACCCTATAACATGGTCTGACCGGTCTATGGAGGGTGAAAGGGGGATGATGGCGTTTCTTGACCTTGTGTGAAGGAGTTGCATTCAAATATCCATCACTCAGAGAAGAACGAACGGAGAAGACAACGAAACTCCATGAGACGCGCCGCTGTACAAACCCTAAGCCTTTTGTTCCAACTGAACAACAATTCCAAACCCTAAATTGTTTTGAGTCCAACGTGGGCCTTGCCCGTCTCTGCATGCCTAAGCCCAAGTCCTTGCTCCAATTCACACCCCCCCTCTTTGAGCCCATTTCTAACCTATTTCAAGCCTTTTACTTAAATTAACATAGAACATTTTCTTTTATACTTAAAACCTTTTAATACAAAAATTCTTTTTCTAACTTAATATATTTCAATAAAAATACACTCTTGTTAATATACATTATTAATTGAAGAATACATTTTTCTTAAACATTTAATTAAGATACTTTTTTTTTCTACATCATATAATTAAAATTGAAGATACCCTTCTATTCTTTTAATTAAAATATATTTTGTACATAATAAGTAAATATACATTTTTGCATAATTTAATTTCTTAAAATATTTTTGTACATAACACATGAAAATACACTTTTTATACATAATTAAAACCTAGAAATATTTTCTTAAAACATCATTTTCATAATTTAATTAGAGCTTGAACATTCAATTAAAACTTTTTTTCTTTTGTGCATATTAAAATATACAAATCAAAGATTCATTAAACACATATCTAGGTCAAATACCCTAATCCACATTAATTTCACCTTGTCGCACATGTAAATAATCACTTACACAATACATTTCATACTTACACAATACATTCACATTGCCCCTATACACATTTGCTTATATATTGATATTCGATATTTACATTTGATCGCAAATTCGATTTGGTTGTAACTTATTGGATACTATAAGTCTCATCCCCATTCATAAATTTGTACCCCCACTCCCGGATACTATTTTGTAATAGCATAGATTTTACATTTTCGCAATTTACCGCTTTCAATTATACCATGGTTAGACCTAGGGTTTGCATGTACATAAAATCAAACGCTAGATAACCTAATACAAGACAAATACATGAAATCAATACACAATCACACTTGCACCCTCTAGGGTAATCCCACATGTTGCCTTCCAAAATGGGCCATGCTTGCACGTCGAGTTTCTTTGGCAAAACAAAATCAAAATGATCATAAGTCCCTCAAAATGTTGCCTAAACGGAATGATCATAGTCCCTTCAAAACAAATTGCCAAAGACACTTGGCACCATTGCATTCATGGTCCATACGACGACCCGCGCCCGTCCCGAATAAACTTCCTAAACGCAAGATTGTCCACCAAATCCAATGGTGGAACAAAATTGTTAAAAGGGGTTAAAACATAACAAAAACCTTTGAGTATAATAGGGTAGACAAAACTCTTAGTTACTTGAGATCAAACTTGCAAAAACACTTGCCTTCTTTTCAAAAACCACAATCCACAACACTTTCAAACAAAAACATTTGAAACATCTTTTCGAAAAGATCCACACTTTTGTAAAACACTCAAACACGAGTCAAATACATTGGTCGCCTAAGACAATGCATCTCTTCAAAAACATTTTCAAAACACACACACACACACACACACCACATTTTCAAGCAATCAAAAAAAAAAAAACAAGGCAAGTGATCTAAAAAACCAAGTAACTAAGAGCCCATGGATAACCATGGATGAAAAGGGTGCTAATACCTTCCCTTTTCATAATCTACCCCCCGAATCCAAGAAAAATCTCAAAAGGTTTTTGCTGTGCTTTTTTAACCTTTCCTTTAGGATAAAATAAAAAGTCGGTGGCGACTCTTGCTCAACCGCACAAGTGCGAATACGAACGCAAAACACTAGTCAGTTCTCCCACCGTATCACAATGGGCGTCACGACGAGGAGCGTCGTTTCGCCTGTACTGCGCGAGCCTCCCTCCCTTGATGAGGGTTTCAATGGCGTCCTTGAGGTGGACGTAGTCCTCTGTCAAATGACCATGACTCCTATGGTATTGACAATATTTATTTTTATCCGCCCCTGGCTTGGCAGGAGCAGGTCGGGGACGCTTGACGCCGCCGTCCTTGAAGTCTGTACTAGCACACTCTGCCAAAATACGCTCGCGGAAAGTTGTGAGCGGAGTGTACTCGGTGAAACGGCCCGAGGGGCTCCTTTGTTCCCGGACTTCCCGGGGTCGATCTTCTTTCCTTTTCTCCCTGGTACGTCGGGGAGGAGCCTCTTGGCGTGAGGTGCTGCTGTTGTTGGGACCCCGAGTCCTGGAGTCTCGGGCCCTGTTGGAAGCTTCCTTCTCCTCGTAGTCCATATATGCTCGGGCCTTATCGAGGAGGGCATCAAATGTCGGAGGTGGCTCGATACCCACAGCCTTTCTGAATTCTGTGCCGGGGAGGAGACCTCTCTCCAGCAAGTATCTTTTCATATGGTCCGCGCAGGGGACCTGTATTGCTTCTCGATTGAAGCGGTTTATGAACTCCCTCAAGGTTTCATCCTGTCTTTGGATGATGGCCTCGAGGGCCGCCTCGGTCTTCAGATGGCGCCGAGAAGCTGTGAAGGAACTGATGAACTGGTTCTTCAGATTCCGCCACGACGTGATTGAGCCCGGGGCGAGTCCTTTATACCAGTCCATGGACGCCTTCCTGAGGGTCGTGGGGAAAAGACGGCACTTGATGGGCCCCTTGACGTTATGATAATGGAGCATGGCCTCGAATCCGTTAATATGGTCGACCGGGTCCGCAACTCCGTCATACTCCTTCAGATGTGGGGGCTTCTCCATGCCCGGGGGGATGGGTGCATCCATGATGGCCTGCGACAGGGGACCGCGGGGGTCGTCCTCGTCGCTCCTCTCCGGAGACAGAGATGGGGACCTGTAGTATTGTCTGGCACGGTGGTCGTGCTGAGTCTCCCTCGAGCGTGATGCTCGGTGGTTGAATGTTACACGCCCGTCCCTGGCGTGTCTCTTGTCGTGCCTTGCCGGGTCGCGACTGGGTTCTCCGGCAGGGATGACGGGCTGTCTCTCCAAATAGGGGCGCCTCTGCTTTGGTCGGGGAGTGGGGCTTCTGGAGTTCTCCCTGTAGTGTCTCCGCGGGGGAGAAGGGTGTCGAACTTGTGACCCGAGGAGGTGGAGAATGTGGCCTCCGATGCCTCCTCGGGAGTCTTCGGTCATCTTCAAGCGCCCTTAGTCTTTCTCCTTGGGCGAAGATGAGATAGTTTGTCTGATTAATGGCCGCGAACAGTGCCTGAGTCGTGGCATCTGCCCCGGCGGGAACTGGGACTTCATGGAACCGGGCAGCTCTGTAATGAGTGAGGGCCGTCGGGTCGTCTTCAAGTGGTGGTGGGAGCGGGGAGGACGATGCAGTAGCCCCGTCCCTGTAGGAGGAAGTTCCAGGGGCGGTCGTCACCGGAATGGTACTGTGACCGGGGTCGCCGGGGTTATCGAGGTGCCCATTCTTGTTTGCGGTGCCGTTATTAGTGTCAGCGACACGGACGTGCTGCTCGTCGCGAGCTGGATCAGCCATGACAGGTAGTTGAATTTTGAGCTTTTGGTCTTTTAAGTTGTTTGTAAGACGGGGAAGTTAGTTTCCCACAGACGGCGCCACTGATCTGACCTGATCAGAAATGGACTGTCACGGCTGGCTCCAAGCAGAAAGCTTTTTGAACGAGGTGGGGGGAGGGGGGGTACCTGCAAGACACTCCGATGCTGAAGTAAGTAGAAGCACGAGCAGGTAATAGCAAGTGTATGGTTAGAATGATGAATACCTGACCCTCTGGAAACAGAGGGTATTTATAGCCCCCAGCGCTGGGCCAAGGTTCCTTCATTGGGCCGGGCAGGTTTGGCCCAATGGAGGAACTGCCAGGTTCTACGTGCGTAGTGGGGACCCGCACGTGGTCCCCTTCCTGGATGTTCTGCGTGAAGTGCGGGCGGACGGAGACGCGGTCTTTTCGGGGCCTCGTTGGGAGTGCAGTGGACTGAGTCTGCCCTAGTTGGGGTGCTCGAGGTGATGTCGAGCTGGACAGCAGGATGTCGAGCTGGAGGTGTAGAGGTCGAGCACGTGACCACAGGGAGTACGTCAGGCACGACTGTGACCCTTTGGTCGGCGTGGTCCTCATTAAGTCCATTTGGATTGGGCCTTAACAATGCTATTGGGCCTGTCGGGCCCAGTCCAGAACACTTCCAATATCGAATAATGTTAATTTTTTTATAATTTTTTTGCTATTTCTCAACTATTTTAATAATATGATACTCCAAGAGTTGATCAATCATTTGCTACATTATTAAAACTAATTTATTATTATTTTTAATTTTTAATTTAATATTTTATATTTCAGAAACATTTTATATTTTTCTCTATAAAACTCGTCGTTTTCTTCGTATATCTGGGTCACCTTTAAACCCACCTTCTACACACAACCACCATTTTTGGATGTTGGAATTTTTTCGGACAAATACTTTTTGGACAATTATAGAATCTGGATAGTATTTTAGAATTGATGATTTTAGAATCCGGAGATTTTATGAGATTTGTTTGGAGTTCTTTCGAGATCTGTTATGAGAATCTGGAGATTTTATGAGATCTTTTTGGAACATTATTGAATATGCGTAGTATTAGAAAATAGATGATTTCTAGAGCAAGAAGAGGAAGCAAGTTGTATTTTTTTTTGTGGAGATTTCATGAGATCGGTTTGAAAAATTTTAGGAGAAAACGATGAGCTTTATGGAGAAAAAATATTTAAAAGAATTTGAAAAATAAAATATTAAATTACAAATTAAAAATGAATAGTAATTTAGTTTTAATGATGTTGCAAGTGATTTGTTAACTCTTGGGGTGTCCTGTCATTAAAATAGTTGACAAATGGTCCGGGATCATTAAAAATTCACGTTATTTGATATTGAGAGACTTAATAGTTAATTTTTTTTAAAAGTGCTAAAAAGTTAAAAAAATTAATATAGGAGAATTAAAAGTGTATTAGCCTTAAATAAATAATCTTGTATATGTTAAAATAGACTAATGAGTATCTAAAGACATACTTTTGCTTCATTTATAATAATTGGTAAAACAAATTAGATAAAACACTAAGTGCACGATTAAACAAACTTTCACACTTTTATATCTTCAAGATCATAATTTCATGATCATAACTTCATATCTTCAAGTCTTTTTTTCATGATTAAACATTGTCGAACACTTTCATTTGGAACTTTAAGCACTTGTCGCGTGATATTTGAGATTAAGTCTTTATTGTTCAGATGCCATCATTAATAACCATGGAAGAGTTGTCATCATCAAAGTTATTTGACATATTACCTACATAGCACATAAAACCGCATTATCAAATATGGTAACAACTACTTTATCACATTTGTAGGAGGATTTTCAAAAGCCTTGTGGCTAAATTTGACTGAGGCTAAGAGTCACGCCTTATAGGTGTTTAAGGGATTCAAGAGGCTAGTTGTAAAATAAAGTGGCAACATGTTGAAAATATTGAGAACAAATGGAGGAGGAAAATATACATCCAAATAATTTGAAGATTGGTGCAATTAATATGAAATTATACATGAAGTTACAATACCATATACTCTGCAACACAGTGGCCTAACTGAAACAAGGAACACACATATATGGAACACAACATATTTCACTTGGAAAAAGAAAAAGGCTACTTTATCATCTGCAAGGGAGAAGCAATGAACACATGTGCTTATATATATTGAACAAATGTCCTACAAATATATTGAAAGAGACAGTATTAAAGGAAACTTGGTCCGAAAGAAAGACAATTGTGACTCATTTGAGAATGTTTGGTTCATTATGTTTCAAACATGTCCCGAATGCAAGAAGAAAGAAGTTTAATGATAAAATGAACCAATAATGGTAGTTATCACATGAATGGTGCATAGAGATTGTACAATCTTATGTTGAATATGATTGAAGTCATTAGATATGTCAAGATGGTTGTGGGAAAAGCCTGGGATTAAAGGGAAAGTGGTGTTTCTAACTCAAACTGCAATTTAATGGGATGACAAGGCATGTAATGTTGAAACTTCAAACATTGACGAGGGTGATGTGTATGATACATTATTAAATTAAGAACATCATGAAGATGCAAGAAACAAAAAAAATTGGATTTCTATAAATAAAATCTTTCCTCTGGTGAAATCATTTTCTAAAAGAAAATTGTTTAATCTTTCATACCAAGCTCTGGGAGCTTGTTTCGGACCATACAAAGATTTCTTAAGTTTGAAAACAAAATATGGATTTTCATGATTCTCAAAACCAGGAGGTTGGTGTACATACACTTCCTCGATTATGTAGTCATTCAAAAATTCACTCTTAGCATCCTCTGATACAAGATGATGTTGTGATTAACAACAAACGAAATTAAGAGGCAAAGAGACTCTAACCTGACAATTGGTGCAAAATTTATGTATAGTCAATCCCTTATTGCTAATTATAACCTTGTGCAACTAGTCAAGCCTTATTTTTTACCACGTCTCCTTTTTGTTGAGCTTGTTTCTGAAGACCCATTTGGTTCCTATCACATGAGTTTCTTTGGGTCTTGGCACAAGATCCCACACATAGTTGATGTTGAATTGATTTAACTCTTCTTACATAGCTAGAATCCATTCAATATCCATAAGCATTTCATTAATAGATGTAGGCTCAATGAGGGACACTAAACCCATAAGTATTTCTTCAGAAGGTTTGAAGGAGGATTTGGTTCTGACTGGTTCAGATCTATGACCCAAAATCAATTCTTTAGAATGTGGGGATTTGTTTATGTGTTTCCTCATAGGAGTCTGATCTTCAACAGCTTTTGGTTGTACTTCTTCAGAGTCCTTCTGCTTTAGTTTTTTTGCATCTTCATCATTACCTTCTTAGTTTGAGAAGGTAATTTCCAGATTCAGAAACTTTTCAACTAGCTTTGGCCTTTCAGGGTCAAGCTTATCATCGAGTCTAACATGAATAAATTCCCCAACAGTAAGAGTTTTAGTGTTATACACTCTATATCCTTTTAAGCATTCAGAGTATCCTAACATGATACACTTTTGAGATTTAGAATCAAACTTGTTAAGATTCTCTTTAGTGTTCAATATTAAATAATCACTTCTAAAAGGATGAAAATATGAAATGTTTGGTTTTCTATTTCTCCATAATTTATAAGGAGTCTTATCCATAATAGGTCTTATTGAGACTCTATTCTGAATATAACATGTTGTGTTGACTGCCTCTGCCTAAAAGTGTTTTGTCATATTAGTCTCGTTGATAGTGGTTCTGGCCATTTCTTGCAAAGTCTTATTCTTCCTCTCTACAACTCCATTTTGTTGTGGAGTTCTAGGGTAGGATAAATCATGAGAAATGCCATTTTCAACAAAAAGCTTTTCAAAGTTTTTATTTTCAAACTCGTCACTCTGATTACTTCTGACTTTGACAATTCTGAGATTTATCTCATTTTGCACTTGAGAACAAAAGATAGTAAACACGAAATGTGACTCATCCTTATGTTTAAGAAACTTAACCCATGTACAACGACTGTAGTCATCAATAATGACTAATCCATACTTCTTACCATTGACACAAGCAGTTTTCACTGGTCCAAACAATTCAATGTGTAGAAGCTCCAATGGCCTAGAAGTGGAAACAACATTATTTGCTTTAAAAGAAGTTTTTGAAAACTTGACTTTATGACATGCTTCACAAAGTGCTTCATAAGAGAACTTCAGTTTTGGAAGGCCTCTGACAAGATCAAGCTTATTTAGTTGAGAAATTATTCTCATGCTAACATGGCACAAACTTCTATGACATATCCATTTCTCTTCAATAATAGACAGAAGACACTTTGCAATTTTCTCTTTAAGATCATAAAGTATAATCTTATTGATGTTGTTCTTCATCTTTCCATTGAAAAGGATTGAGCCATCCTTCTGACGAACTGCCTTACATGACTTTTTATTAAAGATTATATCATAATCATTGTCACTTAATTGACTTATGGATAATAAATAATGCATTAATCCATCAACAAGAAAAACATTCTTAATAGAAGGGAGAGAATCGTTGCCAATTGTTCTAGAACATATGATCTTCCCTTTCTGATCACCATTGAAACCCATGAAGACTCTAGGCTTAAGTTCTAGGTTTTAGAACACATGCCTTCTTCCTGTCATGTATCGCGAGTAACCAGATTCTAGGTACCATGATTGGTGTCTTGACTTTACTGCTAATAATATCTGCAACATAGATTATCTGCTTCTTAGGTACCCATAACTTCCCGTGTCCTTTTTTGTTAGTTTTCCCATAATTGTTTACAACCTGGGGCTTAGGAGCAGGATAAACACATTTAATTTTATTTTTGAAATGGGACTTTGCTTTAGGTTTAGCCTTATGAACAAAAAGAGTTTTACCTTTTTATTTTTCTTTAGGCTCAGAACTAGCAGAGACAAAATAAGAGTGAAGAGTATTTGGTTTATCTTATTTTTCATAATCAAATTCTTCATAAGAATCATAACCAATACCTTTTGTATCATTTCTGCTCATGCCATAGATCATTGAAGCCTCGACGCTTATAACCAATACCTTTTGTATCATTTATGCTCACGCCATTGTCCAAAAGATCTTTCCATTTATGGCATAAATGCACCATTGCTATTCTTGAAAAGTAAGCTTTTGATAAAAAATTTGTCTTGAGCTCATACCTTGTTTGCTTCTGAGTAAAGGGTGAAGATATTCAGAATACATCTTTCCGAACTCGATATGGACACTATGAATATTCAGTGATGCCTTTTGGTGTTACTAACGCACCGGGTGTATTTATGGAGTATATGAACCGTATCTTTCGTACTTATTTGGATCAGTTTGTGGTAGTATTCATCTATGATATCTTAATATATTCCAAATCAGAAGAAGAACACGCTGGGAATTTACAAATTGTGCTGCAAGTGTTAAAATAAAATAAGTTATATGAAAAGTTATCCAAGTGAGAGTTTTGGTTAGAGAAAGTCTGTTTTCTTGGTCATATTATTTTAGGTGGTGGAATCGCGGTATACCCGTCCAAGGTAGACGCATTATTACAGTGGGAAACTCCAAAGTCAGTTACGGAGATCATAAGCTTTTTGGGATTGGTTGGCTATTATAGGAGGTTTATTGAAGGTTTTTCTAAGTTAGCACCTCCTCTAACTCAATTGTCTTGTAAAGGCAAGGCATTTATATGGGACATCTAATGTGAAGAAAGTTTTGTTGAGTTGAAGAAGAGATTGACGACGGCTCCGATTTTGATATTACCTAATCCTAAAGAGTCGTTTGTTGTATATTGTGATGCTTCTAAATTAGGTTTAAGTGGTGTGCTCATACAGAATGATAAAGTAGTGGCATACTGTAATACGGTGGGAGACATGACCTGTTTTTGCATTTTTTCACAAATGTTGCGGATAGAAAGAGTCGCCACCGACTTTTCTTTTATCCAATAAGGAAAGGGTGAAAAGAACATGAAAAACCTCGATATATTTTGAGTTCGGGGGGGGCAGGTTATGAAAAGGGAAAGTGTTAACACCCTTTTCATCCGTAGTTATCTACGTGCTCTTAATCGCTTAGCTCACTTTGAAAATATGCTTTTTTGTGTGTGTTTTTGAAAATATTTTGATAAATTGCCAATGTAAGGCGAACTTTGTAATAATTCTTGTATCAGTCCTCAAGAATGTATACAAAGTGTTTGTTTGAAAATATTTGTTTAAAAAGTGTGATTTGAAAATGTATTGTATTTGAAAAGGTTTGTGAGCAAGAGATTAACAGTTCTACCCACTCAAGGTCATTCTTGTACTTTTCCTTATCCTTTAGATAGTGTTGTCTGTACCATTAGTCAATAGAAAGCTCTATATGTTGGATGTGAAAGGTCAGGCGAAGGGTCATCGTTTGGTCATCAAAGGCAACCCGTAAGGATGCTTTAGCAATTTCATAAGGGAATAAATCATTTTTAGAAAGGTGTTGTACCCCAAAATTTGCCCTCGCATTTTTTCCACAAGAAATCACAGCTTCAGGCTTTTCCTGATTTTTCAAACTGGCTCAAGAATCGGTCAAGCAGACTTTTCTCGTCAGTCAGACACAATTAGGGTTTTACTGATTTTCAGGGCTCTAGAATGTTTCAAACAGTTGGTTTAGGGTTTTGGTTGATTTTGGCTCAACTTTGATCAGGCGAACGTTCTTTGGCATTTAATCAGGAATTAGGGTTTTTTGTGCGCGCGTTCTCAGAAAGATTTAAATTCTACAGCACTTTTCAAGTTATGCTGAGATATGGATTGAAACATTTGGATTGAGTTCGCACTGTGTGATTAAATCAGTGAAAGGATACATTCAGTTTGAATTTGCAGTGCTTGGTAAAAATCAGTAAAAAGGGGAATGCGTCTGATCAGTTGTTGTGATTAACTATTGTTTTGCTTTGGATGTTGGAAATGCGAGGTTTAACTGATCAAATGCTGAAGCATTGTTTATTTAATTATTTATTATTCTAAGATTAAATGATTGGAATTTATTTTCAATTATTATAATTAAAGAATTATAAATAATAAAATGAACAATTAAAAAGGAGGAAAAAGAATTAATTGGATAAAGAAACTTTTATTGATTTTTAAATTAATTGTACAATTGTTTTGTTGTTTACAACAATGATTTTACATTTATTTAAATTTAAATAAAAAAAAACTATCCTAAACATTTTTCTAATCTTCAATTCTTCATCTGCTATCCCTTGCTCCAGTGCTCCATGGAATTTTATCTGCGAAACAAAAGAGAAAGAAAAGTCAAATAGCAGATAAATAAATAAGAGAGACAAATAAAAATAAAGTTCATCATTAAGGGCAACTGACTGGGATCAGTTAGCCCTCTCTGCAAATCACGGGATTTCTCCCGGTTCACAAAGAGGGATGGATATTTGTTTACTAACTTGGAATGCACAAAGTGAAAAAAATGCAAAGTTTGTCAACATGCTGCATATTTCAAAACAAACAGGATGGCCTAACCACAAGTCCAAACTGAATCACAAATCCCAAACTATCCAAAAAGCTGCCAAAGATATCAAAGATACAAAAGTACAAGAAGCTGTCAAAAGAGATATGCAAATATGCAGAGAAGACATAAAGTGCAGAATTAGACCACATGTGCAAGCAACATAATCCATTTGCATCATTCCCAGAGTTGCCCTTTCAGAAAAGTACAATGCAAACATATTTTAATATTTTGACTGTACCGGAGAGAGAAGAAGAGAGCAAAGAAAGCAGGTTTACAAGGCTTTAGGCATGAAGAGAAATATAAAACAAACTGAACATAGTAGAGATAAAGGAGATATCAGAAAGATATCAAACAGAGATAACCACAACTGTCAAAACCCTCCAGATACAAAACCAAGCATAGTACCTGTTTCAAACCTTAATCCCTGTCAAAACATTTAACAACAAAAACTTGTCAAACCAGTTCAAAAAAGCCACAACCTGTAAACCCTTCAAACCAGATAAACACCAGGCCTGAAACCAAAAACTTATCAAGCTAAAGTCAAGACCACCATCCAAACTGAAGCCAAAGGATAAAAACCTGTAAAACCAGTTACCAACTTCCAGCCAAAGCCTCTAGGTCCTGCATAAGAACCTAAAGCCTAACCATTCAAACCTTTAACCTGTTATTCAAGCATGAGTTCCCAAGGCTATTAACCTGTATGGATAAACCAAAGCATCAAAGATACACCACATAAACAAACAACCAAAAACACCACGAGCCTATAACCTGCAGTTAAACTCAAACTGCAACATAGAAACCAAAAACCAGTAGAAGCCTGCATTAAACCTGCTGAAGCCCCAAAACTGAGGCCACTAAAACATAAACAACCAAAACTAGTTCACCACAACCCAACCTGCTAAGCCTTAGCCATGCCAAAAGCCTCAAAAAACCTACTGAAGCATAAACTCACACAAGGCCACAACCTGTAAACCTTGCAAGTCTCAAGGCCAAAACCAACGTTTCAAAGGACACAACCATCAAAACCCTGTCCAGCCTTAACCATCAAACAACAAACCTGTGTATGCCTAAAAGCCTGAACCACTGTAAACTCCAAGCAAAAAGCATGCCAAACCCACAGACCCCCTCAGAACGGTGTCCATCATTGGGGTAAAAATATACAACATACAAAACTACTCAAAACGCATACTCAGGCAACCAAACCCTCAAGGCCCTCAGAATACTCATCATAGGGCATTTCAACAGGAAATACAGGCATCATTTGATCTCAGCAAGCCAAAGAGGAAGAAGGGACAAAGAAGCATATTCAAGCATACCTTCAGGGCCCTCAGAACTCAGGGAGCTCATCATTGGGCTAGCAAACCAAGCACAAAGGCATCAATCTCAGCATACAACAAACATATTCAAAGGCAACCAATTCAGAAAGTAAGCCAAAGAGTCAGAGAAGAAGAAAAGAAGATATATATTAAGCTTTCAGACAAACATCACAAAGCCTAAAGAAAAGTACAGAAATACCAAGTTCCAGCCAAGTGAACTAGCTCGCATCACATTTTCCTCCACCCAAGCCTCCTACGCGCCTCCCCATCTCCTCCATCGTCTTCCTCAAACAAAAGGTAGTTCTCTTTTCCCCTTCCCTTTCATACCTCAAATACAATAATCAAAACACTTTATCAACAAAAAAAAAACAGTAAATCATAACATGCAAAAAAAGAACGAAACCCTAAACGTGCTAAGCCAAAAGAGGGAACAAAGGGCCATTACCTTTTAGTTGGTTTCACTGAACCAAGGAAGGAAGGAAGGAGCGGTAGCGTTGGTGGATTAGGCGAGGAGACAAGCTCAGAATCCATGGCATGAGAACGGATGAAGAGGAACGAAGTAAAGAGGTGAACGGCGCCTCTGTCTCAACAAAACCCTAAGCGTATTCCAAAATGAAACAACTCGTTTAACCCTAAAACATTCATAAACCTACTTGGGCCTTACCCTTTTTCTGAAATACTTAAGCCCATTGCGTACGTACCCCCTTTTTCCTAACCTCAATCATTTCTGTTTGGGCTAAACAAAGGCTCCTAAGGCCCATTCTATTCTTTGTAGTTAAACACTCTTTTTAGTTAAACACTCTTTATTTTACATAACTTATTTTTTTTTGTTAAATAAACCATTTGTTAATATTAACTTTAATTAACAATATTCTTCTTTTTAATTAGGTTTTTATACATAAATAAATCAAATACATAATTTTCTTTAATTTAACATTTTTCTTTTCTTAAAAAATACTTTGTACATAAATACATAGTTACATAATTTTTCTTTTAAGACAAATACTTTCTTTTCTTTTCAAGATATCATTTTGTACATAATCAATAAAATACATTTCTCTAACATACATAATTTAAATTTTTAACTTTTAATTAAGATATTCTTTGGTATATATTAAACACAAAATATGAAGATACGAATTTATATCAATTGCAAATAATAATTTTCAAACTTAGAACATTTTCTTTTCTTAAATTTTCTTTTTGCACATATTAAAGAAAATACAAGACTACAAAGACTAAATAAATAAACATTTAATTCTTTTCATTTAGGTTAAACAATACTTAATAGTACACATTTAAATTCACATTTCCACACTTGTAAATAAATTACATGCACATATACATTTACACGTACACCTACACAATATACAATACATTTCACATTATACACTTGATACACATACAATTACTATTCTTATACCTTGCTATACATTGTTTACACTTTTATCGCAATTCGATTTGGTTGTAACTTATTGGACACTATATTCCTAAAGTCTCATCCCCATTTGTAAATTTGTACCCCCACTCCCGGATACTATTTGTAATAGCGTAGACTTTAAAATTCTTGCAATTTATCGCTTTCCAATTATACCATGGTTAGACCTAGGGTTTGCATGTACATAAAACCAAACGCTAGATAACCTAATATAAGACAAATACATGAAATCAATACACAATCACACTGGCACCCTCTAGGGTAATCCCACATGTTGCCTTCCAAAATGGGCCATGCTTGCACGTCGAGTTTCTTTGGCAAAACAAATTCAAATGATCATAAGTCCCTCGATGACGCTTTCGAAAGTTGCCTAAATGGAATGATCATAGTCCCTTCAAAGCAAATTGCCAAAGACACTTGGCACCATTGCATTTATGGTCCATACGATGACTCGCGCCCGTCCCGAACAAACATCCTAAACGCAAGATTGTCCATCAAATTCAATGGTGGAACAAAATTGTTAAAGGGGTTGAAAACATAGAGAAAACCTTTGAGTACAATAGGGGTAGACAAAACTCTCAGTTACTTGAGATCAACTTGCAAAAACACTTGCCTTCTTTTCAAAAACCACACTTCATGCACACTTTCAAAACAAACTCTCAAAAACATTTGAAACATCTTTTCGAAAAGATACACACTTTTGTAAAACACTCAAACACGAGTCGAATACATTGGTTGCCTAAGACAAGGCATCTTCTTCAAAAACATTTTCAAAACACACACACACACCACAATTTCAAAGCAATCGAAAATTAAGGCAAGTGATCTAAAAACCAAGTAACTAAGAGCCCATGGATAACCATGGATGAAAAGGGTGCTAACACCTTCCCTTTTCATAATCTACCCCCCGAACCCACGAAATATCTCAAAAGGTTTTTGCTGTGCTTTTTTAACCTTTCCTTTAGGATAAAATAAAAAGTCGGTGGCGACTCTTGCTCAACCGAACAAGTGCGAATACAAACGCAAAACCTCAAGTCAGTTCTCCCACCGTATCACAGAACTAGCGACTATGCTGGGGAGAAACTTAAAAGTGGGGTTACCTTAGAGTTTAGATCACCTTTACATTCTTTCTTTGTTTGCCTTGATTGCTCTATCTTTTGGGTTCTTGTTTGGGTTTGTTGTAAATCCTACACCCGGATTTGGGGCACCTTCTTAGGTAAATAGCAAAAAAAACTGTGAGGGAACTTTGCGGGGTATACCGACATGGTTGAAGCAGTAAGCTATGTTAGTGTGACATATTTGTGAGTACCGGTAACCCTTGAGTTCAGTCAAGGAGAGTACGGGGCCGCTGAGTGATGTCATGAAGCACTAACGAACTCTTAGAACCTTAATTGACCATCTTAGCCTTTTTAGGGGTAGTGAGATGACCGACTTTGGTGCAGTCCGAAGTTGGTAGATACTCGATACTACACTCATTTGAGGGTTGTTTTCTTGGAATATTTTGGTCGCCAGTAAGTGGCTAAACCGAAACAATGAACACAGAAAACAATCCAATGATATTGAGCCCCTTAGAACCCAGTTTCTATTTTAGGGAAGGATGAGCCAACTAACTTCAAGAGGGTACTTACCTAAACCCCATGCAAGCCTAAATCTAAGGACTTGTTTGCTTTGTGTGAATGTGTTTGTCTGTATATACACTCATTTGCTTTTGCATACATATACATAACATCATGACATCATACCATAGCATTTTCAATAACCATTTCAAAGATCTCGAGGGTTCTTTTGATGCAGGGTTACATTGAACCAGACGTCTACCAAGGGGCAAGGGGTTTCTCCTCTAAACAAATTCCGTCAAAGATCAAGTACAACAACTTGAATCAGTGGCTATGACCCACTCGACATGGTGAGCTTGATTCTCGTGGAAAGACATCCACCGATACAAAGTTCTCCAAACAAAGATCAAGTACAACAACTTGAATCAGTGGCTATGACCCACTCGACATGGTGAGCTTGATTCTAGTGGAAAGACATCCACCGGTGCAAAGTTCTCCAATCAAGATCGAAGTTCAACCTCTAACATTTTCTTGTGTTTACCCCAAGAGATCCTTGAAAGCATGCATCCACATATCATGCATTGCATTTTGACAGTCTTTCCTTTTTCAGGTTTCCTTACTCTCCTGCTGTTTATTTCAGTAAGAGATGGCTCTAGAAAGGTCTGTCAAAGACATCCAAGACCAGACTGCTCAGCTGCAGGAGATTTTCCTGAACTTGTCTCTGGGGCAAGAAGAGATGAAAGCTCTCCTCACAAAGGGCTTGGAGAATTCCAACAATGCCAGGAGTGATCAGCTTGCGGAGTTGCAATTTGATCTGACAACATTGAGGATCCAAGTGATGGGACAGTTGGTGGGCCAGATGGCTCTCATCCAAGACCTATCTCAAAGACAAGAGGAACTCAGAGTTCTTGTCCGCCAACTGCTTCCAAACAACCAATTGGGGCAAACATCTGAGGTTGAAGAGCAAGCCACCACTCAACCTCCATCCACTCAAGAAGACAAGGGGAAGGCTCCTTCGCTTGCTTCAGGGTCACAAGCCCATCAACAACCTCGCCAGCGTCAACGGGGTAATCGGCATAAGCCAGAAACGTCGGGAAGACAGTTCACGGAGACTGAGATACCATCATTCTTCATACTGAAGCGCCTGTTGGAGGTCAACCTGCTTACTTTAAGGGATCCTCCTCAGAAGCTCAATATCTCCTCTCCTAACTATCTTCCCGACGCATTTTGTGTTTACCACTCCTACAACCCGGGACACGACACCAACGACTGTTGGGCCTTGAAGAACAAGATTCAAGATCTGATCGACATTGGGGTGCTGGAATTCATGCCAGACGGCGAGATGAAAATCTTCCGTTAAAGGGTTCTCCACCTGAAGTGACGAAGCTCAAGCTGAAATACTTTTGCTTCTTTTTGAATTTTCAAAGTTGTAATTTCTTTTGCTGTCAAACAATTATCTGTTGATGTTAAACTCTGTTTTCATTAATGCATTGCATATGTTTGTCTTGAATTCATCCATTCGTTTCACTACTCTTATGCTCTTCTTTATGATATTTGACTCTTGATAAAAAGCTGTAAGCCTCTAGAGGGAGGATGACGAAACAATACCATGATCTTATACAGTATGCTTTTGAATAGACCTTGCTGATGATGTACAAGTATTTCTTTCAATTCCCAAACACTGGAGTTATAAGGAAGATAATCCCTAGTCAACCCCTTCGAGCCAAAGAAGTAGGAGTTTTCTGTTCTAAACAATCAAAACCTTTGATATAAACCTGGGGCAGGGTAGTATCTCAGTTAATTCAAGAGAAAACGCGCATTGAAGTCGCAAATTCTCAGTTCGTAACACAACGGACGACGTCAAAGAAAAAGAAAAGCATTCCTTTGGAATTAAAAGATAAGGGTGGTTCCCTATCACATAGACAGTCAATCTCTCAAAAGAGAAAAAAGCCCACTAGGCCAAGACTTATAAAGGAGGCTTAAGAAAGCTGGGGCATCCCGCTGACTGTAATCTCGAAAAACGGGAACGGTCAGGCAAAAGTTAGGGATAACAAATCAAAATCAAAATAGTGAGGTCATTACAAAATCCTCAACAACATGAAAAATGTTGAAAGAGAAAAAAGGAGATGATGTCTGTCTCCCCAAATTCAACTGGTGAACCATCACCCAAAAGGTCGTTCCAAACTCAAAACAGAGTGCGACGCACAATTAACTGAGCTTAGGTGAGAAGAACATCACGAAGAGTGGGTGGGTACAAATATACTTTGAGCCTTTATCCTTTGTTTCTTAAACCATGAACCAAGCCACGTTACAACCCTTCAAAAGTCCTAATTGAAGCATGGGTTAGTTCAAAAGCATACTGTTACAAAAGGTATCCTGACTCCTGTAAGGCTTTGCTCTAAATCTTGTGTTGATCTGTCTTATAAAAAGTTTTCTGCTAAAAAATGCATTTTTCAAAACTTCGAGACAAACATAAACTTTGCATTACTTGAATATCACTGTCTGCATTTGGCTTTTTGTTTGACAGCGAAGAAATTCATACAGTGAATGTTCGGAGGAACGAAAACTCTCTCAGTGAGCAAAATCACTTCAAAAGGATGACACTTCCATTGCAAATCTCCTATCAACAAGGGGCATGACATAGCGCCATCCAGTTAACCTGGGGCAGTCCAGTCAAGGTCCAACAGATCTTCCAAAGTTCAGTTAACCTGGGGCAGTCCAGTCAAGATTTCAAGAAATCTCTCAATATGCAGAGTAATCTGATTCAAGACTCCTTCATCACCACTTGGGGCATTCAAATGTCAAAAGTGTTCAACAAATCAACTATCACAATTCCAGACTCGATTCCTGTATCTAGCCAGGGCACGTCTAAAGAGTTTGAAGATTCGATTCCTGTATCCAGCCAGGGCATATCTGTAGACAACTATTTCCAGACTCGATTCCTATATCTAGCCAGGGCACGTCTGAAGAGTTTGAAGATTCGATTCCTGTATCCAGCCAGGGCATATCTGTTGATGACTATTTCCAGACTCGATTCCTGTATCTAGCCAGGGCACGTCTGAAGAGTTTGAAGATTCGATTCCTGTATCCAACCAGGGCATATCTGTTGACGACTATTTCCAGACTCGATTCCTGTATCTAGCCAGGGCACGTCTGAAGAGTTTCCAGATTCGATTCCTGTATCCAGCCAGGGCATATCTGTTGACGACTATTTCCAGACTCGATTCTTGTATCTAGCCAGGGCACGTCTGAAGAGTTTGAAGATTCGATTCCTGTATCCAGCCAGGACATATCTGTTGACGACTATTTCCAGACTCGATTCCTGTATCTAGCCAGGGCACGTCTGAAGAGTTTGAAGATTCGATTCCTGTATCCAGCCAAGGCATATCTGTTGACGACTATTTCCAGACTCGATTCCTGTATCTAGCCAGGGCACGTCTGAAGAGTTTCCAGATTCGATTCCTGTATCCAGCCAGGGCATATCTGATGATGACTATTTCCAGACTCGATTCTTGTATCTAGCCAGGGCACGTCTGAAGAGTTTGAAGATTTGATTTTTGTATCCAGCCAGGGCATATCTATTGACGACTAGTTCCAGATCAACACCTGTAACAAGCCAGGAAAATATCTGTGGACGACTGATTGTGGATCAACACCTGTAACAAGCCAGGAAATTATCTACATCACCACTTGGGGCATTCGAATGTCAAAAGATTTCAAAAATCCGATGCATTTTTACACGGACTCATCGTCAGGAAGCCCTACACCGGTTCCCTTTCAACCCCCGGTGCAGTTTTACACGGACTCATCATCAGGAAATCCTACACAGATCTCCTCAAAACAGGAAGACCCCAGTAGTTTGGCATACAACCCAAGCTTCTGATTTCCCCAATAGCGGTCCCAAGACTTCTCATTTTTCAACAATCAGAGATTCTTGCCCTCCACAGCAGCAGCCAAGAATTATTCTCCCCAACAGCAGTCAAGATTCTTTTATCTTCAGCCATCCAGGATTCATTTATCCTCAGCAAGATAACTTATCAGCTTACATGCGCATTCATCACATTCATGTCATAAACATTGATGTCACATACATTGCATCATGCATCATAACATTGTATACGACTAACCATTTACCTTTTCAGGTAAGATCAGTCGACAGACACAAATCATCTTCCGAGATTCATCCAGAAATAGTTCAGATGTGACCCGGACACGGCGACATTCTGATACTTATTCCAGATTCATTCAGATGCAGTTTTACACGAACGCATCATCAGGAAACCCTACACCGGTTCCTCTTCAAGACTTCTGAAAACAGCTCACGGGATCTCCATTAACGGATGTTAACCTATCACTTGTTCAGACTCTTCTCAACTTTTGAAAACAGTTTACGGATTCTTCCCAACAACGGATGTTGCTCTATTGCTTATTCAACCTCGAGACTTTTGAAAACAGTTTACGGATTCTTCCCAACAACGGATGTTAATCTATTGCTTATTCAATCTCAACTCCTGAAAACAGTTCACGGATTCTCCGGACACGGATGTCAATCTATTGCTTATTCAGACCCCCAGTTCAGAGATATTCCAAAATATAGAGGCCTTTCTGATACTCGTCCGCTCACCATTGACATACAGTTCAACATCACCAAATGGCATCTTTAAGCCCATTCTCAGATGGCATCTCTAAGCCCATCCCCCGACAAGATTCTATCACATCAGATGGCATCTTTAAGCCCATCACCAAATGGCATCTTTAAGCCCATTCACCTCTACCATCACATCGCCGAGTGCAAATTTTAGGGCACTCTAGTGTCCAATCTTCTTTTACCTTCAAGTCGCGAAAGGCAAACTTGCCAATATAACTCTTCAGGTTCAAGAAGATTGAACAGGGGCAACTGTGTTACCCCAAAATTTGCCCTCGCATTTTTTCCACAAGAAATCACAGCTTCAGGCTTTTCATGATTTTTCAAACTGGCTCAAGAATCGGTCAAACAGACTTTTCTCGTCAGTCAGACACAATTAGGGTTTTACTGATTTTCAGGGCTCTAGAATGTTTCAAACAGTTGGTTTAGGGTTTTGGTTGATTTTGGCTCAACTTTGATCAGGCGAACGTTCTTTGGCATTTATTCAGGAATTAGGGTTTTTTGTGCGCGCGTTCTCAGAAAGATTTAAATTCTACAGCACTTTTCAAGTTATGCTGAGATATGGATTGAAACATTTGGATTGAGTTCGCATTGTGTGATTAAATCAGTGAAAGGATACATTCAGTTTGAATTTGCAGTGCTTGGTAAAAATCAGTAAAAAGGGGAATGCGTCTGATCAGTTGTTGTGATTAACTATTGTTTTGCTTTGGATGTTGGAAATGCCAGGTTTAACTGATCAAATGCTGAAGCATTGTTTATTTAATTATTTATTATTCTAAGATTAAATGATTGGAATTTATTTTCAATTATTATAATTAAAGAATTATAAATAATAAAACGAACAATTAAAAAGGAGGAAAAAGAATTAATTGGATAAAGAAACTTTTATTGATTTTTAAATTAATTGTACAATTGTTTTGTTGTTTACAACAATGATTTTACATTTATTTAAATTTAAATAAAAAAAACTATCCTAAACATTTTTCTAATCTTCAATTCTTCATCTGCTATCCCTTGCTCCAGTGTTCCATGGAATTTTATCTGCGAAACAAAAGAGAAAGAAAAGTCAAATAGCAGATAAATAAATAAGAGAGACAGATAAAAATAAAGTTCATCATTAAGGGAAACTGACTGGGATCAGTTAGCCCTCTCTGCAAATCACGGGATTTCTCCCGGTTCACAAAGAGGGATGAATATTTGTTTACTAACTTGGAATGCACAAAGTGAAAAAAATGCAAAGTTTGTCAACATGCTGCATATTTCAAAACAAACAGGATGGCCTAACCACAAGTCCAAACTGAATCACAAATCCCAAACTATCCAAAAAGCTGCCAAAGATATCAAAGATACAAAAGTACAAGAAGCTGTCAAAAGAGATATGCAAATATGCAGAGAAGACATAAAGTGCAGAATTAGACCACATGTGCAAGCAACATAATCCATTTGCATCATTTCCCAGAGTTGCCCTTTCAGAAAAGTACAATGCAAACATATTTTAATATTTTGACTGTACTGGAGAGAGAAGAAGAGAGCAAAGAAAGCATGTTTACAAGGCTTTAGGCATGAAGAGAAATATAAAACAAACTGAACACAATAGATATAAAGGAGATATCAGAAAGATATCAAACAGAGATAACCACAACTGTCAAAACCCTCCAGATACAAAACCAAGCATAGTACCTATTTCAAACCTTAATGCCTGTCAAAACATTTAACAACAAAAACTTGTCAAACCAGTTCAAAAAAGTCACAACCTGTAAACCCTTCAAACCAGATAAACACCAGGCCTGAAACCAAAAACTTATCAAGCCAAAGTCAAGACCACCATCCAAACTGAAGCCAAAGGATAAAAACCTGTAAAACCAGTTACCAACTTCCAGCCAAAGCCTCTAGGTCCTGCATAAGAACCTAAAGCCTAACCATTCAAACCTTTAACCTGTTATTCAAGCATGAGTTCCCAAGGCCATTAACCTGTATGGCTAAACCAAAGCATAAAAGATACACCACATAAACAAACAACCAAAAACACCACGAGCCTATAACCTGCAGTTAAACTCAAACTGCAACATAGAAACCAAAAACCAGTAGAAGCCTGCATTAAACCTGCTGAAGCCCCAAAACTGAGGCCACTAAAACATAAACAACCAAAACTAGTTCACCACAACCCAACCTGCTAAGCCTTAGCCATGCCAAAAGCCTCAAAAAACCTACTGAAGCATAAACTCACACAAGGCCACAACCTGTAAACCTTGCAAGTCTCAAGGCCAAAACCAACGTTTCAAAGGCCACAACCATCAAAACCCTGTCCAGCCTTAACCATCAAACAACAACCCTGTGTATGCCTAAAAGCCTGAACCACTGTAAACTCCAAACAAAAAGCATGCCAAACCCACAGACCCCCTCAGAACGGTGTCCATCATTGGGGTAAAAATATACAACATACAAAACTACTCAAAACGCATACTCAGGCAACCAAACCCTCAAGGCCCTCAGAATACTCATCATAGGGCATTTCAACAGGCAACACAGGCATCATTCAATTTCAGCAAGCCAAAGAGGAAGAAGGGACAAAGAAGCATATTTAAGCATACCTTCAGGGCCCTCAGAACTCAGGGAGCTCATCATTGGGCTAGCAAACCAAGCACAAAGGCATCAATCTCAGCATACAACAAACATATTCAAAGGCAACCAATTCAGAAAGTAAGCCAAAGAGTCAGAGAAGAAGAAAAGAAGATATATATTAAGCTTTTAGACAAATGTGATCGGTGGATCTGGAACTGACTGTTTAACGCTGGTTCGCGAAATGTCGCGGAAGCAAGAGTCGCCACCGTCTTTTATTTTCTCCAAATGGAAAGGACAAAAGCACAGAAAAATTCCTTAAAGAGATTGCTCTCGGTTCGGGAGGTAGGTTATAGAAAGGGAAGGTGTTAGCACCCTTTCTATCCATGGTTATCCATGGGCTCTTAGATACTTGCTCAATGTGTTTTCAAAATTGTTTTGTGTGCTTTTCAATGTGGGTTTAAAAAAGTTTCTTTGAAAAATTTCAGATCGACTCGTACGTCAGAGTGTTTGAAAAGTTTGCTTTGAAAGCTTTTGAAAAGTGTCAGTGTGAAAAGAGTTTTGTTTTGTTGGAAATTAGAGCAAGTATCCTTGAGAACCTACCTACCCTAAGGAATTCGTCTGTGTAGATGTCCTTAAAAGTAGTGCCATCCCACCATTGAGAGGTAGGTAGCACCACCGTTGGAGGTGTTCGGGTCAATTCGATTAAGGGACGTGGTGATCACCAGAGCAATGGGAAGACACCTTAGAAGCTACCCTCATGCCAGGTTCCCGGATCATGAGGACTTACTAAGACATCCTCTACTCGACGATCACCTTTCGAGGCAACAGTGAGGCGTACCCTAGGGGTGGTGTGTGCGAATTGTGTGTCATTTTCAGTTATTTGTCTTGTCATGTTTGTCGTGTTCTATGCTTGATTTTAATTTGTCCATTCATTCTTGCATGCATATTTAACAGTTATAAGTTGCGAGGAAATAAAGCTAGACTATTACAAATGGCGCGGGTCCACATCGCCAAAATTAAACCGGACCCGATTTAGCGAAAAAATAAATAATGCGAAGAAATAAAGTGCGAAAAGTAAATTACATGGCTTAGGGACAATTACATAATTATAATTAAACGACATAAGATAAATGCGCAAATTAAATAATTAAAACGAAACTAGGGCGTTGGACCCTTTTTGCAAACAATTAAAATTAATGATGAATTACAAATTAAATGATTAAATGTTTTTGGTATTTTGTGTTTTTTAGATTTAATGAAAAAAAGGAAGTTAATTGAAATTAAATTAGACGGCAAACCCTAATTCTAATATTTTTTATTTATTATGAAAGAATTAAAATATGATCTAAATTAAACCTAATTCATTTATGTACAATTTAAATAGGAAAATAAATAAATAAATAATAATTATTATTGTGGAAAAAGGGAAACAAAAAGAATTAACAATTAAAACCTAAATTCTACATTTTTGGATTTTTATTAAAAAAGGAATTAAAATTAAAACCTAATTACACTACATAATTTACATTCTAATTTATTTATGAAAATAATTATAATAAAAAAAATATATTTTTATTTGGGCATTTTTTATTTTTATGATGTTTTTTTGTATTTTTATAAAAGAGAGAAAATTAATTAATTAAAGCAATAAAAATAAATAATACAATAATTAAAATAATAAAAGAAAAAGAAAAGCAAACCAAAGTGGGGTGTTGCCCCAGATTAGGAGGTAAGGCCTGGTAATTTAAGGCCCATTAAGCTTGATTTCGCTGACTTTCCTTGATCTTGTATGGCATGTTGACCAGCCTCCATAGTATGCCTTTAATCTGACCCTTTGATTAAATCTCCAGGACACGTGGGCGATGAATATTGAGTGTGTATGGTGAACTTCTATAGTAGCGCTGCATATGAACAATTATTGAAAAATAATATGGGATTTTGCCAGACCTGGGACTTGAACCCAGGTCTTGAGGATTACTCATGTCACATGTTACCAACTGCGCTGCTGTATTTCATTTAACATATAATAAACGATAAATAATATAATAAGAACACGTGAGCGCTTTTGGAAATTCGCGCGAAATTCAAAAGATCCAATCACATTCAGACACGACTCCTTCTTCTTCGTTTTCCTGAAACATGAAACACATGGGCAACGGTTTTGGGGCGTGGTTTTAGAGGGTTTATGAGAAAATAGCGATTAGAAATATATGAAACATAAATTCATCGCGAGGGTTCAGACATCATCGTCTGGAGGTGCTGAATCCAACCCTGGCCATCTTGAGCCCTAATTTTACTTGGTTGTGAAACCCCCAATCTGGGAAACCTGTAACCCTAGTATGTGACAATGGCGAATTCGCATATGTGGCTCAAAAACACAATCAAACGTATCAGTTAGTTCAGAAACATCAATATAAACATGAATCCATGAAAAAAAATGCAAAATAATGCTTAATTCATGCTATGCGATTTCAAAATTTTCTTGGTACAGTTGGACTTAAGGGTACCAATTCAATGAGTTTTTGTTGATGTTGATGATTGGGAAAGGTCCAAGGATATCTCAGGATGCTAATGGGATCAAGATTGAAGCTTGGAACGACCTAAAACCTTGATTTCAGTATTTGAGTTTTATGAGAATTTTTCAATATGCAAAAGCTTGTTTATGCGCAGCTTCCAGTCTTCTTGGCATTAGGTCTTGTTCTTGTATATGTAAGGAACGATTTAGGTCAAAAACATTGAACAAAATCCATGGCCATAATGATTTTTGAGGATTTGATTTCACAAGATCTTCTTTGAATCTTTTTTCATGGTTTTTGGTTCAATCATGATCCAATCACACCAAAACTTGCCATAATCAATTAAGCACGAAATATTGACATTATAATGTGCATAAAAAGATTTTTTTGGTTAGGTTTGATATTTTTCATATATTAAAATCATTTAAATGAATATAAATTAATATTAATTCAAATAAATAATTAAAAAATATGAGAATGCTTCCCTTTGGGCCTAGTGGTCGTGCATAGGCTTGGCATGAAGAATCTTGGAAGAAAAATAGGCCCATTTGCATTTTTAGGCCTTTTGCATCAATGTTGACTTTCAAAAATTTCCAAAAATTTCCCAACTTCCACAAGGCATAACTTGGTCAATTTTTAAGCTTTTCACATGTTCTTGGACATTTTGGAAAGGTCTTTGAGTCCTTTAACCAATGCCTTTGGTCCCATGTCATTTTGATTTACCAATCTCAAGTTATGGCCTTTGACTTAAAGTCACTTTTTGTTGACTTTTGAAAATGACCTATAATGTTGAAATTGATAACTTTTTGTGAGAGCATTTCTTGGACTTGGAACATGAAGATGAATTGTAGGAAATGTCTTTCTCTTCAAAATGAGCCTTGGATGGAATTTTTCTGATAATCCATGTGAAAGTTATGCCCTGGTCAATTTCAGTTGACTTTTTCAGCTGTCCAAATATAGCAACTTTTGCATCTTTGATGATTCCTGAGCCAAATTTTGAGAATCATGATCAAGCATTGATAAAATGATGTTTGTGGCTTCAAAATGATATGTTGACCAAAAATTTGAACTTTTGACTGTCAAATGACCATTTTGCCCCTACAGTTGACTGTAGTGCAATCTAGGGTTTTGACTGTGCAATTTTGAGCTGAATGCCCTGAAACTTGATATGAGGATACTTGACCCTCTTTGTAGGCATATGAGACTTGGTTGGGCCTTTGAAAAGTTCATTTGCTTGACCAGAACTCCAACCCTAGTTTTGACTATATAGGAGACAGTTGAGCTGCACAACCCTTGGGGCATTTTGTGACCTTGACTTTGACAATTCTTGATGAATATGGGAGGGCAAATTTTGGGGTACAACAGTTGCCCCTGTTCAATCTTCTTAGACCTGAGGATGCAGATTGGCTGACGTGCCTTTCGTAATCCGAGGGTAGAAGATGATTGGACACTAGAGTGCCCAGAAATTTGCGCTCACATAGTAGCAGTGATGATGAGGGAATGGGCTTATAGATGCCATTTGGGGATTGTTGAATAGGATGATGGGCTTATAGATGCCATCTGGATGTTGATCGCGTAAGAGATTCCTTAGCGAGAACCTGCATACCTGCAAAACAGAAAAATGAGTACCTGACACGTCGCAGGAGCTGATTTTAGATGCTTGATATAGATATGTCCTGACTGGTTACAGGAGCTGGGTCTGGAGCTTCAAACGCTGATGAATGAACCAGGGATGGTTACTGCCTTAGCATTGATGGTAAGAGAATCCTGAATGATTTCAACCTCAACAACGCTCATTGAGAAAATCTTGGTGAGAATTACCATCTTCGTAGTGTCAGGAAGAGAACCGAAGGACATTATAATCTCGAAGGGAGTCACCTTACTCACCGTTGGAGAGGGAACTATAGGAAATTATAATCTGAAAGGAAATATCACCTTACGCTCATGCCGGAGAGGGAAACATCTGAAGAAGGAATTACCACCTCACACGCCGTTGGAGAGGGGACCATAAGAGAATATCACCTCACGCTCTTGCCGGAGAGGGAAACATCTGAAGAAGGAATTACCACCTCACACGCCGCTGGAGAGGGGACCATAATAGAATATCACCTCACGCTCATGCCGGAGAGGGGAACATCTGAAGAAGGAATTACCACCTCACACGCCGTTGGAGAGGGGACCATAATAGAATATCACCTCACGCTCATGCCGGAGAGGGGAACATCTGAAGAAGGAATTACCACCTCACACGCCGTTGGAGAGGGGACCATAATAGAATATCACCTCACGCTCATGCCGGAGAGGGGAACATCTGAAGAAGGAATTACCACCTCACACGCCGTTGGAGAGGGGACCATAATAGAATATCACCTCACGCTCATGCCGGAGAGGGGAACATCTGAAGAAGGAATTACCACCTCACACGCCGTTGGAGAGGGGACCATAATAGAATATCACCTCACGCTCATGCCGGAGAGGGGAACATCTGAAGAAGGAATTACCACCTCACACGCCGTTGGAGAGGGGACCATAATAGAATATCACCTCACGCTCATGCCGGAGAGGGGAACATCTGAAGAAGGAATTACCACCTCACACGCCGTTGGAGAGGGGACCATAAGAGAATATCACCTCACGCTCATGCCGGAGAGGGGAACATCTGAAGAAGGAATTACCACCTCACACGCCGTTGGAGAGGGGACCATAAGAGAACTTCTACTGAGTCTTTATCAGAAAAATCTGTTTGGAGTCGATTTAACTGGACTAGAGAAGTCTTTGAAATATGTTTGAGAATTTCAACTGCATCTTTCCTGAAAGGTAGAAGTCAATTATATGCGATGCATGATATGGATCAAGCAAACATGGATACGATTTATATGATATGATGTGTACATGCATGCTATAATGATGTATGTGATGATTCATGTATGTTTTCGTCTAGGAAAATAAATCCTTGACAGGTGCCGGGAAGTCATATCCTGGGCTGATGTTGAGGAAGAGATTTTGCTTCCGCTGTGGATGATTGTTGCAAGAATACCGGTAGGAGAAGATAACTCCGTTGAGGAATAAACTTGGCAAATGAAATAATTCTGCGGGAGAAAAGATACTCTAGCGATCATGCTGGGGAGTGCTACTCTGTGGGGATAGCGATGCTTTGCTGAGTTGATGAAGATAACTCCGCTGGGGATACCGTTGTTGTCGGAAGTGTTGATAGACTTCGCTGGGGGTAGGAAGATATTTTGCTGAGGACGCTCTTTCCGTGGCTTTTGGCTGAGGATAACCCAGTTATATCCTGTTAAGGAAATAACTCTTTGAATAAAGCCGGGAGACGCGTTCGTGCTCTGCGAGGGATAAGCTTCCAGAATCTACTGGGGATAAGCTTGCTGCTTGGGGAGATATGAATTCCAACTTTCCTGGGGAACTGGATTGGATTCTCTGGGGAAGCTTTGATATGTTGGGATGTTCTTCAGCGGAACCTACCCTGATGCCTTGGAGGATAGAACAATCAGACTGCTCAGACCAACTTTATTGCCCCTGCTTTTGTGGAAGAAGATACTGGTGGAGTCTTGATAACTGCCTTTTGACAAACCTTCTTCTGATAGGCAAGTGACGAGGTGCCGGGACATAGTCGTACGCTTTTGATCCCTAACTTTTGCCTGGACCGCCCTTTCGGGTTTTCAGTCCACCGGGATACCCATTTTTGTCCAAGCCGCCTTTTCAGGTTTTCGACTTGTCGGGAGTACAATTTTTTTCATTTCATCCCTTATTTTTGCCCGAACCCTTTTGGTTCGCCGGGAAGCCCTTGTTTTTGCCTAGGTGTGTCAACCTAGCGGGTCTTTGATTTTGCGTAGTATCTTTTCGACTATGTCCGTGCTTTCAGAATGTAGGGAGTTGCCCCTGTTATAAGTGCTTTGTCATGCCACCAGAAGGTGTTTGATCAGGTCAGATTCGTTGTTGGAGTGCTCCAAGTGACTTAGGCAGAGATTTGCCCCAGGCTGGTTGGCCTTTTGAGAGATTCTCTGGATCTTGACTTAACTGCCCCAGATGATGGACAATAGTCATGCCGTGCCCCTTGATTGGAAGTACTTTTGTTCATTAGGCATTCATCGTGCGAAGTTCCCTGCTGTTCAAACAAAAGGTCATATGCAAACAAGGTTATGTTAAAAATGCCGAGCTTATGTCTGTCTTGAAGATTTTGAAAATGCATTCTTTTTCATAAAACAAGTTAATGTTTGTAAAACGTGATGTCAACTCGTTATTTTACCGTAGGCCTTCAGGAGTCAGGATACCTTCGTAACAATATGCTTTTGAACTAACCCATGCTTCAGCTAGGACTTTTAAGGGTTATATCGTGGCCTGGTTCACGGTTTAAGAAACAAAGGATAAAGGCTCAAATTATTTGTACCCACCCACTCTTCGTGATGTTCTCCAGACCTAAACTCAGTTGATCATGCGTTAGACCTTGCTTGAGTCTTTGCTTTGATGTTCCAATAATGGTTCAGATGTTGATAACTTGTTTTGAATAGGCAGTCATTCCCTTTTTTGTTGAGGGTTTGTATGACCTCTTTCTTTTTGATTTTGTTATCCCTGTTTTTTTTTTGCCTGAACTGTTTCCTTTTTGGAATTACAGTCAGCGGGATGCCCCAGTTTCATAAGTCCCCTTTTGTAGGTTTAGACTTTTGGGCTTTTCGTTTATGAATTTTGATGATGACTGCCTATCCTTTTGATTGTGTTGAACCATCACTGTCTTTGTTCGTTTTGTAAAGATCTCTTCGGTGTCATTCGTCATGCACTTGGACCAACTGAGAGACTACCCTGCCCCAGGTTATGATTAAGGGTTTTGATTTTCGAAAATAAAAACTCCTACTTCTTTGGCTCTGATGGGTTGACGAGGGATTATCATCCTTATAACTCCAGTGTTTAGGAATTGAAACAATGCCTGTACCTCATCAGCGGGGTCTGTTCAAAAGCATACTGTAAAGATCGTGGTATCGTTTTCGTCATCCTCCCTCAAGAGGCTCAGAATTATTAACCAAGAGTTGACATCAAGAAAAATATGAAAGCAATTTGTAATATAGTGAATACGAAATAATTACTTCAAAACAGACATGTGCAATGCATTAATGAAATAACAATGTTTGATATGAATAAAATGTTTAAACAATCAAAGAAAAATACAACTTGAACATTCGAATGAACAAAAGTTTCTTAGTTTGAACTAGCTATCTCAGATGGAGAATTCTCAGCGGAAGATTTTCATCTCGCCATCCGGCATGAACTCTATCACCCCTTCGTCAATCAAATCTTGGATTTTGTTCTTCAAGGTCCAACAGTCGTCTGTAGCATGCCCCGGGCTGTCTGAATGATAAGCGCAGTGGGTGTCGGGGTTATACCTCGAAGCTGTCCTGTTGGGATTTTTGGGAGGGTCCTTTAGAGTGATCAGATTGACCTCCAGCAAGCGCTTCAGTATAAAGGATGAGGGTATATCAGTCTCCGAGAAATGTCTTCCGGGCGCATTTCGTTTACGTTGACTACCCCGTTGAGGCTGGGCTCGTGACCCTGAAGCAAGCTGAGGAGATTTTCCTTTGTCTTCTTGCCCTGCATGTGGTTGAATGATGGCTGGAGCTTCCACCTTGGCTGTTTGCCCTACTGGATTGTTTTGAAGCAGCTTGGTGACGAGGACCCGGAGCTCTTCTTGTTTTTGAGCTAAGTCCTGAATGAGAGTCATTTGGCCCACCAACTGCCCCATCATTTGGATCTTCATGGTTGCCAACTCAATTTGTAGCCCTTCCAGCTGATCGTTCCTGATGCCCCCTGCGTTCCCTAAGGTCAAGTTCCTGGTGAGGAGAGTCTTTATTTCTTCTTGCCCCTGGGATAGGTTCAAGAACATTTCTCGCAGTTGGGCGTTCTGAGTACGAAGATCTTGGTTGTCTGGTTGGAAGGCCATTGCTGAAATAAACAGCGAGAAAGGTAAGTGACCTGCAACAAAGATACCTGCTATGCAATGATGTGTATGATATGCATGCAATGTTTTCAAGGATCTCGCGGGGTAAACAAAGAACTTGTTAGAATTTGAATCCGGTAGCTTGATTGAAGGAACTTCATGTTGCTGAGAGTCCTTCTTCAAGAGTCAAAGGCTCACCATATCCAGTGGGTCATAGCCCCTGACAACTTTGGCTAGAGGAAAATAAATCCTCTTTGCCCCTTGCTAGATGTTTGATTCATCATGACCTACATCACAGACCCTTGAGATCCTTGAAATGGGTTAGTCCTTATGCAGGATGTATGCAATGGTATGATGTTATGCTATGCATGGGGGTAATGTAAGTAACCCTGTTATGAGCCCTTATTAAGGACTATAAACCGAAACCTGCAAGAAACTTGATAAACTTGTTATGAGTCCTGATTAAGGACTATAAACAGGACCTGCAAGTAGTTAGTACACCCTGTTATAAGTCCCAATTAAGGACTATGAACAAAACCTGCAAGACATCAAGGGTCAGATAACAAGCATGCAAGTAGTCAAGTACGAAGGCACACAAGTCACACAAGAGAAGCCCTTAGAGTTTAGGCCAGCATGGGGTCTGGGTATTACCCTCTTGAAGTTGGTGGGCTCAACCTGTTCTATCAGAAGTAACCGGGTTCTAAGGGTCCCAATATCACGGGATTGCTTTCATTGTTCATCGTTTCGATTTAGCCACTGAACTGGCGACCGAAATATTCCAGGAAAGCAACCCTCCATTGAGTGTAGTATCGAGTATCAACCAACCTCGGACTGCACCAAAGTCAGTTATCTCACTACCCTAAAGAGGCCAAGATAGTTCAATTAAGGTTCCTAAGGTCTGTTGATGCTTCATGACACCACGCGGAGGCCCCGTACTCTCCTTGACTGAACTCAAGGGTTACCGGTACACACCAAAGTGCCACATCAACGTAGCAGACTGTTTCAACCATGTCGGTATACCCCGCACAGTTCCCTCACAACCTTGTTGCTATTTTCTAAGAAGGTATCCCCCAGATCCGGGTTAGGATCTATAGAACTCCCAAGCAACCCACAATTTAAAGCACACAAAGTAATACAATTGAAAACATAGTTATAAGCTAGCCCTAAGGTACACCTCACTTTAGAGTATCCCCAGCAGAGTCGCCAGTTCTGTGATCGGTGGATCTGGAACTGACTGTTTAATGCTGGTTCGCGAAATGTCGCGGAAGCAAGAGTCGCCACCGTCTTTTATTTTCTCCAAATGGAAAGGACAAAAGCACAGAAAAATTCCTTAAAGAGATTGCTCTCGGTTCGGGAGGTAGGTTATAGAAAGGGAAGGTGTTAGCACCCTTTCTATCCATGGTTATCCATGGGCTCTTAGATACTTGCTCAATGTGTTTTCAAAATTGTTTTGTGTGCTTTTCAATGTGGGTTTAAAAAAGTTTCTTTGAAAAATTTCAGATCGACTCGTACGTCAGAGTGTTTGAAAAGTTTGCTTTGAAAGCTTTTGAAAAGTGTCAGTGTGAAAAGAGTTTTGTTTTGTTGGAAATTAGAGCAAGTATCCTTGAGAACCTACCTACCCTAAGGAATTCGTCTGTGTAGATGTCCTTAAAAGTAGTGCCATCCCACCATTGAGAGGTAGGTAGCACCACCGTTGGAGGTGTTCGGGTCAATTCGATTAAGGGACGTGGTGATCACCAGAGCAATGGGAAGACACCTTAGAAGCTACCCTCATGCCAGGTTCCCGGATCATGAGGACTTACTAAGACATCCTCTACTCGACGATCACCTTTCGAGGCAACAGTGAGGCGTACCCTAGGGGTGGTGTGTGCGAATTGTGTGTCATTTTCAGTTATTTGTCTTGTCATGTTTGTCGTGTTCTACGCTTGATTTTAATTTGTCCATTCATTCTTGCATGCATATTTAACAGTTATAAGTTGCGAGGAAATAAAGCTAGACTATTACAAATGGCGCGGGTCCACATCGCCAAAATTAAACCGGACCCGATTTAGCGAAAAAATAAATAATGCGAAGAAATAAAGTGCGAAAAGTAAATTACATGGCTTAGGGACAATTACATAATTATAATTAAACGACATAAGATAAATGCGCAAATTAAATAATTAAAACGAAACTAGGGCGTTGGACCCTTTTTGCAAACAATTAAAATTAATGATGAATTACAAATTAAATGATTAAATGTTTTTGGTATTTTGTGTTTTTTAGATTTAATGAAAAAAAGGAAGTTAATTGAAATTAAATTAGACGGCAAACCCTAATTCTAATATTTTTTATTTATTATGAAAGAATTAAAATATGATCTAAATTAAACCTAATTCATTTATGTACAATTTAAATAGGAAAATAAATAAATAAATAATAATTATTATTGTGGAAAAAGGGAAACAAAAAGAATTAACAATTAAAACCTAAATTCTACATTTTTGGATTTTTATTAAAAAAGGAATTAAAATTAAAACCTAATTACACTACATAATTTACATTCTAATTTATTTATGAAAATAATTATAATAAAAAAAATATATTTTTATTTGGGCATTTTTTATTTTTATGATGTTTTTTTGTATTTTTATAAAAGAGAGAAAATTAATTAATTAAAGCAATAAAAATAAATAATACAATAATTAAAATAATAAAAGAAAAAGAAAAGCAAACCAAAGTGGGGTGTTGCCCCAGATTAGGAGGTAAGGCCTGGTAATTTAAGGCCCATTAAGCTTGATTTCGCTGACTTTCCTTGATCTTGTATGGCATGTTGACCAGCCTCCATAGTATGCCTTTAATCTGACCCTTTGATTAAATCTCCAGGACACGTGGGCGATGAATATTGAGTGTGTATGGTGAACTTCTATAGTAGCGCTGCATATGAACAATTATTGAAAAATAATATGGGATTTTGCCAGACCTGGGACTTGAACCCAGGTCTTGAGGATTACTCATGTCACATGTTACCAACTGCGCTGCTGTATTTCATTTAACATATAATAAACGATAAATAATATAATAAGAACACGTGAGCGCTTTTGGAAATTCGCGCGAAATTCAAAAGATCCAATCACATTCAGACACGACTCCTTCTTCTTCGTTTTCCTGAAACATGAAACACATGGGCAACGGTTTTGGGGCGTGGTTTTAGAGGGTTTATGAGAAAATAGCGATTAGAAATATATGAAACATAAATTCATCGCGAGGGTTCAGACATCATCGTCTGGAGGTGCTGAATCCAACCCTGGCCATCTTGAGCCCTAATTTTACTTGGTTGTGAAACCCCCAATCTGGGAAACCTGTAACCCTAGTATGTGACAATGGCGAATTCGCATATGTGGCTCAAAAACACAATCAAACGTATCAGTTAGTTCAGAAACATCAATATAAACATGAATCCATGAAAAAAAATGCAAAATAATGCTTAATTCATGCTATGCGATTTCAAAATTTTCTTGGTACAGTTGGACTTAAGGGTACCAATTCAATGAGTTTTTGTTGATGTTGATGATTGGGAAAGGTCCAAGGATATCTCAGGATGCTAATGGGATCAAGATTGAAGCTTGGAACGACCTAAAACCTTGATTTCAGTATTTGAGTTTTATGAGAATTTTTCAATATGCAAAAGCTTGTTTATGCGCAGCTTCCAGTCTTCTTGGCATTAGGTCTTGTTCTTGTATATGTAAGGAACGATTTAGGTCAAAAACATTGAACAAAATCCATGGCCATAATGATTTTTGAGGATTTGATTTCACAAGATCTTCTTTGAATCTTTTTTCATGGTTTTTGGTTCAATCATGATCCAATCACACCAAAACTTGCCATAATCAATTAAGCACGAAATATTGACATTATAATGTGCATAAAAAGATTTTTTTGGTTAGGTTTGATATTTTTCATATATTAAAATCATTTAAATGAATATAAATTAATATTAATTCAAATAAATAATTAAAAAATATGAGAATGCTTCCCTTTGGGCCTAGTGGTCGTGCATAGGCTTGGCATGAAGAATCTTGGAAGAAAAATAGGCCCATTTGCATTTTTAGGCCTTTTGCATCAATGTTGACTTTCAAAAATTTCCAAAAATTTCCCAACTTCCACAAGGCATAACTTGGTCAATTTTTAAGCTTTTCACATGTTCTTGGACATTTTGGAAAGGTCTTTGAGTCCTTTAACCAATGCCTTTGGTCCCATGTCATTTTGATTTACCAATCTCAAGTTATGGCCTTTGACTTAAAGTCACTTTTTGTTGACTTTTGAAAATGACCTATAATGTTGAAATTGATAACTTTTTGTGAGAGCATTTCTTGGACTTGGAACATGAAGATGAATTGTAGGAAATGTCTTTCTCTTCAAAATGAGCCTTGGATGGAATTTTTCTGATAATCCATGTGAAAGTTATGCCCTGGTCAATTTCAGTTGACTTTTTCAGCTGTCCAAATATAGCAACTTTTGCATCTTTGATGATTCCTGAGCCAAATTTTGAGAATCATGATCAAGCATTGATAAAATGATGTTTGTGGCTTCAAAATGATATGTTGACCAAAAATTTGAACTTTTGACTGTCAAATGACCATTTTGCCCCTACAGTTGACTGTAGTGCAATCTAGGGTTTTGACTGTGCAATTTTGAGCTGAATGCCCTGAAACTTGATATGAGGATACTTGACCCTCTTTGTAGGCATATGAGACTTGATTGGGCCTTTGAAAAGTTCATTTGCTTGACCAGAACTCCAACCCTAGTTTTGACTATATAGGAGACAGTTGAGCTGCACAACCCTTGGGGCATTTTGTGACCTTGACTTTGACAATTCTTGATGAATATGGGAGGGCAAATTTTGGGGTACAACAACAAACATCACAAAGCCTAAAGAAAAGTACAGAAATACCAAGTTCCAGCCAAGTGAACTAGCTCGCATCACATTTTCCTCCGCCCAAGCCTCCTACGCGCCTCCCCATCTCCTCCATCGTCTTCCTCAAACAAAAGGTAGTTCTCTTTTCCCCTTCCCTTTCATACCTCAAATACAATAATCAAAACACTTTATAAAAAAAAACAGTAAATCATAACATGCAAAAAAAGAACGAAACCCTAAACGTGCTAAGCCAAAAGAGGGAACAAAGGGCCATTACCTTTTAATTGGTTTCACTGAACCAAGGAAGGAAGGAAGGAGCGCTAGCGTTGGTGGCTTAGGCGAGGAGACAAGCTCAGAATCCATGGCATGAGAACGGATGAAGAGGAACGAAGTAAAGAGGTGAACGACGCCTCTGTCTCAACAAAACCCTAAGCGTATTCCAAAATGAAACAACTCGTTTAACCCTAAAACATTCATAAACCTACTTGGGCCTTACCACTTTTCTGAAATACTTAAGCCCATTGCGTACGTACCCCATTTTTCCTAACCTCAATCATTTCTGTTTGGGCTAAACAAAGGCTCTTAAGGCCCATTCTATTCTTTGTAGTTAAACACTCTTTTTAGTTAAACACTCTTTATTTTACATAACTTATTTTTTTTTGTTAAATAAACCATTTGTTAATATTAACTTTAATTAACAATATTCTTCTTTTTAATTAGGTTTTTATACATAAATAAATCAAATACATAATTTTCTTTAATTTAACATTTTTCTTTTCTTAAAAAATACTTTGTACATAAATACATAGTTACATAATTTTTCTTTTAAGACAAATACTTTTTTTTTTCAAGATATCATTTTGTACATAATCAATAAAATACATTTCTCTAATATACATAATTTAAATTTTTAACTTTTAATTAAGATATTCTTTGGTATATATTAAACACAAAATATGAAGATACGAATTTATATCAATTGCAAATAATAATTTTCAAACTTAGAACATTTTCTTTTCTTAAATTTTCTTTTTGTACATATTAAAGAAAATACAAGACTACAAAGACTAAATAAATAAACATTTAATTCTTTTCATTTAGGTTAAACAACACTTAATAGTACACATTTAAATTCACATTTCCGCACTTGTAAATAAATTACATGCACATATACATTTACACGTACACCTACACAATATACAATACATTTCACATTATACACTTGATACACATACAATTACTATTCTTATACCTTGCTATACATTGTTTACACTTTTATCGCAATTCGATTTGGTTGTAACTTATTGGACACTATATTCCTAAAGTCTCATCCCCATTTGTAAATTTGTACCCCCACTCCCGGATACTATTTGTAATAGCGTAGACTTTAAAATTCTTGCAATTTATCGCTTTCCAATTATACCATGGTTAGACCTAGGGTTTGCATGTACATAAAACCAAACGCTAGATAACCTAATATAAGACAAATACATGAAATCAATACACAATCACACTGGCACCCTCTAGGGTAATCCCATATGTTGCCTTCCAAAATGGGCCATGCTTGCACGTCGAGTTTCTTTGGCAAAACAAATTCAAATGATCATAAGTCCCTCGATGACGCTTTCGAAAGTTGCCTAAATGGAATGATCATAGTCCCTTCAAAGCAAATTGCCAAAGACACTTGGCACCATTGCATTCATGGTCCATACGATGACCCGGGCCCGTCCCGAACAAACATCCTAAACGCAAGATTGTCTATCAAATTCAATGGTGGAACAAAATTGTTAAAGGGGTTGAAAACATAGAGAAAACCTTTGAGTACAATAGGGGTAGACAAAACTCTCAGTTACTTGAGATCAACTTGCAAAAACACTTGCCTTCTTTTCAAAAACCACACTTCATGCACACTTTCAAAACAAACTCTCAAAAACATTTGAAACATCTTTTCGAAAAGATACACACTTTTGTAAAACACTCAAACACGAGTCGAATACATTGGTTGCCTAAGACAAGGCATCTTCTTCAAAAACATTTTCAAAACACACACACACACCACAATTTCAAAGCAATCGAAAATTAAGGCAAGTGATCTAAAAACCAAGTAACTAAGAGCCCATGGATAACCATGGATGAAAAGGGTGCTAATACCTTCCCTTTTCATAATCTACCCCTCGAACCCACGAAATATCTCAAAAGGTTTTTGCTGTGCTTTTTTAACCTTTCCTTTAGGATAAAATAAAAATTCGGTGGCGACTCTTGCTCAACCGAACAAGTGCGAATACAAACGCAAAACCTCAAGTCAGTTCTCCCACCGTATCACAAAAGGCAATGCCGAAGGGTCATCGAGGGGATATGATCTTTTGTTTGAGGGTCTTTGCTAAAACATCCCTACTTTCAAGGGACATGACTGTTTTATTCGAAGGCAATGAAGAGAGGTTACCCTAGAGGTGTAAGTGTGCAAATATGTTCAATTAAGTTATATGTCTTTGAATTTAGGGTTTTCTAACGTTTGGTTTTATCTTGCCATACAAACCTAATTACTAACAATAATACAGTAAATATAGTAGCAGCAGATAAAGGCAAAAATGTAAACCTTGGACTATTAAATGCTTTGGCACAGATACATAATAGAGGAAGTGCGGAAAAGAAAATCCTACAACTATTATATCCCGGAAGCAATTACATGATAATAAAAAGTGCGAAAAATGTAAAGATATGCTATTACAATTCTGAATCCTATCCAGTTGATTTAAAAAACTTAAATGAAAATAAAGATCAAAAATAGGAAAAGAAAGAAGAAAATGTTGGTTAGGTTTTTTTTGTGAAAAAAGACTTATGATGGAGATAGTTAAATAAAACCTAATTAATTTTAATCAAATAAAAAAAGTTAATTAAAAAACTTAAAATCTAATTAATTTTAAAATAAAAAAGAGGTTAGTTATTAAATTAAAAAAATTTAATTAAACCTAAATCTAGTAATTAAGGTTTGTAAAAAAGGTTTTTGTTTTGTTTTTTATGTTTAGTGAAAAAATAGGATTTAGGGGAAAAGAATTAATGACAAACAAGGTTAGAGATAAAAAATAATGCAAATGTCAGGGGTGGGTGTTGAATCCACACTCTTTTCCTCCTGAGTAACACAGCTTGCCACCAGGCCAAGTGTTGGTTGGTGCTAGTAGGATGGTATCAACACAACATGTAGTAAAACCTGAAAAATATGAAAACAACATGAAAAACATCAAAAGGCAGGGATCAAACTCACACCCTTATACATCAAAGTCTTATCATGTGCGCGCTTACCACTAGGGTGGCTGTTTCATTCGGTCATTTAATAGAAACACATAAATATGTAATAAACCAAAATTACTGGACCAGAGAAGCGCCGAAGCCCTATCTCTGGTCGTCTTCTCCGGTGACTGTGTTTCTCTACCCATGCAAAATAAGAAGAGTCAGTGGTTCACTGGTACCATACCCCCCTAATATGGGTCTTGCGAATTCAATGAAGGCATTGGTTTTGGCTAATTCATGCTGTATTGTATGATACGACGTAAATATCATGAAACAGTTCAATCATGGCACTACACAATTTAAATACTTGTTATTTGAAGTTGTTTCAGTTGGACGAAGATGATATATTCTTTTAAGTTGAATATTTGATTCCGCTGCATAGTTATGAAAGTTGTTGTTTTCAAAAGGTTAAATTATTTTGCCGTTGGTTCAACCAAGCTTAATGTGTTATATATCTGTAATGAATGTTGTTGTTTTAAGTTAAAATTATAGCATCTTGATTTAGTTGTTGAATTTTTATAACTCTGATTTTATAATAATTGTCGGGTAGAATTGGGGTATTACACCATGCGGCAGCCCAACATTCTCCTTGACTAACTCAAGGGACACCGACACGAACAAATGTGTCGCACTAACATAGTCATTGCTTTAACCATATCAGTCTATGCTGTACAATTTCCACGATCTATAGTTACTTATCTAAAAATGTCCCCAGATCCGGGTATAGGATCTTTACAATAAATAAACCCGAGCAAACCCCAAAATGTAAAGCATGCAAATAAAATAGGTAAAGCATTAAAAAATTATCTAACTCTAAAGGTAACCCAACTATTTTTAGTTCTCCCCAGCAGAGTCGCCAGTTCTGTAATACGATGGGAGAACTGACTTTTGGTTTTGCGTTTTATCGTAAATGTTACGGATAGCAAAAGTCGCCACCGACTTTTCTTTTACTCAATAAAGGAAAGGGTGAAAAGAACAGGAAAGACCTTTGAGAATTTTCTGAGTTAGGGGGGTAGGTTATGAAAAGGGAAGGTGTTAGCACCCTTTTCATATGTAGTTATCTACGGGCTCTTAATTGCTAGCTCACTTTTTAAAGATACTTTGTGTTTGTGCTTGAAAATATTTTGAAAAATACCTAAGTGCGGCAACTTTGTAATGACTCTTGTATTGGTTAAGAATGCGTACAAAGTGTTTATTTTAGAAAATATTTCAGAGAAAGTGTTTGTGAACAAGATGTTTTGTTTTTCTGAGTGTGATACGGTGGGAAGAACTGACTGTTTTTTGGGATGCTGGTTTGCGTTTTGCGTTTGTTTTCGCAAAATGTCGCGGTAAGCAAGAGTCGCCACCGACTTTTATTTTATCCAACAAGGAAAGGAAAAAAGCACAGAAAAATTCCTTTTTTCGAGATGTTTCTCGGGTTCGGGGGGTAGATTATAGAAAGGGAAGGTATTAGCACCCTTTCTATCCATGGTTATCCACGAGCTCTTAGGTACTTGCTCATTGTTTTCAAAATTTGTTTTCTTTGTGCTTGTGGGTTTTGAAAAAAAGTTTTTGTTTGAAACTTCGATTTAACTCTTGCTTCTGTCCTCAAGAGTGTAAAGAAGTGTTTTGAAAACTTTGTTTGAAAAAAGTGTAAGTGTGAAAATTTTGTTTTGTTTTGATTGAGCAAGTATCTAAGAACTATCTACCTACTTGAAAAAGGAATCGTTCTATGCTAATTTCCTTTAGACAATGCTATCCCACTATTAATGAGTAGGTAACACCGTTGTTGGAGTTTGAGGGTCAATTCGAATGCGGGACTTACAGTCACTAAAGTAATGTTAGGACGCCTTAGCGGTAAACCTAATGTCTTAGATCATTTGTTTGAGGCAACAATATCCGAGGCAACCATTTCGAGGCGACTATGGTCTTATAGACAAAAGGGCGACCTCTAAAGTGACCTATACTCAATGGCCGTGTACGGAGGCAACCAAGTGGGGTGTACCCTAAGAGTGCGCATGTGCGAGTGTGTCGTTTTTAGTTTATTTTTATCTTTGTACATGTTAAAGGTGATCTAATTTGATTTTAAGATTAGCATTCAGTCTTGTCATGCAACCCTATTATCAAACATCTAACAATTATAATTTGCGGAAATAAAATGCGAAATTTAAATTACAAGGCGTCGGGTATTTACATCGCCTAAGACAAACCCTTTGAAAAATAAAATAAAGTGAATAAAAAGTAATTAAATGTCCTATTTAACTATTACAATCCGGAAGCAGGTACATAAAAATAAATAAAGCGCGCGGGAAATTATATCGAGTGCGAATTTTAGGGTTTTGACCCTTTTGGTTAAAAAACATGTTTTTTGGTTTTTTTGTTGTTTTTAAATTAAGAAAGAAATTAAACCTAAATTAAATTAATAAATTAATTAAATGAAAAGTAAATTATTTTTTTGAATTTTTGATTATTTAGGAAAGAAATTAAAATTATTGAATTAGTGGTTAAATCTAATTAAATCCAATTAATTAAAATTATTTACAAAAATGGATTAAATTTTTCTAGAATTAAAAACCTAATTAATTAATTAGTGTTTATTAAGAAAAAAAATAAAAGTTTCAAGTTTGATTGAATAAAAAAATATTTTTGTGATTTTATTTAATAAAAACAGAATTTTGTGATTGGTTAGAGAGTTAATTAAATAAAATAAAAACAATTAAAGTAAATAAATAAATAATAAGAGAGGAGAAGAATTTGGGCCTTTTTTTTGGTGTTGATAGCAATTCCTTGGCCCATTAGTGCTGGCCTTTTTTGACTTTGTAGATCTAGTGTTCACGCATTGACTGGCGCCTTGGTGGACCTTCAATCCCTGGCCATCAGATTTGGCCATTGGCCATCTGGCTCTTGGATGCATGAGGGAGTATGATGGACTGCAAATAGGCGCTTGTATGGGAATACCTGAAAACCAAAATTATTGAGAAAGTGGAGGACCTGGGATTCGAACCCAGGTCCTGAAGGGGTATGCACTACACGTTTGCCACTACACCATGCTGCTTCATTTGTTATATTAACACAAATCAATAATAATATAATAAAACAAGAATGATTGGTCAGAAAAAAATAAAACGCGCCAAGATTTGAAATGGCCAGTGGACGGAGGATACCTCATCGTCCCTGTCCTCAGACCGGTAAAAAAAAACCCGCGGATTTGAATCCGCAGCTAAAAGCGCATGCATACTCTAAAATTCTCTCATGCCATATAAATCCATTCCAAGAACATGGTTCAACTCGTCATGGCCTCCTGATCAAAACCATGTTCTTCTTGAGTCTCAATTTTACCTGAAACAAAAGTCCCTAAAAACAACAACAAAACCCTAGCCATGGCGTTTTGCAAAATAGGTCATATGATTGAGATTAAATGATGCATAAAGTTTGGACATGTTCTTGTGATTATGAATGTGCCATTAGTTTTCTCAAATGATGCAAGAACAAGTCAAATCGAATTAAAGAACAGGGCTGCGTTACGTGAGACTTACAGTGCATTTGGAAGCCTGAGGATGCGTGGTTGTGATCGAGTTAGCTTGTACGAACGTCTAGGAATCGATTGGGACAAGTCTTGATCCTTGAAAACGCCTCTAACCTGGATTTTGATCTCTCACTTTTTTGAGATTTTTTGCACTTTTGTTCTGCCTCTTCCAACACTTGCCAACCCTTCTTCCATATCCTTTAGCTTCCTTATGTAATGTATACTACATTAGGGTAAGAAACATGAATCAAATCTCTTCATATCAATGCACATGAATTGGATTTGATTCCACCATTAAACCTTTCCAAATTTGATTCAAATCATATCTTCTTGTACACTTATGCCTTGATACGAGTTTGGAGATGTGCTAGCTGTCCATTGAAGCCTATAATCAACAAAAAAAATCTTTGGTTATCAATATTTTTGATATTGTGTGATTTAATTTGATTTAAAATGAATAAATTCAAATAAAAATCAAATTAAATAATAAAAATGAGATATGGACACATGGATGAAACTAGGGCACGTGGGCAATAATGCAAACTCAAATCAAGTGGAAAAGAATGGGCCCATTTGACAAAATTTGATGTTTTGGGGATAGTTGACTTTTGGCAATTTTGCAAAAAAGTCAAACTTCAACAATGCATAACTTCTTCAATTTTGAACTTTTAGAAATGTTCTTGGACTTTTTAGAAAGCTTGAGATGTCCTATATGCAACCCTTTTTCTATAATCTCATTTTGATATTCCATGCTCAAGTTATAAGCTTTGGAAAAAAATGTATTTTTGTTGACTTTTAAAAATGACCTATAATGTCCAAATTCATAACTTCTTGTGAGTGCATTTTTTGATCTTGGGGTATGAATATAGATTGTAGTAAATTGCATCCTCTTAAAAATGAGCTTTTTATGGGTCATTTCTCATAAAGTATGAGAAAGTTATGCTTGGTCAAAGTTGAGTTGACTTTTCCTACAAAACCCTAATTTAACAACTTTTGAGTCTTGATGAATTTTGAGCAATCCTTGATGAATCATGATAAACCCTTGATCAAATGATGAAATATACTTCAAAATGAGAATTTTGGAAAAAAATCTTGAAGTTTGACTGTTTATAGGTTACAGTTGACTTTTGCCCTAACACAGTCGATTTTTGGACCCTTTGAGCAATTGACTGGGCAAACTTCCTCTGCAAGGCTTGAAATTTGACATGGATGATCTTTAGAACATATTAGGACATTAGGTATCACTTGATTTAATTTGGACTCAAGTATCTTGATGCAACACAAAACCCTAATTTGGGGTTGACTGTCTTAGGAGATAGCTTGTCTGACCAACTCTTGAGCAACCTTGAGCAACTTGGAGATTTTTCTTGCAATGTTTTGAGAAATATGGGAGGCAAAATTTTGGGGTACAACAACTGCCCTTGTTAAATCTTCTTAGACCTGAGGATGTAGATTGGCTTCCATGCCTTTCGTGATCCGAAGGTGGAAGATGATTGAACACTAGAGTGCCCAGAAATTTGCACTCGCACGAAGTGGTATCAGCCTTGTGATGTCAGGAATGGGCTTACAGATGCCATTTGGAGAGGTGTCGATCGCATAAGAGATTCCTTAGCGAGAGCTTGTATACCAGTTGTTGTGGAAGATTCCGCTGGGGAAGTCTGATCTTTGTTGAGATTTAGGAACTTGCTTGTACTTCAACTGAGAGAACATCTCTACTGAGTTTTAAGAACTTGTCCGTAATTCAACTGAGGAGGAAAAATATTCATCGAGATTTAAGAACTCATCCGTAATTCAATTGAGAAAAACTCTACTGAGATTTAGGAACTCGTCTGTAATTCGAAGGATGAACTTTATAGAGATTTAGAACCTTATCTGTAATTCAATTGAGGACAATTCAGTTGAGATTTAAGAACCGGACAGTAATTCGACTGAGGGAAACATCTTCATCGAGATTTAGGACTTGTCAGTAATTCAACCAAGGATAATTCTGTTGAGATTTAAGAACCGTCAGTAATTCGATGGAGGAACTTGTCAAGATTTAGAACCTTATCTATAATTCAACTGAGGATAATTCTGTTGAGATTTAAGAACCGGTCAGTAGTTCGACTTGGGGAAACATCTTCATCGAGATTTAGGACTTGTCTATAATTCAACCGAGGATAATTCTGTTGAGATTTAAGAACTGTCAGTAATTCGACGGAGGAACTTGTCGAGATTTAGAACCTTATCTGTAATTCAACTGAGGATAATTCTGTTAAGATTTAAGAACCAGACAGTAGTTCGACTTGGGGAAACATCTTCATCGAGATTTAGGACTTGTCTGTAGTTCAACTGAGGATAATTCTGTTGAGATTTAAGAACTGTCAGTAATTCGACGGAGGAACTTGTCGAGATTTAGAACCTTATCTGTAATTCAACTGAGGATAATTCTGTTGAGATTTAAGAACCGATCAGTAGTTCGACTTGGGGAAACATCTTCATCGAGATTTAGGACTTGTCTGTAATTCAACCTAGGATAATTCTATTGAGATTTAAGAACTGTCAATAATTCGACGGAGGAACTTGTCGAGATTTAGAACCTTATCTGTAATTCAACTGAGGATAATTCTGTTGAGATTTAAGAACCGGTCAGTAGTTCGACTTGGGGAAACATCTTCATAGAGATTTAGGACTTGTCTGTAATTCAACCAAGGATAATTCTGTTGAGATTTAAGAACTGTCAGTAATTCGATGGAGGAACTTTGTCGAGATTTAGAACCTTATCTGTAATTCAACTGAGGATAATTCTGTTGAGATTTAAGAACCGGTCAGTAATTCGACTGAGATAAAAGCTTCATAGCTTTGAATTTACCTGCATCCTTCCTGAAAGGTAAAGGTTAGCTGTATGAAATGTATGATATGTATCAAACAATGATGTTCTCAAAATAAATGAGATTGTGTTGTATGATGCGTATATGCATGTGTCACGATGTATGGAAATGTAATGCTTTTAGCTGGGGAAAATAAATCCCGGATAGCTGCTGGAGAAAAGAGTTGGATTCTTCGTTTCCGCTGGGGATGGCGAACGGAGATGATTGTGAGAATAAACCGGCAGGAGAGGATAACTCCATTGGGGAATAAACTGATGAGGAGATTACTCTGTGGGGATGAATTACCGTTGCTGGTGATACTGAATCATGTTGGGGATTGACTTCTTGTTTGTGAAAGGAAAGAACTCCACTGGGGATGATCTTTCAGTTGCGACTTCATCGGGAATAACCTTTTAGACTCTTATGGGGATAATCCTTTGAACTTGCTGGGGACAATCTTCCAAAGTTTACTGGGGATGATTCTCCAAATTCTATTGGGGAAGCTTTTTTAGACTGCACTGGGAAAAATTTCAAACTCCACTGGGGATGTTTTGTTTTCTGCCGGGGAATATTCCTATACTCCGCTGGGGAATATTAAGACCTTTCAGCGCTGATGGTAAATAAACTCTGCTTGGGGAGAATACTGCTGATTCATTCGCGGTTGTGAGCCTCAGCTGGGGAGAATTAACACCACTGTCTTACTCTGCAGGGAGTGAAAGCACCTTAACCATATTCTTTAGCTGAATCTACCTTTGTACATGGTGGATAAAGCATCCGTACAACTTGGACAATTCTTATTGCCCCTGTTTCTGATATTACCAGTAATCGTCTTTTGTTTCACATGTAAATATTTATGAGCAGCAATTAATGTCAAGTGCATATATCAAAAATGAACATTGGACGTTCTTTTCAAAACAAAATAGATAAAGGAAAAACAGTTTGAAATTTCTTTGAAGATGAATTGTATTGATTTGAAGTTTAGCCTGTAAATAGGAGTTTTTGTAAAAGAGGCTGACGTCCTAGTAAGAGAACGCCTCCGAACAAATAGAATTTATACAATTTGTAATAAACAAAGAAAAATAGCTATGTGAATAATCCCACTGGGTTCCAACTCTGCTATTGCCCTTATGTCCTCGAGCATCTCATCACTTTACTACTTGGTTGGAGGTAGATCAGATTGATTAGTGCCGTCCGAGCTTGATAGTCGATACCGAAGTCTGGTTGTAAGGTGATCCAATGAGACATAGTGTTACGCTTTGATCCCTAATTTTTGCCTGGACCTCCCTTTCGGGTTTTCAGTCCACCGGGATACCCTTTTTTGCCCAAGCCTCCTTTTCAGGTTTTCGACTTGCCGGGTGTATAATTTTTTTTCATTTTCATCCCTTATTTTTGCCCGAACCCTTTTGGTTCGCCGGGAAGCCCTTATTTTTGCCTAGGCCAGTCAACCTAGTGGGTCTTTGTTCATGCGTAGTATCTTTTCACTATGTCGGCATTGACGGGGTGAGGAAGGTCGTCACCATCCATGGTGGTTAGAATCATAGCTCCTCTTGAGAAAATGTTCTTAACCACAAATGGCCCTTTGTAAGTAAGGGTCCATTTGCCCCTGGGATCACCTTGGGGTAAGATAATGCGCTTGATTACCAGATCCCCAACTTGATAGTCTTGTCGTCTAACTTTCTTATTAAATGCCTTGATCATCCGCTTTTGATACGTCTGACCATGACAAATAGCAGTAAGTCTCTTTTCGTCGATTAAGTTCAGCTGATCAAGCCGGGTCTGAATCCAGTCATCTTCGCTCAAACCTGCATCCTTCATAATCCGAAGAGAGGGTATCTGAACTTCAATGGGCAAGACAACCTCCATGCCATAAACCAAGGAATATGGTGTTTCCCCTATTGATGTTCGTGCTGAGGTACAATATCCATGAAGAGCAAACGGTAACATCTCGTGCCAATCTTTGTATGTCACCGTCATTTTCTGCACAATCTTCTTAATGTTCTTATTGGCCGCTTCTACAGCCCCATTCATCTTCGGCCGGTAGGGAGAAGAGTTGTGATGCTGTATCTTGAACTGCTTACATAGCTCGGTGATCATCTTATTGTTTAGATTTGTACCATTGTCCGTAATGATCCTCTCTGGTACACCGTATCGACAGATCAGGTTATGCCGAATGAATCGTGCCACGACGTTCTTGGTTACGGTAGCAAAGGAAGCTGCTTCAACCCACTTTGTAAAGTAATCAATAGCCACTAGGATGAAATGATGCCCGTTGGATGCTGTAGGTCTGATCTCGCCGATCACGTCGATGCCCCACATTGTAAAAGGCCAAGGAGCTGTCAAGATGTTCAGAGGTACTGGAGGTGTGTGCACTTTATCAGCATAGACTTGGCACTTGTGACAGGTCCGAGAATGCTGATAACAATCGGCTTCCATAGTGGACCAAAAATATCCTGCCCGAAGGATTTTCTTTGCCATGATGTGTCCACTGGAATGAGTTCCGAAAGTATCTTCATGTAATTCTGTCATGATTCTTTCTGCCTCGTTCTTATTCATACATCGCAGTAAGGTTGAATCATGGTTACGCTTGTAAAGAATACCATTGTTGATGAAGAACTTCGCCGCGAACCTCCTCAGAAATTTCTTGTCATTAACAGATGCACCCTCAGGGTATTCTTGAGCTTTAAGATACCTCTTCACCTCATGAAACCAGGGTTTATCCGTTTTCTCTTCAGTCTCAATGTCACAACAATGTGCAGGTTCGTCCAATCTTTCAATGATAATCCGGGGAGCTTAGTTGTCCCAATTGACTTTGAACATAGAAGACATCATAGCCAGCGCGTCCCCAACTGATTCTCCTCTCTAGGGAAGTGTTCAAAGGTTATCTCCTCGAAATGGGGAAGCAACGTCAACACATACTCCTTGTAAGGAATAAGATTTGGGTGTTTCATATCCCACTTGCCTTTGATCTAACTAATCACGAGAGCGGAATCTACGAAGACACTCAAGAACTTAATCCTTAAGTCAATAGCTGCTCGAAGACCCATAATGCACGCTTCATACTCCGCCATGTTGTTGGTGCAGTTGAAACATAGTCGGGCGGTGAATGGAGTATGAGAGCCTTTAGGAGATATGATCACGACGCCAATGCCATTACCCAAAGCGTTTGAAGCTCCATCAAAGTACATAGACCATCGGGATCCCTCCTCAGGTCCTTCATCCGGTCCAGATGTCTCACAGTCAGTCACCAATATGATGTTCTCATCAGGAAATTCAAAGTTCATAAATTGGTAATCGTCCACTGCCTGATGTGCCAAATGGTCCGCCAACACACTTCCCTTGATTGCTTTTTGGGTCATGTACTGGATGTCATACTCAGTCAAAATCATCTGCCACCTTGCTATTCTTCTGGACAAGGCAGGCTTTTCGAAGATATACTTGATGTGATCCATTTTTGATATCAATAGAGTAGTGTGAGTCAGCATATACTGTCTCAGCCGGCGAGCATCCCATGCCAAAGCGCAACAAGTTTTCTCAAGCAAATAGTATCGGGTCTCGCAGTCAGTAAACTTTTTGCTAAGGTAATAAATAGCATGCTCTTTTCGGCCAGACTCGTCATGCTGCCCCAGCACACACCCCATTGAATTGTCGAGTACTGTCAAGTATAAGATCAAGGGTCTCCTTTCAACTGGAGGCATCAAAATAGGTGGCTCTTGGAGATACTCTTTGATCCTTTCGAAAGAGGACTAACATTCATCATTCCATCTTACCACTTGATCTTTCTTCAGCAGCTTGAAGATTGGCTCACAAGTAGCAGTCAGGTGTGAGATGAATCGGGCAATGTAACTCAATCGTCCCAAGAAGCCCCTGACTTCTTTTTCTGTTCGGGGAGCTGGCATTTCCTGTATAGCCTTCACCTTCGCAGGATCCACTTAAATACCTTTATCGCTTACGACGAAACCCAACAGCTTACCAGATCTCACCCCGAAGGTGCACTTGTTCGGGTTTAACCTCATCTTGTACAACTTCAACCTGTCAAATAGCTTCTGAAGGTGGTCAAGGTGTTCTTCTTCAGTTTGAGATCTTGCAATCATATCATCGACGTATATCTCAATCTCATGATGGATCATGTCATGGAACAAGGCGACCATGGCGCACTGATATGTTGCCCCAACATTCTTCAATCCGAAAGGCATGACTTTGTAGCAAAAGGTACCCCATTGAGTAACAAAGGTTGTCTTCTCCATGTCTTTGGGATCCATTTTAATCTGATTATAACCGGAGAAACCGTCCATAAAGGAGACGACCTTATGCTGTGCGGTGTTGTCAACCAGAACGTCGATATGAGGTAGAGGGAAATCATCTTTGGGGCTTGCCCTGTTCAGATCCCTATAGTCAACACACATTCGAACCTTACCATCCTTCTTCTGCACAGGAACCACGTTGGCAACCCACTGCGGGTAAGAAGTATCTGCTAGAAAACCGACATCAAACTGTTTCATCACTTCAGCCTTGATTTTCTCAGACATCTCTGGGCGCATTCGGCGGACTTTCTGTTTCACTGGAGGACAGTCTTCCTTGGTAGGCAAGTGGTGAACCACAATATCGGTATCCAACCCAAGCATATCTTCATAAGACCAGGCAAAGATCTCAACATAGTCATGCGGCATCTGAATCAACTGTTATTTAACATTAGGCTCCAGATTTGCACTGATCTTGACCTCTTTCTTGTTTATCTCTGTACCCAGATTTACCGTTTCCACAGGCTCTTCATGCGGTCGTATGGCCCTCTCTTCCCGAAGTAACAGTCTAGCAAGTTCACCAGGCACTTCACAATCATCTTCACCTTTGTCTTTGATTAAGTTGATCGGATTTTCGAAATCATAACTGGAAGTAGCAGAGTCGTTACCAGTGAGATTCAGAGTGGATGTAGACCTGTATATGTGAGTGTGTGTAAAATAGCTATTTTGCAATATATATAATAAAAGAAAAACAAGGAGCGCAAAATTTGAAATGCAAGAAACGTCCAATGCTTTTATTAATGATATATGGAGATGACAAATATCAAGCCCTCACAAACAAGGCCACGGTGCCTCGGGTAAGACATCGGGCCATAAAGTTTTAAAAATTGTCTGTTACAAATTCAAAACAAAAAGTATCATTACTGGGTAATAACATAAACGGGCATGGAATCCTTCGCTGTCCAATTTCCCAATCCACCATCAGCAGTCGGGTAGATCCAGTTGTCAATATCAAACTCTTCATCATCGTCTTCAATAGCATTCACTCCCGTGCATGTTTGGGCATAGGTGCTGTTATGACATTAGGCTTCTCTGGCGCTTCAAACTGAATTTCCTTAGCATCAATCAAATCCTGTACCTTATTCTTCAAAACCCAACAATCATCCGTATCATGCCCCAGGCTATCAGAATGAAAAGCACAGCGGGCATTCGGGTTGTACATCGGTGATGTTGTATTAGGATTCTTTGGGGATTCCTTCGGAATCACCAAGTTGGTCTTTAACAACTGCGGCAGAATCTGAGATTGGGTCATATGGAGCTGAGTGAATTGTCTTCGCAGCCTCTCGGCTCTTGGCTGATTGTTACATTGTGCGGCAACAGTTGGTCTTGAAATAACAACCGCATTAACAGCTTGGCAGCGTTCAGGTCTATTATGGCTCTTTGCACTGTAAACGGCGCTGGATTCCTTCTTAAAAGGCTTCTTCTCGGTGCTGGATGAAGCACCCTTCTGTATTTTACCTCTCTTGATACCGGCTTCAATTCTTTCCCCGGTCATAATCAGCTCAGTAAATCTGGACGATGAACTTCCAATCAAATGGTTGAAATACGGACCAGACAAGGTCCCCAGAAACATATCCACTAGCTCCCTATCAGCCAAGGGTGGTTGCACTCTTCCAGTGAGGTCCCTCCACTTCTGAGCGTAGTCTTTGAAACCTTCGCCCGCACCCATAAACATACCCTGTAGTTGGGTACGTGTGGGAGCGAGGTCAGCATTGTATTGGTACTGCTTGTAGAAAGCAGCAGCCAAACCCTCCCAATTATGAATACTAACTCCTTCCAGCTGGTAAAACCATTCAAGCTGAGTCCCTGAACGACTGTCTTAAAATAAGTGGATCCAGAGATTCTTGTCAGCGGTGTATGGCTGAATCTTCCTAACATACAAACGGAGGTGCAGCTTTGGGCAAGAAACTCCGTCGTATTTAGCAAAAATTGGTGCTTTAAACTTGTGGGGAATTACACCCCAGATGACAAACCCAAGTCTCCAAAGTCCAGACCAGGCACTTTCTGAACTTCCATCGCACTCAACCGGTCTTCGAGTTGTTTATATCTATCCTCAGCCGAAGGATACTGGTCTTCGTCAAAGTCAGTCTTGTTGTCGGAAACCACAGGGCTAGGATCCCTCCTTTCTTCCTGATTATCTCCCCCTCCAGATGAGTGGGTCAAATCAACCTCTTCTCGCAAATTGTTTCTGAATCTGCGACCCATGTTCAGTAGGACCGTCTTCTTCTTCTTCTTCTTCTTCTCTTTTAAGATAAGGGTCTTCAGATCTTGCTGACCCTTAGCCAAACTCATGAACAATTCCTGGAACTGGGCATTTTGAGCTTGTAGAGCCTTGATTGTTTGTTCAGTTGATGTTTCAGAAGACATAATGCTAAAATAAACAGCAAAGAAGATAAGAGACCTGTAATGGGTACCTGTAATGAGGTGCATGGAATGAAATGCGTATGATATGATTTCAAAGATGTCGAGAGATTCAAATTCATAAACCAAAATGAAACACACTTTTATTAGATAAACTTTGATTTCAATTGTTCAACAAATGCCTTTAAGGCGTTACAAAAAGGAAATACTGAAAAGTAAAGCAAAACTAGAAATAATCAAAAAGACAATCAGTGCTCCCATGGTCGTTTCCTGTCGGTGCGGACATAGTCGTTGAGGATCTTCTCATTCTCCAATTGTTTCGTCAACTTTTGAATCTTCTGTTCTTGCTCGTGATACTTTTCTCTGTAAGTATCCCGCTCTTCTCTCAGCTGCATCCACGATCTCTTTAATGCACCTATGTTGGTAGGCATGTATGGATAGAGGACCGTAGGAGGAACCCCTTCTTCATCAGCAACTGCAACAATTATAGGCAATACGGCTTCGTACGATATTCCCAGATTTTGGGCACAGATTCGAACCCATCAGAGATATGGCTCCATTAGAAGAGAAGTATTCGCACCCAGCTCGTGCAGATCAGACCTGTGTACCCTACCCCAGGCTCGTATGAACCTGCAGCGTTGCTCATCACTATCCCCTTGGAAGTCAAAGACAATACTCGACATCAGAAACTCATGAGGTCCTTCCCTCCTAGCTCGCCCAAATTGACATAAGGCCAAACACAGATTATAGGTGATTCCTCCATGGGTTTCTAACAGTGGAACATTGGGGTATTCCCCACAACGATCAATAATAGCCACGTCTTCCATGCCCTTGATAGTCCAAATGATGTCATTATGAGAGAGAGACATAATCCTATAGGCCCAACCCATGCCTTCCTTGTTCTTCAACACTGATTTGGGGAGGTGAGAAATAAACCACCTCGCCAGCAATGGCGCACAGCACATAAGGGTTCCCCGTTTCCGAGCAGTACGAGCATAAAGAGAGTGCAAAATATCACCCAAGAGAGTGGGCACAGGATTACCGGACATGAAAATCTTCACTGCATTCACGTCGACGAAAGAATCTGAGTTTGGAAACAACACTAGACCATAAATAAGAAGAGCCAAGATGTCCTCGAACGCCTGGAAGTCTAAACTGTCCCATAACTGATTAGCCTTACCAACCAAGAACTTAGTCAAGAAGCCTTTTGTCCCACTTCTAGTCTCCCAATTAGACATTACCTCAACCTTTGTCAGATGGAGGGCTGAAGCAATCTCTTCCGGCCTAAGGACTTTCTCCCAACCTGTGAACGGGGTCTGCTCCAGAATAGAGATACCAAGTAGATCAGAGAACTCTTCCAAGGTAGGGACCAACTGGTAGTCTGGAAAAGTAAAGCAGTGGTACAATGGATCAAAGAACTGGACTAAGACACTCATCATATGTTCATCCATCTTGGAGGTGACCATACCAAGGAGGTGCCCATGTCTTCTGATAAAGGAGGTAGTATCTGAAACCTTTGCCACCAATTCCTTAAGCTGAGTAGGAATTTCGACAAAGTTGATCCGAATGGTATTTCTACGCATGGGTTCCATGACCTACAAAACAGAACAAAGATGAATCCCTCCTGTCTTTGAAATAGGTTAGTCCAATGCAAGATGCATGTAATGTCATGATGTCATGATGTCATGATAGAAAACACACCACAAGTATCCACAAATAGCAAACATGGTAAGGGAACACAAGTCACACAGATAGCCCTTAGATTTCAGGCTGGCAAGGAGCTTAGGTACTACCCTCTTTCAGTTCAGTTGGTTCAAACCTGTCCTAGAAATAGTAACCGGGTTCTAGAGGATCTTAATATCACTGACCACCCTCAATTGGTCATAATTCCAGTTTAGCAACCTTTTCTTGTGGCCAGAATCATCGCGAGAGTTTGGTCTCAATGAGTGTAGCATACTGCTACTGTTCTATGGCCAAGTTGGTCAATTATAGGTGCTAAGGTCAGTTGGTGCTTAATGACCCCTCAGAAGACCCATATTATCCTCGTTACACCACAAGGGATATCCGTACAAGCTAAAGTGCCACACCAATGTAGCTACTACTTCAACCGTATCGGTCTACGCCGTACAGTTCCCTCACAGTTTATTGCTACTTACCTAAAGGGTATCCCCCAGATCCTGGTTAGGATCTATAGTAACTCCGATTCAAACCCACAAAGATAAAGCATACAAACCAAGCAATTGAAAACATTATGAACTATTCCTAAGGTACACCTCACTTAAAACTATTCCCCAGCAGAGTCGCCAGTTCTGTGATACGGTGGGAAGAACTGACTGTTTTTTGGGATGCTGGTTTGCGTTTTGCGTTTGTTTTCGCAAAATGTCGCGGTAAGCAAGAGTCGCCACCGACTTTTATTTTATCCAACAAGGAAAGGAAAAAAGCACGGAAAAATTCCTTTTTTCGAGATGTTTCTCGGGTTCGGGGGGTAGATTATAGAAAGGGAAGGTATTAGCACCCTTTCTATCCGTGGTTATCCACGGGCTCTTAGGTACTTGCTCATTGTTTTCAAAATTTGTTTTCTTTGTGCTTGTGGGTTTTGAAAAAAAGTTTTTGTTTGAAACTTCGATTTAACTCTTGCTTCTGTCCTCAAGAGTGTAATGAAGTGTTTTGAAAACTTTGTTTGAAAAAAGTGTAAGTGTGAAAATTTTGTTTTGTTTTGATTGAGCAAGTATCTAAGAACTATCTACCTACTCGAAAAAGAAATCGTTCTATGCTAATTTCCTTTAGACAATGCTATCCCACTATTAATGAGTAGGTAGCACCGTCGTTGGAGTTTGGGGGTCAATTTGAATGCAGGACTTACGGTCACTAAAGTAATGTTAGGACGCCTTAGCGGTAACCCTAATGTCTTAGATCATTTGTTTGAGGCAACAATATCTGAGGTAACCATTTCGAGGCGACTATGGTCTTATAGACAAAAGGGCGACCTCTAAAGTGACCTATACTCAATGACCGTGTATGAAGGCAACCAAGTGGGGTGTATCCTAAGAGTGCGCATGTGCGAGTGTGTCGTTTTCAGTTTATTTTTATCTTTGTACATATTAAAGGTGATCTAATTTGATTTTAAGATTAGCATTCGGTATTGTCATGCAACCCTATTGTTGTACCCCAAAATTTGCCCTCCCATTTCCTCAACATTTTCTCACCACAAGACCCTTGGAGCTCAAGATCCAGTTAGGGTTTCCTCTGCTCAAGACTTCTCCTTGCACTGTTGACCCAAATTAGGGTTTGTGTTTGCACAAAGATGTTTTGACCTAGAATGCCTAAGATGACTTTCATGCCTCATATTGGACTCCCAAGTTTATCCATACCAAGTTTCAAGCCTTGATTCCAATCTTTGCCCAGTCAATTGGACAGTTGACCTAGAAATCAGCTGTATTGGGAAAAAGTCAACTGTGGTCAATTGACAGTCAAACCTCATGATTTTTGACCCACATCAACATTATGAACTCATGTGAACCATTTGGTCAAGTTTGGATCACAATTCCATAAGAAATTTGATCAGATCACCAAAAGGGCAAAATGGTTATTTTTAGGGTTTTGACTGCACAAAGGCAATTTTTGACTGTTTGACCTGGCCAATGGCAAACCAAGCTCACATATGGACTCAAGGACTCAATGTCATGGTCTTGACATGTTCAACAAGCTCAAAAGATCCCAAATGCACAAGATTGACAGATGAATTTTCCAGTCAATTGATCAATTTTTGACTGTATACTGAAAAGTCAAACTTTGACTTTTTGGTCAAAATCAAGTGCCAAGATTCATTTTTCATCAAGACATGTCAAATTATGAAACTTGTTCATCAAGAAATCAAAAATCACAAATTAGGGTTTAAAATGAAGAATTTTCATAACTTAGAATATTTCTAAGTTATGAAAATCCCTAATTTTTTCCTAACTTTGTCCCACTTTTTCACCAAGATGCATTTGGATTCAAACAAAAGTCAAAACATGAAAGTTATAGTCCATTGCAAAATATACAACTTTTATTCACAAAGTTTACTAAAAAGAAGCTTGTAGCTCAAGTTATGATTTTTGGAATAGAGGTGCAAAACATTCTTAACTTAGAATTTTTTTGACCTATTTTAGGCAGGATTTTTGCCTAACTTCATGGCTACTTTTCACATGCTTCCACTTGGAATTTCAACTTGCATTACAAAGATGGATTGTAGTACACATTCCAAGCTTTCCAAAATGTCCAAGAACTCATCAAACAACCTTGTGGTTAGGGAGAATCGAATTAGGCAATATGGGCAAAACTCACTTTGTTCATGGCCAATTTACATGTCCATAACTTTGGATTTTTGAACTCAGCATGCTCTAAGCTAGATTACAGGCCTTTTATCTCATCCACACTCAATAATTTAATGCAAACCCCTTGTGTTCAAGCCTTATCTTATGTGTTTAAACATTGCATACAAGATTGAGCCATAATTAGAAAAAGCAATATATCCATTTTTGAAAAGTTGAACTTTATGTCAAATTTCAAATCAAGAAGTACAAGGCAAATCTCTTTGGCACAAGTTCAGAAGCATATCACACTGATCAAGAGGGATGGTTGCAGCACATTTGAGGGGCCTGCACAAGTCTAGAAACCAAGTTGACATTTTGTTGCTTAAGTTAGAAGAAACTTGGCATAACACACACCAACTCTCATTTATGCCAACACAAGCTAAGACAAACTTGTTGTACACCTTCCAAACATCAAACCTAAGCTAAGGCACGAGCAAAACACCTTCCAAACCTCATCAAACCTCAAAACACCATCCTACTGCAGAAAACAGAGTCACCTCTGCACTTGGACTTCCATAACTCAATCCACTCGTGCATTCTTGCTAAAACCAGTTCATACACACTCCATACCACATATACAAGCTATCCCAAGCATTAGACACGACCTGTAACACCTCTAACCAACTTCACCATTTTCACTTTTTCTGTTTTGCAGGTTGATTGCCATAGCTTGATTCACTTGGTTTCAAAGCAAGTTAAAGGTTGGAATAGCATCCCTGGACTTCAAGCAAGCTGTACCAATCCTCACCTTGCCTTGAAAGTGCCTCCATTGCCAGACACGATCCAAGCTGAACAGGTAAGTTCATGGTGTAACACCCCTTCTAAATACCCAAATTAAAGGTAAAGATTAAAATCAGAGAAATAAAATTGCACGGAAGGGATGCCACAACACACATCACATTCCAAAGTTTTTAAGGAAAAACAGACAGGGTATGTTTGAAAGTATAAGCATTCCAACACAAAACAAACATACTATAAATATTTACTTCATTCTCTCGTGCAAACGCAACGGAGTTTCATAATTTCACATCATCTCCATTTATGGAGGAATCAAAACATAATTCAAGGCATCAAGCCATCATAATTCACATAAGCATATGTTATCAAGTCTCACATATACAAGCCATCATATACACGAATAAGGATTATATACATCATAATCCACATACAAAATAATCGAGTTCGACACTAATAAATTCCCCACCCTGTGTTACTACCAGAGCATCGACTCGACTCTAATCAAATAAAACAGATTGCAATCCAATGCATCTGTTAGCTAGCGCCTCGCGCTACCGTCCTCGGTACCTGCACAATGCCATCAAAAGCATTGGCCAACAAAAGGGTAAGAATTCCAATAATCATATAACATATAATTTTAAGTAAATGAAATGGCAATAATTAAAGCAATACATAATGATCATGTTCATTTTATCACCTGTAGCATCCTTACTCAAGGAGTCCATTTCCAACACATTAACCATGTAAACGGATTATCCGAATACTCACATCCTTGGCACATAACCATAATTCAAACAACAACAATATTGGCACATAATCAAACACATCAACACACATACATATCATTCACAATTATACATGTGACTCACAACTCGACTCAACGTATGCAAATGCGGTACCGACTCGTGGACCCAAGGTTCCACCACCTATGTTTCCATTCCGGATCAAGGTCACTACGTCTTTTCCCATAATAGGGTCACCGTCTAGATATTGTGGACCCAATGTTCCACCACCTATGTTTCCCTTCCGGATCAAGGTCACTACGTCTTTTCCCACAATAGGGTCACCGTCTAGATATTGTGGACCCAATGTTCCACCACCTATGTTTCCCTTCCGGATCAAGGTCACTACGTCTTTTCCCACAATAAGGTCACCGTCTAGATATTGTGGACCCAAAGTTCCACCGTCTCTGTTTCAAGACCACCATGCCATGCAATGTACAATATAACCAATGCATGCAATTAAGACTCACAACAATCTTAACATACACATGCCATCAAATCCAACCAATGGAACATCAACTATTTTACATGCATGCATACATATAATTTATCAATCTCAACGTCAAGTAAAATGTATACAAACGAGATTACTTACTTAACCAAAACATAAACCATCAACTATCAACAATTCCAAATCGGAAAGTATATTTCAACATAAAGTCATTATCAATGAACCGGCATTATTCTCAATGTTCTCATCGCGATCGAGTCACCGGAATGTAACTCGAACGGTTAGATTCGGGATTAAGTCATGCCTTCACAAATCGGAAGCATATATCAACAATATCAATATGATCATCACATCATCATGTACAAGGACATATATCATCATTATCAACAAAAATCATTTAGTCATGAACAATTCATCACAAGCCTCACATATCATCATGTAGCATCATCATTTTCATACAAACATGCATATTAAACATAAGCATACATGTTGTCATACCCAATCATTCAAACCATATCAAAACATAATGCATTTTGCATTTTATGTTTAACTCACAAGATCATTCATTTAGTACACCAAACATCACCAAACACTTCACTAAAATACATAACAATCAAATTCACCTATAAACATAAACACTTTCTCCAATAATCACTTATTAAAATAAGATCTTAAAGCTACATAATTCCTCATAATCATATAGAAAATTTCACTAGCTTTCCAACGCATCAAACGGCGCCTAAATCGGAGTTACGGTTCAAAAGTTATGGCCGAAACGATTTTTGGGAAAAGCCAAGTCAGAGCAGCAACACGGGCACCCGTGTGCTGCAACACGGCCCGTGTTGTGAGGCCTGCGTGAAAACTCCACTCTTTTGAGTTTTTCTTATTCAACTACCATGGTTTTCTTTCCCATTTCAATACTCTTAATTTCCACAAGCTAGCACTTAATACACCCACAAACCATACTCCTAATCTAACTTTTCTAAACCATTCTAACAATCAACCAACAAAACCCTAAAAATCAACTATCAATTTTACCCCTAAATCCAAAATGTATCATACAAAACCTAACAATATGAGATGGAGAATCAAACCCCTTACCTTGGTGTGGGTTTTCTTGAAACAAGATGATGGAGATGTTGCAACTCCAAGCCTAGCTCTCTTTCTCCTCTTCTCCTCTTTTCTTTCTTCTTTCTCCTCTTTTCTTTCTTCTTTCTCCTCCTTTCTTTCTTCTCTTACTAACTCTCCTTTTCTATTTTATAAAACTCCCCTTCTACTACTAACTTTCCTCCCTCTATCTTTCTAAAATTGTAATTTGGCCCCAACAATTATTTAATTCAAATTATAATATATAACCCTATTAAACAATATTATATTAAATAATATTTATTCTATATAAACCTAATCATGCCAATTAATCAAACAAAGTCAAATATTACTACACACCAAATTAATATTACTCAAAGTAGTATTTTATCATTATGAATATTTTTATTTCAAATAACCGAATTAACATTTAATCAAAAACGGGGTGTTACAACTCTCCCCCACTTGAAAGATTTTCGGCCTCGAAAATTTTGACCAAAACGAACAAATCGGGACATGCCTACACATTCGTCCACTCAATCCTTGCGCTAATTAAACAACATACAAAATACACCTAACACAAGGGCATCTCCCTAGCCATAACGTTTAGACAAGAACAACCATGCCGAGATGCGAAGCCCATACAATGCACTCGACAATCAACTAACACCCAACAACTAAACAAGTCGCAGACACACCGGTTCGCTCGAGAACTAAACAAACAAGATCGATACCATCCTAACGTCTCAACCATAGAATTAGTCATACACTCGAACCGACGCCTCGGAAACGAGTCATCAAAGGTAGGAACATAAAGTCCTACGACACAACACCGACACCATCTCTAAAACAAAAACAATAAATGGTTATACAAACCAAAACTGAAATAATCAGAAAGGATAAAACCACGCGTGCTACGCAAATACGAAAAGATGCCATCATTCACGCATAAGTACGAACTCAAGAATTACACTTGCCGTTATCGCTCTCATTCTAGAAAATCACAAGGTCACATCGTCCTTGTAGATTACCAACGTACCATCCTTGAACAATACCAAGTTACCCAAACATAACTGAACTGCGACACACCACTCATCCTAGGACGTATACTGACGACTTGCGACTATAACTCACTAGCCCAAATCCAACAATCCCGCATACTCGCTAAAACTCAATGCTCGATACCTAAACCATGCTGTGTCACTTTATGCATAAGATGCCAACCGTAAAACAACTTGGTTAATCCTCAACTTCCCAATCACCCAAAATGGATACGTTCAAAGCGTACACCCATCAAGACACCCCGCAACATCAGCTTCATCAACTCGAAGAATCACTCTTTCACTCTCGATTGATCAACATCCGTTGATCCTCTGAAATACACGACATAGTTTGACCTCTTCAAATACTGTCCAAATATTTCACTTGTGAAACTTCGATGTATACACTTGACTTCCACGAAGTCTTCCCTTATAACAATTCAATTCCCAGAGTTTAATTAAGTAATCACCATCCTCGCATCGCCGCAACGATTAATACACTGATTTCTTATTCGAAACATTTCTCATATTTTTCAATCTTCTAAAGTGGTAATCCAAACCAAACACTCTCTCAAGAACTCTACTCATCAATTTCGTCTCATACTCCTGAAATTACAACATAGTTTGGACTTAGAACCATAACATCAATTTCTATGGAATCCAACATAAACACCGTCGCGACCGACTTCAGTCACAAACAGAACATCTTCCTCTATAAAACATCAATCATCTTTAAGTACCTGTGGTTACCAAACCATCACCAAATTCCTTACCGCCAAGACTTATTTTAGTCGTAATCTAATAATCCACCGCGACCATTAGTATCCGATGAAATCCATATGGTAGTAGTGAACGAATCCTTAATAACCTTCTGAGTTTAATCTCAACAAGCGCCTCAAAACAAACATGCAACATTCTTTCAAAATAATAAATCTCAAATAAGATATTCTTGGGTTATCCTCAATATCAACTTAATAAACTCAACAACAGACGAAGTCTCTTTATAGATCATACTCAACTTGAATTGTCTTCAACAATTCCAATCTCCTTGTCGTTAACATCTGTACCTATAAGGTTCCAATGAGCATAACTACATCAAACTCTAACTCCCGAATCCGATAATTTTCCATAAGAAAAATCAAATCGTTCCAAGGTAGTAATACACTTTTCCAACTCTATGTCGAAATACATCTTACGTCCAAAACAAAATATCACAACACGTCGCACCAGGTTCTTCAGTACAAAACAAAACCAAAATCAAGGCATTCGCTAAACTTTTCACCGGTCAAAACAAATTCGCTTCCCATGGCGAAGTCCAATTAGTGACTCAACCATTTCGGGTAAAGATACTCACGATCAATACCAACTCATAAAAATATCTTCCATCGAACTCACAAAGTTAGCCATCCAAAACAAAAGAACTTCTAAACTATGAATTATCCCCCTAAAGTCTTCGACAAGACACAAAATAGATCTTCGCGGAACTGTCTAAAATATTGCCGTCTAAGTTGCTTACTTAAGACACTCACGTCCAACAGTTCCAAAACTCCTTCTTTAGAGGACTCAACATGCACCAATCTAACTCCACTACTGTTAACGCCACACTCGGATGCTTGCCACAATCCCTTAACTTGATGTAAACCAAATAATATCCATGAACACGAAACAACTCTTCAGCTACTCATGAGAGTACTGTTGGAACATTTCAAAATCTTACCTGACGCATTAGTCACACTAATGACATCAGCTTATACTCGCCCGGACCATACACTATCTTGAAAAGCATTACCTGAACATCTTCAACCCTCACACTAACCCATAGGCAGCCAGACTTCAAAACGATCTCACTAAACACATAAACTCCAAATAACTGCTTCACTTAAATATCAATCCTCTAAAGCAGACACTCGTCCTCAACATCTGCTTCATTCCTTGACTACCAACGACACACCAACTTAGGTAACCTTTGCTCTTCTCGAACAACACAATCGGCGCACTCCACGGCGAACCACTCGAACAAACAAACTCTACTAAAACCAATATTCAAGTTGACTCTCCAACTCTAATTCAGAAACAAACATCCCTTAAGGATACTTCAAATCCCAACTAGTTCCAGAAACTAAATCCATCAAAACTTCACCTCGCACTACAGCGGTAATTCACTCACATTTCCACAAAAGGTTTCGGAAGAATCACAACAAGAAGCTCGCTTGCCAAAAATCTTATTTCTCACCAAAATCCAAATTCGCCCACAACTCAAGTAACCATGCACTGCCTTGTGCCAACTCATCTGCTTCACACTCTAATAAGTTGGCAAGACAAGTCTATCCCAAACAACACAATTCCCGACTACTATCAACAAGAGATTAAGGATGATCAGTCCCTCAATTTGTCAATGGACAGTCGACAATCATGAGGTGGCATTAACCATCGTTACCAAACCACACATCATCTTTAATCTTACCCCTCAAGGTATTTAAACATAACCATGCTTGAAGCATCAACTGCTCGGCAATACTTACATCCCACAATCGGCGGTATACTGAACCAACCTCTTGCACAAAACTCCAGAGAAGAAACTTCTCCCCCACTTATTTCACACGTACCTCTGCAGACAATGAAAAGGAAACAAACAAGTACCGACAGTGTTTCACACACGTGTCGCGTACTAAAAGGGATTAAACACATAAACAACCTGGCCGATAGACCGACCTGCTCTGATACCACTATTGTAACACCCCTTCTAAATACCCAAATTAAAGGTAAAGATTAAAATCAGAGAAATAAAATTGCACGGAAGGGATGCCACAACACACATCACATTCCAAAGTTTTTAAGGAAAAACAGACAGGGTATGTTTGAAAGTATAAGCATTCCAACACAAAACAAACATACTATAAATATTTACTTCATTCTCTCGTGCAAACGCAACGGAGTTTCATAATTTCACATCATCTCCATTTATGGAGGAATCAAAACATAATTCAAGGCATCAAGCCATCATAATTCACATAAGCATATGTTATCAAGTCTCACATATACAAGCCATCATATACACGAATAAGGATTATATACATCATAATCCACATACAAAATAATCGAGTTCGGCACTAATAAATTCCCCCCCTGTGTTACTACCAGAGCATCGACTCGACTCTAATCAAATAAAACAGATTGCAATCTAATGCATCTGTTAGCTAGCGCCTCGCGCTACCGTCCTCGGTACCTGCACAATGCCATCAAAAGCATTGGCCAACAAAAGGGTAAGAATTCCAATAATCATATAACATATAATTTTAAGTAAATGAAATGGCAATAATTAAAGCAATACATAATGATCATGTTCATTTTATCACCTGTAGCATCCTTACTCAAGGAGTCCATTTCCAACACATTAACCATGTAAACGGATTATCCGAATACTCACATCCTTGGCACATAACCATAATTCAAACAACAACAATATTGGCACATAATCAAACACATCAACACACATACATATCATGCACAATTATACATGTGACTCATAACACGACTCAACGTATGCAAATGCGGTACCGACTCGTGGACCCAAGGTTCCACCACCTATGTTTCCATTCCGGATCAAGGTCACTACGTCTTTTCCCACAATAGGGTCACCGTCTAGATATTGTGGACCCAATGTTCCACCACCTATGTTTCCCTTCCGGATCAAGGTCACTACGTCTTTTCCCACAATAGGGTCACCGTCTAGATATTGTGGACCCAATGTTCCACCACCTATGTTTCCCTTCCGGATCAAGGTCACTACGTCTTTTCCCATAATAGGGTCACCGTCTAGATATTGTGGACCCAAAGTTCCACCATCTCTGTTTCAAGACCACCATGCCATGCAATGTACAATATAACCAATGCATGCAATTAAGACTCACAACAATCTTAACATACACATGCCATCAAATCCAACCAATGGAACATCAACTATTATACATGCATGCATACATATAATTTGTCAATCTCAACGTCAAGTAAAATGTATACAAACGAGATTACTTACTTAACCAAAACATAAACCATCAACTATCAACAATTCCAAATTGGAAAGTATATTTCAACATAAAGTCATTATCAATGAACCGGCATTATTCTCAATGTTCTCATCGCGATCGAGTCACCGGAATGTAACTCGAACAGTTAGATTCGGGATTAAGTCATGCCTTCACAAATCGGAAGCATATATCGACAATATCAATATGATCATCACATCATCATGTACAAGGACATATATCATCATTATCAACAAAAATCATTTAGTCATGAACAATTCATCACAAGCCTCCCATATCATCATGTAGCATCATCATTTTCATACAAACATGCATATTAAACATAAGCATACATGTTGTCATACCCAATCATTCAAACCATATCAAAACATAATTCATTTTGCATTTGATGTATAACTCACAAGATCATTCATTTAGTACACCAAACATCACCAAACACTTCACTAAAATACATAACAATCAAATTCACCTATAAACATAAACACTTTCTCCAATAATCACTTATTAAAATAAGCTCTTAAAGCTACCTAATTCCTCATAATCATATATAAAATTTCACTAGCTTTCCAACGCATCAAACGGCGCCTAAATCGGAGTTACGGTTCAAAAGTTATGACCGAAACGATTTTTGAGAAAAGCCAAGTCAGAGCAGCAACACGGGCACCCGTGTGCTGCAACACGGCCCGTGTTGTGAGGCATGCGTGAAAACTCCACTCTTTTGAGTTTTTCTCATTCAACTACCATGGTTTTCTTTCCCATTTCAATACTCTTAATTTCCACAAGCTAGCACTTAATACACCCACAAACCATACTCCTAATCCAACTTTTCTAAACCATTCTAACAATCAACCAACAAAACCCTAAAAATCAACTATCAATTTTACCCCTAAATCCAAAATGTATCATACAAAACCTAACAATATGAGATGGAGAATCAAACCCCTTACCTTGGTGTGGGTTTTCTTGAAACAAGATGATGGAGATGTTGCAACTCCAAGCCTAGCTCTCTTTCTCCTCTTCTCCTCTTTTCTTTCTTCTTTCTCCTCCTTTCTTTCTTCTCTTACTAACTCTCCTTTTCTATTTTATAAAACTCCCCTTCTACTACTAACTTTCCTCCCTCTATCTTTCTAAAATTGTAATTTGGCCCCAACAATTATTTAATTCAAATTATAATATATAACCCTATTAAACAATATTATATTAAATAATATTTATTCTATATAAACCTAATCATGCCAATTAATCAAACAAAGTCAAATATTACTACACACCAAATTAATATTACTCAAAGTAGTATTTTATCATTATGAATATTTTTATTTCAAATAACCGAATTAACATTTAATCAAAAACGGGGTGTTACACATGGACTTCTATCTCTCAATATAGGAAGAGTTAGCTTTAAGTTTATGAATGAAAAATGTTCTACTCATGCCCCTGAAGCTATACATATCTTCACTTTCCATTTATATTGCATGTGCTGAGAGAATTTAAGACCTGGACATTAACAAAAACTTAGGTTAAGAATTAGGGATGGAGAAATTCTCTCTCATTTCTGAGAGTTAAGTTAAGTTTTTTATATGTATGGAATCGTGGCTTGATGCTTGACATTCTTCATGTTGTGAGTTTGTGCTAAAAGTCCAAGAATCATGAGATAGCAGAAACGCGTGTTTTGTTGTTCAAGGATGCTGGAGGTTGAAGAAGACAGAGTCTTTGGGCTGGGCCTGAGATGTTTTCCTTTTCACACCACTGCATTTCACATGCACCCCCTGGCCCATTTTGAGTTTTATTTATCATTTTTAATTTTTTCCTTTTGATTTTGGTTCTATATTTTTATTTAAGCATGAAAAAATATTAAAATTATTTTTCTCACATTTTTTGCATTTTATTTGATATTTATTTGGTTTCATTTAGTTTTTGTACATAAATAAACATAAAAATACTTTTATTTAAAAAAACTAAAAATAATACAAACACATTTTATTTCTGATTTTTATTTTATTTTATCTTTGAAAACATTTTGTAAAAAAAATATACTTTTTTATATATATTAAATATTTTTATTTTTGTACATATAATATATATTTAATAAATAATGTAAATACTTATATATTTATTAGTATATTTAGGTTAAAAATACAAAAAAATAATACATTTTTATTTTTATTAATATTTAACTTAAAAAATCACTTTTTTACAATATACTTTCTTTTATTTATTTTTTTGTACATAATTAATAAATATTGCATATATTATATAATAAATACCTTTTATTTATAAAATTAGGGTTTTGCCCTAAATGCATAAAAATACCAAAAATTAATTCATTTTATTTTTGTTTATTTGACACATGAAAAATACTTTTTTACATACATATGAAAACCATTTTTTTCCTTTTTGCATATTTATTTTATTTTATTTTATCATTGTGCAATTAAATATCTTGTAAAAATTCAATTTGGATGTAATAGTTTAGGTTTAATTTCTTGCTTAAAATGTCCCCATTTGAACATTTGTACCCCCCATCCCATATATTATGTTGTAATAACTTAGGACCTTTTATTTTTCGCACTTTAAAAGCTTTCTAAATATGCCATGTTAGAATTAGGGGTTGTATGCAAAAATTAACCAAAAATAGTTTGACCTAAATTCAAGATAAACAAGCATGAAAATGGACAACACTAATCACACTTGCACCCCTAGGGTACTCCACTTGTTGCCTTCAATAGATGGGCCATATTGCATGTTAGGTATCTTTGGCAAAAACAAAACAATTCAAATGATCATAGTCCCTCGATGACGCTTTCAAAAGTTGCCTAAAAAATGATCAAGTCCCTTAAAGGAAAAATTGCCCAAAGATACTTGGCACCATTGCAATCATGGTCTAAACGATGACCCACGCCCGTCCCGTTCACATCCTAACACAAGATTGTCCACCAAATACAATGGTGGAACAAAATTGTTAAAAGGGTTAAAAACATAGCAAAGATCTTTGAGGAATTTGGAGTAGACAACTCGTGGTTACTTGCCAACTTGCAAAACAAAAACACTTGCCTATTTTTTCAAAACCACACATCACTACACTTTTAAAACAACTTTCAAAAACATTGAAAACTTTTTCAAAGGACATACACCTTTGTATACATCCCAACATGGATCATTACAAAGGTTGCCACCACATTGGCCTCTTTTCAAAACATTTTCAAAACCCACACATAAAGCACCATTTCAAACAATTGAAAATCAAGGCAAGTTGATCTAAGCAAGTAACTAAGAGCCCATGGATAACCATGGATAGAAAGGGTGCTAATACCTTCCCTTTCTATAATCTACTCCCCGAACCCAAGAAAACATCTCAAAGGTTTTTCCTGTACTTTTTAGCCTTTCCTTAGGATAAAATAAAAAGTCGGTGGCGACTCTTGCTCAACCGAAACATTTGCGAAAACAAACGCGAAACTCAAGTCAGTTCTCCCACCGTATCACAGAACTGGCGACTCTTCTGGGGATTACTTTAAAGTGGAGTAACCTTAGGGCTTAGATCACCCTCTTGCATGACTAATTGTTTGCTTTGATTGCTTTACATCTTGGCTCTCTTGTTTGGGTTTACAATCCTACACCCGGATTTGGGGAAACATTCATAGATAGCAATACGTTGTGGAAACTGTGCGGGGTATACCGACATGGTTGAAGCAATAGCTATATTAGTGCGACATATTTGTGGGTACCGGTAACCCTTGAGTTCAATCAAGGAGAGTACGGGGCCGCTGAGTGATGTCACTAAGCACTAATGACCTAGAACCTTACTTGACCATCTTGGCCTTTCATTAGGGGTAGTGAGATGACCGGCTTTGGTGCAGTCCGAAGTTGGTATATACTCGATACTACACTCATTAAGGGTTGTTTTCTTGGAATATTTTGGTCGCTAGTTAAGTGGCTAAACCAAAACAATGAACATAGAAAACAATCCAATGATATTGAGCTCCTTAGAACCCGGTTACTATTTATAGGACAGGTTTTTAAGCCAACTACACTCAAGAGGGTACTTACCTATGAAACCTCATGCAAACCTGAAACTAGGGTTTTGTGTGATTTGTTTGTACATATGTTTTGTGCATACATCATGAACATCATAAAGCATCATATGCATACACTAACCACTTCAAGGGTTTAGATTTTCATCTTTGTTCTTGTTTTGTAGGTCATGGAAATTCCTTGCAGGAAAACCATCCAAGTCAACCTTGTGAGAATCCCTCCTCAACTCAAGGAGCTCACATCAAGAATTCCAGAAAGCTCTCCCTTCAGTGAAAGACATGGTAGACTTCTCAGCCTAGTCAACACCAACATTGAAGAGGACATGATGAAGGTGTTGTTCCAGTTCTTTGACCCTCTTCACCATTGTTTCACTTTCCCCGACTACCAATTGGTGCCCACTTAGGAGGAATTTTCTCAACTCCTGAGAATTCCTATCCTTAATCAACTACCTTTCAATGGTACGGAAAAGGAACCAAAGCCTGAAGATGTTGCTCGAGCACTACATCTACAGCCATCTGACATCAAGGGGCATTGGGAAACTAGAAGCGGTGTCAAAGGCTTCTTGGCAAAATTCTTGTTTGAGAAGGCACAAGAGTGTTGGAATTCATTGGACCTACAAGCCTTTGAAGAAATTGTGGCACTCCTTATCTATGGGTTGGTCTTGTTCCCAAATCCTGACCAGCTTGTAGATGTAAGCTCCTTAAGCTGAGGAGGGGTCCTTACAAGGTTGATCTGAATTGTCTTTCTGCGGATAGTTTCCATGTCCTACAAAACAAGAACAAAGATGAAGATTCGAACCCTTGAAGTGGTTAGTGGATGCATATGATGCTGTATGATGTTATGATGTTATGATAAGGACACACCACAAGTATTCACAAAAAGAAAACATGATAAGGCACACAAGTCACACCACAGCCCTTAGAGTTTAGGCCAGCATGGGGTTTGGGGTACTACCCTCTTGAAGTTGGTGGGCTCAAAACCTGTCCTATCAAAAGTAACCGGGTTCTAAGGATCTCAATATCATTGGGTTGTTTTCTGTGTTCATTGTTTCGATTTAGCCACTGAACTGGCGATCAAAATATTCCAAGAAAACAACCCTCAATGAGTGTAGTGTCGAGTATCAACCAACTTCGGACTGCACCAAAGTCGGTCATTTCACTACCCTAAAGAGGCCAGGATGGTTCAATTAAGGTTCCTAAGGTCAGTTGATGCTTCACGACACCACGCGGCGGCCCCGTACTCTTCTTGACTTGACTCAAGGGTTACCTGTACTCACCAAAATGCCACATCAATGTAGCAGACTGCTTCAACCGTGTCAGTATACCCCGCACAGTTCCCTCACAGTCTTGTTGCTACTTTCTAAGAAGGTATCCCCCAGATCCGGGTTAGGATCTATGAAACTCCCAAGACAGGCCCAATAATATTAAAGCAAACAAATCAGGCAATTGAAAACACAAGTGATCTTAGTCCTAAGGTACACCTCACTTTTAAATCTCCCCAGCAGAGTCGCCAGTTTTGTGATCGGTGGAAATAGAACTGACTGTTTTTAGCTGGTTTCGCGAAATGTCGCGGTAAGCAAGAGTCGCCACCGTCTTTTATTTTCTCCAACATGGAAAGGACAAAAGCACAGCAAAATTCCTTATTGAGAATGTCTCTCGGTTCGGGAGGTAGATTTATAGAAAGGGAAGGTGTTAGCACCCTTTCTATCCGTGGTTATCCACGGGCTCTTAGGTACTTGCTCTTATGTTTTCAAAATGATGTTTGCTTTTCAAATGTGAGTGGGTTTGAAAAAAGTTTCGTTTTGAAAGATTTCTAAGTGACTCTTGTATCTGTCCTCAAGAGTGTTTGAAAAATTTGTTTTGAAAGCTTTTGAAAGTGTCAGTGTGAAAAGATTGTTTTGTTTGTTTTTTAGAGAGCAAGTACCCATGAGTCATTTACCTACCCTAAGGAATTAGGCTGTGTAAAAGTCCTTAAGGTAGTGCCATCCCACCATTGAGAGGTAGGTAGCACCACCGTTGGAGATGTTCGGGTCAATTCGATTTTAGGGACATTGTGGTCACCGAAGCAATAGTAGAACACCTTAGAAGTAACCCTAATGTCCTAGATCCTTTTTAATCCGAGGCAACCGTTTCGAGGCAACTGGATCTTAGACATAAGGGCGACTGCTAAAACACCCTATACTTGACGACCACGTTTCGAGGCAACGAGTGAGGCGTACCCTAGAAGTGGCATGTGCATTGTGTGTTATTTTCATGTTAACATTTATCTTGGATCATGTAATCGTGAGCTACGAGTTGTTTTTAGTTACCATACATTCTTTCATGCAATTTAGCAGTTAGGAGTGCGGAAAATTAAATACAGAAAGGTAAAAGCTACGCTATTACAAGGCGCGGGTCTATACATCACCAAAAAACAAAGACCCGTTTTTGATAAAGATGCGGAAAGTAAAAAAAAGCAATAAACCTAATTACTATTACATCCGGAAATAGTTACATAATCCAATAAGAAAATAATGCGCAAATAGAAATTAAATTGGACGTTCTTAGGGTTTTGGACCCTTTTGAGAAAGTAAGAGTTTTTTTGTCCTTTGCTTGAAATTAAATTAAAATCTAATTATTTAATTAATTATTTACAAGAAAGATGTTTTTAGTGTTTTTTGTATTTATGAAAATAAAGAAATTAAAATTAAAAGAAAACCCTAGTTCTAAGTTTATTTTAATTATTAAGAAAATGTTAAAGTTAAACTAATTTTAGCTAATTAATTAATTTACATTTATATGTATAAAAATAATAATAATTAATAATGATAATAATAAGAAAATAAAAAAAGTCAAAACCTAATTCTATGCAATTTTTATTTATTAAGAAAAAAGGATTAAAATTAAAACCTAAATTAAATTAAATTAGTTGTTAATTTTTATTTACAAAAATAGGTTAATGGTGAAATAAATAATTAAAATATATCTACAATTTTGATTTTCTGATTTTTATTAGGAAAAATTAATTTGTGGTGAATTAATTAAAATAATTAAAACAATTAAGAGAAATTAAAAGAAAAGAAAAGAAAAGAAAAACAAAGCAAACCAAAGGGGGTGTGATGGCCCAAAGTGGAGGTGAAATTCTGGAATTCAGGCCCAAGAAGCACAAAGCCTGGTTGACTTTCCTGATTGCTTGCACGTACATTGACTGAGGAATATGGTATTCCTCCTCTCCTGGCCTTTGGATGGCTGAAGGGGACATATGGCACACTGGAATCATGAGGCCTATGGTGGAACATTTGGACATATGCTGTATTGGAACACATTATAAAAAATAGAAACAAGAGTTTGGGAGACATGGGAATCGAACCCAGGTCCCAGTGTTTGCAAGACACGTCCACCACCACTACGCCATCTGCAATTGGTTGTAAACATAATAACTAATAAAAATAATATATGAAAAGCACTAATTATGCTGGAATTCAGAAAACACGCGCACCATGTTTGAATCACCCAGTCATATGTTGCCACGCCTATTGTCTTATTTGTTTTTCCTGCAAACATAAACAAGATAGCGGGGGTTTTAAACCCCCACAAACCAAAAGTGTCAATAATAGCGATTAGAGCTATGGATCATATAAAAAGAGCGCGAGGGTTTGGTTGAATTCGTCCGGCCTTGACGAATTCAACCATGCTTGTCTCGAAGTCCAATTTTTCCTTATGCATAAAGCCCTAATTTAATAGCTTTGGAACCCTAACGTTCTTCCATGGTGGATTTTGATTCAGAAGGCTATAACCAAATTGGATTATACCAATCGCTTCAGAAGGCCCCTATTAACATAAATCAACCAAGAAAATGGATTAAAAACGTATGAATCATGTTATGCAATTTTGGAAATATATTCAAACCGTGGGACTCGTGTTCTTTGATTCTTCGCGTGTTAGGACTGGTTCTTGATGGCAATGCCTTCCTGGAGACTCAGGCAATATGTTTGAATCAAAAAGAAGCTTTGAATTACGCTGCAAATAAGAAATCAGTTTCACACTTTTCTTCAATTTTTTGCAATTTGGTTATGGAGTTCTATGGCAGCTTTTTCGTTGTTAGCACTAGGGTTAGCTTTTGCATTTGTATTGGAACTGAATTAGATTAAAATTAAGCCCATAAATCCATTGTATTCAAGTTTGCATATGTGATTGGCAATCAAATCTTTTCCAATCTTTTCTTTCATGAAACCTTGCCAATCATGGATATTTTGAGGTCCTTGAGGTGCACACGAATTGCCAGCTTGCCCTAGCCTTATTTTCTTCACAAAAAGATTTAAAAAGTATATCTTTTGAATTTTCCTACAATTAAAACCAATTAAATGAATTAATATTAATATAAATTCAATTAATTAATTAAAAATAAGAAAATAAATCAAATTAAGTTCAATGGGTCGTGCATAGGCTTTGGGTAAAGATTCAAGAAGGAATTTGAGGCCCATTAGCAAAAATGAAGTGTTTTAGGCAAAGTTGACTTTTGAAAGTTCCCAAAAATTTCCCAACTTCTCCAATGCATATCTTGATCAATTTTGAAGCTATGAACATGTTCTTGGACATTTTGGAAAGGTCTTGAAGTCCTCTAACCAATGCCTTTGGTCCCATGTCATTTGGATTTACCAATCTCAAGTTATGGTCTTTGACTTAAAGTGCCTTTTTGTTGACTTTTGAAAATGACCTATAATGTAGAAATTGATAACTTTTTGTGAGAGCATTTCTTGGACTTGGAATGTGAAGATGAGTTGTAGGAAATGTCATCCCCTTCAAAATGAGCTTTGGATGGGATTTTTCTGATAAACCATGAAGAAGTTATGCCTTGGTCAAGTTACAGTTGACTTTTTCAGTTGTCCAAAAATAGAAACTTTTGCATCTTGAGACTTTTTGAGCCATGCTTGTGGAATCATGATAAAGAATTGATCAAATGATGATTGTGGCTTCAAAATAAGATGTTGACCAAATTTTTTGACTTTTGACTGTCAAATGACCATTTTACCCCTACAGTTGACTGTGAAGCAATTAGGGCTTTTGACTGTGCAACTTGATGTTGTGAGTCTTAAAACTTGACATATAGATGTTTGACAATGTATATAGGCATATTGGACTTGATTGGACCCTTGAAAACCTCAATTTCCTTGCAAGAACCAAAACCCTAATTTTGACTGTGTTAGGAGGCAATTGGACTGTGCAACCCTTGAGAGATTTTGAACCATTTGGAGATTGATCTTGACAAATCTTGAAGAATATGGGAGGGCAAATTTTGGGGTACAACAGTTGCCCCTGTTCAATCTTCTTAGACCTGAGGATGTAGATTGGCTGGCGTGCCTTTCGTAATCCGAAGGTGGAAGATGATTGAACACTAAAGTGCCCAGAAATTTGCACTCACATAGTAGAATGTTAGCAGTGTGATGGCGGGAATGGGCTTACAGATGCCATTTGGAAAGATGATGGATAGGAGGATGGGCTTATAGATGCCATCTGGAGGTGTGACAGAACCTTGTCGGGAATGGGCTTACAGATGCCATTTGGAGACTGTTGGTATGTGGATGGGCTTATAGACGCCATCTAGATGTCGATCGCGTAAGAGATTCCTTAGCGAGAACTTGCGTACCTGAGAAAGAAAGATAATTACCTGGCCTGTTACAGGGGTTGATCTTCAAACTCTTTATGTAGATATGCCCTGGCTGGATACAGGTATCGAATCTCTAAACTCTTCATGTAGATATGCCCTGGTTGGATACAGGTGTCGAATCTACAATCAGTTACTCATAGATGTGCCCTGGCTAGATACATGAATCGAATCCGGAATTATTCTTCAGACGTGCCCTGGCTGGATACAGGAATCGAGTCCGGAATTAGTCGTCAACAGATATGCCCTGGCTGGATACATGAATCGAATCTTCAAACTCTTCAGACATGCCCTGGCTGGATACATAAATCGAGTCTGGAATTAGTCGTCAACAGATATGCCCTGGCTGGATACATGAATCGAATCTTCAAACTCTTCAGACGTGCCCTGGCTAGATACAAGAATCAAATCTGGAATTAGTCGTCAACAGATATGCCCTGGCTGGATACAGAAATCGAATCTTCAAACTCTTCAGACGTGCCCTGGCTGGATACAGGAATCGAATCTGGAAATAGTCGTCAACAGATATGCCCTGGCTGGATACAGGAATCGAATCTTCAAACTCTTCAGACGTGCCCTGGCTGGATACAGGAATCGAATCTGGAATTAGTCGTCAACAGATATGCCCTGGCTGGATACAGGAATCGAATCTTCAAACTCTTCAGACGTGCCTTGGCTGGATACAGGAATCGAATCTGGAATAGTCGTCAACAGATATGCCCTGGCTGGATACAGGAATCGAATCTTCAAACTCTTCAGACGTGCCCTGGCTAGATACAGGAATCGAATCTTGAATAGTCGTCAACAGATATGCCCTGGCTGGATACAGGAATCGAATCTTCAAACTCTTCAGACGTGCCCTGGCTGGATACAGGAATCGAGTCCGGAATAGTCGTCAACAGATATGCCCTGGCTGGATACATGAATCGAATCTTCAAACTCTTCAGACGTGCCCTGGCTGGATACAGGAATCGAGTCCAGAATAGTCTTCAACAAATATGCCCTGGCTGGATATAGGAATCGAATCTTCAAACTCTTCAGACGTGCCCTGGCTAGATACAGGAATCGAGTCTGGAATTTTTCATGTAGATATGCCCTGGCTAGATACAGGTGTCGAATCCACAAGTAATCGCTCACAGATATGCCCTGGCTAGATACAGGTATCGAATTTGGAATTGCGATAGTTGATAATAATCATCTTTGTATTGACCTTTTTCCTGAAAAGGCGAAACGTTAGTTGTATGCAATGTCATGATGTATGAAATGCGCGATGTTCTCAAAATAAATGAGATTGTATGTTCATGATGCGTATGTGCATGCTATAATGTATGAAGATGTGATGTTTATGAATGTATTTTTGTCTAGGAAAATAAATCCTTGACGGATGCCGGGAAATTGAATCCTGGGCTGATGTTGGAAGGGCGACGTTCTTTGTTTCCGCTGGGGATGTCGGTTGCGAGAATAAGCCTGTAAGAGAAGATGACTCTGTTGAGGAATAAACTTGGTTGAAGAGATTATTCTGCGGGGAAATACTCTGTGGGAAGAGATACTTCGCTGAGACTTTGATGAGAACTCCGCTGGGGATACCGTTGATATGTTATGTTGGAAGATTTGATGAACTCCGCTGGGGGATAGAAAGAACTTCGTCGGGGATGATCTTTCCGTGGCAATTGGCTGAGGATAACCCAGTTATATCCTGGTGGGGAAATAACCTTTGAATATAGTCGGGGAGACGCGCTCGTGCTCTGCGGGGGACAAGCTTCCAGAATCTACTGGGGATAAGCTTCCTACTGGGGAGATTGATTCAACTCTCCTGGGGGGATCTTTTGTACTATGTTAGGGAATGGCTCCACTGGATGTCCGGTATTCCGCCGGGGAACAATCTTAGATCAAGATTGCCGGGGATTCTTGTTAGGAATGTTTGCATACTCCGTTGGGGAATATTGAGATTTTCTGGGGATAATCCAACTTCCTTCAGGCTGACAGTAGACTAGCTATGCTCGGGTAGAGTGTTGCTTACTTGCTGGAGATACTGTGCCTTATCGGGGCTGCTGGGAGACCAACTTCTTGGGAGAGAGTATTGCTGAATCTTGTTTTACTCGACGGGGAGTGAAGGTATCTTGGTTACGTTCTTCATCTGAACATACCTTAGTACCTTGGTGGACAGAGCAACTAGATTGCTTAGACAACTCATTATTTCCCCTGTTTCTGATGTCACCTGTAATTAGTCCTTTGTTTCGCATGCAAATATTTATGAGTTAGCAATTAGTGTCAAATGCATATATCAAAAATGAACATTGGACGTTCTTTGCAAAACAAAACAGGAAAAGGAAAATAATTGGCAATTTATCTGAAAAGTGAATTTCTATTGATTTTTGAATTTTGGATTTGCCTGTAAATAGGCGTTTATGTACAAGAGACTGACGTCCTAGTAAGATAACGCCGCCAGAGTTTATACAGCTTTGTGAAAAAGGAAAACAAAACAGCTATGTGAAAGGAATAATCCCACTGGGTTCCAACTCTGCTATCGCCTTTATATCTTCGAGCGTCTCATCACTTGGCTGCTTAGTTGAAGATGAAGCTGACTGATCGATGCCGTCTGAACCTGATATTTGATACTGGATTCTGGATGCAAGGTGATTCAATGAGACATAATATTACGCTTTAATCCCTAATTTTTGCCTGGACCGCCCTTTCGGGTTTTCAGTCCACCGGGATACCCATTTTTGCCCAAGCCGCCTTTTCAGGTTTTCGACTTGCCGGGTGTACATTTTTTCATTTCATCCCTTATTTTTGCCCGAACCCTTTTGGTTCGCCAGGAAGCCCTTATTTTTGCCTAGGTGTGTCAACCTAGCAGGTCTTTTATTCATGCGTAGTATCTTTTTACTATGTCTGCATTGGTGGGGTGAGGAAGGTCGTCACCATCCATGGTGGTTAGAACCATGGCTCCTCCTGAGAAGACATGTTTAACCACAAATGGCGCTTCGTATGTAGGGGTCCATTTTCCCATGGGATCACTTTGAGGAAGAATGATGCGCTTGATTACCAGGTCTCCGACTTGATACTCTTGTGGTCTGACTTTCTTGTTAAACGCCCTGATCATCCATTTTTGATACGTTTGACCATGACAAATAGCAGTGAGTCTCTCTTCGTCAATTAGGTTTAATTGATCAAGTCGAGTCTGGATCCAGTCATCTTCGCTCAAGCCTGCATCCTTCATTATCCGGAGAGAGGGTATCTGGACTTCAATTGGCAAGACTGCCTTCATGCCATAGACCAAGGAAAATGGAGTTTCCCCGGTTGACGTTCTTGCTGAGGTACGGTACCCATGAAGAGCAAATGGTAACATCTCGTGCCAATCTTTATAGGTCACTGTCATCTTCTGCACAATCTTCTTGATATTCTTATTTGCTGCTTCGACAACTCCATTCATCTTCGGCCGGTAGGGAGAAGAGTTGTGGTGCTGTATCTTGAATTGCTCGCAGAGCTCAGTGATCATCTTGTTATTAAGATTGGTACCATTGTCCGTAATGATACTTTCCGGGACGCCGTATCGACAGATCAGGTTGTGTCGAATGAACCGTGCCACGACGTTCTTGGTTACTGAAGCGTAGGAAGCTGCTTCAACCCACTTTGTAAAGTAATCGATCACCACCAGGATGAAGCGATGCCCGTTGGATGCCGTAGGTCTGATCTCGCCGATCATATCAATGCCCCACATTGCAAAAGGCCAAGGTGCAGTCAAGACATTCAGAGGGACTGGAGGAACGCGCACCTTATCCACATAGATCTGGCACTTATGAAATGTCCGAGAATGTTGGTAACAGTCGGCTTCCATTGTGGACCAGAAATATCCTGCCCGAAGGATTTTCTTTGCCATGGTATGTCCACTGGAATGCGTTCCGAAGGTACCTTCATGCAGCTCTGCCATGATTCTTTCTGCTTCTGTTTTATCCACACAACGCAGTAAGGTTGAATCATGGTTTCGCTTGTACAGAATGCCATTGCTGAGGAAGAACTTTGCAGCGAACCTTCTCAGGAACTTTTTGTCATTGATGGATGCACCTTCAGGGTATTCTTGAGCTTCCAAGTACCTTTTCACTTCATGATACCAATGTTTCTCAGTTACCTCTTCAGCCTCAAGATCACAGTAGTGTGCAGGTTCATCCAACTTCCAGATAATGATCCGGGGAGCCTCGTTATCCCATTTGACTTTAAACATAGAAGACATCGTAGCCAGCGCGTCCGCCAACTGATTCTCCTCTCTTAGGAAGTGTTCAAAAGTTATCTCCGTGAAATGGGGGATCAATGTCAACACACATTCTTTGTAAGGAATAAGATTTGGGTGTTTCATATCCCACTCGCCTTTGATCTGATTGATCACGAGAGCGGAATCTACGAAGACACTCAGAAACTTGATCCTTAGGTCAATTGCAGCTTGAAGACCCAGGATGCATGCCTCATACTCCGCCATATTGTTGGTGCAGTTGAAACATAGCCGGGCAGTAAGTGGAGTATGAGTGCCTTGAGGGGATATGATCACAGCGCCGATACCGTTACCCAAAGCGTTGGAGGCTCCATCAAAGTGCATAGACCATCGGGATCCTTCCTCAGGTCCTTCATCCGGTCCAGGTACTTCACAATCAGTCACTACCATGATGTTCTCGTCAGGAAATTCAAAGTTCATTGACTGGTAGTCGTCCACTGCCTGGTGTGCCAAATGGTCTGCCAATACACTTCCTTTGATTGATTTCTGAGTCGTGTACTGGATGTCGTATTCGGTCAAGATCATTTGCCATCTTGCTATTCTTCCGGACAAGGCAGGCTTTTCGAATATGTACTTGATCAGATCCATTTTTGAAATTAGTAGAGTAGTGTGAGTCAACATATACTGTCTCAGCCGGCGAGCAGCCCATACTAAAGCGCAACAAGTTTTCTCGAGCAGTGAGTATCGGGTCTCACAGTCGGTAAACTTTTTGCTAAGGTAATAAATGGCGTGCTCTTTTCGGCTAGACTCGTCATGCTGCCCCAGCACACACCCCATTGAGCTGTCAAGTTCTGTCAAGTATAATATTAGAGGTCTCCCTTCAACCGACGACATAAGAATGGGTGGTTCTTGGAGATACTCTTTGACTCTGTCGAAAGCGGCCTGACATTCATCGTTCCAACGTACTACTTGATCTTTCTTCAACAGCTTGAAGATTGGTTCACAGGTAGCAGTTAGATGTGAGATGAATCGGGCAATATAATTCAGTCGTCCTAGAAAGCCTCTGACTTCTTTCTTTGTCTTGGGAACTGGCATCTCTTGTATGGCTTTAACCTTGGCAGGGTCCACTTGAATACCTTTGTCGCTCACGACGAAGCCTAGCAACTTTCTAGATCTTACCCCGAAGGTGCACTTGTTCGGGTTCAACCTTAGTTTGTACAACTTCAACCGGTCAAACAGCTTCTGTAAATGGTCAAGGTGTTCCTCCTCAGTTTGGGACCTTGCAATCATATCGTCAACGTATACTTCAATCTCATGATGGATCATGTCATGAAATAAAGCAACCATGGCACGTTGGTAGGTTGCCCCAGCATTTTTCAACCCAAAAGGCATGACCTTGTAGCAGAAGGTGCCCCACTGAGTAACAAAGGTAGTCTTTTCCATATCTTCAGGAGCCATTTTAATCTGATTATAACCTGAAAAGCCGTCCATGAAGGAGAACACCTTGTGCTGAGCAATATTGTCAACCAGAACGTCGATGTGAGGCAAGGGGAAGTCATCTTTAGGGCTGGCCCTGTTCAAATCCCTGTAGTCAACACACATTCTGACCTTACCATCCTTCTTTGGCACTGGAACCACGTTGGCAACCCACTGAGGGTAAGAAGTCACTGCAAGAAAACCGGCATCAAATTGTTTCATAACCTCAGCTTTGATCTTCTCGGACATCTCTGGACGCATACGGCGGACCTTCTGTTTAACCGGAGGGAAGTCTTCTTTGGTAGGCAGGTGATGAACCACAATGTCGGTATCCAACCCAGGCATGTCTTCGTAAGACCAGGCAAAGATTTCCACATAGTCATGCAGCATCTGGATCAACCGTTGTTTCACGCTGAGCTCTAGATTGGCACCAATCTTGACTTCCTTTCTGTCTGCCTCAGTACCCAGATTTACCATTTCCACTGGATCTTCATGTGGCTGAATGGCCCTCTCCTCCTGAAGTAACAGTCTTGCAAGCTCGCCAGGCACTTCGCAATCATCTTCAACTTCGTCTTCGGCTAAGTTGATCGGATTTTCGAAGTCATAACTGGCAGTAGCAGAGTCGTTACCAGTGAGATCCAGAGTGGATTGAAACCTGTATAGGTGAGTGTGTGTAAATATAGCTGTTTTGCAATAAAGAAAGAAAGGGAGCACAAGATTTGAAATGCGAAAAACGTCCAATGTTTTTATTCATGATATATGGAAATGACAATTAATAAGCCCTCACAAATGAAACCAACGGTGCCCCGGGTAGGACACCGGGCCATAAAGTTTCACATTATTGTTCGTTACAAATTTAAAAATAAAAGGGTTCATTACTGAGTAACAAAAGTAACAGGTATGAAATCTTCAGCAGTCCAATTGTTCAGTCCACCGTCGGTCGTCGGGTAAATCCAGCTATCAAACTCAGATTCCTCCGCATCGCCTTCAATAGCATTCACTCCCGGGTTGGTGATGAACACGGGAGGTCTTCCAATCCTTGCTTTACGTACCGCCCTCTGAGCCTCTGCAGTGAAACCCAGCCCAAACTTGTCAGTCTTTGGAGTAAAATCAGGGAGCCTGCCCCAATTTGCACATTCACCTTTCTCAATCACAGCCCGGGCGTCCTTCAAGGAAGCCATCTTCAAAGGAGAGTCTTCTTCAATCACTGTCTCTGCTGACGCCAATGTTGGAGGCACCTCTTCAAAATGTTGAAAGGGGGTCTCAATGAACTCCCCGTCCATCTCTATATACCGGGACGATTTAAGATGACTAACCGTGTATTCTTCCTCCCCCTGCACTGTAACAATCTTCCCTCTGACAGGGTATTTAAGCTTTTGGTGTAGAGTGGAGGTCACAACTCCAGCCTTGTGAATCCAAGGACGACCCAGCAAACAAGAATAGGATGGACGAATGTCCATCACATAGAATGTTGAATCAAAGACTTGGGAACCAACCCGGATCGGAATATCTACTTCACCATGTACCATCCTCTTCGACCCGTCAAAGGCTCGGACAACGGTGTTACTAGGCTTCAACTCCAAACCCTCACAATCCAACCTGTCTAAGGCCTTCTTGGGCAGTACGTTCAGTGAAGAACCGGTGTCTACCAACATGTGTGCAAGAGTAGTGCCCCTGCATTCAATGGAGACATGTAGGGCATCATTATGGTTCTTTCCCTTAGCGGTCAGATCAGCATCAGAGAAACCCAGCCCATTGTCAGCGGTCAAGTTGGCCACACAATCAGTAAACTGATCAGCCGACGTTTCTTGTGGCACAAGAGCCGTCTTCAGGAATGAAATCAGGGCCTTGGCATGGGCCTCTGAGCATAACAACAATGATAGCATAAAGATTTTAGAGGGGGTGTTCCCCGGCTGCTCAACGACGTTGAAGTCACTTTTCTTGATAATCTTGAGAATTTCCTCCATCTCTTGCTGGGAGGCTTCAAAACTAACAGTCTTCGGTGCCTCCATCTAGGCAGGCATATCAGCAATCCCTTTGCCCCGAGTGTCAGATGACTCGGCAGCAGGGATATAAACTTGATCAGGAGGGGAAACAGGCGCACTTGTAGGCGTGATGATAAGAGGTCTTCGGATGACTGGTGGCGCAATGTCAGGCGAGAAGAGCCTGCCACTGCGAGTAACATTAGCGGGACCGGTGATGTTACTGATGCCGGTACTAGTATTGAACTCCTGCTTCACTCCGAGCACATAAACGTCTGCCCCATAATGCCATGGGACAGCCTTGTCAGATTTATAGGGGAGGGGCCCCGGAACAGTAATGATGATGGGTGCAACATACATGATTTTGACTGGCGTCCTCGGGGGAGCCTTGGTAGGATTGTTGAAAATGGTGACAACGGATACTTCTTCAGTAGGAACAATAGGAACAACAGTCTTCTTGAATAAGATCTCTTTGCTATCCATCAGGTTTTGGACGCCTGACTTCAGCAACGGACAACCAGTAGGTGAAACAACACATAGAAGGCAACCCTTGCTACAACCCGGAAATAAACCGGCTAGCAACAAGTTCCTTTTTACGGACAACAACAGAGTCACAATATCTTCCACAGAGGTTACATACGGGTCTTCCTCAACAGCATTCACTCCATGCTGGGGCATGGGAGCAGTCATAACATTAGGCCTTTCGGGCGCCTCAAACTGAACCTCTTTAGCGTCAATAAGGTCTTGAACCTTATTCCTCAGGGCCCAACAATCATCGGTAGAATGCCCCGGGCTATCAGAGTGATAAGCACAACGAGCGTTGGGATTGTACTTCGGAGAGGTTGTGTTTACCACCTTCGGAGCTTCTCTGATAGTTACCAAGTTGGTTGATAGCAGTTGCGGCAAGATCTGAGACAAGGTCATACTAAGCTGAGTGTATTCTCTTCTGGGTCTCTCACCCCTTGGTTGGTTAGGTTGCCGAGGAGCGGCAGCAGGCTTTGAAATCACCACCGCGTTGACATCTTGACGGCGTTCCGATTTATTTTGTCTCCTGGGACCATACACATCACTAGCTTCCTTCTTGAAAGGCTTCTTTTCAGAACTTGAGGACGCACCTTTCTGTATCTTCCCCAATTTTATACCAGCTTCTATCCTTTCACCGGTCAGAATGAGGTCTGTAAACCCTGCAGAAGAATTACCAATCAGGTGGTTGAAGAACAGCCCAGACAGGGTCCCTAAGAACATGTCCACGAGTTCACGGTCGGTTAACGGTGGCTGCACCCTGCCAGCCAGGTCTCTCCACTTCTGCGCGTACTCCTTAAAACCTTCTCCCGATCCTAGCGACATACCCTGGAGTTGGGTACGTGTAGGAGCGAGGTCGGCATTATACTGATATTGCTTATAAAAAGCAGTAGCCAAGTCCTCCCAGTTACGAATCTTGGTTCCATCCAGCTGATAGAACCATTCGAGATGAGTCCCTGAAAGACTTTCTTGGAAGAAATGGATCCATAAGTTCTTGTCCACAGTATATGGTTGGATCTTCCGCACATAAGATCTGAGATGTAGCTTAGGGCAGGAAGCCCCGTCATACTTCGCGAAAGATGGTGCCTTGAACTTGTGTGGGATCACCACACCAGAAGATAGACCCAGATCTCCAAAATCCAACCCAGGAACTTGTTGAATTTCCATGGTACTCAGACGATCCTCTAACTGCTTGTACCTGTCTTCAGCGGGAGGGTACTGCTCTTCATTGAAATCAGTCTCGTTGTCAGAGACCACAGGACTAGGAACCCTTCCCCCTTGGGGACTGCCTTTCCCTACAGAAGAACCAGCTTGATCAGTCTCATTTTGCAGTGTGTTGCCAAACCTCCGGCCAGTGTTGAATAGTACAGTTCTCTTCTTCTTCTTCTTCTTTACCAGCAAAGCCTTCAATTCCTCTTGACCTTGGGCTAAACTCATGATCAACTCTTGGAACTGGGCGTTATGAGCCTGGAGGGCCTTGATGGATTGCTCAGTAGATGATTCAGGATTCATGATGAGATTACTGAAATAAACAGCGCAGAAGATTAAGCAACCTGTAGGAAAAGACTACCTGCTATGCACATGATGCATGATATGCTGTTTATGCAATGCATTCAAGGATTCGAAAGTTCAAATTTGTTGTAGACAAAAAGGAACACACGTTATTATTAAGAAATAATCTGTTCAGTACATCAAGGCCTCATGGGAAAACATTACAAAATAATTTAATCCCAAAAGACACTGCGCATCCTCTTTGGAGCTATGTAAGTATTGAGAGTCTTTTCCTCGTGCAGTAGGCGGGTGAGCTCCAAGACCTTCTTCTCGCTGGCATGTAGACTGGATTCAAGAGAATTCCGTTCTTCCTTTAGCTGGATCCATCTCTTCTGCATTTCTTCCCAGGATGTAGGCATGTCAGGATGTTGAATGGTGTACGGGACCTCTCCTTCCAACACTGGCTCTTTGATCACAGGGAGAACATGAGGATATGTGTTGTACCCCAAAATTTGCCCTCGCATTTTTCCACAAGAAATCACATCTTCAGGCTTGTCCTGATTTTTCAGATTGGCTCAAGAATCGGTCAAACAGACTTTTCTCGTCAGTCAGACAAAATTAGGGTTTTCATTGGTTTTCATGGCTCTAGAACAATTCAAACAGTTTGTTTAGGGTTTTGGTTGATTTTGGCTCAGCTTTGATCAGGCGAACGCTTCTTTGGCATTTGATCAGGAATTAGGGTTTTTGTGCGCGCATTCTCAGAAAGATTTAAATTCTACAGTGCTTTTCAAGTTTATGCTGAGATGTGGATTGAAACATTTGGATTGAATTCGCATTGTGTGACTAAATCAGTGAAAGGATGCATTGGGATTGAATTTGCAGTGTTTGGTTAGAATCAGTAAAGGGAAAATACGTCTGGGCAATTGTTGTGATTAACTGTTGTTTTGCTTTGGATGTTGGAAGCGCCAAGTTTATTAATTGATCAACGCTGAAACAATGTTTAGTTAATTATTTATTATTCTAAGATTAAATAGTTGGAATTTATTTTCAATTATTTTAATTTAAAGAATTATAAGTAATAAAGTAAACAATTGAAAAGAATAAGAAGAATTAATCAAATAAAAGGATTTTTATTTCATCTTTAAATATTTGTTACAATTGTTATTTAAATACAAGTATTCATTTACAAAGTATTTATAATAATGGTATTACATTTATTTAAATTTAAATAAACTATCCTAATATTTTTCTAAGTCTTCAATTCTTCATCCTCCATCTTTTGCTATTCCTCTCCATTTAATTTTTATCTGCAAAGAAAATAAGAGAAAGTCAATTGCAGATAAAAGAAATAAAAGACAGACAGATAAAGAGTTCATCATTAAAAGCAAATGGCCGGGATCAATTCGCCCTCTTTGCAAATCACGGAATTTCTCCCGGTTCACAAAGAAGGATGAAAATGTTTGCAAATTAAAAATGAATGCACAAAGTCAAAAATTGCACATTTCAAAATTGTCAAACCACTGCATAGTTCAAAACAAACAGAATGGCCTAACTAAAGTCACAAACTATCCAAAAAGCTGTCCAAAGGATGTCAAGATACAAAAGTACAAGATACTGTCACAAGGAAGCAAAATGCTGTCAAAAGAAGATATGGAAAGATATCAAGAAGACATAAAATATGCAGAGAAAAAGTGCAATGCAAGCAATATCATTTCATCATTTCCCAGCCATTGCTTTTTCAGAACTAAAGTACAAGCATAAACATTTTAAAATGATTAAAGTTGTACTGGAGAGAGAAGAAAGAGAGAAAGGAGGACAGGTTTGCAGGCTTAGGCTTGAGAAGTAAAAATATAAAAGAACCTGTCAATAAAACAGTAAGGAGGGGCAGAGAAATATCAAAAAGGAGAACCACAAAACTGTAAGACAAACAAATATACAGAACTGCCCAGCCAAAAGACAAAAACGTTTTCAAAGCTTTCACAAGCCCTGAACCTGCATAAACCAGTAAAAGCCTTACAGTTCAAAAACCTCCAACCTGTAAAACTCAACCAAGAACCTAGCCTTAAAACATAAACAGAAACCTTTCAAACAAAAGCCAAGTTAACCTGTCAAGCTCCAAAACCAGTATAACCTGCAACATCAAGCCTAACCAGAAAACCAGTTCCCAAAACCAGTATAACCTGCAACATCAAGCCTAACCAGTAAACCCTGTTAAGCCATGCCAAACCTGAAGCAAGTCTCACCAAGACAATAACTTGTAAAAGCCTGTAATCAAACAAATGGTCCAAGCCTTACCAAAAAGCCCCAAGGCCATAAACCTTTAACCTACCAAGTTCCAAAAAACAGAACAACATTCAAGCAAACAACTCAAAACCCTCAGAACTCAGAAAGTTCATCATTGGGTTAGTCCACAAGCAGCTATATCCAGCATATGAGGTATCAAGACAACCAAACATAGGGCAAACATACAGAGGCGTCAAGGCAACTCACAATCAAGCACTCAGACCCTCAGAACTCAAAGAGTTCATCACTTGGCAAAAATCACCATCTCAGAAATATAACTCAGAACATATCAGATATCAAACATTCCCAGCATCTCATCATCAAAAATCCCTAAGCATGTTAAGCCAGCATATGAAGCGACAACAAGAAGAAGGTATAGAAGCCTCAGGAAGTTAACATCACAGGCAACTAGGGTCAACAGAAGAAGGAGATAAAGAAGTATATTGAAGCATACAAGGCAGGCAACAGGGCAAACAGAGAAGAAGGAGAAAAATATCATATAAGGGTTTTCAAAATCATCATTAAACCAAGAACCTAAAGACAAAGAGTACAGAGTACCAGATTCCAGCGAAACAAGCTAGCTCACACCGCGTCTCATTTCCCTCCTCCCTTGGCCGCCCTAGGTGCCTCCGGTCCTCCTCACCTCCCCTCCCAAAGGTATAACCCCTCATTTCTTTTCTTTTCCACATCTCGTGCAAACATTGAGCAATATAAAAGAATCAGAAGTAAATAAAAACATGCTAAGGCGTAAAACATACAAAATGAAAATCAGTACCTTGTAGACCGTTGCCTACGTGACCTTGGAGAAGAAGGAGCTGACTGAAGCATCTGGCGGCCATTGGCGGAAGTACTATTCAGATAAGCTTGCTTGAGAAGACGAAGAGGACGGAAGTAGCGAACGACGCTTCTGTATGTTACAAACCCTAAGCTAGCCTCAAATGAACACAAAAACAGACAACCCTAAGAAAACGTTGAGAGAATCCACTTGGGCCTTGCCCGTTTCAACCACACTGAAGCCCAAACGAATTTCCAATTCATACCCCCCCCCCCCCCCCCCCCCTATTCTATTCATTTTCTCTATAAATGGCATTTGGGCCTCAAACCTTAAAGCCCATTTCTGATTGCTTTCAAACTATTTTTTAACTATCATATTCTTTTTCTATATACAAATTAACATGACTTTTTTTAACATAATTCTAATTTTGAACACAATATATTTTTCCTCAAACTTAAAACGTATTCTTTCAATTAAAAAAAAAACACTCTTGTATAAATATATATATTAATACTAATTACTAGTATATAAGAAATATTTCTTAAAATAATACTTTACATTAATACTAAAAAAAATACATAAGATTTAGAATTATTTAAAACATTTTTTTATTTTAACTTATTTTGATTTATACATAAATTCTCTTTAAGTTAATACATTTTCTTTTCTTAGAAATAATTTGTACATAATCAATTAAAATACATTTGTTTTAATATACATAACATAATTAAAATTTAAAGCCTTTTTATTTCTTTTAATTAAAATACCTTTTTGTACATATTAAACAAAAAGATATAAAGATACAAATTTAAATCAAATGTGAATAATAACGCTTATTAAATCAAACATACTTAATTTATTAAATTCGCAACTTGTAAATAAAATACATTACACATGCACTTACACAATATACTTACATTTGATACACATACAATTATTATTCTTATACCTTGCTATACATTGATTACATTTGATTGCAATTCGATTTGGTTGTAAATTATTGGACACTACATTCCTAAAGTCTCATCCCCATTTGTGAATTTGTACCCCCACTTCCGGATACTATTTGTAATAGCGTAGGCTTTAAATTCTTGCAATTTACCGCTTTCAAATTATACCATGGTTAGACCTAGGGTTTGCATGTACATAAAATCAAACGCTAGATAACCTAATACAAGACAAATACATGAAATCAATACACAATCACACTTGCACCCTCTAGGGTAATCCCACATGTTGCCTTTCAAAATGGGCCATGCTTGCACGTCGAGTTTCTTTGGCAAAACAAATTTCAAATGATCATAAGTCCCTCGATGACGCTTTCGAAAGTCGCCTATCAAAATGATCAAGTCCCTTCAAGCAAATTGCCAAAGACACTTGGCACCATTGCATTCATGGTTCATACGATGACCCGCGCCCGTCCCGTTAAACTTCCTAAACGCAAGATTGTCCACCAAATTCAATGGTGGAACAAAATTGTTAAAAAGGGTTGAAAACATAGAGAAAACCTTTGAGTACAATAGGGGTAGACAAAACTCTTAGTTACTTGAGATCAACTTGCAAAAACACTTGCCTTCTTTTCAAAAACCACACTTCATACACACTTTCAAAACAAACTCTCAAAAACATTTGAAACATCTTTTCGAAAAGATACACACTTTTGTAAAACACTCAAACACGAGTCAATTACATTGGTTACCTAAGACAAGGCATCTCTTCAAAAACATTTTCAAAACACACACACACACCACAATTTCAAAGCAACCGAAAATCAAGGCAAGTGATCTAAAAACCAAGTAACTAAGAGCCCATGGATAACCATGGATGAAAAGGGTGCTAATACCTTCCCTTTTCATAATCTACCCCCCGAACCCACGAAACATCTCAAAAAGGTTTTTCCTGTGCTTTTAACCTTTCCTTTAGGATAAAATAAAAAGTCGGTGGCGACTCTTGCTAAACCGAACAAGTGTGAATACAAATCGCAAAACTCAAGTCAGTTCTCCCACCGTATCACAGAACTGGCGACTCTGCTGGGGAATTCTTTAAAAGTGGGGTTACCTTAGGGTTTAGATCACCTTTACATTCTTGCTTTGATTGACTTGCTTGCTTTATCTTTTGGGTTCTTGTTTGGGTTTGTTGTAAATCCTACACCCGGATTTGGGGTACCTTCTTAGGTAAATAGCAAAAAAACTGTGAGGGAACTGTGCGGGGTATACCGACATGGTTGAAGCAGTAAGCTATGTTAGTGTGACATATTTGTGAGTACCGGTAACCCTTGAGTTCAATCAAGGAGAGTACGGGGCCGCTGAGTGATGTCGTGAAGCACTAACGAACTCTTAGAACCTTAATTGACCATCTTAGCCTTTTTTAGGGGTAGTGAGATGACTGACTTTGGTGCAGTCCGAAGTTGGTAGATACTCGATACTACACTCATTGAGGGTTGTTTTCTTGGAATATTTTGGTCGCCAGTTAAGTGGCTAAACCGAAACGATGAACACAGAAAACAATCCAATGATATTGAGCTCCTTAGAACCCAGTTTCTATTTTAGGACAGGATGAGCCAACTAACTTCAAGAGGGTACTTACCTACAACCCCATGCAAGCCTAAACCTAAGGACTTGTTTGCTTTGTGTGAATATGATTGCCTGTATATACACTTACTTGCTTGTGCATACATGTACATAACATCATAAACATCATACCATAGCATTTTCAATAACCATTTCAAGGATCTCGAGGGTTCTTTTGATGCAGGGTCACGTTGAGCCATACGTCTACCAAAGGGCAAGAGGTTTCTCCTCTAAACAAATTCCATCAAAGATCAAGTACAACAACTTGAATCAGGGGCTATGACCCACTTGACATGGTGAGCTTGATTCTCGTGGAAAGACATCCACTGATACAAAGTTCTCCAATCAAAGATCAAGTGCCACAACTTGAATCAGGGGCTATGACCCACTCGACATGGTGAGCTTGATTCCTGTGGAAAGACATCCACATGTGCACAGTTTTCCAATCCAAGAGCAAATATCAACCTCTAACATTTTCTGGTGTTTACCCCAAGAGATCCTTGAAAGCATGCATCCACATATCATGCATTGCATTGTGACCGTTTTTTCCCTTTTCAGGTTTCCTTACTCTCATACTATTTATTTCAGTAAGAGATGGCTCTAGAAAGGTTTGTCAAAGACATCCAAGACCAGACTGCTCAGCTGCAGGAAATGTTCCTGAACTTGTCTCTGGGGCAAGAAGAAATGAAAGCTCTCCTCACAAAGGGCTTGGAGAATTCAAACAATGTCAGGAGTGATCAGCTTGTGGAGCTGCAGTTTGATCTGTCAACATTCAGGATCCAAGTGATGGGGCAGTTGGTGGGCCAGATGGCTCTCGTCCAAGACCTATCTCAAAGACAAGAGGAACTCAGAGTTCTCGTCCGCCAACTGCTTCAAAACAACCAATTGGGGCAAACATCTGAGGTTGAAGAGCAAGTCACCGCTCAACCTCCATCCACTCAAGAAGACAAGGGGAAGGCTCCTTCGCTTGCTTCAGGGTCACAAGCCCATCAACAACCTCGCCAGCGTCAACGGGGTAATCGGCGTAAGCAAGAAACATCGGGAAGACAGTTCATGGAGACTGAGATACCATCATTCTTCATACTGAAGCGCCTGTTGGAGGTCAACTTGCTTACTTTAAGGGATCCTCCTCGGAAGCTCAATACCTCCGCTCCTAACTATCGTCCCGACGCATTTTGTGTTTACCACTCCTACAGCCCGGGACACGACACCAACGACTGTTGGGCCTTGAAGAACAAGATTCAAGATCTGATCGACATTGGAGTGCTGGAATTCATGCCAGACGGCGAGATGAAAATCTTCCGTTAAGGGGGTTCTCCACCTGAAGTGACAAAGCTCAAGCTGAAAGACTTTTGCTTCATTTTGAATTTTCAAAGTTGTAATTTCTTTTGTTGTCAAACAATTATCTGTTGATGTTAAACTATGTTTTCATTAATGCATTGCATATGTTTGTCTTGAATTCATCCATTCGTTTCACTACTCTTATGCTTTTCTTTATGATATTTGACTCTTAATAAAAGGCTACAAGCCTTTAGAGAGAGGATGACGAAACAATACCATGATCTTATACAGTATGCTTTTGAACAGACCTTGCTGATGATGTACAGGCATTTCTTTCAAATCCCAAACACTGGAGTTATAAGGAAGTTAATCCCTAGTCAACCCCTTCGAGCCAAAGAAGTAGGAGTTTTATGTTCTGAACGATCAAAACCTTTGATATAAACCTGGGGCAGGGTAGTACCTCAGTTAATGCGCATTGAAGTCGCAAACTCTCGGTTCGTAACACAACGAACGACGTCAAAGAAAAAGAAAAGCATTCCTTTGGAATCAAAAGACAAGGGTGGTTCCCTATCACATAGGCAGTCAATCTCTCAAAAGAGAAAAGCCCACCAAGCCAAAACCTATAAAGGAGGCTTGAGAAAGCTGGGGCATCCCGCTGACTGTAATCTCGAAAATGGGAACAGTCAGGCAAAAGTTAGGGATAAAAAATCAAAATCAAAATAGTAAGGTCATTACAAATCCTCAGCAACATAAAAAAATGTTGCAAAAGAAAAAGGAGATGATGACTGTCTCCCAAATTCAACTGGTGAACCATCGCCCAAAAGTCGTTCCAAACTCAAAACAGAGTGCGACACACAATTAACTGAGCTTAGGTGTGAAGAACATCACGAAGAGCGGGTGGGTACAAATATACTTTGAGCCTTTATCCTTTGCTTCTTAAACCGTGAACCAAGCCACGTTACAACCCTTCAAAAGTCCTAATTGAAGCATGGGTTAGTTCGAAAGCATACTGTTTCAAAGGTATCCTGACTCCTGTAAGGCTTTGCTCTAAATCTGGTGTTGACTTGTCTTATAAAAAGTTTTCTGCTAAAAAACGCATTTTGCAAAACTTTGAGACAAACATAGACTTTGCATTGCTTAAATATCACTGTTTGCATTTGACTGTTTGTTTGACAGCGAAGAAATTCATACAACGAATGTTCGGAGGAACGAAAACTCTCTCAGTGAACAAAATCACTTCAAAAGGATGACACTTCCAACGACAAATCTTCTATCAACAAGGGGCACGACATGGCGCCATTCAGTTAACCTGGGGAAGTCCAGTCAAGATTTCAGGAAATCTCTCAATCCGCAGAGTAATCTGATTCGAGACTCCTTCATCATCACTTGGGGCATTCGAATGTCAAAAGTGTTCAATCATTCCTTCACCACCTGCTGGAAATTACAACCACCAACATATCAACTTTTCTTAAGTTCCAGATCAACACCTGTAACAAGCCAGGAAAATATCTGTGAACGACCGATTGTGGATTAACACCTGTAACAAGCCAGGAAATTATCTACATCACCACTTGGGGCATTCGAATGTCAAAAGTGTTCAACAATTCCTTCATCACCTGTTGGAAGATACGGTCCAGATGTGCTCCAGACACGGTTGCCATTCTGTTACCTTTCTTAAGTTCCAGATCAACACCTGTAACAAGCCAGGAAAATATCTGTGAACGACTGATTATGGATTAACACCTGTAACAAGCCAGGAAATCATCTACATGAAGAGATTGAAGATCAACACCTGTAACAAGCCAGGAAAACATCTGTGGACGACTGATTGTGGATCAACACCTGTAACAAGCCAGGAAATTATCTACATCACCACTTGGGGCATTCGAATGTCAAAAGTGTTCAAAAACCCGATGCAGTTTTACACGGACTCATCATGAAGCTACCCTACACAGGTTCCTTCTCAAAACCCGATGCAGTTTTACACGGACTCATCATCAGGAAATCCTACACAGATCTCCTCAAAACCCGATGCAGTTTTACACGGACTCATCGTCAGGAAACCCTACACCGGTTCCTTCTCAACTCCCGATGCAGTTTTACACGGACTCATCATCAGGAAACCCTACACAGGTTCCTTCTCAATGCAGTTTTACATGGACTCATCATGAAGCAACCCTACACAGGTTCCTTCTTTCAACTTACAATTCAACACATCTCCAATCAATTATCCATCCTATCTCCAAATGGCATCTGTAAGCCCATTCCCGAGATCAACACCTACAACAGTCAGAAGACTCTCGCAATCCCCAGCCAGAGAACCTTCCAGAAGTTAAAGCCACCAGAGTCAAGTTTCAATATGCCCAGCGGAGCTAAAACTTCCAACTATCACTCCCCAAGCAGAGTGAAGACTCTCATTCTCAGTTTCTCGCAGAATATTCGAATATTCTCCAGTGAAGATCTCATCAAAACAGGAAGTCCCCAGTAGTTTGGCATACAACCCAAGCTTCTGATTCCCCCAACAGTGGTCCCAGGACTTCTCATTTTCAACGATCAAAAGATTCTGGCCCTCCACAGCAGCAGCCAAGGATTTACCCTCCCCGGCAGCAGTCAAGATTCTTTTATCTTCAGCCATCCAGGATTCATCTATCCTCAGCAAGATAGCTCATCAGCTTACATGCGCATTCATCACATTCATATCATAAACATTGGTGTAACATACATTGCATCACGCATCATGACATTGCATAACAACTAACCCTTTACCTTTTCAGGTAAGATCAGTCGACAGACAAAGATCATCTTCCGAGATTCATCCAGAAATAGTTCAGATGTGACCCAGACACGGCGACATTCTGATACTTATTCCAGATTCACTCAGATGCAGTTTTACACGGACGCATCGTCAGGAAACCCTACACCGGTTCCTCCTTAGCTTCAAGACTTCTGAAAACAGTTTACGGATTCTTCCCAACAACGGATGTTAATCTATCGCTTGTTCAGATGCAACCTTTGAAAACAGTTTACGGACGCTTCCCAACAACTGATGCTGCTCTATTGCTTATTCAACTTCAAGACTTCTGAAAACAGTTTACGGATTCTTCCCAACAACAGATGTTAATCTATCGCTTGTTCAGATGCAACTTTTGAAAACAGTTTACGGATTCTTCCCAACAACGGATGTTAATCTATTGCTTATTCAATCTCAACTCCTGAAAACAGTTCACGGATTCTCCAGACACGGATGTCAATCTATTGCTGGCTCAGACCCCCAGTTCAGAGACGTTCCAAAACATGGATGCCTTTCTGATACTCGTCCACTCACCATTGACATACAGTTCAACATTTCCAAATGGCATCTATAAGCCCATCCTCCTACCAGCAGTCACCAAATGGCATCTTTAAGCCCATTCTCAGATGGCATCGTTAAGACCATCACCAAATGGCATCTGTAAGCCCATTCACCTCTACCATCACATCAGCGAGTGCAAATTTTCTGGGCACTTTAGTGTCCAATCTTCTTTTACCTTCGAGTCGCGAAAGGCAAACTTGCCAATCTAACTCTTCAGGTTCAAGAAGATTGAACAGGGGCAACTGTTGTACCCCAAAATTTGCCCTCGCATTTTTCCACAAGAAATCACATCTTCAGGCTTGTCCTAATTTTTCAGATTGGCTCAAGAATCGGTCAAACAGACTTTTCTCGTCAGTCAGACAAAATTAGGGTTTTCATTGGTTTTCATGGCTCTAGAACAATTCAAACAGTTTGTTTAGGGTTTTGGTTGATTTTGCCTCAGCTTTGATCAGGCGAACGCTTCTTTGGCATTTGATCAGGAATTAGGGTTTTTGTGCGCGTATTCTCAGAAAGATTTAAATTCTACAGTGCTTTTCAAGTTTATGCTGAGATGTGGATTGAAACATTTGGATTGAATTCGCATTGTGTGACTAAATCAGTGAAAGGATGCATTGGGATTGAATTTGCAGTGTTTGGTTAGAATCAGTAAAGGGAAAATACGTCTGGGCAATTGTTGTGATTAACTGTTGTTTTGCTTTGGATGTTGGAAGCGCCAAGTTTATTAATTGATCAACGCTGAAACAATGTTTAGTTAATTATTTATTATTCTAAGATTAAATAGTTGGAATTTATTTTCAATTATTTTAATTTAAAGAATTATAAGTAATAAAGTAAACAATTGAAAAGAATAAGAAGAATTAATCAAATAAAAGGATTTTTATTTCATCTTTAAATATTTGTTACAATTGTTATTTAAATACAAGTATTCATTTACAAAGTATTTATAATAATGGTATTACATTTATTTAAATTTAAATAAACTATCCTAATATTTTTCTAAGTCTTCAATTCTTCATCCTCCATCTTTTGCTATTCCTCTCCATTTAATTTTTATCTGCAAAGAAAAGAAGAGAAAGTCAATTGCAGATAAAAGAAATAAAAGACAGACAGATAAAGAGTTCATCATTAAAAGCAAATGGCCGGGATCAGTTCGCCCTCTTTGCAAATCACGGGATTTCTCCCGGTTCACAAAGAAGGATGAAAATGTTTGCAAATTAAAAATGAATGCACAAAGTCAAAAATTGCACATTTCAAAATTGTCAAACCACTGCATAGTTCAAAACAAACAGAATGGCCTAACTAAAGTCACAAACTATCCAAAAAGCTGTCCAAAGGATGTCAAGATACAAAAGTACAAGATACTGTCACAAGGAAGCAAAATGCTGTCAAAAGAAGATATGGAAAGATATCAAGAAGACATAAAATATGCAGAGAAAAAGTGCAATGCAAGCAATATCGTTTCATCATTTCCCAGCCATTGCTTTTTCAGAACTAAAGTACAAGCATAAACATTTTAAAATGATTAAAGCTGTACTGGAGAGAGAAGAAAGAGAGAAAAGAGGACATGTTTGCAGGCTTAGGCTTGAGAAGTAAAAATATAAAAGAACCTGTCAATAAAACAGTAAGGAGGGGCAGAGAAATATCAAAAAGGAGAACCACAAAACTGTAAGACAAACAAATATACAGAACTGCCCAGCCAAAAGCCAAAAACGTTTTCAAAGCTTTCACAAGCCCTGAACCTGCATAAACCAGTAAAAGCCTTACAGTTCAAAAACCTCCAACCTGTAAAACTCAACGAAGAGCCTAGCCTTAAAACACAAACAGAAACCTTTCAAACAAAAGCCAAGTTAACCTGTCAAGCTCCAAAACCAGTATAACCTGCAACATCAAGCCTAACCAGAAAACCAGTTCCCAAAACCAGTATAACCTGCAACATCAAGCAAAACCAGTAAACCCTGTTAAGCCATGCCAAACCTGAAGCAAGTCTCACCAAGACAATAACCTGTAAAAGCCTGTAATCAAACAAATGGTCCAAGCCTTACCAAAAAGCCTCAAGGCCATAAACCTTTAACGTGCCAAGTTCCAAAAAACAGAATAGCATTCAAGCAAACAACTCAAAACCCTCAGAACTCAGAAAGTTCATCATTGGGTTAGTCCACAAGCAGCTATATCCAGCATACGAGGTATCAAGACAACCAAACATAGGGCAAACATACAGAGGCGTCAAGGCAACTCACAGTCAAGCACTCAGACCCTCAGAACTCAAAGAGTTCATCACTGGGCAAAAATCACCATCTCAGAAATATAACTCAGAACATATCAGATATCAAACATTCCCAGCATCTCATTGTAGCGATAAAAAATGTAGCGGGGTAAATCGGAGATCGAATTATTGATTAATTCGTCTCACAAAAGCAAGAGTCGCCACCGCGCTTTATTATTTCCAAGGGAAAAGGGGAAAGAGAGAAATAAAACCCTAAATATGCAATGTAAAATAATACCTTTTAAAAGTAATAAAAATACAAGGCGTTTTTGAAAAGAGATCTATGGTTCAGGGGTTGGTTATACAGTGGGAAGGTATTAGCACCCAATGTATCTATAGTACTCTATAGGAACCTTTTGAAATATCTGTTTATTAAAATTATTCGTTTGATTAAAAATAAATTGTTTTGGCCGAAAAGGGGGGTACGGACGGGTTTTTGAAGATACGACGACCTAATGTCGAAGTTTTGGCTTAAAAGATATAAGTTTTGAAAAGATTGGATATTTGGGGAAAAATTGTCTTAAGTTTTAATGAAATGCGAATGTTCGCGTGATTGGACTTGAAGACATGAAGTCGAAAAATTTAATCATTTTTCCCTTGGATTTAGACGTAAACGGAATAATCGAATAAAAATGAAATAAACCAAACTGAAAATCATATAGATAATGATTTAAATAGCTGAATGATATACAACAATTAAATAATAGACTAAATGGTGTGAACATGCATTTTTTATATTTTTTGTTTAATATTAATGAAAAGAAAATGTTTTAATAGTTTTCATTTTTTTGCATTTTTTAATATGGACAAAAGCATGAGAATTAATTAAGGAAAATAAATTTTTTTTTATATGTTTCTATTTTTTATATGTTTTTTAGAGTTTTTATTTTTATATGTTTTTTTTAATATTAATATAAAGTGTTATTTAAGAATTATTAAATAATTTAAACGAAATTAAAACTTAAAAGCTACTAACTTAAGTCTAATTAAAAAAAGGGGTACTAAAATTACCAAATTAAATCCTAAAAGTTAAACTAATAAAATTGGTCAATTATTAAAATGTTTTAATTAAAATACACTTCTTATTTGATTAAATTTAATAATTAAACTGAATTAATAATAATTCTAAAAGGGGCTAAGGAAATCAAAAATAGAAAAAAAGTATATCAAGAATCAAAGGGGGGGGGGGGGGGGGGGGTAAACAATAATAATTCGTATGGGCTAAATGGTTTCTAAAGGGCCCAATCAAAATTGAAAACAGGGGGGTGCCTAAGGAAAACGCTGGGCTTAAGGCTGTTACAGGTTAAGATCCATACATTTTATAATTTGTTTTTTTCTTAGGGTTAAGCAATGTTTTAATTTAGAAAAAGGGATTAGGGGTTTTGGTGTACAGAGCGGCGCTCATTTGTTCACGCGTTTTTCTTCGTTTTCTTCGCCTTTGATTCATCTTCTCCCACCTTCGCCTGAGTCTTCCTGCCACGGCCACCGACATCCTCCACCTTCTTCTTCCCTCCAACTAGACGCTAGGGGGAGACGGATTTACGGTACAAGCTCATTTTATTTCGTTAGTTGGTTTCATTATTGCATGTTGCGATTTTATGTCCATTTGATTCTGACTTTGAATTTATTAATGGTTATTTGAGGTTTTGAAAGAAAGAGAAGGAGAAATCGTTACCTGGAGACGGAGGAAGGGAGGTTAGGGGTACGCGTGGGAGGCCAAGGCGCGAGGTAGACAGTGACGCTGTGAGCTTTGCTTGGTACCCTGGTTTGTCTTTTTCCTCTTCTTGCTTGCTTGCTGTGTTTCAGTTGCCTTATTTTGTATGCTTGAATGAGTTGCCTTCGTCTACTTCCTTTGTTGCCTATTCCTCACTTCTGTTGCCTTACTACCGTTGCTTTGGACATGCTATTGTTGGAACATTTTTATTGGCCCATGATGAAGCTCTTCTGAGGCCTTGCTTATGTTGCCTTGAACATGCTATTGTTGAAATGCTGTTTTGACTAGCTTGACTTCTTATTCCTTTTGCTTTGCTTCTGTACGCTTTATTATGGCCTATGATGGATATTACTGAGGCTTTTTGTGGGTTTGGAAATTGGTTTTATGGTTTATGCTATATTGGTTTTTTGGCCATGGTTTTGGTTGTCTTGAATGCAGGTTGTATAGGTTTTATGGTTTAGGATGGTACAGGTTTGGTGATTTATGTATGTTGATGGAAACAGGGTGAACTGGTTTTTTAGGCCATAAGGTTTTTGGTTTGTGGCCTTGAGACAGCAGGTTATGGCAACAGGTTTGACTGGTTTTTAGGCCATAAGGTTTTTGGTTTGTGGCCTTGAGAAAATGGCTTTATTTTTGTTTTACAGTTTTTGAGTTTGGAAGGCTTGAAGACATGTTATTAGGTTATGGCCTTTATGGTTTATGCTGGTTCAAAACTTAAGCAGGTTTGGCCTTTGATAGGCAACAGGTTTTATGGTTTTAGGCCATGGTTTCGGTTTTGATCTTGAGGCAGCAGGCTATGGTTTGAAATGGTTAAGGGTCTGGCTGGACAGTTTACTGGTTAGGCTTTGAATGGTTTTGATTTTGACATGGTTTTTGACATGGTTTTTGAATGCAGGTTGTATGTATGTTTTGTTTATGTTGCAGTTTTGAGTTATTGAACTCAATTTTTGGTTTTAGGCTTTTCAAACGGTTATGAACTCTCTGAATTTTTGAAGGGGGTTTGGTAATGTTATAAAAGTCTCTTGGCTTGGCTTATGTTACAAGTTATGAATATTTTAACCATTTCTTTGATGCCTCTGCACATTACTGTTACATCAGTTTGTTTGTATTCTTTTTCATGCTTTCTTTTTCTCTACTAGATGCTGCTGTTCTGTTTGCTCATTCTTTTTCTGCCTAAGCCAAAAACCTGTAAACCACACTCTTCCTCTCTTCTCTCTCTTAAGTACAATTGAAACACTAAAATGTTGTATGTACTTTACTTGGTTCTGAAAAAGCAAACTGGAAAATGATGAAAAATGGAAAATATATTGCTTGCATATTTGGTTTTAAACTGCATGCTTCTCTTTGTCAATTACAATGTAACAGTAAGGAGCCTTTGTATTTTGGCCTCTTCCCCCATGTTTGGCAGTTTACGTTGCATAGGCTTGTGTTGAAAATGCATATGCTGTTTTGTTTTTTTGAAATATGCATTTGGCTTTTGAAATATGCAATTGATTTTTAATTATGCAGTTTTCAATAAAAATGCAATTTTGACAAAAATGAATTTGTGAATATTTAAATTTGTGCATTCATTTTTATCAATAAAAATTCATCCCTTTTTGTGAACCGGGAGAAATCCCGTGATTTGCAAAAAGGGTAAAAACTGATTCCAGCCGTTTGCTTTTAATGATGAACGCTAATTAATTTTTTTGCTTTTAATTATATTCATTTCTGACTTTTTTTTTCTTTTAATTTTTGCAGGTAAAATCAAATGAGCAATCAAAGAAGCATTGGATAGAAGATAAAGATTTAGAGGTTAGGAAAAAAAATTAGGATAGCTTTTATTTCATTTTAAACATTGTAAAAATTATTATTGTAAATACGTTGTAAATAAATACGGTATTTAAACAACAATTGTAATAATTAGAATAAAATGAATAAAACTCCAATATTTTGCCAATTAATTCTTTTTCTTTCCAATTATTTATTTTATCATTTATAATTCTTTAAATTATATAATAGTTGAAAATCAATTCCAATTATCTAAATTTAGAATGATAAATAATTAAATAAACATCATTGATCGATTAATTTCTCTTCAATTATTTACTCCATTATTTATAATTCTTCTAAATTATAATAACTGAAAATAAAATTTCAACTATTTAAACTTAGAATAATAAATAATTAGATAAACATTGTTGATCAATTAATAGACTCTTTTCAAATATTTACTTTATTATTTATAAATCTTTAAATTATATAATAACTGAAAATGAATTCCAATTATTCAAATTTAAGATAATAAATAATTAATAAACATTGTCTGATCAATTAATAAACTCTTTTCAAATATTTACTTTATTATTTATAAATCTTTAAATTATATAATAACTGAAAATGAATTCCAATTATTCAAATTTAAGATAATAAATAATTAATAAACATTGTCTGATCAATTAATAAACTTCTTTTCAAATATTTACTTTATTATTTATAAATCTTTAAATTATATAATAATTGAAAATAAAATTTCAATTATTTAAATTTAAGATAATAAATAATTAATAAACATTGTTTTAGCATTGATCAATTAATAAATTTAGCGTTTCAACAATAAACCGCTCTCGACTTGAAAAAGTTATGAATTTTAAAAACTGCTTTGAAAGTTGATAAAAATAGGTCAAAACCCTTGCAATGTAATGATGCAGATGGGAGATGGTATCTTAGGTCAAAATTTGGGGTACAACACTCATCATCAAAAATCCCTAAGCATGTTAAGCCAACATATGAAGCGAAAAGAAGAAGAAGGTATAGAAGCCTCAGGAAGTTAACATCACAGGAAACTAGGGTCAACAGAAGAAGGAGATAAATAAGTATATTGAAGCATACAAGGAAGGCAACAGGGCAAACAGAGAAGAAGGAGAAAAATATCATATAAGGGCTCATGAAGAGCTGCCGCTTGTCATTTTCCAAAATAATAATAACATACAAGTTGCTCATGAAGAGCTGCCGCTTGTCGTTTTCCAACGATGTCTATAACATACAAGTTGCTCATGAAGAGACCGCCGCTTGTCGTTTTCCAAAAATAATAATAACGCACAAGTTGCTCGTGAAGAGCTGCCGCTTGTCGTTTTCCAACGATGATAATAACGCACAAGTTGCTCGTGAAGAGCTGCCGCTTGTCGTTTTCCAACGATGATTCAGAAGGAAATTGCGATGATATTGGCAGAGAATAAAATCTTCGTCAAAGAGAATCATGAATCAATCCTTCCCGAGGAGATCACATACTTAAATGTGCAAAATAAATGCACCATTCGTCTAGGTCGCGACTTCACTGGGGAAATCAAGAGATAGCCTATGCAAGAGACAACAACTTCATCCAGGAATAAACTAGAGAGAAAACAGTCAAACAAGACTCCACCCAATGAGGAAGTAACTCGATTGGGGATTCATCCTATCCAGAAATGGACAAGGTAGGCTAAATCAGAAATCGTCCATGAGGATTAGCTCAGTTGGGGAATTTAGAAAGGAAGCACATTTTCTGCCTAAGCTAACTTTCTACTTGGAAAGGAACTGTACGCTGTTTGAATAAACAAAGTACAACCCAAAATCAACGGCAAATGTGAATATGCATGCGTGATATAAGTGTAAATGAGTAAATGAATGTTATGCTGACAAAGCAAACAGATGGAATAACTTGAAGACAATAAGATGTCACGACATAATAGATACTCGGCCAATCTTAAAAAAGACGGAAGATAACTGGAACTGGAAACACAAAGCAACGTCAGAGCGTATCACGCTACAAGGCTTAAGTCTTCCGAGGAGAAAAGTAATCAAATCCAATCTTCTAATACCAATAGACTACTGGCATGAGACAAAGCGTACCACCCTTCAGAGATCTGTTCAAATAAAGGTAGCCAAAACAACGCTTAACTGGAGCAACTGGGGAGTCACCAAACTTAGTACCACTAGAAACACAAGTTTAACACAACCAACACCTCATGACGATTTTGAAACGAAACATGTTCATCATGCAAGGATAAAATACTGTATTGTTTTGCATTTCATGGCTTGACCATCCTCGGAACAACTGTTAATATTCCTTTCATTATTCATGACACATTTTTAAAATAAAAATACTTAAATAACTTTGTTTCAAATATTTTCGCAAAAATTAAAATTTTGTCCACAAAAGGTAAATGCTCAAATTTCATTAATAATATGGTAGTTTGCTAACAATGCGACTCCAACGGTTTACAAAAGTTTGGGAAATAGTACATGAAAGAAAGGGTTACACAAAAACAATGATCACTATTCTCCCTAACAACTTCGAATTCCAAAGTGTGTTCAAATGCCAAGACTGGTCTGACCAAAAGCTTGCCCAAGCCGCCCCTCCGAGTTTTCAACCTAGCAAACTGTCAACTCAAACCTAAGCGAAATACTTCTTGACTGCATCGGCGTTCATGGAATGTGGGAGCTCTTCACCGTCCATCTTGGTGAGAATCAAAGCACCTCCAGAGAAAACCTTCTTAACGACATACGATCCTTCATAATTCGGAGCCCACTTGCCCCTAGAATCAGGTTGGAAAGATAATATCTTCTTGAGCACAAGGTCACCTTCTCTGAACTCGCGTGGTCGAACCTTCTTATCAAAAGCTTTCTTCATTCTCTGCTGATACAATTGACCGTGACACAACGCTGTCAATCTCTTCTCTTCGATTAAATTCAACTGATCATATCTACTTTGACACCATTCAGCCTCAGAAAGTTTAGCTTCCATCAACACTCTCAAAGACGGAATCTCAACCTCCACGGGAAGTACTACTTCCATACCATAAACTAGGGAAAACGGGGTTGCACCTGTTGAAGTTCGAACTGAAGTACGGTATCCATGTAAAGCATACGAAAGCATTTCATGCCAATCTTTATAAGTTACCACCATCTTCTGGACAATCTTTTTGATGTTCTTGTTAGCAGCCTCAACAGCCCCATTCATCTTCGGTCTGTAAGGAGAAGAATTATGATGTTCGATCTTGAACTCTTCACAAAGCGCTTTCATCATCTTGTTATTCAAATTCGAACCATTATCAGTGATGATCTTGCTCGGGATACCGTATCGACAAATGATCTGATTCTTGATAAATCTGACTACCACCTGTCTGGTTACATTAGCATAAGACGCTGCTTCCACCCATTTAGTAAAATAATCGATCGCTACCAAGATGAAACGATGACCATTTGAAGCTTTGGGTTCAATCATTCCAATCATATAAATACCCCACATAGAGAAAGGCCAAGGCGAAGAGATAACGTTGAGGAGGGTCGGTGGCACATGCATCTTGTCCGCATAAATCTGGCATATCTTGGTAGGACCAAGCAAACATATCAACATACTCTTTGAGAAGCTCCAACATTTTCTCTTTGACTTCTGGGATAAGCAATGCTCCGACCTTAACTTCCTTTTTATCTTCTTCATCACCCAAATTGATCATCTCTAAAGGTTCTTCAAACGGCTGAATAATATTTTCATCATGCTCAAGTAAATTGGAAATTTCATCAGGAATCTCTTCACTATCCTCTTCTTCGGCTCTGAACACAGGGAATTCAAAGTTGGGAGAGGGCATAGGATCATTGTTTTCAATGGTTAAGTCATGGATTAATCTGCACATATGATTATGCTTTATTTTAGAAATCGATTTGTACAAATAAAACAAAAAGTTATTATATTTCCTATTACTACCAATTAATTTTCATTACTATTTCCCAGAAAATGTGAAAAATAAAACAGTAGTGGACAAAATAACATTTTTATTCATGGAGGAAAATACTTGAAACAAAGAGCCCAGACATTTCTCTTTTGCCTTGGGCAGAGCGAAAGGATTTATTTTCATCATAGCCCGACACAAATACTTTTCGCCTTGGGCAGAGCGAAAGTTTTTTTTCAAAAATAAAACAAAACATTACTCAGAAATGTGCATCACGACAGGAACATCAACAGCAATCCAGTTCTGGCAAACCACTCCATGCATTACAAAATCGGGTAAATCCTCTTCAGAATCGTCTCCTATTATAGCATCAACCTCAGGAGGAGTCAGATGGATAAAACCTGCGCTTCGGAAAACCTCTTGAATCGGACGAGTAACCACTTCCTACTTGACTCTTGTAGACACGGGATGAAAACCAAGACCTTCTCCGGACTTGTTCTCGGGAAAAGTCAACACCTGGCCCCAACCTTCAGCCGAACCACTTTCAACCACTCGTCGCGCATCCTCAAAAGAAGAAATAGACGTCCCTTGCTTCTTCACTTCATTATTAGCAACAGATAGAGCTTGGAATTGGGTTCCAACATCCTCATCAGCATCAATAAAAGAGAAAGATGACAAATGGCTTACCACCATAGCCTGCTCTCCACCAATCATTACCAGCTTTCCATGCCTTACAAACTTCAATCTCTGATGGAGCGTGGAAGTGACTGCCCCTGCATCATGGATCCATGGACGACCCAATAGGCAACTGTAGGCAGCACGAATATCCATTACTTGAAAAGTGATCTGAAAAGTATGAGGACCAATTATTATAGGAAGATCCACTTCACCAATGACAGTCTTCCTAGAACCATCAAAAGCTTTGACAATTACTCCACTAGGTCTCATGGGAGCACCTTGATATGAGAGTCGAGATAATGTAGTTTTGGGCATTACATTCAACGACGAACCTGTATCTACCAACACACTTGATAAAGTATCATTTCCGCAACTTATTGAGATATGCAAAGCCATATTATGGTTCCTTCCCTCATCAGGGAGTTCTTCATCACTGAAACCAAGATTGTTACACGAAGTAATATTTTCCACAATTCCATCAAATTGGTCAACCGTCACATCATGATCCACGAATGCCTGGTCCAAGACCTTCATCAAAGCTTCTCTATGGGCACCAGAATCTCTCAGTAAAGCAAGCAAAGAAATCTTAGAAGGAGTTTGCAATAGTTGGTCCACAATCTTATATTCACTTCTCTTGATAAGCTTCAGAATCTCATCATCCTCAGGATGAGGGATAGGTTCATTGGATCGACCTATCTCAACCCTTGGTTCAACATTTCTCGCTGGAATTTCTGCCGGTATGGGCCTCCTGACTTAAACTTCTGGTCTCTTCAAAGGTACTGCTGCAAAGACACGTCCACTTCTCGTAACTCTACTCACATCAGCAATGTTAACAAAAGACGGCCTTGTCGGTATAGGGACTTCTACCCCATTCTCAATCATTGTGGCATTATACTTATACGGTATAGCTTGGTCTGAGTTGTAAGGCACAAGACCAGGTGGATAAATGATCAAAGGAGCAACAGGTGCAGTCTGATTGTCGTAAACGATCTCTACTAATTCAGGCAAATTGAATTGCGGTATTATAACATTCACTTCATCCTCCGGATCTCTGTCATATGTAATAGTGATAACTCTCTGGTCTAACAGCTTTTGAATATCCTCCTTCACAATAGGGCAATCAACCTCTCTTGAACAAAATTCACAAACATCATAATCATGTTGATGCCTAACAAAGGCAAGTCTTCTTAAACTCTGATGTAACCTGATCAACGACTCTCTTATGTGTTCAACTTGAAAAACTCGAAACTTTCCCGGACAACCTTCCACCATATTCACTGAAGCTGCCCCATGTCGAGGCAAAGGATTATCTCTAACATTCGGGTTAACATCCTTGAAAGACAAGACACCATTCTTAATCAACCTCTGCACGTCCGCCTTTAGAGCAAAACAATTCTCAAGGTTGTGCCCCGGCGACCCTTGATGATATTCACAAAACTGATTCGCCTTGTACCACGGAGAAGTACAATTTGGTGCGACAGGAGGAGGATTCATCATTATGAGGTTCTTTCTAATAAGAGCAGGGAACAATTCAGTATAAGTCATAGGAATGGCATCGAATTGCGGTTTTCTTGGTGAACGGTTCTGGTTGTTGAATGGATAAGCTTGTTGTCGAGGCTGCTGCTGAAATGGCCGTTGTTGAGTTGGTGGGGTTTGATGAGCTGGGGTCATCAAAGCTGGGCGGACAGCCGGAGTGACTGCCGCAACGTGTGAGTAACCTCTCCTCGGTCTCCCTGGGAAGATCACGCTGACATCCTGTTCTTTTCTTTTCGGGAAAACACTTCCAAACTTCTTAGTACTGCTAGACGGACTTCCTTCTTTAACCAAACGCCCTTCACGAATCCCTTCCTCCAACCGCATGCCCATGCTTACCATTTCGGTGAAGTCACTGGGTGCGCTGGCGATCATTCTTTCATAGTAAAAGGAACCTAAAGTCTTCAAGAATATCTTCGTCATCTCTTTCTCCTCAAGAGGTGGATAGATTTGAGCAGCAATTTCACGCCACCTCTGGGCGTATTCCTTGAAAGATTCTCTGTCTCTCTGGGACATCGCCCGGAGTTGATCCCTGTCCGGTGCCATGTCAACGTTGTACTTATACTGGTGAACAAAGGCTTCGCTAAGATCGTTGAAGTTGCGGATCCGAATGCTGTCTAAACCCATATACCACTTTAGAGCAGTACCCGTCAAACTGTCTTGAAAATAGTGAATCAACAAGTCATGATCATCAGAATACGTAGACATCTTCCTCACGTACATAGTCAAGTGACTCCGAGGACACGAATCACCCTTATACCTCTCAAAGTCCGGCACTTTGAATTTTGCTAGAATCTTGACATTCAGAACTAAACAAAGGTCATGAGTGTTCTTCCCAAACAAATCCTTCCCCTTTAACGCTCTGAGCTCCTTCTGCATTTCTTGGAATTGGTCTTGAAATTCTTCCATTCTATCAAAAAGACCCAAACTTTCAGCAGGCTCGGCAGGATAAGTAGGTTCATTCAAGTATGGCACGGAGTGAATCACAGGAGCGACAATTGTCATTACCGGTTGCGGAAAAGGTGTTACAGACGGGATTACCGGCGGCATGGCAGTTGTCTCTGGTTGAGGAAGAGACAAAGCAGGTTGAAACAAAGGTTGTACGGCAGGCTGATACCCCTCTGGCACAAAGTTGTAAGGCATTCCCCACGGAAAACCTTTCTTGAGTCACAGATGTTGGAACGGTGACAATCTCGGAAACCACAGTAGTTGAAGTCTGAATCTCAGCAGCTGTAGTCGATGGCTGATTCTGAGCAGCCATCAAACTTTCCACTAGCGCAGTTAACTTTTCCATACCGACACAAAGGGTAGCGACCTCCTCACGAAGCTCGTGGTTTTCCTGTTCCAGATCTTCCATCTTCCTCTGACGATTGGCTCGAGTATCGTATCGATGAGACAGCTTGACAACCTTTGGAGTGGAAAAAGAAACAAGGATAAGACTCTAGAAAACATGTGAAGTGGAATGTTGCATGATGCATGATGTGTGATGCAAATGATGATTCATTTTAATAGTTTTTCAAGGAACTTCGATAATTTTGCGCACATCAATGGTAAAGGAATTTGGAACAACAAAAACTCATTCCATTAATCAAAAGCGGTAAATTACAACTTACAACTTTGGAACAATAAAACGATAAATTACAATTTTGGGATAATAACCCAATAATAAAAGCAGTAAACTACAACTTTGGAACATGAAGCCCATAATAAAGCAGTAAATTACAACTTTGGAACATGAAGCCCATAATAAAAGCAGTAAATTACAACTTTGGAACATGAAGCCCATAATAAAAGCAGTAAATTACAACTTTGGAACATGAAGCCCATAATAAAAGCAGTAAATTACAACTTTGGAACATGAAGCCCTTTTACAAAGTTTTACAAAATGACATCAATAAAATAAAACTAAAAGCTAAAGATCACCCAGAATCATCAGATGAAGGACCAAATGCCAACTGTAACTGGAGCTTCCTGATCTTCTCTTCATAAAAGTCTTCCATCTCTTTCTTCTCAGCTACCAGTCGATCATTGATTTCCTTTTGCGGATTGGGAACAAGAGCAACGCTTACCGAACCTTCCCTCTTTCTCTTCCTTTCACTAGCATACTTCTTCAGTAAAGCATCCTTTTGACGAAGTTTCTCATCATGATCAATGAACCAGCCGTCTTGAATAAAGAGCAAATCCTCCTTTTCCTTTAGTTGTCGAGCCAGGACCCGATTCTCATATTCAGACATATTATACTTCTCTTTCCAAGCATCTCTCTCGGATTTCATCCTAGCCAGATTTCCTTGGTATTCTCCCATATTCTCGATGGGGACATCAACAGATGAAGATGCAACGGTAGGGAATAAAGGTTTCTCAGGTTTATAGGGCATCTTGAGAGCACAAGCCCTAGCACGGACCCAATGTAGATAAGGCTCCAAAGAAACGGCACCCCTATGTCCTAACATATCTCTCCCTTTCCTATGGATGTGGCGCCAAGCTCCTTCGATCTCCCTCTTAGCTGCCTGATGATCTTGTCCTTCTTGTAGAAAGAAACCACTCACATGGATGTTGTTTGGCTTGTCCCTCATCGGGTATCCAAACTGACGGCGCGCGAGAACAGGGTTATAGTTAATTCCACCTTTCGTACCAAGAAGAGGCATGTTAGGAAAAGCACCACAGTTATCGATGATCTTCACGTCATAGTAAACTCGATTATACCAGTAAATGTCGAAATGAGTGAGAGCCATAATTTTTGGCGCCCATCGCGGCTCCTTCTCGAGATCCCAGAAAACATCAGACCGGGGTAGATGAGAAACATACCACTGATACAGCAACGGTGCACAACAAATAATCATCCCTCCTTGATAAGAGTTTCGAAGATGGATGGAGTAGTAGGTATCTCCTAGCAGCGTAGGGACCGGATTTCCAATCAAGAAAATTCTGATGGCGTTGATATCCACAAACTTATCAACGTTAGGGAACAAGAATAGACCATAAGCGAGTAAAGCAAAGACGTCTTCGAAGGCAATAGTATCTTTTATCTCAGCGAAATGGCGAGCTTTCCTTAACAAAAATTGCGCAGACAAACCTCGGATTCCCCCTTTTGTAGTCATGTTCTCCTCTATCTCTGATTTCTTCAAGTGGGTGATGGTCGCTATCTCGTGAGATTTGGGCTCCTTTTCTAATCCAGAAAAAGGAACACAGTCGGTGATCGGCAAACCAAGTATGTAGGAGTACTCTTCTAAGGTGGGCATCAACTGGTAATCCGGAAAGGTAAAACATCGGTACAAAGGATCGTAGAATTGGACCAACGTATTAAGGATGCCTTCTTTCATCTTGCGCTTCATGAGAGGTATAATGGACCCATACTTTTTCTAAAAATCCGTCGGGTTCTTGATCTTAGGAATTAAACTCTTCAACTCTTCAATCTCGGGCTCCTTAAAACTAAAACTTCGAGTGTTTCTCCTTCCAAATTCTATAGTACCTGAGATGTCTTCAAAAATCATTCCTAAGTCCCTTGAAAAACAAGTTTTTTACAAAAACGTTGATGAATGCATGAATGAATGATAATGCAACAGTTACACACAAGTTCACAAACATGGGGTTCAAAGGTTCAACGTTTCGAGCATGGAGTCAAGGGTAAAGCCCACCCCAAGGTATGTACTAACGGTTCAATCGCACCTGTAAGACAAGGTTCTAAGAGTTCCCAGAGTCTACATTCCTCCTTCGGATATTACCAACGTCTTGATTACTCAATAATTAGCAATATTCTCAAGAGAAACTCATCCGAGCGTAGCATCGCGTAACAACTACTTCTGAATTACTCCATTATAGTCTCCGCGCTACACCTAAAAAGGCCAAGATGGGTTAGGGTTCTATGGTTCTCAATTTCTCTGGATCCTAGGTCGAAAGTAATAATATCTTCCCGATTACTCGGTAGACAAATATTAAGTTCAAGAGGGCCTTCCATCGAGTGGGGGATATCATGCCTCCTTCTTCGGGATTACTCCCTCAAAGTTAACATGACTGTACCGCCCGTCCTATTCCTTAAGTGTAACTTAATCCGGGTATAGGATTCGTCCTTTGCAAAAAAACCCAAACAAACCCAATTTAAACACATAATCAAACAAATCAAATAATAATAAAACAGATAAAACAAACTAGGCTTAACCCACTTAGGGATGGACCAGCAAGAGGTCAATCTATCCCCAGCAGAGTCGCCAATTCTGTAGCGATAAAAAATGTAGCGGGGTAAATCGGAGATCGAATTATTGATTAATTTGTCTCACAAAAGTAAGAGTCGCCACCGCGCTTTATTATTTCCAAGGGAAAAGGGGAAAGAGCGAAATAAAACCCTAAATATGCAATGTAAAATAATACCTTTTAAAAGTAATAAAAATACAAGGCGTTTTTGAAAAGAGATCTATGGTTCAGGGGTTGGTTATATAGTGGGAAGGTATTAGCACCCAATGTATCTATAGTACTCTATAGGAACCTTTTGAAATATCTGTTTATTAAAATTATTCGTTTGATTAAAAATAAATTGTTTTGGCCGAAAAGGGGGCTACGGACGGGTTTTTGAAGATACGACGACCTAATGTCGAAGTTTTGGCTTAAAAGATATAAGTTTTGAAAAGATTGGATATTTGGGGAAAAAATTGTCTTAAGTTTTAATGAAATGCGAATGTTCGCGTGATTGGACTCGAAGACATGAAGTCGACAAATTTAATCATTTTTCCCTTGGATTTAGACGTAAACGGAATAATCGAATAAAAATGAAATAAACCAAACTGAAAATCAGATAGATAATGATTTAAATAGCTGAATGATATACAACAATTAAATAATAGACTAAATGGTGTGAACATGCCTTTTTTATATTTTTTTGTTTAATATTAATGAAAAGAAAATGTTTTAATAGTTTTCATTTTTTTGCATTTTTTAATATGGACAAAAGCATGAGAATTAATTAAGGAAAATAAAAATGTTTTTTATATGTTTCTATTTTTTATATGTTTTTTAGAGTTTTTATTTTTATATGTTTTTTTTAATATTAATATAAAGTGTTATTTAAGAATTATTAAATAATTTAAACGAAATTAAAACTTAAAAGCTACTAACTTAAGTCTAATTAAAAAAATGGGTACTAAAATTACCAAATTAAATCCTAAAAGTTAAACTAATAAAATTGGTCAATTATTAAAATGTTTTAATTAAAATACACTTCTTATTTGATTAAATTTAATAATTAAACTGAATTAATAATAATTCTAAAAGGGGCTAAGGAAATCAAAAATAGAAAAAAAAGTATATCAAGAATCAAAAGGGGGGGGGGGGGGGGGGGGGGGGGGAGGGGGGGTAAACAATAATAATTCGTATGGGCTAAATGGTTTCTAAAGGGCCCAATCAAAACTGAAAACAGGGGGGTGCCTAAGGAAAACCCTGGGCTTAAGGCTGTTACAGGTTAAGATCCATACATTTTATAATTTGTTTTTTTCTTAGGGTTAAGCAATGTTTTAATTGAGAAAAAGGGATTAGGGGTTTTGGTGTACAGAGCGGCGCTCATTTGTTCACGCGTTCTTCTTCGTTTTCTTCGCCTTTGATTCATCTTCTTCCACCTTCGCCTGAGTCTTCCTGCCACGGCCACCGGCATCCTCCACCTTCTTCTTCCCTCCAACTAGACGCTAGGGGGAGACGGATTTACGGTACAAGCTCATTTTATTTCGTTAGTTGGTTTCATTATTGCATGTTGCGATTTTATGTCCATTTGATTCTGACTTCGAATTTATTAATGGTTATTTGAGGTTTTGAAAGAAAGAGAAGGAGAAATCGTTACCTGGAGACGGAGGAAGGGAGGTTGGGGGTACGCGTAGGAGGCCAAGGCGCGAGGTAGACAGTGACGCTGTGAGCTTTGCTTGGTACCCTGGTTTGTCTTTTTCCTCTTCTTGCTTGCTTGCTGTGTTTCAGTTACCTTATTTTGTATGCTTGAATGAGTTGCCTTCATCTACTTCCTTTGTTGCCTATTCCTCACTTCTGTTGCCTTACTACCGTTGCTTTGAACATGCTATTGTTGGAACATTTTTATTGTCCCATGATGAAGCTCTTCTGAGGCCTTGCTTCTGTTGCCTTGAACATGCTATTGTTGAAATGCTGTTTTGACTAGCTTGACTTCTTATTCCTTTTGCTTTGCTTCTGTACGCTTTATTATGGCCTATGATGGATATTACTGAGGCTTTTTGTGGGTTTGGAAATTGGTTTTATGGTTTATGCTATATTGGTTTTTTGGCCATGGTTTTGGTTGTCTTGAATGCAGGTTGTATAGGTTTTATGGTTTAGGATGGTACAGGTTTGGTGATTTATGTATGTTGATGGAAACAGGGTGAACTGGTTTTTTAGGCCATAAGGTTTTTGGTTTGTGGCCTTGAGACAGCAGGTTATGGCAACAGGTTTGACTGGTTTTTAGGTCATAAGGTTTTTGGTTTGTGGCCTTGAGAAAATGGCTTTGTTTTTGTTTTACAGTTTTTGAGTTTGGAAGGCTTGAAGACAGGTTATTAGGTTATGGCCTTTATGGTTTATGCTGGTTCAAAACTTAAGCAGGTTTGGCCTTTGATAGGCAACAGGTTTTATGGTTTTAGGCCATGGTTTTGGTTTTGATCTTGAGGCATCAGGCTATGGTTTGAAATGGTTAAGGGTCTGGCTGGACAGTTTACTGGTTAGGCTTTGAATGGTTTTGATTTTGACATGGTTTTTGACATGGTTTTTGAATGCAGGTTGTATGTATGTTTTGTTTATGTTGCAGTTTTGAGTTATTGAACTCAGTTTTTGGTTTTAGGCTTTTCAAACGGTTATGAACTCTCTGAATTTTTGAAGGGGGTTTGGTAATGTTATAACAGTCTCTTGGCTTGGCTTATGTTACAGGTTATGAATATTTTAACCATTTCTTTGATGCCTCTGCACATTACTGTTACATCAGTTTGTTTGTATTCTTTTTCATGCTTTCTTTTTCTCTACTGGATGCTGCTGTTCTGTTTGCCCATTCTTTTTCTGCCTAAGCCAAAAACCTGTAAACCACACTCTTTCTCTCTTCTCTCTCTTAAGTACAATTGAAACACTAAAATGTTGTATGTACTTTACTTGGTTCTGAAAAAGCAAACTGGAAAATGATGAAAAATGGAAAATATATTGCTTGCATATTTGGTTTTAAACTGCATGCTTCTCTTTGTCAATTACAATGTAACAGTAAGGAGCCTTTGTATTTTGGCCTCTTCCCCCATGTTTGGCAGTTTACGTTGCATAGGCTTGTGTTGAAAATGCATATGCTGTTTTGTTTTTTTTGAAATATGCATTTGGCTTTTGAAATATGCAATTGATTTTTAATTATGCAGTTTTCAATAAAAATGCAATTTTGACAAAAATGAATTTGTGCATATTTAAATTTGTGCATTCATTTTTATCAATAAAAATTCATCCCTTTTTGTGAACCGGGAGAAATCCCGTGATTTGCAAAAAGGGTAAAAACTGATTCCAACCGTTTGCTTTTAATGATGAACGCTAATTAATTTTTTTGCTTTTAATTATATTCATTTCTGACTTTTTTTTCTTTTAATTTTTGCAGGTAAAATCAAATGAGCAATCAAAGAAGCATTGGATAGAAGATAAAGATTTAGAGCTTAGGAAAAAAATTAGGATAGCTTTTATTTCATTTTAAACATTGTAAAAATTATTATTGTAAATACGTTGTAAATAAATACGGTATTTCAACAACAATTGTAATAATTAGAATAAAATGAATAAAACTCCAATATTTTGCCAATTAATTCTTTTTCTTTCCAATTATTTATTTTATCATTTATAATTCTTTAAATTATATAATAGTTGAAAATCAATTCCAATTATCTAAATTTAGAATGATAAATAATTAAATAAACATCATTGATCGATTAATTTCTCTTCAATTATTTACTCCATTATTTATAATTCTTCTAAATTATAATAACTGAAAATAAAATTTCAACTATTTAAACTTAGAATAATAAATAATTAGATAAACATTGTTGATCAATTAATAGACTCTTTTCAAATATTTACTTTATTATTTATAAATCTTTAAATTATATAATAATTGAAAATGAATTCCAATTATTCAAATTTAAGATAATAAATAATTAATAAACATTGTCTGATCAATTAATAAACTCTTTTCAAATATTTACTTTATTATTTATAAATCTTTAAATTATATAATAACTGAAAATGAATTCCAATTATTCAAATTTAAGATAATAAATAATTAATAAACATTGTCTGATCAATTAATAAACTTCTTTTCAAATATTTACTTTATTATTTATAAATCTTTAAATTATATAATAACTGAAAATAAAATTTCAATTATTTAAATTTAAGATAATAAATAATTAATAAACATTGTTTTAGCATTGATCAATTAATAAATTTAGCGTTTCAACAATAATCAGCTCTCGACTTGAAAAAGTTATGAATTTTAAAAACTGCTTTGAAAGTTGATAAAAATAGGTCAAAACCCTTGCAATGTAATGATGCAGATGGGAGATGGTATCTTAGGTCAAAATTTGGGGTACAACACTCATCATCAAAAATCCCTAAGCATGTTAAGCCAGCATATGAAGCGAAAAGAAGAAGAAGGTATAGAAGCCTCAGGAAGTTAACATCACAGGAAACTAGGGTCAACAGAAGAAGGAGATAAATAAGTATATTGAAGCATACAAGGAAGGCAACAGGGCAAACAGAGAAGAAGGAGAAAAATATCATATAAGGGTTTTCAAAATCATCATCAAACCAAGAACCTAAAGACAAAGAGTACAGAGTACCAGATTCCAGCGAAACAAGCTAGCTCACACCGCGTCTCATTTCCCTCTGCCCTTGGCCGCCCTAGGTGCCTCCGGTCCTCCTCACCTCCCCTCCCAAAGGTATAACCCCTCATTTCTTTTCTTTTCCACATCTCGTGCAAACATTGAGCAATATAAAAGAATAAGAAGTAAATAAAAACATGCTAAGGCGTAAAACATACAAAATGAAAATCAGTACCTTGTAGACCGTTGCCTACGTGACCTTGGAGAAGAAGGAGCTGATTGAAGCATCTGGCGGCCATTGGCGGAAGTACTATTCAGATAAGCTTGCTTGAGAAGACGAAGAGGACGAAAGTAGCGAACGACGCTTCTGTATGTTACAAACCCTAAGCTAGCCTCAAATGAACACAAAAACAGACAACCCTAAGAAAACGTTGAGAGAATCCACTTGGGCCTTGCCCGTTTCAACCACACTGAAGCCCAAACGAATTTCCAATTCATACCCCCCCTGTTCTATTCATTTTCTCTATAAATGGAATTTGGGCCTCAAACCTTAAAGCCCATTTCTGATTGCTTTCAAACTATTTTTTAACTATCATATTCTTTTTCTATATACAAATTAACATGACTTTTTTTAACATAATTCTAATTTTGAACACAATATATTTTTCCTCAAACTTAAAACGTATTCTTTCAATTAAAAAAAAACACTCTTGTATAAATATATATATTAATACTAATTACTAGTATATAAGAAATAATTCTTAAAATAATACTTTACATTAATACTAAAAAAAATACATAAGATTTAGAATTATTTAAAACATTTTTTTATTTTAACTTATTTTGATTTATACATAAATTCTCTTTAAGTTAATACATTTTCTTTTCTTAGAAATAATTTGTACATAATCAATTAAAATACATTTGTTTTAATATACATAACATAATTAAAATTTAAAGCATTTTTCTTTCTTTTAATTAAAATACCTTTTTGTACATATTAAACAAAAAGATATAAAGATACAAATTTAAATCAAATGTGGATAATAACGCTTATTAAATCAAACATACTTAATTTATTAAATTCGCAACTTGTAAATAAAATACATTACACGTGCACTTACACAATATACTTACATTTGATACACATACAATTACTATTCTTATACCTTGCTATACATTGATTACATTTGATCGCAATTCGATTTGGTTGTAAATTATTGGACACTACATTCCTAAAGTCTCATCCCCATTTGTGAATTTGTACCCCCACTCCCGGATACTATCTATAATAGCGTAGGCTTTAAATTCTTGCAATTTACCGCTTTCAAATTATACCATGGTTAGACCTAGGGTTTGCATGTACATAAAATCAAACGCTAGATAACCTAATACAAGACAAATACATGAAATCAATACATAATCACACTTGCACCCTCTAGGGTAATCCCACATGTTGCCTTCCAAAATGGGCCATGCTTGCACGTCGAGTTTCTTTGGCAAAACAAATTTCAAATGATCATAAGTCCCTCGATGACGCTTTCGAAAGTTGCCTATCAAAATGATCAAGTCCCTTCAAGCAAATTGCCAAAGACACTTGGCACCATTGCATTCATGGTTCATACGATGACCCGCGCCCGTCCCGTTAAACTTCCTAAACGCAAGATTGTCCACCAAATTCAATGGTGGAACAAAATTGTTAAAAAGGGTTGAAAACATAGAGAAAACCTTTGAGTACAATAGGGGTAGACAAAACTCTTAGTTACTTGAGATCAACTTGCAAAAACACTTGCCTTCTTTTCAAAAACCACACTTCATACACACTTTCAAAACAAACTCTCAAAAACATTTGAAACATCTTTTCGAAAAGATACACACTTTTGTAAAACACTCAAACATGAGTCAATTACATTGGTTGCCTAAGACAAGGCATCTCTTCAAAAACATTTTCAAAACACACACACACACACACCACAATTTCAAAGCAACCGAAAATCAAGGCAAGTGATCTAAAAACCAAGTAACTAAGAGCCCATGGATAACCATGGATGAAAAGGGTGCTAATACCTTCCCTTTTCATAATCTACCCCCCGAACCCACGAAACATCTCAGAAAGGTTTTTCCTGTGCTTTTAACCTTTCCTTTAGGATAAAATAAAAAGTCGGTGGCGACTCTTGCTAAACCGAACAAGTGCGAATACAAATCGCAAAACTCAAGTCAGTTCTCCCACCGTATCACAATATGGCATCACCAACTTCTGGGAGCGGGCTCATACCCACTTGAGATAAGGCTCCAAAGGGATGGAGTTCTTGTGCCCCAGTGTCTTGCTATCTACCCTGTTGGGCCTCCTCCAAGCTCTGATAAATCTCTGGCGAAGTCCTTGTGCATCATTGTCGAAGTCAAAAACTATGTCAGGAATCAACATATCATGAGGGCCATCCCTCCGAGCATATCCAAACTGCCTCAAAGCCAGACAGGGGTTGTAAGTAATACCTCCTCTGATTCCAAGTAAAGGAACATTAGGAAACTCCCCGCAACGATCAATGATAGTGACATTCTCTCTGGACCGAGAACACCAATGTATATCAGCATGCGTAAGAGTCATTAATCGTTGTGACCACCTCAAACCCCGCTCGTTCTTTAAAACTGATCGTGGAAGGTGCGAAATAAACCACCTTCCCAGGAGAGGAGTGCAGCACATAAGAACACCTCTTTTTCTCATGGTTCGAGTGTAACATGAGTGAAGGATGCCCCCAAGCAACGTAGGTATAGGATTCCTGGACATGAAGATCTTGACAGCATGGATATCTATAAACTGATCTGAATTAGGGAACAACACCAACCCATAGACGAGGAGTGCCACAACTTCTTCAAAAGCTTGTAGGTCAAGGGAGTTCCAACATTCTTGTGCTTTCTCAAACAGAAACTTGGCCAAGAACCCTTTGATACCACTTCTAACTTCCCAATGTCCCTTGATGTCAGATGGTTGTAGGCGTAATGCTTTAGCAACCTCTTCAAGTTTTGGTTCCCTTTCCGTACCGTTGTAGGGTAGTTGACTAAGGATAGGGATCTTCAGAAGCTGGGAAAACTCTTCCAAGGTAGGCACCAGTTGATAATCCGGGAAAGTAAAGCAGTGGTGCAAAGGGTCAAAGAACTGGAAGAGGACCTTTATCATATCTTCTTCAATGTTAGTGTTGACCAAGCTGATGAGTCTGCCATGTTTCTCACTGAAAGAAGAGCTCTCGGGAATCCGGGATGTAAGCTCCTTAAGCTGAGGAGGGGTCCTTACAAGGTTGATCTGAATTGTCTTTCTGCGGATAATTTCCATGTCCTACAAAACAAGAACAAAGATGAAGATTCGAACCCTTGAAGTGGTTAGTGGATGCATATGATGCTGTATGATGTTATGATGTTATGATAAGGACACACCACAAGTATTCACAAAAAGCAAACATGATAAGGCACACAAGTCACACCACAACCCTTAGAGTTTAGGCCAGCATGGGGTTTGGGGTACTACCCTCTTGAAGTTGGTGGGCTCAAAACCTGTCCTATCAAAAGTAACCGGGTTCTAAGGATCTCAATATCATTGGGTTGTTTTCTGTGTTCATTGTTTCGATTTAGCCACTGAACTGGCGATCAAAATATTCCAAGAAAACAACCCTCAATGAGTGTAGTATCGAGTATCAACCAACTTCGGACTGCACCAAAGTCGGTCATCTCACTACCCTAAAGAGGTCAGGATGGTTCAATTAAGGTTCCTAAGGTCAGTTGATGCTTCACGACACCACGCGGCAGCCCCGTACTCTCCTTGACTTGACTCAAGGGTTACCTGTACTCACCAAAATGCCACATCAACGTAGCAGACTGCTTCAACCGTGTCGGTATACCCCGCACAGTTCCCTCACAATCTTGTTGCTACTTTCTAAGAAGGTATCCCCCAGATCCGGGTTAGGATCTATGAAACTCCCAAGACAGGCCCAATAATATTAAAGCAAACAAATCAGGCAATTGAAAACACAAGTGATCTTAGTCCTAAGGTACACCTCACTTTTAAATCTCCCCAGCAGAGTCGCCAGTTCTGTGATCGGTGGAAATAAAACTGACTGTTTTTAGATGGTTTCGCGAAATGTTGCGGTAAGCAAGAGTCGCCACCGTCTTTTATTTTCTCCAACATGGAAAGGACAAAAGCACAGCAAAATTCCTTATTGAGAATGTCTCTCGGTTCGGGAGGTAGATTTATAGAAAGGGAAGGTGTTAGCATCCTTTCTATCTGTGGTTATCCACGGGCTCTTAGGTACTTGCTCTTATGTTTTCAAAATGATGTTTGCTTTTCAAATGTGAGTGGGTTTGAAAAAAGTTTCGTTTTGAAATATTTCTAAGTGACTCTTGTATCTGTCCTCAAGAGTGTTTGAAAAATTTGTTTTGAAAGCTTTTGAAAGTGTCAGTGTGAAAAGATTGTTTTGTTTGTTTTTTAGAGAGCAAGTACCCATGAGTCATCTACCTACCCTAAGGAATTAGGCTGTGTAAAAGTCCTTAAGGTAGTGCCATCCCACCATTGAGAGGTAGGTAGCACCACCGTAGGAGGTGTTCGGGTCAATTCGATTTTAGGGACAGTGTGGTCACCGAAGCAATAGTAGGACACCTTAGAAGTAACCCTAATGTCCTAGATCCTTTTTAATCCGAGGCAATCGTTTCGAGGCAACTGGATCTTAAACATAAGGGCGACTGCTAAAACACCCTATACTTGACGACCACGTTTCGAGGCAACGAGTGAGGCGTACCCTAGAAGTGGCATGTGCATTGTATGTTATTTTCATGTTAACATTTATCTTGGATCATGTAATCGTGAGCTACGAGTTGTTTTTAGTTACCATACATTCTTTCATGCAATTTAGCAGTTAGGAGTGCGGAAAATTAAATACAGAAAGGTAAAAGCTACGCTATTACAAGGCGCGGGTCTATACATCGCCAAAAAACAAAGACCCGTTTTTGATAAAGATGCGGAAAGTAAAAAAAAGCAATAAACCTAATTACTATTACATCCGGAAACAGTTACATAATCCAATAAGAAAATAATGCGCAAATAGAAATTAAATTGGACGTTCTTAGGGTTTTGGACCCTTTTGAGAAATTAAGAGTTTTTTTGTCCTTTGCTTGAAATTAAATTAAAATCTAATTATTTAATTAATTATTTACAAGAAAGATGTTTTTAGTGTTTTTTGTATTTATGAAAATAAAGAAATTAAAATTAAAAGAAAACCCTAGTTCTAAGTTTATTTTAATTATTAAGAAAATGTTAAAGTTAAACTAATTTAAGCTAATTAATTAATTTACATTTATATGTATAAAAATAATAATAATTAATAATTTTAATAATAAGAAAATTAAAAAAAAAAGTCAAAACCTAATTCTATGCAATTTTTATTTATTAAGAAAAAAGGATTAAAATTAAAACCTAAATTAAACTAAATTAGTTGTTAATTTTTATTTACAAAAATAGGTTAATGGTGAAATAAATAATTAAAATATATCTACAATTTTGATTTTCTGATTTTTATTAGGAAAAATTAATTTGTGGTGAATTAATTAAAATAATTAAAACAATTAAGAGAAATTAAAAGAAAAGAAAATAAAATAAAAACAAAGCAAACCAAAGGGGGTGTGATGGCCCAAAGTGGAGGTGAAATTCTGGAATTCAGGCCCAAGAAGCACAAAGCCTGGTTGACTTTCCTGATTGCTTGCACGTGCATTGACTGAGGAATATGGTATTCCTCCTCTCCTGGCCTTTGGATGGCTGAAGGGGACATATGGCACGCTGGAATCATGAGGCCTATGGTGGAACATTTGGACATATGCTGTATTGGAACACATTATAAAAAATAGAAACAAGAGTTTGGGGGACCTGGGAATCGAACCCAGGTCCCAGTGTTTGCAAGACATGTCCACCACCACTACGCCATCTGCAATTGTTTGTAAACATAATAACTAATAAAAATAATATATGAAAAGCACTAATTATGCTGGAATTCAGAAAACACGCGCGCCATGTTTGAATCACCCAGTCATATGTTGCCACGCCTATTGTCTTCTTCGTTTTTCCTGCAAACATAAACAAGATAGCGGGGGTTTTAAAACCCACAAACCAAAAGTGTCAATAATAGCGATTAGAGCTATGGATCATATAAAAAGAGCGCGAGGGTTTGGTTGAATTCGTCTGGCCTTGACGAATTCAACCATGCTTGTCTCGAAGTCTAATTTTTCCTTATGCATAAAGCCCTAATTTAACAGCTTTGGAACCCTAACGTTCTTCCATGGTGGATTTTGATTAAGAAGGCTATAACCAAATTGGATTATACCAATCGCTTCAGAAGGTCCCTATTAACATAAATCAACCAAGAAAATGGATTAAAAACGTATGAATCATGTTATGCAATTTTAGAAATATATTCAAACCGTGGGACTCGTGTTCTTTGATTCTTCGCGTGTTAGGACTGGTTCTTGATGGCAATGCCTTCCTGGAGACTCAGGCAATATGTTTGAATCAAAAAGAAGCTTTGAATTGCGCTGCAAATAAGAAATCAGTTTCACACTTTTCTTCAATTTTTTGCAATTTGGTTATGGAGTTCTATGGCAGCTTTTTCGTTGTTAGCACTAGGGTTAGCTTTTGCATTTGTATTGGAACTGAATTAGATTAAAATTAAGCCCATAAATCCATTGTATTCAAGTTTGCATATGTGATTGGCAATCAAATCTTTTCCAATCTTTTCTTTCATGAAACCTTGCCAATCATGGATATTTTGAGGTCCTTAAGGTGCACACGAATTGCCAACTTGCCCTAGCCTTATTTTCTTCACAAAAAGATTTAAAAAGTATATCTTTTGAATTTTCCTACAATTAAAACAAATTAAATGAATTAATATTAATATAAATTCAATTAATTAATTAAAAATAAGAAAATAAATCAAATTAAGTTCAATGGGTCGTGCATAGGCTTTGGGTAAAGATTCAAGAAGGAATTTGAGGCCCATTAGCAAAAATGAAGTGTTTTAGGCAAAGTTGACTTTTGAAAGTTCCCAAAAATTTCCCAACTTCTCCAATGCATATCTTGCTCAATTTTGAAGCTATGAACATGTTCTTGGACATTTTGGAAAGGTCTTGAAGTCCTCTAACTAATTCCTCTGGTCCCATGTCATTTGGATTTACCAATCTCAAGTTATGGTCTTTGACTTAAAGTGCCTTTTTGTTGACTTTTGAAAATGACCTATAATGTAGAAATTGATAACTTTTTGTGAGAGCATTTATTGGACTTGGAATGTGAAGATGAGTTGTAGGAAATGTCATCCCCTTCAAAATGAGCTTTGGATGGGATTTTTATGATAAACCATGAAGAAGTTATGCCTTGGTCAAGTTACAGTTGACTTTTTCAGCTGTCCAAAAATAGAAACTTTTGTATCTTGAGACTTTTTGAGCCATGCTTGTGGAATCATGATCAAGAATTGATCAAATGATGATTGTGGCTTCAAAATAAGATGTTGACCAAAATTTTTGACTTTTGACTTTTGACTGTCAAATGACCATTTTACCCCTGCAGTTGACTGTGAAGCAATTAGGGCTTTTGACTGTGCAACTTGATGCTGTGAGTCTTGAAACTTGACATATAGATGTTTGACAATGTAGGCATATGGGACTTGATTGGACCCTTGAAAACCTCAATTTCCTTGCAAGAACCAAAACCCTAATTTTGACTGTGTTAGGAGGCAATTGGACTGTGCAACCCTTGAGAGATTTTGAATCATTTGGAGATTGATCTTGACAAATCTTGAAGAATATGGGAGGGAAAATTTTGGGGTACAACACTTGGCATTAGGGGAGGCATTACCTATAACCCTTGTCTAGCCCTGAGACAATTTGGATATGCACGGAAAGATGGCCCTCACGACATGTTGATTCCTGACCTGGTTTTTGACTTCGACAACGATGCACAAGGACTTCGCCAAAGATTCATCAGAGCTTGGAGGATGCCTAACAAGGTAGACAGCAAGACACTGGGGCACAAGAACTCCATCCCTCTTGAGCCTTACCTCAAGTGGGTACGAACCCGAGCCCAGAGTCTAATGATGCCTTACCCTCATGTTCTCCCTGTGATTAAAGAGCCCGTTACGGAAGGAGAGGTTCCCTACACCATCCTATATCCTGACATGCCTACATCGTGGGAGGAGATTCAGAAGAGTTGGATACAACTTAAGGAGGAATGGAACACTTTTGAAGCCAGCTTCTACGCCAGTGACAAGAAGGTTTTGGAGCTTACCCGCCGACTCCATGAGGAAGAGACCCTCAACACCTACATCGCACCAAAGAGGATGCACAATGACTTTTTACCTTGAGAAGTTTTTGTAATATTTGGCCCATGGGGCATTTATGTACTGACAAATTTCTTCTTATTAATATGACGTGCGTTCCTTTTTGTTTGCAACAATTTTGAATGTTCTAAATCCTTGAATGCATTGCATACATAAGCATACCATTCATCATGCGCATAAGCAGGTCTCCACACCAGGTTTTCTTATCTTTCTGCTGTTTATTTCAGTAAGATGGATCTCGAACAGACGGTCAAGGACTTGCAGTCTCAAAACGCACAGTTTCAACAACTCCTGATGACCTTGGCTAAGGGTCAAGAAGATCTGAAAGCCCTGCTGGGGAACAAAGACCAAGTAAAAAAAAGAAGAAGAGAATCGGGGTGGCTACCCTAGGAAGAAAGTTTGAGGGCGAAGCCAGAAGAGTCCTTGAATTTCCCCTACATCTGAAGAGGGAACCAGTAAAGGGAATGCGGCTGCGGTACCTTCCGAATCCGAGGTTGAGGAAGAGGAGGCTGAAGAGGACGAAGACTACTATGATCAACAATACCCGCCCGCTGATGATAAGTACAAGGGTTTGGAAGACAGGTTGGCAGCTATGGAGCTGCAGAGAGTTCCCGACTTAGATTTCGAAGACTTGGGGTTAGTTGCTGGAATTGTGATCCCCCCGAAGTTCAAAGTACCAGCTTTTGCAAGATATGACGGGCTATCTTGCCCGAAGATGCATCTCAGATCATATGTAAGGAAGATCCAACCTTACACTGCAGACAAGAACCTTTGGATCCATTTCTTTCAGGATAGCCTTTCTGGGGCTCAACTCGAGTGGTTCTATCAGCTGGATGGAGCCAGTATCCGAAACTGGGAAGACTTGGCCACCACATTTTATAAACAATATCAGTACAATTCTGACCTCGCTCCTACGCGTACCCAACTTCAGGGTATGTCACTGGGGACAGGCGAAGGATTCAAGGAGTATGCGCAAAAGTGGAGAGACCTGGCTGGCAGGGTGCAACCACCACTGACTGACCGTGAACTTGTTGACATGTTCCTAGGGACCTTGTCTGGCCCATTCTTTAATCATCTGATTGGTAATTCTTCTGCTGGATTTACAGATTTGATCTTGACTGGTGAGAGGATAGAAGCTGGTATCAAGTCGGGGAAAATACAGAAAGGTGTCGCTGCTAGTACTGAAAAGAAGCCTTTCAAAAAGGAAGCTAGTGCTGTTTATGGTCCTAGAAGACAAGTTAAGCCGGAACGCCGCCAAGCTGTCAATGCATTGGTAATTTCAAAGTCTGTTGCTGCTCCTCAGCAGTATAATCAACAAAGGGGTGAGAGACCCAAGAGGCAGTACACTCGGCTCAGTATGACCCTGTCTCAGATTTTACCGCAACTACTGTCAACCAATTTGGTAACTGTCAAAGAAGCTCCGAAGGTAGTGAACACAACTTCTCCGAAGTACAACCCCAACGCCCGTTGCGCTTATCACTCTGATAGCCCCGGGCATACTACGGACGATTACTGGGCTCTGAGATATAAGGTTCAATACCTTATTGATGCTAAGGAAATACAGTTTGAGGCGCCTGAAAGACCCAATGTTGTGACTGCTCCTATGCCCCAGCATGGAGTGAATGCTGTAGAAGAAGACTGATATGTGGCCTCCGTGGAAGAGATTGTTACTCCGTTATCAACTGTTAAAAGCAATCTGTTGCTAGCCGGTTTATTTCCGGGATGTGGTGAAGATTGCCTTCTATGTGTTGTTTCCCCTTTTGGTTGTCCTTCGCTAAAATCAGGTATCCAAAGCCTGATGGATAGCAAAGAGATCTTATTCAAGAAGATTGATGTTCCTGCTGTCCCCGCTGAAGAAGTTTCTATCGTCACTATTTTCAACAAACCTCCTAAGGCTCTCTCAAAGAAGCCTGTCAAAATCACGTCCACTCAAAAGATTGCTCCTATCATCATTACAGTTCTGGGGCCCCTCCCCTATACATCCGACAAAGTTGTCCCATGGCACTATGGGGCATATGTTTATGTGCTTGGAGTGAAGCAAAAGTTTGATACAAGTACCGATGTTAACAACATCACCGGGCCTGCCAAGATTACCCGCAGTGGTAGGTTATTTTCGCCAGATATCGCACCACCAGCTATTCAGAAACCCCTTATCATCACACTCGCAAGTGTGCATGTTTCACTTCCCAATCAAGTTCCTGTTTCTACCCCTGCTGCCGAGTTATCCGACGCTCGGGGCAAAGGGATTGCCACTGATTTGCCTGCCCTAACGGAGGCGCCGAAAACAACCACTGTTGAAGCCTCCCAGCAAGAGATGGAGGAGATTCTCAAGATTATCAAGAAAAGTGATTTCAATGTTGTCGAGCAGTTGGGGCACACCCCATCCAAAATTTCTATGCTATCACTATTGTTATGTTCAGAGGCCCATGCCAAGGCCCTGATCTCCTTCCTAAAGACGGCCCATGTGCCACAAGAAACATCTGCTGATCAATTTACTGATTGTGTGGCCAACTTGACTGCTGATAATGGCCTGGGCTTCTTTGATTCCGATCTGACTGCAAAAGGAAAGAACCATAATGACGCCCTGCATGTCTCTATTGAATGTAGGGGCACTACTCTTGCCCATGTGTTGGTGGACACTGGTTCTTCATTGAATGTATTGCCCAAGAAAGCCTTAGACATGTTAGATTGTGAGGGTTTGGAGCTCAAGCCTAGTAACATTGTTGTCCGAGCCTTTGACGGTTCGAAAAGGATGGTACATGGCGAAGTTGACATCCCAATCAGGGTTGGTTCTCAGGTGTTTGATTCTACTTTCTATGTGATAGACATCCGTCCATCCTACTCTTGTTTGCTGGGCCGTCCGTGGATCCACAAGGCTGGAGCTGTGACCTCCACACTACATCAAAAGCTTAAGTACCCAGTCAGAGGAAAGATTATTACAGTCCAAGGGGAAGAAGAGTATATGGTCAGCCACCTTAATTCGTTCCGGTACATAGAAATGGATGGGGAATTCATTGAAACCCCCTTTCAACACTTTGAAGAGGTGCCTCAGACATTGGCGTCAGCTGAAACTGTGATTGAAGACCCTCCTTTGAAGATGGCTTCCTTAAAGGACGCCCGGGCTGTGATTGAGAAGGGTGAATGCGCAAACTGGGGCCGACTTCCTGACTTTACTCCGAAGACCGACAAGTTTGGCTTGGGCTTCACTGTAGAGGTTCAGAGGGCTGTTCGCAAAGCAAGAATTGGAAGACCTCCTGTGTTCATCACCAACCCGGGAGTGAATGCTATTGAAGACGAAGTGGAGGAATCAGAATTCGACAGCTGGATCTACCCAACAACCGACAGTGGACCAAGCAACTGGACCACCAAAGACTTTACACCTATTAATTTTGTCACTCAGTAATGAACTCTTTTGTTTTCAATTTGTAACAAACAATATGTTGAAACTTTTATGGCTCGGTGTCCTACCCGGGGCACCGTGGCTCCATTTGTGAGGGCTTTTGTATGACATTTTCATATATCATTAATCAAAACATTGGACGTTTGTTGCATTTAAAATCTTGTGCTCCTTTTCTTTCTCATATATTGCAAAACAGCTATATTTACACACACTCAAACAGGTTCCAATCCACTCTGGATCTCACTGGTAATGAATCTGCTACTGCCAGTTATGACTTCGAAAATCCGATCAACCTATCCGAAGATGAAGGTGAAGATGATTGCGAAGTGCCTGGTGAACTTGCAAGACTGTTACTCCATGAAGAGAGGGCCATTCAGCCACATGAAGAGCCAGTGGAAACGGTAAATCTGGGTACTGAGACAGACAGAAAGGAAGTCAAGATTGGTGCCAATCTAGAGCTCAGTGTGAAACAACGTTTGATTCAGATGCTGCATGACTACATGGAAATCTTTGCTTGGTCTTACGAAGACATGCCTGGTTTGGATGCCGACATTATGGTTCATCACCTACCTACCAAGGAAGACTGTCCTCCGGTAAAACAGAAGGTCCGCCGTATGCGTCCAGAGATGTCCGAGAAAATCAAAGCCGAGGTTATGAAACAATTTGATGCCGGGTTTCTAGCTGTAACTTCTTACCCTCAGTGGGTTGCCAACGTAGTTCCAGTGTCGAAGAAAGATGGTAAGGTCTGAATGTGTGTTGATTACAGGGATTTGAACAGGGCCAGCCCAAAGGATGATTTCCCTCTACCTCATATCGATGTTCTGGTTGACAATACTACTCAGCATAAAGTTTTCTCCTTCATGGACGGCTTCTCCGGCTATAATCAGATCAAGATGGCTCCTGAAGACATGGAGAAGACCACTTTTGTTACTCAGTGGGGCACCTTTTGCTACAAGGTCATGCCTTTTGGGTTGAAAAATGCTAGGGCAACCTACCAACGTGCCATGGTTGCTTTATTTCATGATATGATCCATCACGAGATAGAAGTGTATGTCGATGATATAATTGCAAGGTCCCAAACTGAGGAGGAGCACCTTGAACATCTGCGGAAGCTGTTTGACCGTCTGAAGTTGTACAAGCTGAGGTTAAACCCAAACAAGTGCACCTTTGGGGTGAGATCTGGAAAATTACTAGGCTTCATCGTAAGCGACAAAGGTATTCAAGTGGACCCTGCCAAGGTGAAAGCCATACAAGAGATGCCAGCTCCCAAGACAGAGAAAGAAGTCAGAGGCTTTCTAGGACGGTTGAACTACATTGCCCGATTCATCTCACATCTAACTGCTACCTGTAAACCAATCTTCAAACTGCTGAAGAAAGATCAAGTAGTACGTTGGAACGATGAATGTCAGACTGCTTTCGAAAAGATCAAAGAGTATCTTCAAGAACCACCCATTCTTATGCCACCGGTTGAAGGGAGACCTCTGATACTATACTTGACAGTACTTGACAACTCAATGGGGTGTGTGCTGGGGCAGCATGACGAGTCTGGCCGAAAAGAGCACGCCATTTATTACCTGAGCAAAAAGTTTACCGACTGTGAGACCCGGTACTCACTGCTTGAGAAAACTTGTTGCGCTCTAGTATGGGCTGCTCGCCGGCTGAGACAGTATATGTTGACTCACACTACTCTGTTGATTTCAAAAATGGATCCAATCAAGTACATATTCGAAAAGCCTGCTCTGTCCGGAAGAATAGCAAGATGGCAAATGATCTTGACGGAATATGACATCCAGTACACGACTCAAAAAGCAATCAAGGGAAGTGTATTGGCAGACCATTTGGCACACCAACCAGTGGACGATTACCAGTCGTTGAACTTTGAATTTCCAGACGAGGATATCATGGTAGTGACAGATTGCGAAGTACCTAGACCGGATGAAGGACTTGAGGAAGGATCCCGATGGTCTATGCATTTTGACGGAGCCTCAAACACTTTGGGTAATGGTATCGACGCTGTGATCATATCCCCTAAAGGAACTCATACTCCACTCACTGTCCGATTATGTTTCAACTGCACCAACAACATGGCAGAGTATGAGGCATGTATCATGGGTCTTCAAGCTGCGATTGACTTAAGGATCAAGTTTCTGAGTGTCTTCGGAGATTCCGCTCTCGTGATCAATCAGGTCAAAGGCGAGTGGGATACGAAACACCCAAATCTTATTCCTTACAAGGAGTATGTGCTGACTTTGCTTCCCCACTTCGAGGAGATAACTTTTGAACACTTCCCAAGAGAGGAGAATCAGTTAACGGATGTGTTGGCTACGATGTCTTCTATGTTCAAAGTCAAATGGGACAACGAGGCTCCTCGGATCATTATCTGGAAATTGGACGAACCTGCATATTGCTGCGATCTAGAAACCGAAGAGGTAACTGAAAAACCCTGGTATCATGAAGTGAAGAGGTACTTGGAAGCTCAAGAATACCCCGAAGGTGCATATGTTAATGACAAGAAGTTCCTAAGAAGGTTTGCGGCAAAGTTCTTCCTCAGCAACGGCATTCTGTACAAGCGAAACCATGATTCAACCTTGCTGCGTTGTGTGGATAAGACTGAAGCAGAAAGGATCATGGCAGAGCTACATGAGGGCACTTTCGGAATAAATTCTAGTGGGCATACCATGGCAAAGAAAATCCTTCGGGCGGGATATTTCTGGTCCACAATGGAAGCTGACTGTTACCAACATTCTCGAACCTGTCACAAATGCCAGATCTATGCTGACAAGGTGCACATTCCTCCGGTTCCTCTGAACGTCCTGACGGCACCTTGGCCTTTTGCAATGTGGGGCATTGATATGATCGGCGAGATCCGACCGACGGCATCCAACGGGCATCGCTTCATCCTGGTAGCAATTGATTACTTCACGAAGTGGGTTGAAGCAGCTTCCTACGCTACCGTAACCAAGAGCGTCGTGGCACGGTTCATTCGGCATAACCTGATCTGTCGATACGGTGTACCTGAGAGGATCATCACGGATAATGGTACGAATCTTAACAACAAGATGATCACTGAGCTCTGCGAGCAATTCAAGATACAACACCACAACTCTTCTCCTTATCGGCCGAAGATGAATGGGGCTGTCGAAGCAGCGAATAAGAACATCAAGAAGATTGTGCAGAAGATGACAGTGACCTATAAAAATTGGCACGAAATGTTACCGTTTGCTCTTCATGGGTACCGTACCTCAGCACGGACGTCAACAGGGGCAACTCCCTTTTCCTTGGTCTATGGCATGGAGGCAGTCTTGCCTATTGAAGTCCAGATACCCTCTCTCCAAATAATGAAGGATGCAGGTTTGAACGAAGACGACTGGATACAGACTCGGCTTGATCAATTAAACCTAATTGACGAAAGGAGACTCGCTGCTATTTGTCATGGACAAACGTACCAAAAACGGATGATCAGGGCATTTAACAAGAAAGTCAGACGACAAGAGTATCAAGTCGGAGACCTGGTAATCAAGCGCATCATTCTTCCTCAAAGTGATCCCCGGGGCAAATGGACCCCTACGTACGAAGGGCCATTTGTGGTTAAACATATCTTCTCAGGAGGAGCCATGATTCTAACCACCATGGATGGTGATGACCTTCCTCACCCCGCCAATGCAGACATAGTAAAAAGATACTATGCATGAACTAAAGACCCTCTAGGTTGACACACCTAGGCAAAAATAAGGGCTTCCCGACGAACCAAAAGGGTTCAGGCAAAAATAAGGGATGAAATGAAAAAAATCTGTACACCCGACAAGTCGAAAACCTGAAAAGGCGGCTTGGGCAAAAATGGGTATCCCGTTGGACTGAAAACCCGAAAGGGCGGTCCAGGCAAAAGTTAGGGATAAAGCGTAATACTATGTCTCATTGGATCACCTTGCATCCAGAATTTGACATCAACTATCGGGCTCAGACTTCGGCATCGATCAATCAACTTCATCTTCAACTAAGCAGCAAAGCGATGAGACGCTTGAAGACATAAAGGCGATAGCAGAGTTGGAACCCAGTGGGATTATTTTTCACATAGCTGTTTTGTTTCCTTTTCACAAAATTGTATAAACTCTATTTTACTCGGCGACGTTCTCTTACTAGGACGTTGGCCTCCTGTACATAAAACGCCTATTTACAGGCAAATTTCAAAATCAATACAAGTTCAATTTTTTCAGACAAATTATCCATTGATTTTCCTTTTTCTGTTTTGTTTTGCGAAGAACGTCCAATGTTCATTTTTGATATATGCATTTGACATTAATTGCTAAACAGGAATAGTTGCATGCGAAACAAAAGATTAATTACAGGTGACATCAGAAACAGGGGGCAATGTAGAATTTCCAAGCAGTCTAGTTGCTCTGACCACCAAGGTACCAAGGTAGGTTCGGCTGAAGAACGTAACCAAGTCACCTCAACTCCCCACAGAGTAAGGCAAGATTCAGCAATACTTTCCCCAAGTAGAGTTGGTTTCCTATCATCCCTGGAAAGGCACAATATTCCCCTAGCAAGTCGGCGATATTCTCCCCAAGCAGAGTTTAGTCTACTATCAGCCTTAAGGAAGTTGGGAATCCCCAGAATATCTCAGCATTCCCCAGAGGAGTATAGACATTCCTCAACAAGCATCCCCGGTAGTCTTAATCTAAGATTGTTCCCCGGCGGAATACCAACACCCCAGTACAGTCTGAAAGTTTCCCCAGGAAAGTGGAATCCATATCCCCAGCAGGTCATGAAGCTTATCCCCTGCAGAGTACAGACGTCTCTCCCAGACTTTATTCAAAGTTATTCCTCACAAGAGCTTATAACTGGGTTATCCTCAGCTAATACCCACAGAAAGATCGTCCTCAGCGAAGTTCTTCCTATCCCCAGCGGAGTTCATCAAAATTCCCCAACATAACTTATCAGCATAATCCCCAGCGGAGTTTATCGTTGAAATCCCCAGCGGAGTTCTCATCAAAACCTCAGCGAAGTATCTCTTCCGGCAGAGTAATTCCCCTCAGAATAATCTCTCCAACAAATTCATTCCCCAACAGAGTCATCTTCTCCTACCGGTTTATTCTTACAACCATTATCCCCAGCGGAAACGAAGAACTCTACTCTTCAACATCAGCCCAGGATTTGATTCCCCGGCCAATCGTCAAGGATTTATTTTCCTAGACAAAAATACATTCATAAACATTTCACATTTCATACATCCTGCTTGCATACATGATAAAGTGCATACAACACTATCTCATTTTGAGCATCATGACATCGTGCATTTCATACCTCATGGCATTGCACACAAATGATGTCTTGCCTTTTCAGGAAAAGGTCAATCCAAAGATGATTACTATCAACTATCGCAACTCCAGATTCGATTCCTGTATCTAGCCAGGGCATATCTGTGAGCGACTGATTATAGATTAACACCTGTAACAAGCCAGGAAATTATCTACGTGAAGAGATTTGAAGATCAATCCCTGTAACAGGCCAGGAAATTATCTTTCATTCTCAGGTCAGAGGTCTACACCTGTATCCAGCCAGGAAAGCTATCTCTACCAACCTTTTGCAATTCCAGATTTGATACCTGTATCCAGCCAGGGCACATCTGTGAGTAACTAATTCCAGATTCGATTCCTGTATCCAGCCAGGGCATATCTGTTGACAACATTTCCAGATTCGATTCCTGTATCTAGCCAGGGCACATCTGTGAGCAACTAATTCCAGATTCGATACCTGTATCCAGCCAGGGCACATCTGTGAGCAACTAATTCCAGATTCGATTCCTGTATCCAGCCAGGGCATATCTGTCGACAACATTTCCAGATTCGATTCCTGTATCTAGCTAGGGCACATCTGTGAGCAACCAATTGTAGATTCGATACCTGTATCTAGCCAGGGCATATCTGCACGAAGAGACTGAAGATCAACACCTGTAACAAGCCAGGAAACATCTTCCTTTCTCAAAGTACGCAAGCTCTCGCTAAGGAATCTCTTACGCGATCAACACCTCCAAATGGCATCTATAAGCCCATTCCCGACAAGGTTCTGTCACGTCTCCAGATGGCATCTATAAGCCCACCCCCCTATCCACCATCTCTCCAAATGGCATCTATAAGCCCATTCCCGCCATCACATTGCTGATACTCCAGCATGCGAGTGCAAATTTCTGGGCACTCTAGTGTCCAATCTCCTTTTACCTTCGAGCCACGAAAGGTAAACTTGCCAATCTAACTCTTCAGGTCTAAGTAGATTGAACAGGGGCAACTGTTGTACCCCAAAATTTGCCCTCCCATTTCCTCAACATTTTCTCACCACAAGACCCTTGGAGCTCAAGATCCAGTTAGGGTTTCCTCTGCTCAAGACTTCTCCTTGCACTGTTGACCCAAATTAGGGTTTGTGTTTGCACAAAGATGTTTTGACCTAGAATGCCTAAGATGACTTTCATGCCTCATATTGGACTCCCAAGTTTATCCATACCAAGTTTCAAGCCTTGATTCCAATCTTTGCCCAGTCAATTGGACAGTTGACCTAGAAATCAGTTGTATTGGGAAAAAGTCAACTGTGGTCAATTGACAGTCAAACATCATGTTTTTTGACCCACATCAACATTATGAACTCATGTGAACCATTTGGTCAAGTTTGGATCACAATTCCACAAGAAATTTGATCAGATCACCAAAAGGGCAAAATGGTCATTTTTAGGGTTTTGACTGCACAAAGGCAATTTTTGACTGTTTGACCTGGCCAATGGCAAACCAAGCTCACATATGGACTCAAGGGCCCAATGGAATTGTCTTGACATGTTCAACAAGCTTAAAAGATCCCAAATGCACAAGATTGATAGATGAATTTTCCAGTCAATTGATCAATTTTTGACTGTATACTGAAAAGTCAAACTTTGACTTTTTGGTCAAAATCAAGTGCCAAGATTCATTTTTCATCAAGACATGTCAAATCATGAAACTTGTTCATCAAGAAATCAAAAATCACAAATTAGGGTTTAAAATGAAGAATTTTCATAACTTAGAATTTTTCTAAGTTATGAAAATCCCTAATTTTATCCTAACTTTGTCCCACTTTTTCACCAAGATGCATTTGGATTCAAACAAAAGTAAAAACATGAAAGTTGTAGTCCATTGCAAAATCTACAACTTTGATTCACAAAGTTTCCTCAAAAGAAGCTTGTAGTGCAAGTTATGATTTTTGGAATAGAGGTGCAAAACATTCTTAACTTAGAATTTTTTTGACCTATTTTAGGCAGGATTTTTGCCTAACTTCATGGCTACTTTTCACATGCTTCCACTTGGAATTTCAACTTGAATTACAAAGATAGATTGTAGTACACATTCCAAGCTTTCCAAAATGTCCAAGAACTCATCAAACAACCTTGTGGTTAGGGAGAATCGAATTAGGAAATATGGGCAAAACTCACTTTGTTCATGGTTGTTGTACCCCAAAATTTGCCCTCCCATAATCTTCAAGTTTTGACAAGTATCACCTCAAATGGTTCAAAGTCTACTCAAGGGCTACCCAATCAACTATCCTCCTAAGCCAGTCAAACTAGGGTTTTGGTTCTTGCAAGGAAGTTGAAGTTTTCAAGGGCTCAATCAAGTCTCCCATGCTCATGCACATTGTCAAGCACCTACATGTCAAGTTTCAAGGCTCACAAGGTCAAGTTGCACAGTCAAAAACCCTAAATTGCTCAACAGTCAACTGTAGGGGCAAAATGGTCATTTGGCAGTCAAAAGTCAAAGTTTTTGGTCAACATCTTATTTTAAAGCCACAAACATCATTTGATCAATGCTTGATCATGATTCTCAAAAGTATGGCTCAAAAAGTCTCAAGATGCAAAAGTTTCTATTTTTGGACAGTTGAAAAGTCAATTGTAACTTGACTAAGGCATAACTTTTTCATGGTTCATCAGAAAAATCCCATCCAATTCTCATCTTGAAGGGGAAGACATTTCCTACAACTCATCTTCACACTCCAAGTCCTAGAAATGCTCTCACAAAAAGTTATCAATTTCAACATTATAGGTCATTTTCAAAAGTCAACAAAAAGGGACTTTAAGTCAAAGACCATAACTTGATATTGGTAAATCAAAATGACATGGGAACAAAAGCCTTTGGTTAAAGGACTTCAAGACCTTTCTAAAATGTCCAAGAACATGATCAAAGCTTAAAAATTGAGCAAGATATGCATTGGAGAAGTTGGGAAATTTTTGTGAAATGGCCAAAATCATTTATCCTTGAAATTTCATTTTTTGACAAAAGGGACCCACTTTTTCCACTTGAATTAACTTGGCCATGCTTACCACGTGTCCCACCTTTTATTTCAATATTTAAAATCATTTTTTTCATTTTTATTAGATTTTATTGGATTTAATTCATTTTAAATCCTTTAAAATCAAATAAAAATCAAAAAAGTTTAATTAAAAGGGATATTTGGTCTTAACTAGCTTTGACTCATCATTATGCAACTTCCCAATTTCGTTTCAAGGCCAAATGGAGCAATATTTCAAAAATTGGTTCAAAAAGGAAAGTTTGTTAAGGGAGTTTATGTTAAAATCTCAAGCTTGAATGCATGGTATGATGAGCCTTAATGCTGATCAGAATCACCTACATAACCTAGAGAAAACTATCACAAGGCATTGAAAAAAAAACGAGAGAGAGAGGCAGCCAAGAGAAACTTCTTTTCAAAATTCCAAAGAATTGCACCAAAATCGAATTCAAGAACTCAGCCATCCACAAGGCTTCTCACCCATCCTATCGTGATCTACAGGCAAGATAAGGTATAAACACACTCTTTTCATGTAACCATGCATACTGAAACTGTAGCTATATGAACATCCATTTTGCAGAATTTCCATGGATCGTATTTCTGATTATGGCTTGATTTAATCCCTACTAACCATACCTTTGAGTTCCAGTGGATGTTTAGAGCAGGTCTGGGCTATCGATGGGGATTTTTCATGGCCAAAACGTGAACCTCCATGGCTAGGGTTCAGTTTATGTGAAGCTTCATTTTGATGGGGACAGGAAATATTAAACTATGAAAACCTCACCATGAGAATCGCCATGCCCTAATTACTCGGTCTGGCTATTTTGTTTGCTTCATTTTTTCTGTTTTCGCAGGTTTGAGAATCGCCCCCCGCCGGAGAAGACGACCGGAGCTTTGCTCCGGCGTCGTTGACTTAGCTTGGCTCAGTTGACGCAGACTTGGCCTTTTCATGTGTTCTGATTGGTCATTCCAGTTATTGATTCATTTACTCAATGCTGACTGGGCGAGTGGGTTCCATGTGCCTCCATCTTCAATCCATACCGTGCGCGTGTGAGATCCAGCCGTCAGATTGCCCACTGATCCAAATCCAACGTCTCAGGCGCATCACTCCACCGTGGGCATTAGTCAAAGCAGGCACAGGGAATTGGATAAAGTCAGAACAAGCCTTCAACGTTTGGGCCCAGCATTGCCACCCACACCCCCCTTTTTGCTACAAAAGACAGGCCCATTTCTTTTTCCCTTTGAATTTATTTTCTTTTCTATTTTATTTTAATTTGCTTTTTATTAACAAAAATTAATTTTCATTTTATTTCAAAAAAATCACAAAATATTCTTACCCAAATAAATTTTAGATTTTTTCTTTTTTTTCTAAATTCAATTAATTAATTAGGACTTTTTTTTATTCTAGGAAACTCTAAATTATTTTGCAATATTAAAATTGATTAGATTTAATTAGGTCCTAATTGTTAATTTAATTAGTTTTATTTCTTAAAATAATAAAAATCAGAAATCATAAAAAAGGTATAAAAATATTTTATTTAATCAATTAATAGTTCCATTTTTGTAAATAAAATTCAATAATTAATTTAGTTTTGATTTTAGGTTATTAACTTTAATGCTTTTTTTTTAATAATTAAAAAATATAAAAAAATAAGTCTTTAGCACATTTTTATCTTTTTTTTAATAAATATTTTTATTTTCTTATTGTAATTATTATTAACCATTAATTAATTTTGTAAACACTTATAATTAATAAATTAGGTTTAAATTAGGTTTAACTTAGATATTTTTTTTAATAAATTAAAAAAAAAACAATTAGAACTAGAATTATTTGACTTTTAAATTCCAATTGAATTTTCTTTAATGTCATAAATACAAAAACATAAAAAAATAAGTCATTTCCTTTATTTAACTTAATTAATTAATAAATTCATTTTAATTTCTTTAAAGGGTCCAACGCCCTCGCATTCGATTATATTTTCTTTCCGCGCATTTCATTTTATTTCTTTTGTATGAATGTAATGTATTTGCCCCAAAGCTCTGTAATAGTTAATTAGGCATTTACTTTTTGCACTTTATTTTAAATCGGGTCTTTGATTTATTTGGCGATGTAGACCCACGCCTTTGTAATAGCGTAGGACCTTTATCTTTTCCGCACTTTAAATTTCCGCACCTTTAACTGTTAAACAATCACATGAAAGAATGAATGCCCAAAAATAAAAATAAAGCGTAGATCACCAATGCATGAACAAGACAAAAATATCTGAAAACGACACACAAATCAAACACCACCCCTAGGGTACGCCTCACTGTTGCCTTGCCCCTCGAAAGGTGGTCATCAAGTATAAGACGTCTTAGTGAGTCCTTATGTTCCATTGATCTAGTTGCCTCGAATAAGTTGCCTCGGAACGGTCGCCTCGGAATAAAAGATCAATGGCATAAGGGTAGCTTCTAAGGTATCCTACTGTTGCTCTGGTGATCACACTGTTGCCTTGCCCCTCGAAACGTGGTCGTCGAGTACAGGACGTCTTAGTGAATCCTTATGTTCCATTGATCTGGTTGCCTCGAAACAAGTTGCCTCGAAACGGTTGCCTCGGAATATAAAGATCAATGGCATAAGGGTAGCTTCTAAGGTATCTTACTATTGCTCGGTGACCACACTGTCCCTAACCCTCGAGTTGACCCGAACACCTCCAACGGTGGTGCTACCTACCTCTCAATGGTGGGATGGCACTATCTTAAGGACATTTACACAGCTTAATTCCTTAGGGTAGGTAGATGACTCATGGATACTTTCTCTTTTCAAAAGAAAAATCAAAATACTTTTCACACCTTACACTTTTCAAAAAGTTTTCAAAACAACTTTTCAAACACTCTTGAGGACTGATACAAGAGTCGACCTGAAACTTTCAAAGAAACTTTTTCAAACCCACTCACACTTTAAAAAGCGAACATTTTGAAAACACAAATGAGCAAGTATCTAAGAGCCCATGGATAACCATGGATAGAAAGGGTGCTAACACCTTCCCTTTCTATAAATCTACCTCCCGAACCGAGAGCAATCTCTATAAGGAATTTTTCTGTGCTTTTGTCCTTTCCATTTGGAGAAAATAAAAGACGGTGGTGACTCTTGCTTCCGCAACATTTCGCGAACCAGCATTAAACAGTCAGTTCCAGATCCACCGATCACAATGGCCAATTTACATGTCCATAACTTTGGATTTTTGAACTCAGCATGCTCTAAGCTAGATTACAGGCCTTTTATCTCATCCACACTCAATAATTTAATACAAACCCCTTGTGTTCAAGCCTTATCTTATGTGTTTAAACATTGCATACAAGATTGAGCCATAATTAGAAAAAGCAATATATCCATTTTTGAAAAGTTGAACTTTATGTCAAATTTGCAAATCAAGAAGTACAAGGCAAATCTCTTTGGCACAAGTTCAGAAGCATATCACACTGATCAAGAGGGATGGTTGCAGCACATTTGAGGGGCCTGCACAAGTCTAGAAACCAAGTTGACATTTTGTTGCTTAAGTTAGAAGAAACTTGGCATAACACACACCAACTCTCATTTCTGCCAACACAAGCTAAGACAAACTTGTTGTACACCTTCCAAACATCAAACCTAAGCTAAGGCACGAACAAAACACCTTCCAAACCTCATCAAACCTCAAAACACCATCCTACTGCAGAAAACAGAGTCACCTCTGCAGTTGGACTTCCATAACTCAATCCACTCGTGCATTCTTGCTAAAACCAGTTCATACACACTCCATACCACATATACAAGCTATCCCAAGCATTAGACACGACCTGTAACACCTCTAACCAACTTCACCATTTTCACTTTTTCTGTTTTGCAGGTTGATTGCCATAGCTTGATTCACTTGGTTTCAAAGCAAGTTAAAGGTTGGAATAACATCCCTGGACTTCAAGCAAGCTGTACCAATCCTCACCTTGCCTTGAAAGTGCCTCCATTGCCAGACACGATCCAAGCTGAACAGGTAAGTTCATGGACTTCTATCTCTCAATATAGGAAGAGTTAGCTTTAAGTTTATGAATGAAAAATGTTCTACTCATGCCCCTGAAGCTATACATATCTTCACTTTCCATTTATATTGCATGTGCTGGGAGAATTTAAGACCTGAACATTGACAAAAAATTAGGTTAAGAATTAGGGATGGAGAAATTCTCTATCATTTCTGAGAGTTAAGTTAAGTTTTTTATATGTATGGAATCGTGGCTTGATGCTTGACATTCTTCATGTTATGAGTTTGTGCTAAAAGTCCAAGAATCATGAGATAGCAGAAACACGTGTTTTGTTGTTCAAGGATGCTGGAGGTTGAAGAAGACAGAGTCTTTGGGCTGGGCCTGAGATGTTTTCCTTTTCACACCACTGCATTTCACATGCACCACCCTGGCCCATTTTGAGTTTTATTTATCATTTTTAATTTTTTTCCTTTTGATTTTGGTTATATATTTTTATTTAAGCATGAAAAAATATTAAAATTATTTTTCTCACATTTTTTGCATTTTATTTGATATTTATTTGGTTTCATTTAGTTTTTGTACATAAATAAACATAAAAATACTTTTATTTAAAAAAACTAAAAATAATACAAACACATTTTATTTCTGATTTTTATTTTATTTTATCTTTGAAAACATTTTGTAAAAAAAATATACTTTTTTATATATATTAAATATTTTTATTTTTGTACATATAATATATATTTAATAAATAATGTAAATACTTATATATTTATTAGTATATTTAGGTTAAAAATACAAAAAAATAATACATTTTTATTTTTATTAATATTTAACTTAAAAAATCACTTTTTTACAATATACTTTCTTTTATTTATTTTTTGTACATAATTAATAAATATTGCATATATTATATAATAAATACCTTTTATTTATAAAATTAGGGTTTTGCCCTAAATGCATAAAAATACCAAAAATTAATTCATTTTATTTTTGTTTATTTGACACATGAAAAATACTTTTTTACATACATATGAAAACCATTTTTTGTCTTTTTGCATATTTATTTTATTTTATTTTATCATTGTGCAATTAAATATCTTGTAAAAATTCAATTTGGATGTAATAGTTTAGGTTTAATTTCTTGCTTAAAATGTCCCCATTTGAACATTTGTACCCCCCATCCCATATATTGTGTTGTAATAACTTAGGACCTTTTATTTTCCGCACTTTAAAAGCTTTCTAAATATGCCATGTTATAATTAGGGTTTGTATGCAAAAATTAACCAAAAATAGTTTGACCTAAATTCAAGATAAACAAGCATGAAAATGGACAACACTAATTACACTTGCACCCCTAGGGTACTCCACTTGTTGCCTTCAACAGATGGGCCATATTGCATGTTAGGTATATTTGGCAAAAACAAAACAATTCAAATGATCATAGTCCCTCGATGACGCTTTCAAAAGTTGCCTAAAAAATGATCAAGTCCCTTAAAGGAAAAATTGCCCAAAGATACTTGAAACCATTGCAATCATGGTCTAAATGATGACCCACGCCCGTCCCGTTCTCATCCTAACACAAGATTGTCCACCAAATACAATGGTGGAACACAATTGTTAAAAGGGTTAAAAACATAGCAAAGATCTTTGAGGAATTTGGAGTAGACAACTCTTGGTTACTTGCCAACTTGCAAAACAAAAACACTTGCCTATTTTTTCAAAACCACACATCACTACACTTTTAAAACAACTTTCAAAAACATTGAAAACTTTTTCAAAGGACATACACCTTTGTATACATCCCAACATGGATCATTACAAAGGTTGCCACCACATTGGCCTCTTTTCAAAACATTTTCAAAACCCACACACAAAGCACCATTTCAAACAATTGAAAATCAAGGCAAGTTGATCTAAGCAAGTAACTAAGAGCCCATGGATAACCATGGATAGAAAGGGTGCTAATACCTTCCCTTTCTATAATCTACTCCCCGAACCCAAGAAAACATCTCAAAGGTTTTTGCTGTGCTTTTTAGCCTTTCCTTAGGATAAAATAAAAAGTCGGTGGCGACTCTTGCTCAACCGAAACATTTGTGAAAACAAACGCGAAACTCAAGTCAGTTCTCCCACCGTATCACACCTATTATCAAACATCTAACAGTTATAATTTGCGGAAATAAAATGCGAAATTTAAATTACAAGGCGTCGGGTATTTACATCGCCAAAGACAAACCCTTTGAAAAATAAAATAAAACGAATAAAAAGTAATTAAATGTTCTATTTAACTATTACAATCCGGAAGCAGGTACATAAAAATAAATAAAGCGCGCGAGAAATTAGATCGAGTGGGAATTTTAGGGTTTTGACCCTTTTGGTTAAAAAACATGTCTTTTTGGTTTTTTTGTTGTTTTTAAATTAAGAAAGAAATTAAACCTAAATTAAATGACCAAATTAAATTAATAAATTAATTAAATTAAAAGTAAATTATTTTATTGAATTTTTGATTATTTAGGAAAGAAATTAAAATTATTGAATTAGTGGTTAAATCTAATTAAATCTAATTAATTAAAATTATTTACAAAAATGGATTAAAGTTTTCTAGAATTAAAAACCTAATTAATTAATTAGTGTTTATTAAGAAAAAATAAAAGTTTAAAGTTTGATTGAATAAAAAAATATTTTTGTGATTTTATTTAATAAAAACAGAATTTTGTGATTGGTTAGAGAGTTAATTAAATAAAATAAAAACAATTAAAGTAAATAAATAAATAATAAGAGAGGAGAAGAATTTGGGCCTTTTTTTTGGGTGTTGATAGCAATTCCTTGGCCCATTAGTGCTGGCCTTTTTTGACTTTGTAGATCTAGTGTTCACGCATTGATTGGCGCCTTGGTGGACCTTCAATCCGTGGCCATCAGATCTGGCCATTGGCCATCTGGCTCTTGGATGCATGAGGGAGTATGATGGACTGCAGATAGGCGCCTGTATGGGAATACCTGAAAACCAAAATTATTGAGAAAGTGGAGGACCTGGGATTCGAACCCAGGTCCTGAAGGGGTATGCACTACACGTTTGCCACTACACCATGCTGCTTCATTTGTTATATTAACACAAATCAATAATAATATAATAAAACAAGAATTATTGGTCAGAAAAAAAATAAAATGCGCCAAGATTTGAAATGGCCAATGGACGGAGGACACCTCATCGTCCCTATCCTCAGACCGGTAAAAAAAATACATGTGGATTTGAATCCGCAGCTTAAAGTGCAGGCATATTCTAAAATTCTCTCCATGCCATATAAATCCATTCCAAGAACATGGTTCAACTCGTCATGACCTCCTGATCAAAACCATGTTCTTCTTGAGTCTCAATTTTACCTGAAACAAAAGTCCCTAAAAACAACAATAAAACCCTAGCCATGACGTTTTGCAAAACATGTCATATGAATGAAATTAAATGATGCAGAAAGTTTGGAAATGTTCTTGTGATTATGAATGTGCCATTAGTTTTCTCAAATGATGCAAGAACAAGTCAAATCGAATTCAAGAACAGGGTTGTGTTACGTGAGACTTACAGTGCGTTTGGAAGCCTGAGGATGCGTGGTTTTGATCGAGTTAGCTTGTATGAACGTCCAGGAATCGATTGGGACAGGTCTTGATCCTTGAAAACGCCTCTAACCTGGATTTTGATCTCTCACTTTTTTGAGATTTTTTTCACTTTTGTTTTGCCTCTTCCAACACTTGCCAACCCTTCTTCTGTATCTTTTAGCTTCCTTATGTAATGTATACTGCATTAGGGTAAGAAACATGGATCAAATCTTTTCATATCAATGAACATGAATTGGATTTGATTCCACCATTAAACCTTTCCAAATTTGATTTAAATCATATCTTCTTGTACACTTATGCCTTGATACGAGTTTGGAGATGTGCTAGCTGTCCATTGAAGCCTATAATTAACAAAAAATCATTGGTTATCAATATTTTTGATTTTGTGTGATTTAATTTGATTTAAAATGAATAAATTTAAATAAAAATCAAATTAAATAATAAAAATGAGATATGGACACATGGCTGAAGCTAGGGCACGTGGGAAATAATGAAAACTCAAATCAAGTGGAAAAGAATGGGCCCATTTGACAAAATTTGAAGTTTTGGGGATAGTTGACTTTTGGCAATTTTGCAAAAATGTCCAACTTCAACAATGCATAACTTCTTCAATTTTGAACTTTTGGAAGTTTTCTTAGACTTTTTAGAAATATTGAGATGTCCTATAACCAACCCTTTTGGTATCATCTCATTTTGATATTTCATGCTCAAGTTATAAGCTTTGGTAAAAAGGGTATTTTTGTTGACTTTCAAAAATGACATATAATGTCCAAATTCATAACTTCTTGTGAGTGCATTTTTTGATCTTGGGGTATGAAGATGGATTGTAGGAAATTGAATCCTCTTAAAAATGAGAATTGGATGGGTCATTTATCATAAAGTATAAGAAAGTAATGCTTGGTCAAAGTTGAGTTGACTTTTCCTATAAAACCCTAATTTAGCAACGTTTGAGTCTTGATGAATTTTGAGCAATCCTTGATGAATCATGATCAACCCTTTATCAAATGATGAAATATCCTTCAAAATGAGAATGTTGGCAAAAAATCTTGAAGTTTGACTATTTATAGGTCACAGTTGACTTTTGCCATAGCATAGTCGATTTTTGGACCCTTTGAGCAATTGACGGCAAACTTCCTCTGCAAGGCTTGAAATTTGACATGGATGATCTTGAGAACATATTAGGACATTAGGGAGAACTTGAGGTAATTTGGAATCAAGGATCTTGATGCAACACAAAACCCTAATTTGGGGTTGACTGCCTTAGGAGATAGCTTGTCTGACCAACTCTTGAGCAACCTTTAGCAACTTGGAGATTTTTCTTGCAATGTTTTGAGAAATATGGGAGGGAAAATTTTGGGGTACAACAGTGAGCAAGCGATTACGAGCGATCTACCTACTCAAAAGTCTTTTGTGTTATTTTCCTCCTCCTTTAGATAGTGCTATCCTACCATTAGTTAGTAGGAAGCCCTATCGTTAGATGTGAAAGGACAGGCGCAGGTCATCGTACAGTCATAAAGGCAACTGGTAAGGACACTTTAGGAATTATCATTAAGGGACTAGATCATTTACCAAAAGCAACGTCGAAAGGTTCATCGAGGGACTACGGTTTTTTTAATCGAGGGTCTTTGCTAAAGCATCCCCACATTTGAGGGACATGACTGTGTTTCCGAAGGCAACGAGTGAGGTCACCCTATAGGTGCGCATGTGAAAAGTGATTCATGTTCAGTTATTTTAATCTTGCAATTAAGGTTTCCTACAATTCTTGTTATGTCTTGCCTTACAATCCTATTAAGCTAAACAATTATAAGGAAAGCGGTAAATGCAGAAAGTAAAAGCAGAAATTAAAGGGTTCTATGTGTTGTACCCCAATTTTTGACCTAAGATCCCATTTTTATTTTTTGCATTTTTAAAGATAAGTCAAGGTCACAAAATACAGTCGGTTTTAATCTCTCACCTTCAAGCATTGACTATGCAAAGTTTATCAAGTGTTTTGAACATTTTTAGCCTATGTATCACTAATTTCTAATCCATACAAAGGTGTATGTTCATGTTTTCTTTTGCTTCATGTGCAGAGACAGGTCTGAATCAAGAGCATCAGGTGTCGCGCCTCAATTAAAGTTTTGAGTCTCCCAAGCCCGAAGTACGGTTGATTGTCGATTCTCGAAGACTGATTCATCAAGGCACAACTGTTGCACCCTAAATTTCGCCCCTAATATGTTTTAGTCGCACTTTCATATCATATTTTGTTATTTGGTCACAATCATTAGTAAATATCTTCATTCATCACATTTTACATCATTAGTCGTATTTAAGTTGACCAGAAAAAGTCAGTTTAAATCAAATTTTGCATCGTCTTTCAGTTGTAAAATACCCGACATTTCACTTTATTCATTTTTATCTGTTTACTATTTTCTTGCACTGCTCTAAGTTGTTTATATGTCGATAATAAAATATTTCGGTTTTATAGACAGACTGTTAAAAGCGATTCGACACTATGCGGGAAAGTAGCGAGAAAATATTTCAAGTTTTCACCTTTTACCGATCATTTTATGAATCCGCGCTTCGCGTAGATTATGACGGTATGCTCGCTTTATTTTTTCGGTACAGTTCGAAGTCTCGTTTTTAACCTTAAACGTCTGTTTAGTCTGATATTTTTATTATTATTTTATTTTTGATTTTTGACTTCTTGAATATTTTTTCTTTAATCTTTGTGACATGTAGATTATTTTAATGTGTTCATTTTATTTTTTCGGATAAATTTTCGTCCATTTTTTATCATTTTCGGTCATTTTGGGTCTTTATTTTTTTATTCATAAAATATTCAAAAAAATTATTTTAAATTGAGTTATTTTTATAATTTCAGGTTTTTATTTTATTTTTGTCATTCAGGGGCTTTTTGGTCACAAAATATTTATTGATTATACTATGCTTGATTCCTATTGGTTGTTAACACATGTTTCGGATAACTAAATTTGCCAATGGAATTGAAAGAAAAGCAACGAATGTGATTTACTTTGATATCATATTTTTTCCTCTTATTTTTTTCTATTTAAGTAGCCTTGGTTCTTTGTAAAAAAAAAAAACAAAAAAACAAAAAGCAACTTACAGCAGCTAGCTCACTTTCATCTCTCAATCTCTCCGCCTACAACTTCCTCATCTTAATATCCTCCTTCCTTTCAACTCAGTCCCCTACTCCTCTACTCAACTGCATACAAATCCAACCATTAACCCTTCCTTAACTAAACTACATTTTCTTCTTCAGATTCAACAACACACAACTACACTAGTGTTACTCATGTTTCTTAGTTAACGTTCTTGTTTTTTCCACCCAAAAAAACATTAAGAAATAAACTTTTCCACTTTTTGCAGAAACCACTACTACCCTTTACTTTTATCTGTATTTTCTTTGATCTAACAAAAATGGGTTGTTGCTATTCAAGACTAGAGAGGGAAGAAACCGTGACGCATTGCAAATCAAGGAAACGTTACATGAAAAACTTAGTACAAGCAAGACATGCTTTTTCAGCTGCACATGTTATGTACATTCGATCCCTTCGTTCAACTGGTTCAACTTTTTTTCACTTTGCTAACGCTGAAAAAACAACCCATCACCACCACCTATCATCTTTTGTTTCACCTTCACAACCAATTTCCGCTCTACACACAAGCATCACCCTTCCAATTCCTTCTGTCGGCATCGTATTGAACCATCACAGCTCACCCTCTGTTCTGTTACTCTACCTCCTTCCGCCAGCAATACATCTGTTGTTAACTCCTTCCGCAACATTCTGTGAACTTCCTCTTCCACGCGCATCATCAAATTTTGGCGCTCCAAATACAACAAGCTCCGAACACCAACTCTGTCAATAACTTTTGGTTAGATTCAAATCGACAGTTTTGACGTTTTTTTAGTAACATTTTGTTCCTTTCCAGTTGTTTCTGATAAACGGTATGCTGTTGAAATTATGTGATAACTATTGTTATGTGGTTAAAACACAAATGCTGTGATGAATGTCTGATTAAAAACAGTTTGTTATAGTATGAGTGGTTGATACTTTTGAAATGATATGCTGGAAAATATGATTAAGATTGGTCAGTTTTGGTTTAGTTGTTGTTGATTTAGCGTTGATATCCTTATGCCACGAAATTTGTGATAGAATTTGGTTCGGTAATGCTTATGTTGAATGTGTCGGGATTGTCCGAATTACTGTGTTGAATGCATTTCGTTGTGTTTGATGAAGTTCGTTATCATTGATTATTCATTTTGAATTCATTAGACACCTATAGCGTAATAACTTGCTTCCATTTTAATTCCAATTGAGATTATGAATGAAGGATGTTCGAAGTTTAGTTTCGATGAAGGCGACGATAATGCCGCATTCTATTCGCGTGTAAATCTGACCGAGAAACTATTGAGGCAACATTTTGTTTCCTTTATGTGAACTATTGATTCTTGTTTTCTGTTGTGGTTTCACTTTTGAAATTACTTAATGGAATACATGTATGCAATGCTGATTTTTGTATTTACGTTGAATAATGTCATGAATTCTTGATTTTCATTTGTGTAAATATTCATTTATTCATATGCATCATACAATTTCATTTTTTATTTTATACTTACTGACACATGTTTTGATCATTGCAATTTCGTTTCATTTTAATTTTTATACTGCTTATGTTACTAACGTGTTTGTTACTGTGAAGGTTTCCGAGAACTCATTTCAAATATTCATACTTGCATAACGCATTTTCACTTTTTCTTTCTCCCTTTACCTCTTTATTGTATTTCATTATTTTTATTTTATTTGGTACTGTAAATATATACCTGTACATAATATTTTGACTGTATATTTTATTCACTTCACTTGTAAATAAATTCAGGTTTTGAAAATATTATTTTTCACCGCATTGTGATTTTATTTTTTAATTCCAACTAACTTCTGAAAATTGTGCGGGCGCACATAAGTTTCTCTGTGCTGTTAGATTTGTCGATATATATCTTGTGATGCGGGGATTCTTATCTGATACCATGAGCTTTATCCATCCCATTTGCGCTTTATCTGATGCTTGGAGTATTATCTTACATCAGGTTTTTTTGATGCTGTCGGCTTGTGATTTATTTTCACCTGAGGTTTGATATACTCTTAGCTTATTTATCTGTCTGTGGTTTTAAATCCAAGGGAAAGAATTAATTTGTTGACTTCATGTCATCGAGTATCTAATACGATTATGTGAAATCCCTTCATACTTTTTTTTAGTTTTATTAATCTTAAGACAAATCTCCTACAAATCAATTTTTAAACTCACACCCTTTTTTTTAAGTCAAAACTTCGACATTAGGTTATCACATCTTCAAAATCTCTCCAACACCGATTTTTAGCCAAACGAAACATTTTAATCAAACAAACAATTTTAACCAAAAACAGATATTTCAAAAGGTTCCTGCGGAGTACCGCAGATGCATTGGATGCTAATACCTTCCCATTGTATAACCAACTCCCGAACTCTCGATCTCTTTTAAAAATGCATTGTATTTTCATTACTTTTAAATGTTACTTTACATTGCATATTTTAGGGTTTTATTTCGCTCTTTTCCCTTTTCCCTTGGAAATAATAAAGCGCGGTGGCAACTCTTGCTTTTGTGAGTCAAGTTAATTAATAGCTTGATCTCCGATTTTCACCGCTACACTATGCTATTACAAAGCTTCGGGAAAGGGGGTACAAAAAATAAAATCGGGGGGAAAGAGTAAACCCTAATTAAACTATTACAACCGTAAGTAGTTACATAATCGGAAAAATAATGCGAAAATAATAAAGTACACGAAGCAGTGAAAAGGAAAAGAAAAGATAAAATTGTTTTGTGATTGTTTGATGAAATTTTTTTGATGATTAACCTAAACCTAATTGATTTTAATTAATTTAAAAAAGTTAAGTAATTAAATTAAACAAAAACCCAAAAATCTAAGTCGATTTTAATTTAGTTAAGAAAAACCTAAAAAAATCAAATGAGGGTTAATTAAATTAAAAACCTAAAATTAAATTTCAATTGATTAAATTAAAAACCTAAAATTAAATTAATTTGATTAAATTAAAAAAACCTAAAATTAGGGTTTGCTAAGAAAATCAAAGGTTTGTGGAAAAATAAGAAAAAAAAAGAGTTAGAAGAATAGAGAATTATGTAAAAAAACCCAAAAATGATAGGGGTAGGTGTTGAACCCACACCCTCAGGACTTTCTAGCAACATGCTCACCACCATGCCAAGCGCGCCTTGGTGTTAAGATATGCATCCAACGTGTTTTATAATAAACCTGCAAAATATGAAATATTAGAAAAAAAACAAAGTGGCAAAAGGCTAGATCGAACCCAGGCCCTTTGACACCAATGACTTATCGCGCGCGCTTTTACCTTTGGGGCAGTGATACATCCGTTTATGTAAATGAACTAATAAATATAAATATAACACATGAATGTATTGATCTGAGAGGCCTTGGAGCCCTAGCTCCGGTCCTCTTCTTTGGTTGCCTGCTTTCATCAACCTGCAAAATACAAAGCATTAATGATCCAAAAACGTCCTACCCCCTAAATCGAGGGTTGCGAATCCAATGGAAAGGTTATTTTAGTCTAAAAATCCATGGTTTTTGAGTTACAAAGCAAATGGTGCAGATCAGTGTAAGAATGGTGTTATGTGATTTAGCATGCATGGGGCCTCCACAATTGTTCTATTCTGTATTGTTGAATCTCATGAACACATTAAACAAGTTAGTATACCATGAAATACAAGGAAAACAAATATATAAAATTTTGTAACGTTAAAACCGATATGGCATGTATGAATGTTTCTACACCCTTTTGATCATGGAGATCGAACCAACCTTACCCTACTGAGTACCTGGAAGTGAATGAGATGGCTTGTTTATAGTGAAAAGGTTTGTAACAAGGGTTTCAAGATTTCTAGGGTTCTTGAGAAAAAATGATATTTTTTAACAAGTTTGAGGCAAGGGTTTTTTCGTGTCTTTTCTGAGAATGAATGAGAGAATATATAGGTTGAAATTAGGGCAAAGACATGGGCTTGGTCTTTGTGTAAGAAGGCCTTGTATTTTATTTTATTTATTTTGCATTATTAATGAATAAATAAAAAATAATTAAAATAATTAAAATAAAAATAGGTCAAGGGGTATAAGAAAAAGATTTGAGGTGTATGAAGAGTTTAATGCACGTTTGGACTCTGAAATAATAGCCCAAAATAACAAGCTTGCTCCATTTGAACTTCATGCATTTGCTCAAAAATTTCTAACTTGAAATGATCATAACTCTCTCAATTTTTATCCTTTTAAGGTGATATTTGACTTTTTGGAAAGCTCAAGATATCCTCTACAATCTCTCTTTTTATCATTTTTGCCTTTGTAGAATTTATCTTGATGTAAGTTGCCTTGACAAAAAGTGTCTTTTTGTTGACTTTTGAAATGACCTGTAATGTATTGGCTCATATCTCTCAAATGAAGAATTTTTTGGACTTGAGCTTAAAAATACAAAGTTGTATATAATTGAATTTCCTTCAAGATAAGCTTTGGTTGGGAAAAAGCTGATGAAGCATGTGAAAGTTATGCTTGGTCAAAGTTCAGTTAACTTCTTCTAAGGAAACCCTAATTTGGCCATTTTTGACTTTTGATGATTTGAGGGCTTTTCTTGAGGAATCATGATCAACCCTTGATCAAATTATGAATATAACTTAAAAATGTTGATGTTGACCAAAAATATTGAAGTTTGACTGTATGTTGACCATAATTGACTTTTTGTCCAATACAATTGATTTTCAGTCATCTGAGTCATTGACTGAGCAAACTTGTGGTGCAAGACTTGAAATTTGACATGAGAATTCTTAGGTACACATGGAGAACCATGAAAACCACTTGAGACCTTGGAAACCAAATCTTCCTTGAGAAATACAAAACCCTAGTTATAAGTCCATTGCTTAGGAGGAAAATTTGTCCGATCAATTCTTAGGCAACCTTGAGCAAATGAGGAACTTAAAAATATGTCTTGAAGAAAATGGGAGGGAAAATTTTGGGGGTACAACAGTTCCCACCAGCATTAGGCTGATTCTGCATTGCCTGAGCTAAAGCCTGCAATGCAGTAGCAAGTGCACCATTGCCTCTTCCCGTCATTGCTCTTCTTCATATCACAACATCAAACAAGGGTTAGATAGAAAAAATCGACAGTATTCCACTGTCATACTACACTAACGATTCAACAACCTGGCTGAGCAGACCAACCTGCTTTGGTACCAATTGTAACATCCTGCTTTCCCCCATCGCATATTTAAATAAATCAAAGTAAATTAAAACTTTTCGTTACAACAAAACAGGATGTCACATCATTCATCATCATGCAATTTGCTCAATATTTAAAAATTTGACACATAACATGTATTTCAGATGAACCGACAACATCATCATCATAGTTCTCAATACCTCGACTTCATTAATGCAACAAAAAAATTTAATTCCAACATCATCAATTCGTCATATGACCAACAATTCTCAATTAAAAGAGAGTTTACAAAGCTCTTAAAAAACTCTTCAAAGAAAACATCAATTAAATAAAACGAGCGTTCATCCCCGGTATTACATATCAGAGCAAGACATGACTCAATCTACGCAATACGAGGTGCAACTCCATACCTCAAGCGATCTAATCTTTGTCACCTGCGTATTATCCACGTAGAGGTAACATTCAAACATAAGGGGTGAGATATCATAACAATATAAATGAATGTATGATAATGAATAGGTAAATCATGGCATACATAATCATAATCTCATACTGCATGCATCAACATCAAAACACAACACATTTTCAACAGTCATACCCAACAAATAACATATCACATCTTATTCACCAACAACATCATAATGAAATGAGACCCACTTAATTATTTATATGCATATGGTACCATAACAACATCTCTTTTCCATTTAGGCTGCACCTTCACTTGTCATCAAGGCTACATCATCGCTTATCATTACAGCCACATCGTCACTTATGAAAATGCATGTAATATTAACATATTATAACATTTATGCGACGACACAACACACATAACAAAATAAGCCAATACAGCTTATTAATCACACCTCACTATCTGTATATCATCACACGTCGCCACATCAAGAAATCCCTTCACAATCATCATCATATTCACAACTTCGCAATTACAACAAACATCGAGATAAAGAAAAACCCAGAAAATATTCTCATAATATGTTCAATTCATTTTTATTGGATAGAAAACATATTTATCTTATCGTAGGTTCAAACGGCCGTCAAACGGACACCCGAGTAAAAAGTTATGATTTTTTTAAAAATTTCCAGAAAATTGGCCATTCTGTCTCAGTGGTAAACGGTTACCCTCCAATAGTAATCGGTTACTGCTAAAACAATAACTTTGAAATCCAAAATTTTCTCGCGGTAACCGGTTACCCTATCTCAGTAACTGGTTACTGCTATTTTCACAAAAATCATCATTATGTCAAGGCACTGGGAACCCAATTACCTTATAATGGTAATTGGTTACCCTTCAAAATTTTCTTCCTAGAACCAAGTTTTTACACGTGGTAACCGGTTACCCTTCAGTGGTAACCGATTACCACTGCTATTTTTTCAGAAAATCTGCAATTTATAGGTTACAATTCTCATATTTTCAAAACTCTAAAACACCAAATTTTCACATGAAATAGCAACAATTCATCAATACCAAATAGGCATACATCATAATCATCAATGAGATTACTTTACATCTTCAAAATCAAGAGTTTACAGACACCAATTTAACATCTCAAATCATCACATATACAAATCACATATACACCAATTTCACATAAAGAATGATTAAACGATTACTCAACCTAACTCTACCATAACTCATCATCATACAAATCCTTATAGAGTTAGAACCCCACCCTTACCTTAGGTTTTGAGTTCTCTTCCCTGCTCCAATGGAGTCTTCCCTTTATCCCTAGATTCTTCCTCTTCTCGTCCGCTTTTCACTTCTACGGTCTATTTTCTCGTGTTCTCACTTTTGTTTTCTAATAACACATCTTAGACCCCTAAATTCATATTCCCACTTTGTCCTTCTTATTTTTAATTAATCATTTAATTACTAATATTATAAATAAATCGTATATATGATATTAAAAATATAAATAATGATAATAAAATCTTGATACTAATAATGCTCATATTTCTCATTCATCTCATGGTCTCTACGCTTTTAGTCATACACCCCAACAATTCAACCTCTAATTTCCCAAATAGCAACTCATCACATTGTAAAATATATCATCACCATAAACAAATCATCTCATCTAATTATTTTTAAATAAAAATAACCTTAATTAAATCGGGGTATTATATTTGTGCCTGTTTTGGATCATCATTAGTTGTAATGCCTGTTATGTCCATGTAATTCCAAACTGATATGACATCTCAGTTGAAATTGGGTATGTTATGACCATTGTGTATGAAATTGTGTCTGTCATCTCCAATAGGTACTAACTTGTTTATGAAATTGTGTATGAAATTGCGTATGAATGTTTGTGTCCATTTAAAACCAAATTGATATGGTCTATAATATGAATGGGTACTAAAATTATGTCTTTTTTGTCTGCTATGGTATGCAATAAAATTTTACAACAATAGAATACCATAAAATACACCATATAATTGAACAATGAAACCATTGATTTACATTAAAACTTTGAATTACACAATAACATTTTGTTACATTGAACAAAATACACCATTTCGTTACATTTAAAAAATACAACATTGAACAAATTACATGAAACCATTTTGTTACTGAGAATGTTACATTCTTCGTAATCCTATAACATAAAACAATCAGTAACACACAACAACTACTATCACATATTTCATTTCCCTCCTAGTGTTCTCAATGGTTTTCTTCATGTCTTCCATCTCCTTGATAATATGCTTGGTATGCTCTGACACCATGTCACACTTACAAGATTGATCTTTACCTTTCAGGGTTTCCTTTATTTTGTCCACTCCAAAATACTCATTATCCCAGAGAAACACTGCAAATATAAAATAATATTACACTACATCTATTTTTAATCGGTATAACTCAAAGAAACGATAAATCAAAAAGCTAAGAAATCTAATCCCCTCAGTGCTTACACTTCAAGTATTTTCTCCATGGGTTTGCTCTGGATTTAGAAATAAACATTTTCATAGGGAGATCGTGTCCACATTTGGGCTTATTATTTCATTTGAGAGAATACTTATGTTCGAGCTTTCTGCCATGAAGATGAAGGTGTTTGTAACTTGAAGATATGAACACGATAATGGTTGAGTTAGAGATAGAAGTCGAGCCGGTGATACTTGAAGAAAGAAGAAGATAGGGTTGTCATTGTGGAATAGGAAGAAGAAGATTGGTGTTATTTAACCCAGGTTAATTTTCAGATTGGGAATAACATGATTAGGTAGAAGATTTGGGTTCGCTAAGCCTTAATCTAATTTTACTCTACCTACTTAATATTTACCATGTCACATATGCCTTTAGTGATGAGGTAATATTAAAAAATTTATTAAAAAAAGGAAGATTTTGCTAACTGGATGGGGGGAAAGGCCAAAACAATTGAATCTAAATATGTTAGGGAGGAAATCTAATTTTTTTTCGGGTTTTTTTTCAAACCTCGCTAATATGACAGGGAAAAAAATAGTTATTATCCCTATAAATATTAAATACATAAACGATTCATAATATTTTGAGATGTTATTAATGTTGGAATAATATAGCAAGTGTAGCAAGTGTGAGTACGTGGGGAAATAATCCCACATTGGATAGGAATGTGGAGACTTAAGCATATATAAGTGGGAGAACCCACTCACCTATCACCTTAAGGTTTTAGGTGGAGAAGTGGCGTGTCTCTCACAAAGGTGTTTATTCCTACACTATGCATCAATGCTCATAATAATCCCCCCCTAACATGGTATCATGATCCTTTGGTTCGAGAAATGGACCAGAAGGAACTTGTATCAAAATTCGCCCAAGAAGTGGTACGGTACAAGTGGGGGAGCATTGTGGACTCACACTTGAGGGGGAGTGTTGGAATAATAAAGCAAGTGTAGCAAGTGTGAGTAAGTAGGGAAATAGTCCCACATTGGATAGGAATGTGGAGACTTAAACATATATAAGTGGGAGAACCCACTCACCTATCACCTTAAGGGACCGGAAGGAACTTGTATCGAAATTCGCCCAAGAAGTGGTGCGGTACAAGTGGGGGAGCATTGTGGACTCACACTTGAGGGGGAGTGTTGGAATAATATAGCAAGTGTAACAAGTGTGACTAAGTAGGGAAATAGTCCCACATTGGATAGGAATGTCGAAACTTAAACATATATAGATGGGAGAACCCACTCACCTATCACCTTAAGGTTTTAGGTGGAGAAGTGGTGTGTCTCTCACAAAGGTGCTTATTCCTACACTATGCATCAATGCTCCTAATAATCTCCCCCCAACAGTTGAGCCTTGCGTCGAGTTCTTTGATGAGTTTAACCAATTTAACTATCAAGAAAGACAATTTCTAAAATGATGCGAATTGAAAAAGAGTAGAATAAATCATACAATCACAATCCGGCGCACCTCTAGGGATCTTATCGTTAGAATGTCCTTCAAATGTATAAGTGTCGTTGGCCTCATAGCCAAAAACTCTCATCAACTTTGATGAATAAAATATGATATAACCAATCTCTTTGCCATTGTCGCTACTTTCCTTGCTGTCATTCTCATTTCTTTTGAACTTAAATCATAACTTCATCTTCACAGGTGTATGTGCTATTCTTGAAGTAGATGGGGTGCCCCTCAATTTATTTTACTACCTCAATGGCCAAATTAACACAACTTGATGATAACATTGAAGGAGAAATGTCGGGCATCACTCCCATTATTTTTTATAACCAAAAGAGTATCCTTCACTGCAGAACCCATGAAAAAGAGACGACACTGAATCAATAGTGGCTCATAATTTAGGATTTCTTCGTGCGTGTCCCTTGATGCTAAAAATCAACGGCATAGACTAATAGAATGTGAGCTTTCCTCTTCTTGTCATGCTCTTTTGTCTGCTTCCATCCTTCTTATTCAAATATCATTAGGAAGCACTGGTACTATGCAAATGCACATAAGTTTAAACCAATATGCTAACACCAGATCTTAAATGTTAAAATAACAATTCTCCTTAAGAATATTAACAACAAACACATAAAACTTTCTTTGACATGAAATCATACAAGTACAAAATTCTGATCCAAACATTCAGTCAAAGTAAAGAATGATATAATCATGGCAAGCAAAAACCATAAAATAACTGCACACCATACATTTAATCAAACATCTATCATGCACAATAAAATAAAGTGTCTTAACTTTGAAACCTCAACTTTCGCTGCACGGAGGCAGACCCAAAATATTCCTAAGGCATGATAAATCTGAATTTATGAATTGAAAAGGGAGAAGCGGAAGAAAAATTATCTTCTTGCGGCACTCCATAAGAGATTACTGAGGCTTTGATGTTTTTAGTGTGATATAAAAGGGAAGATGTAGAACTCCCAACCCCGCAACTATTGGAGAATTTGTCAGCAACCCAAGATGGATCTTCAACATCGATTACACCAATGATAATCGCTTCATCTAGGTCTTTTTGTCTTCATGATATGAGATTTTTCCGGTTCTGAGACCTTCCCATTTGATACGTTGTGTGATCCGTTGTCATCAACATCTCCTATGTGGTTCTCTGTGATATTAAACCTTACGCTCGAAAGTCATATTTTGAGCTTATAATTTATAAGTTCGTATGATAATAAAAGACTTGTTTGGTAATAATCTTTTCATCACGAGCTCATAACTTATTTCATTAGCTTATAGCTTATTTTTTAGATGCTATTTTAAATATCATTTTATTATAACTTATAGCTTATCATTTTTTCTTCCATTATTACCCTTATAAATTTTAATTATTTTAAATATACATTTAATTATTAATTAAGAAATGTCTTTTATGTTATTTTATATTTATCAGCTAGTTAAACCGCTAATTTTACCAAACACTTTATTTAGCTTATCATCTATCAATCATCAGTTATAAGCTTTAAGCTATCAGCCATAAGCTATAAGCTATCAACTAGTTTATCATCAAACCGATAATTTTACCAAACTGAGTCTTAGTTGAAAGGACTAAAAGTGGCGGTTTCTCAATATAAAGATGCATTTAGCTTTGTGACACAAACTAACTGTTTTGATATGGTCACTCCATGACCTCCTCTTCTGCAATTGGGATTTGGCGAAAAAATCTTACAAAGGAATAATGGAGTGGAGGACTAAGACTGGAGGCCAAGTTAGTTTTAGCTAACTCCACGGTGGAGTCAAATGTTCTTGCAAAAAACACCATTTGGTTTAATCTCCATGAAGTTGGTCAAGAGGGTTCATAAAAGTTGAATTTAGCGTTTTAGGTGTTTTTAGGGGAGGTAAGGAGTGACAATCATTGTTGGGTTGTTCGATGTTTTTCACATATCCTCTCCTTTTTCTGTTATTCATTGTTCACCCATATTTTCACCAAGAATTACTGTCATATTTATACTGCATCCTCCCTTCTACTTGGATACCCAAAAGTTCTAATTAAATAGGATTAATGAGAGTTAAAACTATGTAACGTTCAATCGATACATTTAATAACAAAAAGTGTAACGGATAAACGACCTTTGGCCAACCTTGGGATATTGTAACATATGCCTTTTCAGATGACTTTTCAAGGACCGGACAAATTAAGTCTAAGATCTGCACGTAACTCATCGTCCGACCTCATAAAAATCCTAGAATGTACAAACGTGAACATGAGAGTCATTAAAAACCCTGATTTAATTTAATACATGAAGGTGAGGTATCGCTACTACAAATAATACATTTCATTATGAAGTTTTCACCTCAGCAAATAAAAAACCAAGGTATTATACCAAGGTGTTCCATACTTTATTTTTTTATAAACAACAAATTCCCTCGGATTTTAATACAACCGAGGGAAAAAAACTAATCAGGAAACATTTTGAATCCTAGCTTTTGTAGTTTGTGTTTTTATTTGTCTATAAGTGTAAACTAAATGATTCAACCTTTGGTTTTTTGATATAATCGAGGGATCCAATAATCAGATTTCACTATAAAAGTACACGTTAAATAGATTTTACCTTAATTCTTACTTATATGAAGTCGTCCCAAACTCGCATGCATCATTATTTGGGATGGATTGCAAGAAAGAAAGAAATCTTCAATGTTCTTTTAAGCTAGAACAAAATTTTTATGTCCTTACAATTTCTGTCCTTACAATCTATCTCACATAATGGTGTTGATATTGTATTTTTGGAATAATTCTCTGTTAAAGAATGTTGAGAAAGTTCCCTATGATATATTGCAAGTGCAGAAAATCATTCTTCTCATAGGAACAACCTCTGAAAAGATATATCCACAAATTCTGGAGTTGCAGCATTGATGACGATGAATCTAGATTTTTTTTAATATTTTGTCTAAATAATGTAATGTTAAAAAATTGATATTATTCACCTTGGTTTGTTCGTAAAACTTAAGATTTTTCTTATTTTCTTTTATTTTTCTATTTAAAATAGAAAATACGTTTCCGAGGTAACATGTTACACAGCTACAATAATGAATCTTTATCCTACATTCTTAAAGGAACAACACTTAAGATATTGCCAAGACATCAATCCACAACAAAATATCTACACCCGCCACTATATATCTTTCTTGTGAAAGCAATGGCCTTGTGTGATGCGGTGGGAGAACTAACTTGAGGTTTTGCGTTTGTGTTTGCAAATGTCGCGGTTAGCAAGAGTCGCCACCAGCTTTTATTTTATCCAAAAGGAAAGGTAAAAAAGCACAGGAAAGACCTTTGAGATTGTTTTTGGGTTCGGGAGGTAGATTATAAAAAGGGAAGGTGCTAGCACCCTTTTCATCCATGGTTTTCCATGGGCTCTTAGTTACTTGTTTTAGATCACTTGCTTTGCTTTTTCAATTGTTTGAAATGGTGCTTTGTGTGGTTTTGAAAGTATTTTGAAAAGAGGCCTTTGTTTAGGAAATCTTTGTAATGATTCTTGTTTGTAAGAATGTATACAAAGATGTTTGTCTTTTGAAAAATGTTTCAATGTTTTGAAAGTTTGTTTTGGGAAATGTTTTGAAATTGTGTTGTGTGTTTTTGAAAATAGCAAGGATGTTTGCAAGTTTGATCAAGTAACTAGGAGCATCTACCTACCTACTCAAAAGTCTTTCCTACACATTTTTAACCCTTTGACATTGTTGTTTTACCATTGCATTTGGTAAACAACCCTGTGTTTGGATGTTAAACGGGACAGGCGTGGGTCATCGTATGACCATGATAACAATGTTGCCAAGTATCTTAGCAAATTTTGTTTGAGGGACTAGATCATTTTTGTATAGGCAACCAAGATAGCGTCATCGAGGGACTATGATCTTTTTGTTTTGATTTTGTTTTGCTAAGATACCTAGCATGCATACCATGGCCATGTTTAAGGTAACAAGTGGGTGGAACCCTAAGGATGCTTGTGTGCTTTGTGTTGTCATTTTTCATGCATTTTTGTCTTGTATTAGTCAAGCTATTTGTTTGATTTTTGGTTATCATACAAACCCTAATTTTTACTATCATGCATATTAAAGCGATAAAATGCGTAAAAGTAAATCTACAACTATTACAACATTGATATTGGGAGGGGGATACAAGTTTGAATAGGGGGATATTTGCAAGAAAATAAAACCCTAAAACTATTACAACCATATTGAATTTAATTGTACAAATAAATAAATAAGACAATTATTTAAATAAGAAATTAAATATAAAAATGCAAAAATGTTTTTGTATTTATTTTATGTATGTAAAATAAATTATTTAATGTATCAAAAATAAGAAAATAAAAGATTATTTTTATTAAGGGTGGAAACCCTAGTTTTTGTTTTAAGAAAATATATGTATGTTATATTATTTATTCATTTTATTTATGTACAAGAAAATAAATAAAAATATTTACAAAATGTTAAAAAATAAAATATGTGAGAAAATATTATTTAAGTGTATAAATAATAAAAAATAAAAAATATAATATTTTTGTAATATTTACAAGTTTTTATTTAAGAAAAATAAAAGTATATTATTATAGTAATTATTTCTATGTCCAAAAAATAATAAAAAATAATAAAATAAAATGTGAAAATTTAAGAAAATATTTTTGGTGATTTTTTATATTTTAAAAAAATAATAAAAGTCAGAAATGAAAATAGAAAATGTAAAATATAGAAAAATAAAATCAATGTGCCAAGGGGGTGCAGAAAGCAAGCATGGGGGTGCAAAAAGTAGGACAAGGCCAGGCCCAACCCATTTCCACTTCATCCCTGACCTTGTGACAAAGAAATATGCGCTCCATGTTCAAATCTCTATCTCCTGCATACGTGCTCAAAAATAAAAACTTGCAACATGAAAGTTATAGCTCTTGATCATACGATTCTAACCATGTAAAAAACTTAATCTAACTCTCAAAGACCAGAGAGAATTTCTTTGGCCCTAAATCTTGACCTAGTTTTTTCAGAAAGTTCAACTATCAAATACTCCTAGCTCAGTTAACATAAATGAATTCTAAGCATATGTACAGTTCAAGGGCAATGAGGACTACATTTTTGCTTCACAAACCTAAGCTTAATGATGCCTAAATAAGGAGATAGAAAGTTGGAAAATACATGTTTCAGTCAAGCTCGAGTATAACAATGCAGCAACTTTCAGTGAGGCCTGGGATTCTTTTGAGCTTGCTTGATGTTCCCTTGAGCTTTCCCAATGCCTAGCTTGCTTTGAAATGGCTTGAATCTCCCTATAGAACTCAACCTGCAAACTCAGAATTTGAAAATGGTGAAGTGTGGAAATGGAGTTACAGTGACTTGGGAATGGTTGGGATAGTTTAGGTATGTTGTATGGAGTATGTTGGAACTGGTTGCAAGCAAAACGCACGAGTGGATCTTGTTTTGGAAGTCAAACTGCAGAACCTGCCCTGTTTTGACAAGAACTTGTGTTTTGGTGTTTTGGAGGGTTTGAGAACTTGCTAGATCGTGTTTCTGGCTTGGTGTGATGTGCTCAAGTTTTTTTAAATGTTACCAAGACTTGGTTATATCAGATTACAAAGTTATGTGGACTTTGCACACTTTCTTGCTTTTGAAGCAAAAGTGAAATGACAATGCTCAAGAGCCTGTACATGCCTCCTTCTTAGCTGCACAAAGTTGGTGTACCTTGCCCTAAGTTTGTGGAGTTGGTTTGCTGCAAAAGATTAGGTTCACAGCTCAAAAGAAACAACTTGACATAAAGCAAGCTTTATCAAAGTGGCAATGTTGCCTTTTTGCCATTTTTAGATTAATTCCTTGTACAATGCTCTAAAGCTCAGAATAAAGCCTTAATCCAATGTGTTTGCATTTAATTTATGAGTGTGAAGATGTTTAAGGACCTGTAAACAAGTACAAGCAAGGTTTGGACAGATTTTGCAACTTGAAGCATGGTGTAAAATGCCTTAACCAAAAGTGATATTTTGCCATTTTCAATCCTTCGATTCTCCATAACCACAAATGATTTTGGAGAGTTCTTGGACATTTTGGAAAGCTTGTAACATGCTCTACAATACATATTTGAAATAAATTTTGATATTCCACTTGGAACTATGTGAAAAATCGCCATGAAGATAGGTCAAAATCCTGCCTAAACTAGGGCAAAATTTCACTAAGTTAGAAAGTTTTTGGACCCTTATTCATAAAATCATAACTTGAGATCCAAGCTTCTTTTGGGAAAACTTTGTGAATAAAAGTTGTAGATTTTGTGGAGAACTACAACTTTCATGTTGGAAGTTTTGTTTGAATCCAAATTCATCATGGTGAAAAAGTTGGGAAAAAATAAGAAATTTCCATAACTTAGAAAATTTCTAAGTTATGAAACTTTTTCTATTTTAAACCCTAATTTTCAAAATTAGGTTTCTTGGTGAAAAAGTTTCATGTTTTGACACATCTTGGTGAAAAATGACCATTGCCACTTGATTTTGACTAAAAAGTAAAAGTTTGAATTTTCAGTGTACAATTGATTTTTGATCAATTGACTGGAAAATTCATCTGTCAATCAAATGCTTTTGAGATCTTTTGAATCTTGTGATTAGGTAAAGATGATGGATTTGAGTCCTTGAATCCATGCTTGAACCCAATTTGCCATTGGCTAGGTGAAAAATCAGAAATTGCCCTTCTGTAGTCAAAATCCTAAAAATGACCATTTTGCCCTTTTGGTGATCTGATCAAATTTCTTGATGAGTTGTGGTCCAAACTTGATCAAATGGTTCATATGAGTCTATATTGTTGATATGGATAAAAAATATGAGATTTGACTGTAAATTGGCCACATTTGACTTTTTCCCCAATATAGTTGATTTTTAGGTCAACTGTCCAATTGACTGGGCAAAAATTTGATTCAAGGCATGAAACTTGGTATGAGAAATCTTATAAGTCCAACATGAAGTATGAAAGTCACTTTGAGCATTGGAAGTCCAAAAATCCATGTGCAAACTCAAACCCTAATTTCAGGTCAATAGTGCAAGGAGATGTCTTGAGCAAAGCAAACCCTAATCCTGTCTGGAGTCCAAAGAGTCTTGTGAGGGGAAACCTTGATAAAATGAGAGAGCAAATTTTGGGGTACAACAGCTGCCCCTGTTCAATCGTCTTGAACCTGAAGAGTTAGATTGGCGAGTTTGCCTTTCGTGACTTGAAGGTAAAAGAGGATTGGACACTAGAGTGCCCGTAAATTTGCACTCGTCAAAATGTTGAGGGAATAGGCTTAAATATGCCATTTGGAGATGATAGAATCTTGCTGGAGATGGGCTTAAAGATGCTATCCAAGAATTTTTGTTGAAAATCAGGAGAATGAACATCAGAATGGTATCCGTATATGGAATGTATCTGAGTCTGAATAAGCGACAGAATATCATCCGTGTCTGGAGCATCTCTGGGCTGGGGGAAAAAGTCAGAGTAAGTGACAGCATGGCTATCGTGTCTGGAGCATATATGGACCGTGTCTGAATCTTGCATTTGAATAAGCGACAGAGTAGCATCCGTGTCCGGAGCATTCCTAAGCTGTTTTCTGAGTTTTGAATTTGAATAAGCAATAGAATAACATCCGTGTCTGGAGCATCCCTAAGCTGTTTTCTGAGTTTTGAATATGAATAAGCAATAGAATAACATCCGTGTCTGGAGCATCTCTAAGCTGTTTTCTGAGCTTTTGAATTTTGAATAAGCAATAGAATAACATCCGTGTCTGGAGCATCCCTAAGCTGTTTTCTGAACTCTAAATCTGAATAAGCAATAGAATAGCATCCGTGTCTGGAGCATCTCTAAGCTGTTTTTTGAGCTTTTGAATTTTGAATAAGAAATAGAATAGCATCCGTGTCTGGAGCATCTCTAAGCTGTTTTCTGAATTCTTTTTTTTTTGAATGGATAGCTTTTAATCTTATCCTGAAAAGGGCAAAATGTTAGCTGAAACACAAAGTTATGTTGCATGAAATGTATGATGCAATAAAATGTGTTTTATCAATATTTATGATATATGAATGTAATGTATGCGCATGTAAGCTGATTAGCTATCTTGCTGAGGAAGATAAATCCTTGATAGCTAGAGATAATAAAATCTTTGATCGCTGCCGGGGAAAATAAATCCTTGACTGCTGCTGGAGATTCAAAATCTTTGGCAACTTGCGGGGATTATCAAAAACTTTGACAACTTCTGCGGGGATGTGAGAATCCTTCACGACTTTCCTAGGGATATAGGGATCCTTCAAGTCCTTTGAAGTTGGAAGATGATAGGCATTCTGCTGTAAGAATAATGCCATGTACTTCTTGAGAAACCTGCTTGGGGAGTCTCAAGAACCTTGATGACTATGGTTGGGGATTACACAAAGGGAACTCTTACTCAGCTGGAGAATAAGGAAACTCTGGTGATCTCTACTGGGGATCGAACAAAGGAAAACCTTGATCTGCTGGAGAATAAGGAAGACTCTGATGGCTTCTGCGGAGAAGTGAGAATCTTCAATTTGCTAGGGGAATTTGAATCCTTGGGGAGTTCATGCTGAGAAGTCAATAATGAGAATCTTCGATCTACAGGGGATTAAAAATTCTGACAAAATCATGTTGGGGAGTAATGCAGACTCTGACAACTTCACTGGGGTTTCAAGAATGAGAATCTTCATTTTGTTGGGGAATAAAAACTCTGGGGAATAGCTATACTGCTGGGGAGTAGCTATCCTGCTGGAGGGTAAGTTCAGGACTCTGGGGGAAAAGCTTATTCCTGTTTGGAAGAAGTTCAGGAGTTTGGGTTGTATGCCATTCTACTGGGGAATTATCCGGAGGTTGGGGATAAAAGTTAACTGTTATCTGGTTGATTCTCAGATTTTAAGACAACTTGCTGGGGAATCACCTGGTTTTAAGACAACTCTCCGGGGAATTGGAGGAAAATGGAGGGTTTTCCACCGGGGTTTAAAGGTTGAAGTTTTGGACTCCGTTGGGGAAGAAAGTTTCATCTTCGCTGAGGGTCTGTAGTTCAAAGTTTTTGGCTCTGCGGGGATTGAGAGTTTGAAAACTTAGCTCTGGTGGGGATTCCGGAATTTAACTCTGCTGGGGATATGTATTTCAAGGTTTTAGCTCTGCTGAAGATCTAAATGATGTACTGTAGGGGATTTCTTCTTGGAATAGCCTAAATACACTTTCTAATACTTTCAACCTGTCAGTAATCGTTCTTTATCATTTCATTCATTTGCAAACATGTGATTATATTCAAATGCATATGCTCATTTAATAAATCATTGGACGTTTTCAAATAAAACACAAGTGTAAAAAAGAAGAAAAGGCAAATAGTTTTCTGCACTTTGAAGTATCTTTGTATTAACTTTGTGTAAGTATTTTGTACAAAGGAGATAGACATCCTAGTAAGAAAATGTTGTCATAAAAATGAGAAAAATTTATACAAAGAAAGATGGCTATGTGTGAAAATTCCATGGGGTTCCCATTCTGCTATAGCCTTCGTAATTCTGAATATCTTGTCCATTCGTTGCTTTGTCCAAAGATGATTGAGTTGATCAGAAGCCCGAAGTTTGTCTGGTGAAGAGATTGTCCTTAAAGTGATCCAACGAGACATAGTCATACGCTTTAATTCCCTAACTTTTGCCTGTACCGCCCTTTCGGGTTTTCGATCCACCGGGAAACCCTTTTTTGCCCAAGTCGCCCTTTCGGGTTTTCAACTTGCCGGGTGTACAAATTTTTTTTGTTTATCCCTAATTTTTGCCTGAACCGCCCTTTCAGGGTTTTTGATTCACCGGGATGCCCATTTTTGCCCAAGTCGCCCTTTTGGATTTTCAACTTGCCGGGTCATTTATGCACAGTATCTTTTGACTATGTCTGTATTCGTAGGGTGCGGCAGGTCGTCGCCGTCCATGGTGGTCAGGATCATTGCCCCACCAGAAAAGATGTTTTTGATCACAAATGGTCCTTCGTAAGTAGGAGTCCATTTTCCCCTGGGATCACTTTGCGGCAAGATGATCCGCTTGATTACAAGATCCCCTACTTGATATACCTGGCGCCTGAATTTCTTGTTGAAAGCCTTGATCATCCGTTTTTGATACGTCTGACCATGGCAAACAACAGTAAGTCTCTTCTCGTCAATTAAGTTCAATTGATCAAGCCGGGTCTGAATCCAATCGTCTTCACTCAAACCATCATCCTTCATGATTCTCAAGGAGGGAATCTGAACCTCGATAGGCAAACCAGCTTCCATGCCGTATACCAAAGAAAAGGGTGTTGCCCCAGTTGATGTTCGTGCTGTGGTACGGTACCCGTGCAGAGCAAATGGTAACATCTCATGCCAGCCCTTGTAGGTGACTGTCATCTTTTGAATGATCTTCTTGATATTTTTGTTCGCAGCTTCGACAACACCGTTCATCTTTGGCCGATAGGGAGATGAATTATGATGTTGAATCTGGAACTGCTCGCACAAGGCGATGATCATAATATTGTTCGGGTTTGTACTGTTGTCAGTGAGGATCCTGTCGGGGATACCGTACCGACATATGAGGTTCTGCTTGATGAAGCGGGCAACAACATTCTTTGTGATGGAGGCAAAGGAAGCAGCTTCGGCCCACTTGGTAAAGTAATCAATGGCCACCAGGATGAAGCGGTGTCCATTGGATATTGTAGTCTTTATCTCTCCAATCATGTCGATTCCCCACATTGCGAATGGCCAAGGAGCTGTTAAGACATTGAGAGGAACTGGAGGTATATGTACCTTGTCCGCATAGATTTGTCATTTGTGACAAGTTCTGGAATGTTGATAGCAGTCAGCTTCCATGGTAGACCAGTAATAGCCTTCCCTTAGAATCTTCTTAGCCACCGTATGTCCGCTAGAGTGAGTGCAAAATGTACCATTGTGCAGTTCACCCATGATCTTTTCAGCTTCAACCTTGTCCACACAACGGAGCAAAATGCAATCATGATTGCGCTTGTATAAGATACCATTGCTCAAGAAGAACTTAGTCGAGAATCTCCTTAAAAACTTTTTATCGTTGACCGAAGCTCCTTCAGGGTATTCTTGTGCTCCGAGATACCTTTTGACGTCATGAAACCATGGTCGGTCCACTACTTCTTCGGTATTAATCTCGTGAAATGTGCAGGTTCATCCATCCGTTCAATGGTGATTTAAGGAGCCTCCTTATCCCAGTTAAGTTTAAACATGGATGACATTGTAGCTAGCGCATCTGCTAGCTGATTCTCTTCTCGCGGGAAGTGCTCGAAGGTAATCTACTCGAAATGTGGTAACAATGTCAGGACATGTTCTTTGTAAGGGATGAGGTTTGGATGTTTATTATCCCACTCTCCTTTGATTTGACTGATAACCAAAGCTTAGTCCCCAAATACAATCAAAAATTTGATTCCCAAGTCAATAGTGGCCTTGAGACCAAAGATACAAGCTTCATATTCGGCCATGTTGTTGGTGCAGTTGAAGCAGAGTCTAGCAGTGAAAGGTGTATGGCAACCTTATGGAGAGATAAGTACATCACTGATACCGTTGCCAAGTGCATTAGAAGCTCCATCAAAGTACAGAGTCCATCGAGATCCTTGTTCAGGTCCGTCATACGGTATGTTCTCTTCAATGTTGTCCACTGTCATGATATCTTCATCGGGGAAGTCGAACCTCATGGGTTGGTAATCTTCGACAGCTTGATGGGTCAGATGATCGGCTAACACACTCCCCTTTATAGCTTTTTGGGTCGTGTACTGTATATCATACTCGGTGAGGATCATATGCCACCTTGCTATTCTTCCAGATAAAGCAGGCTTCTCAAAGATATACTTGATCGGATCCATCTTAGAAATCAGCAAAGTGGTATGAGTCAACATATATTGCCTTAGCCGACGAGCAGCCCATACCAAAGCGCAACAAGTTTTCTCGAGCAGTGAGTATCAGGTCTCACAGTTGGTAAACTTTTTGCTAAGGTAATAAATGGCATGCTCTTTTCGGCCAGACTCGTCATGTTGGCCCAATACGCACCCTATTGAATTCTATAGGACAGTCAGATACATGATAAGTGGTCTTCCTTCAACGGGAGGCATCAGGATAGGAGGTTCTAGAAAATACTCCTTGATCTTATCGAAAGCAACTTGACAGTCATCATTCCATTTAACCAACTATCTTTCTTCAACAACTTGAAGATTGGTTCACAGGTAGATGTTAGGTGAGAAATGAACCTTGCAATGTAGTTTAGGCGTCCCAAGAAACCTCTGACCTCCTTCTCAGTGCGAAGGGAAGGCATTTCTTATATAGCTTTGACTTTGGCAGGATCAACCTCGATGTCTTTGTTACTGACAATGAAACCCAAGAGTTTACCAGACCTGACTCTGAAAGTGCACTTGTTAGGGTTTAGTCTGAGCTTGTACTCTTTCAACCTGACAAACAGCTTTTACGGATGGTCGAGGTGTTCTTCTTCAGTTTGTGAATGGGCTATCATGTCGTCTATGTAGACCTCTATCTCATGATGTTTCATATCATGAAACAAATCCACCATGGCGTGTTGATAGGTTACCCCGACATTCTTTAGTCCGAATGGCATCATTTTATAGCAGAACGTACCCCACTGTGTAAAAAAAGTAGTTTTCTCCATGTCTTCAGGGGCCATTTTTATCTGGTTTGTTGTACCCCAAAATTTTCCCTCCCATATTTCTCAAAACATTTTAAGAAAGATCCCCAAGTTGCTCAAGGTAGTCCAAGGGTTGGCCAGACAAGCTCTCTCCTAAGGCAGTCTACCTCAAATTAGGGTTTCATGCTGTATCAAGATACTTGAGTCCAATGGACCTCAAATGCTCAATATTGTCCTAATACGTTCTCAAGATCATCCATGTCAAGTTTCAATCCTTGCAGAGGAAGTTTGCTCAGTCAATTGCTCAAAGGCCTGAAAATCGACTGTGCTACGACAAAAGTCAACTATGGCCCACATACAGTCAAACTTCAAAATTTTTTGTCAACATCCTCATTTTGAAGTATATTTCATCATTTTATCAAGGGTTGATCATGATTCATCAAGGATTGCTCATAATTCATCAAGACTCAAAAGTTGCTAAATTAGGGTTTTGTAGGAAAAGTCAACTCAACTTTGACCAAGCATAACTTTCTCATAATTTATTAGACTTGACTCATCCAAAGCTAATTTTACATAGGATGCAATTCCCTACAATCCATATTCATCTCCCAAGTTCAAAATATGCACTCACAAGAAGTTATGAATTTGGACATTATAGGTCATTTTGGAAAGTCAACAAAAATACCTTTTGGGTCAAAGCTTCTTACATGAACATGGAATATCCAATTGAGATGAAAACAAAGAGGTCTCTTAGGGGAAATCCTAAGCTTTCTAAAAAGTCCAAGAACACCCTCATAAGGTTAAAATTGAGAGAGATATGCATTGTCAAAGTTGGACAATTTTTGAAAAAAATGCATGAAGCAAATATTGACCAAACTTGGATTTTTTCCAAATCGGCCTATCTTTTCAAGTTTGAAACTCATTCCTAACATGGTCCACGACCTCTAAGCCCACCCATACATTTTTCTACTATTTAGGCTATTTATTTTGATATTTTATTCATTAAAATTCAGAATTAAATAAATAAATAATAGAAATAATATAAATTTTTGATATGAATCCATTTTGGGAAAGTTTTATGCTGGTTTATGTCAATTGATTTGGTGCAATAACTCTTCAAATATGTCCAGGTTTATCCACATGTGAAAATGGCATAAAATCATCAAATATGGCATTTTTTTCAAATTTTGATCATGGTCTTAAAACACAACATTATGAGGGAGATTCTTTCAATGCTTTCTTGTCTCCTCATTCTCCTATTTAAATATAGAGCCATACAAGCTTGAAAGGGACGGAAATCCTCTCTAAAAAGCTCTCAAAAAGCTCTTCAAAAAGCTCTCTAAAAGCTCTTCAAAAAGCTCTCAGAAATCAAAGAATTGGTGCAAGTCATATCTCGAGGTTCCGGTCTCCCTCAATTGACATCAAGCCTCAAACCATCCTCTTGAAGTCCTAAAGAGTCTTACAAGGCCCAAGAGAAATCCATCACATGCCTAGCACACCCCCCATTTGACAACACCGGTTTGGTAAAATTTTAAACTTTGAATCTATAATTTTAATCACATTTTATGATATGCTAACGTTTGTTTGAGTTTATATAAAACAGGTATGGATGGTTGAATCATAGGTTCCCCGCAAGAATAAAAAAACACCATATTTAGAGCATGAAGCTTTCGAAGATTCGGGCCTAGGGATTTCTGATGATTGCACCCCCGGTTTACTTTTGCTACTAGGCCCATCTTTATTTTCATGTTTTTTTCGTTTTATTTATTTCTTTTAATCCATTTTTTAATCAATAAACAAATATAAAAATAACATAAAAATATATTTAGGATTTTTTCTTAATTAAATTTTAATTTTAGGTAAAACTTTAATTTCTTTTTGTAAATAACTTAAAAATAATTAGAATAAATAAGTTTTATTACTAACTTAATTATATTTTATTTTTTCCTAAAATAACCAAAGAAACCAAAATAGGTCATGTAATTATTTTATTAATTAATTTAATTAACTAATTAATTTCATATTTAATTTAGAAAACCTATTTCTTTTATTAAAAACAACAAAAAAACAATTTTTATTTTAATTAGGTTAGAAGGGTCAAAACCTTAAATTCTCGTCGATCTTAATTCTTCTCGCGCACTTTATTTTTATTATTTACCATATTGATGTAACTGCCTACAATTTGTAATAGGTTAATTAGGACGTTTATTTGCATTTATCGCTTTATTTTCAAAGGGTTTGTTTTTGGCTATGTAAATACCCGAAGCCTTGTAATAGCGTAGTTTAAATTCCGACTTTAAATTCCGCAAATTATTAACTGTTAGATGTATGATATAGGGATGCATGACAAGAATGTATGATTAATTTTAAAATAGTTAGATCACCCTAAATGTGCAAAGATAAATAAACTGAAATTGAATCATTCGCACATGCGCACTCCTAGGGGTACACTCCCACTTGGTTGCCTTCGGTAAATGGTCATTGGGTATAGGATGCTTTAGTGGTTGTCCTTTTCTCTAAACAAAGATCAAAGTCCCGATTCGGAAAAGTTGCCTCGGAATGGTTGCCTCGGAATTGTTGCCTCGAATAATTGATCTAAGACATTAGGGTTATTACTAAGACGTCCTAACATTGCTTTAGTGACCGTGCGTCCCTTTCGAATTGACCCTCAAACTCCAACGACGGTGCTACCCTACTCACTAATAGTGAGATAGCATTGTCTAAAGGAAACGAATACAAAATGATTCTTTTTTCGAGTAGGTATATTAGTTCTTAAGTAATTGCTCGTTCCAAACAAAATTTTCACACTTACACTCCTTTATAAACAAAGTTTTCAAAAACACTTCATTACACTCTTGAAGACAGAAGCAAGAGTTAAATCGAAGTCAAAACAAAAACTTTTCAAAGCGCACAAACAAAAAGAAAACAATTTTGAAAATGATGAGCAAGTACCTAAGAGGCCGTAGATAACTATGGATAGAAAGGGTGCTAATACCTTCCCTCTCTATAAATCTACCCCCCCCCCCCCCCCCCCCCCCCCCCCGTACTCAAAATCTCGAAAAAGGAATTTTATGTGCTTTTTTCCTTTCCTTGTTGGATAAAATAAAAGTCGATGGCGACTCTTGCTTACCGCAACATTTTGCAAACACAAACGCAAAACGTAAACCAACAAAATTTTCTTAAAGAAATAGGGAAACCACGTCCCGGTTCTGGCCACCGTATCACAGAACTGGCGACTCTGCTGGGGACTGAATAAGTGGGGTGTACCTTAGGAATAGTTCATCATATTGTTTGAATTGTTTGCTTTATATTTGTGGGCCTTGTATCGGAGTTACTATAGATCCTAACCCGGATTGTGGGGACACATTTTAGGTAAGTAGCAATAGACTGTGAGGGAACTGTATGGCGTAAACCGATACGGTTGAAGCAGTAGCTACGTTAGTGTGACACATTAGTTGGTACCGATATCCCTTGTGGAGGAACAAGGAGAGTATGGGGATGCTAATGGGTCATTAAGAATCAACTGACCTTAGAACCTATAATTGACCAACTTGGCCATAGAAAAGTAGAAGTATGCTACACTCATTGAGACCATACTCTCACGATGATTCCGACTACAAGAAAAGGTTGCTAAATTGGAATTATGACCGATCGAGGATGATCAGTGATATTGAGAACCTCTAGAACCCGGTTACTATTATTAGGACAGGTTGAACCAACTAAACTGAAAGAGGGTAATACCTAGACCCCATGCAAGCCTAAACTTAAGGCTGTTTGTGTGACTTGTGTGCTTTCAAACATGAACTACTTGCACATTTTTGTTATCCGACAACATGAGTTCCTTGCAGGTTTTATTTACAGTCCTTATCCAATACCTTGGATTTATTGCCGGATTTACTTGTTTACATTACCTCGTACTTTTTCTTAAACGCATAACATACACATCATAACATCATGCCTTAACATTTCCTTAACCATTTTAAGGATCTCAAAGGTTTTTGATGCAGGTTATGGTAAATCCAACGTCTAGCAAGGGGCAAAGGGGATTTATTTTCCTCTAGCCAATGTCATCTAGAGATCAAAAACACGATAATTTGAGTCGGTGGCTATGAACGACTAGATATGGTGAGCTTGAATCTTGAAAAATGACTCTTGATGACATGAAGTTTCTTCAATCAAAGCTGCAAAATTCAAATTCTAACAGTTTCTTGTTTACCCCGCGAGATCCTTGAAAACATTGCATACATATATCATACATATCATTGCATAACATGTCTCCCAATACATGTCTCTCATGTTCTCACTGTTTATTTCAGCAACGGCTCTCCAACAAGACACCAGAGATCTTCAAGAAACTCAGTTCAGGGAAATATTCCTAAACCTGTCTAAGGGGCGGGAAGAGTTGAAAACACTCCTCGTTGGGGACTTGGTCAAGAAAAGTCCTAAAGACAATAAGGAGGAACGGCTAGAACAACTGCAAGCTGAGGTAGATGTAATAAGAACCCAAATGCTAGGGAAGACGACCCTTATCCAAAGCATAGCCCGGGAACAAGAAGAGGTGAGAATCATTATCAACCAGCCTCATCAAGACAGATACAACAGTATGAAGCAAACAGTCGAGGCCGGGGACCAAGTCATTTATCAGCCTCCAAGAAGACAAGGGTTTGGTTTGGTGAAGGGTGGACCTTTCCAAATTGCTACTACATCACAGGTCCAACGACAACCTTGCCAAAAGCAACATGTTAATCAGAGTAAGCCAGATACGCCCAAAAGGCAGTTCACCGAGCTCAACATGCCGCTGTCACAAGCTTTACAACACCTGTTGAGATTGAATCTGGTGACGTTAAGGGACCCTCCTCAGAATCCCCACATAGCCTCCCCAAACTACAATTCTGATGCAAGGTGTGTATACTATTCCAACAGCCCGGGGCATGATACTGATGACTGCTGGGTATTGAAAAACAGAATTCAAGACCTGATCGATAAAGGAGCATTGGAATTCACACAAGATGGTTAACTGGAATGTTTTTGTCAATCCTCCAAGGCTCACCATTTGAAGTGACAAGTCCAGAGACGAGAAGACTTTTTGTTCATTAGAATTTTCAATTTGTAATTTTCTTTTGATTGTTCAAACATTTAGTCATGTTAAAACTTTATTACTTTATCAATGCATTGTATATGTCTGTTTTAAATCAATCCATTCGTATTCACTATATTCAAATTGCCTTCATTTTTGTGATGTTCAACTCTCGATTAAAAATTCTAAGCCTTTAGAAGGAGGATGACGAAAATGATATCAAAATCTCTACAGTATGCTTTTGAACAGACCCCGCTGACAATGTACAAGCGTTGTTTCAAATTCTAAACAGTGGAGTTATAAGGAAGATAATCCCTAGTCAACCCCTTTGAGCCAAAGAAGTTGGAGTTTTTCTGTTCACATAAATTAAAACCCTTAACCACAACCTGGGACAGGGTAGTTTTCTCAGTTAATCCAGGTGCACAATGAATGGCATCAAAGAGGTCCTTCCAAAACAAAAGACAGTAATGGTTCCCTATAAGCGTCAAGACAGGCAATCATTATCTCTCAAAATAAAAAGCCCATTAAGTCAAAACCTATGAAGGAGACTTAAGAAAAACTGGGGCATCCCGCTGACTGTAATCACAAAAGAAACAGTTCAGGCAAAAGATAGGGATAATAAAATCAAAAAAGAAAGAGGTCCTACAAACTCTCAATAAAATGACTGTCTGTTCAAAATAATCTGTCAGTATCCGAATCATCACTGGAATATCAGAGCAAAGACTCAAAACGGGGTCTAAATGCACAATTAGTTGAGTTTAGGATCGAAGAACATCACGAAGAATGGGTGGGTACAAATAAAATCTGAGCCTTTATCCTTTGTTTCTTGAACCGTGAACCAGACCACGTTATAACCCTTAAAAGTCCTAGCTGAGGCATGGGTTAGTTTGAAAGCATACTGTTACAAAAGGTATCCTGACTCATGTAGGGCTTGCTGTAAATCCTGAGTTGACATCACATTTTACAAAAATTCGCTTGTTTTATTGAAAACTGCATTTTGAAAGAACTTCAAAACAGACATAAGCTTTGCATTCTTAAAATAACATTGTTTGCATATGACTATTTGTTCAATAGCATAGAAATTCGCACGACGAATATCTAGTGAACAAAAACCTTTTCAATAAAAAGGGTCACCTCAAGTGGAAAAAACACTTCTAACCAAGGGGCACGGCATGAGCATTGTCTATCATCTGGGGAAGTCAAGTCAAGATTTAGAGAATCTCTCAAAGATGCCAAATAGCTAGGGGCAAATCTCCATCTGAGTCACTTGGGACATTAGACATGGATTCCCGCAACGAATCTTGCATGATCAAACGAACATCTTCTGGTAGTATGGCAACATGACACTAGAGACAGTGACAACTCCCTACGCTCTGAGAGCGTGGACATGGTCAGAAAATACTGCGCATGAACAAAGACTCGCTAGGTTGACACACCTAGGAAAAAATAAGGGCATCCCGGCGAACCAAAAAGGTTCGGGAAAAATTAGGGATAAAAACAAAAAGATTTGTACATTCGGCAAGTCGAAAACCTGAAAAGGCGGCTTGGGCAAAAAGGGTATCCCGGTGGACTGAAAATATGAAAAGACAGTCCAGGCAAAAGTTAGGGATTAAAGCGTACGATTATGTCCCGTCATCTCGTCACTTGCCTACCAAAAGAAGATTTGTCATTTCAATCGGCAATTACCAAGCACCTCATAGGTTGGAATAATACTCGATCCACAAGGCCTCCGCAGGCACCTTCTCCCGCAGATATAGGGGCAGAAAAGTCTCGATGCAAAGTCATTGTCATATCCTCAGCCCGCGTCCCAGTAACATCTACACTCCCTGCAGAGTAAGAAAAGGAAAGTGGTGTTAGTTCTCCCCAGCTGAGGCCCGCAATCACGAATGGGTCGGTAAGATTCTCCCCAAGCAGAGTTTATTTACCACCAGCACTGGAAGATTATCCCCAGTGGAGTCTGGAAGATTATCCCCAGTAGAGTCTAAAATATTATCCCCAGTGAAGTCGCCATTGGAAAATCATCCCCAGTGGAGTTCATTCCTTTCACAGACAGAAATTCAATCCCCAACAGGGTTCACTGTCACCAACAACAGTAATTCATCCCCAATTGAGTTTTATTTCTCCAAATCAGCAGATCTTCTAGCAGAGTATATACTCCCCACAGAGTCATTTCCTCGTCAGTCCATTCCCCAAAGGAGTTATTCTCTCCTGCAGGATTATTCTCCCAATCATCTTCAGTCGTTATCTCCAACGAGCGAAACTCTTTATTCTCCAACAACAGTCAGGGATTTATTTTCCCAAACTCGGGCGTACCACAATAGCATTTCATGTTCATATATCATGACGTGCACATACCTATTGCATACAACATAGTTTCATTTATTTTGAGAACATGATCATACAATGCATGTCATGCATCATATAAAATTAATCATGTACCTTTTCAGGAAAGATGGTTATCATCAACAACTTCCTGTAAGTTCAAGATTAACTCCGGAAACTAAACAGACTTTACACGGGTTCGTCACGAAGAAATCTTACAAGGTGTTGTACCCCAAAATTTTCCCTCTCATTTTATCAACATTTCTCATCACAAGGCTCTTGGAACTCAAGATCAAGCTAGGGTTTGCTCTGCTCAAGACATCTCCTTGCACTGATGACCTAAACTAGGGTTTGAGTTTGCACAAGGATTTTTAGACCTTCAATGCTCAAATTTACTTTCATACTTCATATTGGACTCATAAGTTTGTCCATACCAAATTTCAAGCCTTGAATCAAATTTTTGCCCAGTCAATTGGACAGTTGACCTAGAAATCAACTGTATTGGGGAAAAAGTCAACTGTGGCCAATTTACAGTCAAACCTCATGAATTTTGACCCACATCAAAATTATGAACTCATATGAATCATTGGATCAAGTTTGGACCACAACTCCACAAGAAATTTGATCAGATCACCAAAAGGGAAAAATGGTCATTTTTAGGGTTTTGACTGTACAAAGGCAATTTCTGACTTTTTGACCTAGCCAATGGTAAATTAGGTTCAACCATGGACTCAAGGACTCAATGACATCATCTTGACTTATTCAACAAGTTCAAAAGACCTCAAATGCATGGGATTGACAAATGAATTTTTCAGTCAACTGATCAAGATTTGATTGTACACAAAAAAGTCAAACTTTGACTTTTTGGTGAAAATCAAGTGCCAAGGGTCATTTTTCATCAAGATGTGTAAAATTATGAAACTTGTTCATCAAGAAACCCAAAATTGCAAATTAGGGTTTAAAGTTGAAAAATTTCATAACTTAGAAATTTTCTAAGTTATGAAATTTTCTTAATTTTTCCTAACTTTGCCCCACATTTTCACCATGATGCAAATGGATTAAAACAAAACCTCCAACATGAAAGTTGTATTCCTCCACAAAGTCTACAACTTTTATTCACAAAGTTTTCTCAAAAGAAGCTTGGATCTCAAGTTATGATTTTTGGAACAAGGGTCCCTAAAACTTTTAACTTACTGAAATTTTGCCTTAGTTTAGGCAGAATTTTGACCTATCTTCTTGGCCATTTTTCACATAGTTCCACTTGGAATCTAAAGTTTCATTTCAAATATGGATTATAGAGCATGATTCAAGCTTTCCAAATTATCCAAGAAATCCTCAAACACATTTGTGGTTAGGGAGAATCGAAGGCTTGAAGTTGGCAAAAACTCACTTTTCATCCATGGCATATTCATGTTCATACAAGTTGCATTTTCAAATCAGCATGCCTTACACTAGTTTACAGGCCTCTAAACCACTTCACACTCCATAATTAAATGCGAATCCATCAGTCTAAGCTTTTGTTTTGGCCATTTGGACATTTTACACAAAACTAAGCCCTAAGTAGAAAAAGGCACATTTCCATTTTTGCCATAATGTGCTTTATGTCAAACCACTATCCCTTGAGCATTGGTCCATATCTCAGAGGGAAAATCAAATCCACAAGTTAGAGGGGCCAAGGGCAAAGTATGCAAACATATTTGATGGCTTGTACAGGCCTGTAACTTTACTTCCACATTCTTACTTCAAAAACAAGAAATTTATCCAAAACTTGAGAACTTGAAAATCAGCCAATGTTAACTTACACAAACAGTTTGAACATCTTTCTCACACCCCTTTGAGCTAGAAACACGATTGCTTAAGCCTCTAAACACCCCATTGCCAAAAATCACATTCCTTTGGCAAAACAGGGAAGGTTCTGCAACTTGAGTTCCATAGCTCATTTGGCTCGTGCGTTTTGTCCCAAGTTGCTTCAAACACCTTCCATTCAACTCACCCAAGCTATCCCAAACCTCAAACACCAACTGTAACTCCATTTACAGTGTTCAACATTTTCATTTTGAGCTTGTGCAGGTTGAGTTCTATAGGCTGATTCAAGGACATTCAAGGCAAGCTAGCTATTGGAGATGGTCAAGTGAAGTTCAAGCAAGCTACCAGACATCTCAAGCCTTGTTGAAAAGCACTACATTGCCCTACACAAATCCAACTGAAACAGGTTTTTCTCCACTTTCTATCTCTCTATTTAGGAACATTTAGCCTTAGGTTTATGAATAAAAAATGTAGTGTTCATTGCCATGAAGCTGTACATATGCTCAATTTTCATTTATATTAAGTGTGCTAGGAGAATTTCATCCATGAACATGCTGAAAAAACTAGGTCAGATTTTAGGGCCAGAGAAATTCTCTCTGGTCTTTGAGAGTTAGGACAAGTTGTTTATATGGTTGGAATCGTCTTGAAATTCTCTACAAGTTTGATGTTGGGTGTTTTTGCAATAGAGCACGCATACAGGATCTGGTAGTTTCTACACGGACGCACGCGTTTTTTCAAATGCTGGAGGTTGAAGATGAAGTTTTGGGCTGGGCTTGGCCTGGCTACTTTTGATACCCCCATTTTTCTTTTTCCACCCCCTGGCCCAATTTCTTGTATTTTCATATTTTTGCATTTTTGTTTTCATTTCTGATTTTGTTTATTTATTTCCAAACATAAAAAATGCTCAAAAATATTTTCATAATTTTTTCACATTTATTTGGCATTTTATTTTAATTTTTCTAACATAAAAGACATTTAAATATTTTTATATTATTTATTAAGACTTGAAAAAGATATATATATATATATATATATATATATATATATATATATATATATATATATATATATATATATATATATATATATATATATATATATTATAGTTTTATTTTTGTTCTTTATTTTTATTCATACTAAAAATATTTTCCTAAATAAATTTCATTTTTGTACATATTTTATTTTATATTGTACATATTTAATTTGATTAATATACATATATAAATATATACTTTTTATTTTATTAAATACTCTAGAATAAAAAATACAAAATATTACATTTTTACTTTTATTTTTATTTATACTAAAAAATACTTTTTTCTAAGTATATTTTATTTTTACATATATTAATATATTTTATTGTATATAAATAATATAATGTATTTATTTTCTTAAAGAAATTAGGGTTTTACCCTTAAACAAATAAAATAAATCTTTTGTTTATTCCTTTATTTTTTACATTAAATATTTTACATACATCAATGAACAAAAAACCCTTTTTTGCATATTTCATATTATTTGATATATTTGTTTTTTTTGTTTATTTAAATATTATCCATTCATTATTCATGCAATTAAATTCAATTTGGATGTAATAGTAAACTAGGGTTTATATTTCTTGTCAAATAGCCCCCATTCAAAGATTGTATCCCCATCCCTATAATCATGTTGTAATAGCTTAGAATTTTAATTCTCGCACTTTACGCTTTCAATTATGCCATGATTAGAGAATTAGGGTTTGTATGCAAAAATCCAAATCAATAAATAGTTTGACCTAATCAAAGACAAAAATGCATGAAAATCAAACACAATGCACACTTGCACCCCTAGGGTTACAATCCACTTGTTGCCTTCAAAAATGGGCCATGTTATGCATGTTGGGTACTTTGGCAAAACAAAAACAAAACAAAAGATCATAGTCCCTCGATGACGCTATCTTGGTTGCCTAAACAAAAATGATCAAGTCCCTCAAAAAAATTGTCAAAGATACTTGACATAATTGCTATCATGGTCTATACGATGACCCACTCCTGTCCCGTTTAACATCCTAACACAAGGTTATTCACCAAATGCAATGGTGAAATAACACTGTCAAAAGGGTTAAAAACATAAGAAAGATCTTTGAGTAAAATAGGGTAGATATACTCTTAGTTACTTGATCAAAGCTTGCAAAAACATCATTGCTATTTTCAAACACACTTCACAATTTCAAAACATTATCCAAATCAAATTTTCAAACATTGAAATCTTTTCAAAAGACAAAAACACCTTTGTATAAATTCAAACAAGAATCATTACAAAGGTTGCCACAACGATGGCCTCTTTTCAAAACATCTTTCAAAACCGCACACAAAGCACCATTTCAAACAATTGGAAAAGCAAAGCAAGTGATCTAAACAAGTAACTAAGAGCCCATGGATAACCATGGATGAAAAGGGTGCTTGCACCTTCCCTTTTCATAATCTACTCCCCGAACCCAAGAAAACATCTCAAAGGTCTTTCCTGTGCTTTTTGACCTTTCCTTAGGATAAAATAAAAAGTCGGTGGCGACTCTTGCTAAACCGAAACATTTGTGAACATAAAACGCAAAACCTCAAGTCAGTTCTCCCACTGTATCACACACGGGTTTCTCCTAAATACAACTTTACACGGGTTCGTCACAAAGCAACCTTACCCAGGTTCCTCTTGAAGTTTTACACAAACTTATCACAAAGTAACCTTACCCAGGTTCCTCCTGAAGTTTTACACGAACTTAACTTATCACAAGGTGACCTTACCCAGGTTCCTCCTGAAGTTTTACACAGACTTATCCCGAAGCAACCTTACCCAGGTTCCTTCTCAGTCCCGATGTAGTTTCACCCAGACTCATCCTGAAGCAACCTTACCTAGGTTTCTTCCCGGTTCAGATGCAGTTTTACCTAAACTCCTCATGAAGTAGCCTTACCTAGGTTTCTTTCCGGTTCAGATGCAGTTTTACTTAAACCCATCATGGAGCAACCTTACCTAGGTTCCTTCTCAGTTCAGATGTAGTTTTACCTAAACCCATCATGGAACAACCTTACCTAGGTTCCTTCTCTTTCCCGATGTAGTTTTACCTAGACTCATCCTGGAGCAACCTTACCTAGGTTCCTTCTCTTTCCTGATGTAGTTTCACCTATACTCATCCTGAAGCAACCTTACCTAGGTTCCCCCTCAGTCCCGATGCAGTTCTACCCAAACTCTTCATAAAGCAACCTTACCCAGGTTCCTTCTCGGTTCAGACGCAGTTTTACCCAAACTCCTCATAAAGCAACCTTACCCAGGTTCCTTCTCGGTTCAGACGCAGTTATCCAAACTCCTCACAAAGCAACCTTACCCAGGTTCCTTCTTATAACCCTACTATCCAGGTTTCTTTTCTCTTATCTCCAGACAGCAGTCTACAACATTGTAAGACCCAGACCTATCAAACACGATCGGTTTCACCTTTCCCTAGTAGGTCGCGGTGCAGCCTGTACACAACTAGATACGCACTTCACTTCCGCTTCCTCAAGTCGGAGTTAATTCCTCAGTTGAATAATGGATGACTGAAGTTCCTAAATGTCAGCAGAGATGATTCCTCAATTGAATAACGGATGACTGAAGTTCCTAAATGTCAGCAGAGATGATTCCTCAGTTGAACAACGGATGAATGAAGTTCCTAAATATCAGCAGAGATGATTCCTCAGTATTATACGGACGACCGAAGTTCCTAAAATTCAACAGAGATGTTTCCTCATTGGAATACGGACAACCGAAGCTCCTAAAATTCTACTTCTCTCAACAAAGATCAGCCCTCCCCAGCGGAATCTTCCTCAACGACAGGTATACAAGCTCTCGCTAAGGAATCTCTTATGCGATCGACACTCCTTCAGATGGCATCTTTAAGCCCATCCCCTCGTCAGCAATTTCCAAATGGCATCTGTAAGCCCATTCCCGACATCACAAGACAATTACCACTTCATGCGAGTGCAAATTTCTGGGCACTCTAGTGTTCAATCCTCTTCCACCTTCGGATCACGAAAGGCACGAAAGCCAATCTAAATCTTCAGGTTTAAGAAGATTGAACAGGGGAAGCTGTTGTACCCCAAAATTTTCCCTCCCATATTTCTCAAAACATTTCAAGAAAGATCCTCAAGTTTCTCAAGGTAGTCCAAGGGTTGGCCAGACAAGCTCTCTCCTAAGGCAGTCTACCTCAAATTAGGGTTTCATGTTGCATCAAGATACTTGAGTCCAAGGGACCCCAAATTCTCAATATTGTCCTAATATGTTCTCAAGATAATCCATGTCAAGTTTCAAGCCTTGCAGAGGAAGTTTGCTCAGTCAATTGCTCAAAGGCCTGAAAATCGAATGTGCTAGGGCAAAAGTCAACTATGGCCCACATACAGTCAAACTTCAATATTTTTGGTCAACATCCTTATTTTGAAGTATATTTCATAATTTTATCAAGGTTTGATCATGATTCACCAAGGATTGCTCATAATTCATCAAGACTCAAAAGTTGCTAAATTAGGGTTTTGTAGGAAAAGTCAACTCAACTTTGACCAAGCATAACTTTCTCATACTTTATAAGAAATGACCCATCCAAAGCTCATTTTTAATAGGATGCAATTCCCCACAATCCATCTTCAGCTCCCAAGTTCAAAATATGCACTCACAAGAAGTTATGAATTTGGACATTATAGGGTATTTTGGAAAGTCAACAAAAACACCTTTTGGGTCAAAGCTTCTTACATGAACATGGAAGATCCAATTGAGATTAAACCTAAGAGGTCTCTTAGGGGACATCCTAAGATTTCTAAAAAGTCCAAGAACACCCTCATAAGGTTAAAATTGAGAGAGATATGCATTGTCAAAGTTGGACAATTTTTGAAAAAATGCATGAAGCAAATATTGACCAAACTTGGATTTTTTCCAAATGGGCCTATATTTTCAAGTTGAAACTCATTCCTAACATGGTCCACGACCTCTAAGCCCACCCGTGCATTTTTCTACTATTTATGCTATTTATTTTGATATTTTATTCATTAAAATTCAGAATTAAATAAATAAATAATAGAAATAATATAAATTTTGATGTGAATCCATTTTGGGAAAGTTCTATGCTGGTTTATGTCAATTGATTTCATGCAATAACTCTTCAAATATGTCCAGGTTCATCCACATGTGAAAATGGCATAAAATCATCAAATATGGCATTTTTTTCAAATTTTGATCATGGTCTTAAAACACAACATTATGAGGGAGATTCTTTCCATGATTTCTTGTCTCCTCATTCTCCTCTATAAATATAGAGCCATACAAGCTTGAAATGGACGAAAATCCTCTCTAAAAAGCTCTCAAAAAGCTCTTCAAAAAGCTCTCTAAAAGCTCTTCAAAAAGCTTTCCAGAAATCAAAGAATTGGTGCAAGTCATATCTCGAGGTTCCGGTCTCCCTCAATTGACATCAAGCCTTAAACCATCATCTTGAAGTCCTAAAGAGTCTTACAAGGCCCAAGAGAAATCCACCACACGCGTAGCACACCCCCCATTTGACAACACCGGTTTGGTAAAATTTTAAACTTTCAATCTCTAATTTTAATCACATTTTATGATATGCTAACGTTTCTTTGAGTTTATATAGAACAGTTATGGATGGTTGAATCATAGGTTCCACGCAAGAATCAAAAAACACCATAGTTAGAGCATGAAGCTTTTGAAGATTCGGGCCTAGGGATTTTTGATGATTGCACCCCCGGTTTACTTTTGCTACTAGGCCCATCTTTATTTTCATGTTTTATTCGTTTTATTTATTTATTTTAATCCCTTTTTTTATCAATAAACAAATATAAAAATCACATAAAAATAGATTTAGGATTTTTTCTTAGTTAAATTTTAATTTTAGGTAAAACTTTAATTTCTTTTTGTAAATAACTTAAAAATAATTAGAATAAATAGATTTTATTACTAACTTAATTATATTTTATTTTTTCTTAAAATAACCAAAGAAACCAAAATAGGTCATGTAATTATTTTTATTAATTAATTTAATTAACTAATTAATTTCATATTTAATTTAGAAAACTTATTTCTTTTATTAAAAACAACAAAAAAACAATTTTTCTTTTAATTAGGTTAGAAGGGTCAAAACCTTAAATTCTCGTCGATCTTAATTCTTCTCGCGTGCTTTATTTTTATTATTTACCATATTGATGTAACTGCCTACAGTTTGTAATAGTTTAATTAGGACGTTTATTTACATTTATCGCTTTATTTTCAAAGGGTTTGTTTTTGGCTATGTAAATACCCGAAGCCTTGTAATAGCGTAGTTTAAATTCCGCACTTTAAATTCCGCAAATTATTAACTGTTAGATGTATGATATAGGGATGCATGACAAGAATGTATGATTCATTTTAAAATAGTTAGATCACCCTAAATGTGCAAAGATAAATAAACTGAAATTGAATCATTCGCACATGCACACTCCTAGGGTACACTCCCACTTGGTTGCCTTCGGTAAATGGTCATTGGGTATAGGATGCTTTAGTGGTCGTCCTTTTGTCTAAACAAAGATCAAAGTCCTGATTCAGAAAAGTTGCCTCGAAATTGTTGCCTCGAATAATTGATCTAAGACATTAGGGTTATTACTAAGACGTCCTAACATTGCTTTAGTGACCGTGCGTCCCTTTCGAATTGACCCTCAAACTCCAACGACGGTGCTACCTACTCACTAATAGTGGGATAGCATTGTCTAAAGGAAACGAATACAAAACGATTCTTTTTTCGAGTAGGTAGATTAGTTCTTAAGTACTTGCTCGTTCCAAACAAATTTTTCACACTTACACTCCTTTATAAACAAAGTTTTCAAAAACACTTCATTACACTCTTGAAGACAGAAGCAAGAGTTAAATCGAAGTCAAAACAAAAACTTTTCAAAGCGCACAAACACAAAGAAAACAATTTTGAAAATGATGAGCAAGTACCTAAGAGCCCGTAGATAACTACGGATAGAAAGGGTGCTAATACCTTCCCTTTCTATAAATCTACCCCCCGTACTCAGAAAATCTCGAAAAAGGAATTTTTCTGTGCTTTTTTCCTTTCCTTGTTGGATAAAATAAAAGTCGGTGGCGACTCTTGCTTACTGCGACATTTTGCAAACACAAACGCAAAATGCAAACCAGCAAAATTTCCTTAACGAAATAGGGAAACCACGTCCAGGTTCTGGCCACCGTATCACATGGTTGTACCCTGAAAATCCATCCATGAAAGAAAATACCTTGTACTGAGCTGTATTGTCAACCAAGATGTCAATGTGCGGTAGTGGAAAGTCATCTTTAGGGCTAGCCCTATTTAAGTCTCTATAATCCATGCACATTCTGACTTTGCCGTCTTTCTTAGGCACGGGCACAATGTTAGCAACCCATTGTGGATATGAAGTAACAACAAGAAAGCCAACATTGAACTGCTTCATCACTTCAGCTTTGATCTTTTCAGACATATTGGGCCTCATTCGGTGGACTTTCTATTTAATTGGTGGACAGTCTTCTCTTGTAGGGAGATGGTGAACCACAATATCTGCATCAAGCCCTGGCATGTCTTCGTAGGACCAGGCGAAGATCTCAACATATTCATTCAATAGCTGGATTAATCGCTCCTTGACACTTGGCTCTAGGTTGGCACCCACTCTAACTTCTTTTTTGTCTTCCTCAGTTCCCAAGTTGATTGTCTCTAACAGCTCCTCATGAGGTAGAATAGCCCTTTCTTCCTGTTGTAGCAGTCTAGCCAATTCTCCCGGCACCTCACAGTCTTCATCACCTTTGTATTCGACATGATTAACCAGATCTTCAGAGTTACTTAAGGTCATATCAGAATTGTTACCCATGGAATCCGGAATGGAAGGGTACCTGCATTTGTGAGTGTAGGTGTGTGTAAGGGATAGCCACCTTTAAACAAATAAAATGTAAAAAGAAAGAAAATGAACACAAAAGTTTATATGTGAAAACGTCCATGATTCATTAAAATGGCATATGAAGATGAAAAATCAAACCCTTACAAATGGACCTATGTACCTCGGGTAAGGCACAAGGCTAAAAGTGTACGAATTGTTTAGGAATTATTACAAACCAACATAAATGTTTGAAAGATAAATTACTGATTCATGAAAGTAATGGGAACAAAGTACTTTGCCTCCCAATTGCATAGTCCTCCTTCAACAGTGGGGAAAATCCAATCTTCTAAGTTGACCTCCTCTTCACTATCCTCCAAAGCATTGACTCCATGATGGGGGATCTTCACTGGTGGCCCTCCAGCCCGGGAGCGACGCATAACCTTTTGACTAGCCGAAGTGAAACCCAAGCCGAATTTATCAGACTTGAAAGGAAAATCAGGAAGCTGCCCCTAGATTGTGCTTCCTCCTTCTTAAATCACAGCCTTTGCATCTTTGAGCGATGACATCCGAGGCGGAGGTCTGGTAACCATGGGTACAGAAGACATTGTCTTGGTTGCTGCAATCTCCAGACCTACCTCTTCAAAATGCTGAAAGGGGGTTTCGATGAATTCACCATCCAATTCCACATAGCGGAAAGAATTAAGATGGCTTATCATGTATTCCTCTTCGCCGTGAACAGTTACAATTTCCCCCTAAATAGGGTACTTGAGCTTTTGGTGCAGAGTTAAAGTGACGGCTCCAGCATGGTGAATCCAGGGTCTTCCCAACAAGCAAGAATAGGAGGGACGGATGTCCATGACATAGAATGTGGAGTTGAAGGTTTCAGTTCCCACTTTAATCGGATGTCTACTTCCCCGTGGACTATCCGTTTAGAACCATCAAAGGCTCTGACAATGATGTTGTTGGGCTTCAAGGTTAAACCTTCACAATCTAGCCTATCCAATGCTTTCTTTGGTAGGACATTCAATGAATAACCAGTGTCTACCAGAACGTGTGCTAGAGTAGTCCCTATGCATTCCACCGCGACATGCAAAACATCATTATGTTTTCTCCCTTTAGATGTTAAATCGACATTGGAGAATCCTAGACCATTGTCAGCTGTTAGGCTAGCTACACATTCCTGGAACTGATCCGCAGAGGTTTCCTGGGGCACATGGGCCGTCTTCAAAAATCTGATCAAAGCTTTAGCATGAGCTTCTGAACAAAGCAGCAGGGCCAACATTGAGATCTTTGAGGGGGTTTGCCCTAGTTGTTCAACAACATTATAATCGCTTTTCTTGATTATTTTCAAAATCTCTTCCATTTCTTTTTGAGAGGTTTCAAGGATGATCAACGGCTGAGCCCTCATCCTGACAGGCTCTTCTTGGATCCCCTTCCCTCTATCATCAGCAACAGCAGAGGGGATTACATCAGGAGTCACAACTTCTTCAATAACTGGAGTTCTTGTAGATATGTTGACCGGTACAGGAGTAACCTTAGAAGCGGATGAGGGTCCGAAGATTGCCTTTGGAGGCGCAATCTCCGGAGAGAAAATTCTTCCATTGTGGGTGATTTTACTCGTTCCAGCAATGTTTCCAATGTCAGAAGTCTCTTCATCAGAACTCTCTTCAGTTGATTCAATTTGTTTAATACCGTGGTAAAAGATCTCTCCCCCATAGTTCCACGGTATTGATTTGTTGGACTTGTACGGGATAGGCCCCGGCATGGTTATCTTCAAAGGTACAATCTTCGGATCGGATGTAATCTTAACAGGTCTTTTGGAGATCTTGGAAAGATTGGCGGATATGGTAATTATTGAAATATCATTGTCAGGAGTCGGTGTAACAGGAGTCTTCTAAAAAAGGATTTCTTGATTATCCATTAGGCGTTGGATGCCTAACTTCAACAACGGACAATCGGTTGGTAAGGATGAACAAAGGTAGCAATCTTTTTCACAACCTGGGAAAATCCCAGCCTTCAACAAGTTCAGCTTGATTATTGGTAGCGGAGTCATCAAATCATCAACAGTAGCAACAAAAAGATCCTCTTCAACAGCATGGGCATTGTGGCTATGCTTTAGCATTGGAGCAGAGATCACGTTCGGCTTTTCAGGGGCATCGAGTTCAACTTCTTTAGCATCTATTAAATCCTGAATCTTATTCCTGAGGGCCCAAAAATTGTTGGTGTCGTGCCCCAGGCTGTCTGAATGATAAGCACATTTGGCATTAGGATGGTAGTGTGGTGACGAAGTGTTAGGGTTTTTAGGGGCCTCCCTCAAACTGGCAAGGTTTAACTTTAAGAGATGGGGTAAAACCTGAGCGGGAGTCATGTTTATCTGGGTGTATTGTCGTGCAGGCCTTTCCACCCTTGCTTGGTTGGTTCTGGGTTGATTGTTTCTAGGATGATCAGCTGCAGACTTCTGAATAATTACGGCCCCCACCGCTGGCCAGCGCTCAACTCTTCCCTGACCTCTTTGGGAGTAAACATCTGATACTTCTTTCTTTGCTGGGAAAGTCTTTTTGATGGCAGCGGAAGCAGATGCATCCTTTTGAATTTTCCCGCTCTTGATTCCGGCTTCAACTCTTTCACCAGTCAGAATTAACTCGGTGAACCCCGCAGACGAACTTCCGATCAAGTGATTAAAGAATGGACCTGACAGGGTCCCCAAAAACATATCCACAAGCTCTCTCTCAGATAATGGTAGCTGCACCCTTCCAGCCAAGTCCCTCCATTTCTGGGCATACTCCTTGAAACCTTCATTTGAGACCATGCCCATACTCTGTAATTGAGTACGGGTTGGTGCTAAGTCCGCATTATATTGATATTGTCTGTAGAAGGAAGCAGCCAAATCCTCCCAATTGTGCACATCAGACCTCTCTAGCTGGTAGAACCAATCTAACTGCGTCCCCGAAAGACTGTCCTGGAAGAAGTGAACCCACAGATCTTTATCAGAAGAATGTGATTGGATTTTTCTGACGTAAGACCTCAGATGCATCTTTGGACAATACAAACCATCATATTTAGAAAAAAGAGGAACCTTAAACTTAGGGGGAATGACAATTCCAGTAACCAGCCCTAGTTCCTCGAAATCCAGCCCAGGCACTCTTTGCACCTCCATAGCTGCCAGACGCTCTTCTAAGTTATTGTATTTGTCATCTGCAGGTGGATACTGTTGTTCAGAATAGTCTTCATCCTCTTCATCTTCTTCTTCCTCAGATTCAGATGGCACTGCATCCCCCTTTCCTTTCCTACCCCTTCATCAGATGTTGAGGGGAAATCCAGGACCCTTCTAGCTTGACCTTTAAATCTTCTACCCAGAGTAGCCACACCAACTCTTTTCTTTTTCTTTTTCTCCTTTTCCTTTTCTAGCAAAGCTTTGAGGTCCTCCTGTCCCTTGGCCAGGGTCATGAGTAGTTGCTGGAACTGTGAATTCTGCGCTTGTAAGTCTTTAACCGTCTGCTCAATATCCATCTTGCTGAAATAAACAATAGAGAGATAAGGAAACCTAGTGTGAAGACCTGTTTATGCATATGATGAATGATATGTATTCATGTAATGCATTCAAGGATTCAGAAATTCAAATTTGTTTTAAACCAAAAGGAACACATGTCATATTAATAAGATAGAATTTGTTAGTACATAAATGCCCCATGGGCAAAATAATACAAAATTCTAATGTAAACAGACGTTGCGCATCCTCTTTGGTGCAATGTAGGTGTTAAGAGTCTGCTCCTCGTGAAGTTGACGAGTAAGTTCCAAAACCTTTTTCTCACTGGCGTAGAATTGGGCTTCAAAAGTATCGTGTTCTCCCTTGAGCTGTATCCAACTCCTTTGTAAATCTTCTAGTGATGTTGGCATGTCAGGATGTAAGAGGGTGTATGGAACCTCTCCTTCCATAACAAGCTCTTTAATCATAGGAAGCATGTAGGGGTAAGGCATCATAAGACTTTGGGCGCGGGTTCGTACCCACTTGAGGTAAGGCTCAAGGGGGATGGAATTCTTGTGTCCCAAGGTCTTACTGTCCACCTTGTTGGGCATTCTCCAAGTTCGGATAAACCTTTGTCGAAGTCCTTGATCGTCATTGTTGAAGTCAAAAACCAAGTCTAGAATCAGCATGTCATGTGGGCCATTCCTTCGGGCATACCCAAACTGTCTCAGAGCCAAGCAAGGGTTGTAGGTGATTCCTCCCCTAATGCCAAGTAGAGGGACATTTGGGAATTCCCCACAATGGTCAATGATGATAACATTTTCTCTGGATCGAGAACACCAATGAACATCTGAATGTGTAAGGGTCATCAATCGTTGTGACCACCTCAAACCTTGCTCATTCTTCAAAACTGATTGGGGAAGGTGAGAAATAAACCACCTTGCCAGTAGAGGAGTACAACACATGAGAACACCTCTTTTCCTCATTGTTCGTGTGTGAAATGAGTGGAGGATATCCCCAAGCAATGTAGGCATAGGATTCCGGGACATGAAAATCTTGACAACATTGACATCTATAAGCTGGTCAGGGTTTGGGAACAAGACCAACCCATAGATGAGAAGAGCCACAATCTCCTCAAAAGCTTGTAGGTCCAATGAATTCCAGCATTCTTGAGCTTTCTCAAACAAAAACTTTGATAAGAAGCCCTTGACACCACTTCTGGTTTCCCAATGACCTATGATATCAGATGGTTGCAAGTGTAGGGCTTAGGCAACAACTTCAGGCTTTGGATCTCTTTCCGTACCATTGTAGGATAGTTGATTTAGAATAGGAATCCTCAGGAGTTGAGCAAATTTCTCCAAAGTAGGCACAAGCTGGTAATCAGAAAATGTGAAGCAGTGGTGTAGGGGGTCAAAGAACTGGAAGAGAACTTTCACCATGTCTTCCTTAGTGTTGGAGTTGACCAAGTTGAAAAGTCTACCATGTCTTTCAGTGAAGGGAGAATACTCTGGAATCTTGGAAGCAAGCTCCTTGACTTGAGGAGGAATCCTTACAAGGTTGACCTGAATATTTTCTTGCAGAGTGATTCCATAACCTATAAAACAGGAACAAAGATGAAGATCCAAATCCTTGAAATGGTTAGTGGATGCATATGATGCTTCATGATGTCCATGATGTTATGCACAAGTATATATGTATAAACAAATCACACAAGATCCTAGTTTCAGGCTTGCATGGGGTTTCATAGGTAAGTACCCTCTTGAAGTTTAGTTGGCTCAACCTGTCCTATAAATAGTAACCGGGTTCTAAGGAGCTCAATATCACTGGATCATTTTCTGTGTTCATTGTTTCAGTTTAGCCACTTTACTGGCGACCAAAATATTCCAAGAAAACAACCCTCAATGAGTGTAGTATCGAGTATCTACCAACTTCGGACTGCACCAAAGTCGGTCATCTCACTACCCCTAAAAAGGCCAAGTTGGTCAAGTAAAGGTTCTAAAAGTCCATTAGTGCTTCATGACATCACTCAGCGGCCCTGTATTCTCTTTGATTAACTCAAAGGCTACCGGTACCCACAAATATGTCGCACTAATATAGCTATTGCTTCAACCATGTCGGTATACCCCACACAGTTTCCACAACGTATTGCTATTTACCTATGAATGTTTTCCAAATTTGGGTGGAGGATTTCAAATCCAAACAATAGAACCAAATGTAAAGCAATCAAGGCAAACAAGATAAGCATGTAAAGGTGATCTAAACCCTAAGGTAACCCCACTCTTAAGTCTTGATTCCCCAGCAGAGTCTCCAGTTCTGTGATGCGGTGGGAGAAATGACTTGAGGTTTTGCGTTTGTATTCGCAAATGTTGCGCTTAGCAAGAGTCGCCACCGAATTTTATTTTATCCAAAAGGAAAGGTAAAAAAGCACATGAAAGACCTTTGAGATTGTTTTTGGGTTTGGGGGGTAGATTATGAAAAGGGAAGGTGCTAGCACCCTTTTCATCCATGGTTTTCCATGGGCTCTTAGTTACTTGTTTTAGATCACTTGCTTTGCTTTTTCAATTGTTTGAAATGGTGCTTTGTGTGGTTTTAAAATTATTTTGAAAAAAGGCCTTTGTTTAGGCAATCTTTGTAATGATTCTTGTTTGTAAGAATGTATACAAAGATGTTTGTCATTTGAAAAATGTTTCAATGTTTTGAAAGTTTGTTTTGGGAAATGTTTTGAAATTGTGTTGTATGTTTTTGAAAATATCAAGGATGTTTGCAAGTTTGATCAAGTAACTAGGAGCATCTACCTACCTACTCAAAAGTCTTTCCTACATATTTTTAACCCTTTGACATTGTTGTTTTACCATTGCATTTAGTAAACAACCTTGTGTTTGGATGTTAAACGGAACAGACGTGGGTCATTGTATGACCATGATAACAATGTTGCCAAGTATCTTAGCAAATTTTGTTTGAGGGACTAGATCATTTTTGTATAGGCAACCAAGATAGCGTCATCGAGGGACTATGATCTTTTTATTTTGATTTTGTTTTGCTAAGATACCTAGCATGCATACCATGGCCATGTTTAAGGCAATAAGTGGGTGGAACCCTGGGGATGCTTGTGTGCATTGTGTTGTCATTTTTCATGCATTTTTGTCTTGTATTAGTCAAGCTATTTGTTTGATTTTTGGTTATCATACAAACCCTAATTTTTACTATCATGCATATTAAAGCGATAAAATGCGTAAAAGTAAATCTACAACTATTACAACATTGATATGGGGAGGGGGATACAAGTTTGAATAGGGGGATATTTGCAAGAAAATAAAACCCTAAAACTATTACAACCATATTGAATTTAATTGTACAAATAAATAAATAAGACAATTATTTAAATAAGCAATTAAATATAAATATGCAAAAATGTTTTTGTATTTATTTTATGTATGTAAAATAAATTATTTAATGTATCAAAAATAAAAAAATAAAAGATTATTTTTATTAAGGGTGGAAACCCTAGTTTTTGTTTTAAGAAAATATATGTGTATTATATTATTTATTCATTTTATTTATGTACAAGAAAATAAATAAAAATATTTACAAAATGTTAAAAAATAAAATATGTGAGAAAATATTATTTAAGTGTATAAATAATAAAAAATAAAAATATATAATATTTTTGTAATATTTACAAGTTTTTATTTAAGAAAATAAAAGTATATTATTATAGTAATTATTTCTATGTCCAAAAAATAATAAAAAATAATAAAAAATAATAAAATAAAATGTGAAAATTTAAGAAAATATTTTTGCTGATTTTTTATATTTTAAAAAAATAATAAAAGTCAGAAATGAAAATAGAAAATAGAAAATATAGAAAAATAAAATCAATGGGCCAAGGGGGTGCAGAAAGCAAGCATGGGGGTGCAAAAAGTAGGACAAGGCCAGGCCCAGCCCATTTCCACTTCATCCCTGACCTTGTGACAAAGAAATGCGCACGCCATGTTCAAATCTCTATCTCCTACGTACGTGCTCAAAAACAAAAACTTGCAACATGAAAGTTATAGCTCTTGATCATACGATTCTAACCATGTAAAAAACTTAATCTAACTCTCAAAGACCAGAGAGAATTTCTTTGGCCCTAAATCTTGACCTAGTTTTTTCAGAAAGTCCAACTATCAAATACTCCTAGCTCAGTTAACATAAATGAATTCTAAGTATATGTACAATTCAAGGGCAATGAGAACTACATTTTTGCTTCACAAACCTAAGCTTAATGATGCCTAAATAAGGAGATAGAAAGTTGGAAAATACCTGTTTCATTCAAGCTCGAGTATAGCAATGCAACAACTTCCAGTGAGGCCTGGGATTCTTTTGAGCTTGCTTGATGTTCCCTTGACCTTTCCCAATGCCTAACTTGCTTTGAAATGGCTTGAATCTCCCTATAGAACTCAACCTGCAAACTCAGAATTTGAAAATGGTGAAGTATGGAAATGGAGTTACAGTGACTTGGGAATGGTTGGGATAGTTTAGGTATGTTATATGGAGTGTGTTGGAACTGGTTGCAAGCAAAACGCACGAGTGGATCTTGTTTTGGAAGTCAAACTGCAGAACCTGCCCTGTTTTGACAAGAACTTGTGTTTTGGTGTTTTGAAGGGTTTGAGAACTTGCTAAATCGTGTTTCTGGCTTGGTGTGATGTGCTCAAGTCGTTTGAAATGTTACCAAGACTTGGTTATATCAGATTACAAAGTTATATGGACTTTGCACACTTTCTTGCTTTTGAAGCAAAAGTGAAATGACAATGCTTAAGAGCCTGTACATGCCTCCTTCTTAGCTGCACAAAGTTGGTGTACCTTGACCTAAGTTTGTGGAGTTGGTTTTCTGCAAAATATTGGGTTCACAGCTCAAGAGAAACAACTCGACATAAAGCAAGCTTTATCAAAGTGGTAATATTGCCTTTTTGCCATTTTTAGATTAATTCCTTGTACAATGCTCTAAAGCTCAGAATAAAGCCTTAATCCAATGTGTTTGCATTTAATTTATGATTTTGAAGAGGTTTAAGGACCTGTAAACAAGTACAAGCAAGGTTTGGACAGATTTTGCAACTTGAAGCATGGTGTAAAATGCCTTAACCAAAAGTGATATTTTGCCATTTTCAATCCTTCGATTCTCCCTAAACACAAATGATTTTGGAGAGTTCTTGGACATTTTGGAAAGCTTGTAACATTCTCTATAATCCATATTTGAAATTCATTTTGAGATTCCACTTGGAACTATGTGAAAAATTGCCATGAAGATAGGTCCAAATCCTGCCTAAACTAGGGCAAAATTTCACTAAGTTAGAAAGTTTTTGGACCCTTATTCATAAAATCATAACTTGAGATCCAAGATTCTTTTGGGAAAACTTTGTGAATCAAAGTTGTAGATTTTATGGAGGACTACAAGTTTCATGTTGGAAGTTTTGTTTGAATCCAAATTCATCATGATGAAAAAGTTGGGAAAAAATAAGAAATTTTCATAACTTAGAAAATTTATAAGTTATGAAAATTTTCCATTTTAAACCCTAATTTTCAAAATTAGGTTTCTTGGTGAACAAGTTTCATGTTTTGACACATCTTGGTGAAAAATTACCCTTGGAAATTGATTTTAACCAAAAAGTCAAAGTTTGACTTTTCAGTGTACAGTTGATTTTTGATCAGTTGACTGGAAAATTCATCTGTCAATCCAATACTTTTGAGATCTTTTGAACCTTGTGATTAGGTCAAGATGATGGCATTGAGTCCTTGAATCCATGCTTGAACCCAATTTTCCATTGACTAGGTGAAAAATCAGAAATTGCCCTTCTGCAGTCAAAACCCTAAAAATGACCATTTTACCCTTTTGGTGATCTGATCAAATTTCTTGATGAGTTGTGGTCCAAACTTGATCAAATGGTTCATATGAGTCTATATTGTTGATATGGATAAAAAATTATGAGGTTTGACTGTAAATTGGCCACATTTGACTTTTTCCCCAATACAACTGATTTTTAGGTCAACTGTCCAATAGACTGGGCAAAAATTTGATTCAAGGCTTGAAACTTGGTATGGGAAATCTTATAAGTCCAACATGAAGTATGAACGTCACTTTGAGCATTGGAAGTCCAAAAATCCCTGTGCAAACTCAAACCCTAATTTCAGGTCAACAGTGCAAGGAGATGTCTTGAGCAAAGCAAATCCTAATCCTGTCTGGAGTCCAAAGAGTCTTGTGAGGGGAAACCTTGATAAAATGAGAGGGAAAATTTTGGGGTACAACACCTTGATAACATTTGCTTAAGATAATGAAATTTTTGAACTTCAAAAACTCAGAAAAGTTCTCTATGATGGATTGCAAGTGTAGAAAAAATATTTCATACGTTTAGAGCTGATAACTCCTTACTTGGAGCAGGAGATCCTTAGAAGTTGATTGCATGCAGTCCATTGAACTCTAAAATAATGAGTATAAAATATATCCAACATTACTTGGATTAGATCAAAGATGTGTTGTTCTCCAAGAACAACGACTACTATGATAATACTGCATTTGTTGTATTAATGTAATTTAATATTCTGTATAAATAATGTAATGTAAAAAAAGAAGCTGATATACATTTTACCTCGTTTTTTGACAGAAATCGAGAGAATAATTTAGGCATGACTATTGAGGTTATTTATCACCATCCTTAAACAAATTTGTGTCGTTAATTTCATGAGTATGAATACTCAAGACACTTCCATTAGTGATCAGCGTGAAACCTAACAGACATCTATTATAAAAGTATTTTGAATATCAATAGTTGAGAGTACAAAATCTTACAAATAATTTCTAGAGAGCTAGATTCATAAGGTTTATTGATGAAGCCAAGTATGGCTTTCAGACTATACATGGCATCCTTATTAAAGAAGAGAATATTTGTAACCCATGTATTAAAGCTTGTAGTGTCTGAGGCCAATGTGACAAAATGCCCCTGAGTATGGGTATGCTCATGACAGGGGCAATTTGATAGCCCAGTGAGACCGAGCACACACTCGGGCTTAATCCCTACTTTCTTTGTATTCCCTCCAATCTAATAGTCGATTTTTAAGCAAAATCAGGAACAAAATTACATGGTGTGAAAACTAAAACAGATGAACATAGACTGCCTAAAATTAGCGGTTAAATTTTTTGCTCAGGATGCCTAAAATTCTTGGCTCCTCCACTGCCTCATAATGTCTTCAATTATGTTAATAACAAATTATTTCCAATGCAGATTAAAGCACATATCTTTTGCATGTCAAGTCTTCTTATAATCACAATCAAATTTGGATGACGATGATGTTGATCCTTGTTTGTTTGTTTTTCCTGGTTCTGACTAGGTAATAATAACCAAGTCATCTTTATCCCGCATACTAAAATTAAGAGCACTTACCATAGGAGAATTTTCTTCAATATGGTCAAACATGTCACAGCCTTTTAATGTTTGTTGAATCAACTAGGACAATGAAATTAATTTTTCATTAAACAATATCCTTAGCATTAAAATGATTTGGGTCAGACATTAGTGATGGAGGTGAAAGATGGACCTTAAAGGATATATCGTTGTCAATAAATTTTAGGAAATTTCTTAATACATCCTTATAATGGTGAAGTAAACCTTCGAAAATTTCAAAATTTCCTTCGGAGATGAAACTCTAAACACATCATAAAAAATGGTTCGAAGATGTATATCCGAATGCAATTTAATCAATTTTCAAGGTGTTTAAGAAATGCATCTTCGAAAACCTCCTGTTTTCACGTTATTAAACATTGGATTTAAACATCTAGTGGTATTTTCGGATATGCATATCTGAAAATATTATTGTTATTTCAGTTTGGTGCATGATCACCCATACCACAACTTCATTCTTTTCATTTCCCCCCATAACCAAAACCTACCACAAAACTTTAACCATTCTCAATCAACTTTTTGTCTCCAAACCAAGTTTCAAGTGTTTTATCATATCAAAGATAGCATAGAAAGCTGTAATTTAAAGTAAATTTTCCTCATTTTATCTCTTATTTTCTTGCATTGATGTTGTGTTTTAAATATAAGACATGTATACAATGAAAGTTATCAATAGAACATGGCAAATAGAGGTCCAAGATCCAGAAACCATTGATTTGAAACCTCCTTTGCAACCGGTAAAAAGCAAAGGTGCCCCTAAAAAGGTGAAAAGTACACAAGATGACAGTTCAACAAAGCGGACTCCATCTTACCATGAAGTTGTTGATGGCCGAGTTCACCAAATTGACACAGCTTGAGAGACAATCAAATGGGGAGAAGTCGAAGAAAGAACTCGTTTTAGATTTAAGCGGTGACAATTTGTTCGTGTATTTTAGAATGTAATCGAACCATTTTTTGAATGTATTATCGTGCATAATGTAAATTCTATACGATTCAATATATATATAATATATCTATTCAAAATTTTACCGCTGTTTACTTTTACCGATTTAATTTTTTTCATGTTTCTATAATACTTATTATGCTAAAACAAAATTTGTTACTAGTTCTGCACAATTCAGATATACTTATCCGAAATAACCTTCATTTATAAAAGAAAAGAAACAGAGGTTATTTCAGATATGTGTGTCTGAAAGTTATAATTTGGTGGCTCCAAATATGCATCTCCGAGCATATTTGATAAAAAATTGAAATGTGGTGAGTTTGAATATGCATATCAGAATTAAGGAGGTATCACAGGAATTTCGTCAAGGACCCCTAAGAACTCATAATGGTGTATAAAGAAATTCTCTAAATTTTATCATTGATGCAACCAAGATTTTAGGCCCATAATCTCTAATATGCTCGCACCGTCTGGCCTTTTTTTTCCATACTTTTGCGGAAACAGACATTAATATAAATTTTTGTAATTTTTAGACTTATAAGATACAATGTTTGCGGACCCAACTTTATTTTTTTTACAGGATGCACCAATTTAGATCTGCATCTTCAACAAAATCTTCACCGTCCAATTTTCTTATTGACTTTTGTGAAGCGAGCATGTCCGTTTGTCACCATGATTATTATAATAATTTTAAAATAAAAAATATATTAATAAATATTTATTATTATTTTTTAAAAAACTTGTTAAAAGATAACATTTTTTTCTATATTTTTCTACATTTTTCTACTCACATCCTTTCAAACTTCTCCATTTCCCTCCCTTCTATACTCCAAAAAAAAAAAAACTTTCAGAGGTACTATATTCTATAAAGCACACGGTTAAATTGTTATGATTTTTTCCATATTTTTAGAAATATAGATATCTTAAAAACCAATTCATTCAAGCAACACCGGATTTGGCGTAAATCCCACTTGATTGCTTTACCTTCATCAGGTTTCTCTCTCATAATTTCAATCATAAAGAATACTTTTGCCCTCTTATTTTTAAATAATTAAATCATCACAAACACAATTAGTCTATTACTTTCTCATCCGTTTTTCTTTTTTAAATTAGATTAGATAATTGTTAGATTCACATACTTTTTAAGTACGGAAAAGTAAAAAATTCCAAATTTAAAATAACTCCTACAACTTCCTCATGAGTTTTACCATTAAAGTAAAGATATATACATTAAGGGGTCCTTAAAATATATAATAAAATTACATATTATTTTATATATTTTAAATATTAAGTTAGAGAGGAGAGATTTTTGTATGGAAATGCACATAAATTTATATTCTTAAAAATATTCAATAAAAAGATATAAAAAAATTAAATTTATTTACAATTTAATTTTAATTTTAATTGAATTCATGAAAATGATTATGATAAAGAAGGAAAAAAACTATTTATTTAATTTTTAATTAATAATAATCTGTAATTAATTTTGTAATTAATGATTGTCTTATGAATTTTACCATTAAAGTAAAGATATATACATTAACCAGTCCTTATAATATAGAGTAAGATTACATATTATTTTATATATTTCAAAGATTAAGTTAGAGAGAGTAATACACCAGATATTAATGAATTATTGATGGTTGGAAGGAAAGATGAACATTTTAGATCTCTCTATCAATATTCTCTCCTTCTTTCTCTTTTCTCTCTATTGTTCTCTTATTTTTATTTTCTCTTCATTATTTTATGTTTTTTAACTATGAGTGAAAGTAAAATTAAGAGATAGAAAAGAATGAGAGAGAAAAAAAGAATATTGGTGAAAAGATCTAATTCCTTATAAAGTTTTTTTATTGATGGTATAACACAAAAAAGTTGATTAAAGATGAAAAAAGTACTTTACTAAAATATATTTTTATATTATTTGTCTATATTTAGGGAATACAAATACTTATATTGAAAAATATTGTGTCTCATATGATGATAATAAATGTAATTTTTGAAATATTAATTTTGTTCTCTAAAAAAGATAGGGATACAGTTTATTTGTTAATCGTATAATTCTATTTATGTATAATTTTTATCAGATGAATTCTAGATTATCCTTTAAAATATTGAGTTTATGTTTTTTTTAATTTTTTTTTTAATATCTTCTTTTCGATACAATAACATGAGAATCATTACTCATACTTGACATATCAATATCTTACTACTCAAAAATTATGTTATATATTATTTTTTTGATTTAATTTTGATTCTTTAAAGTTTTAGATTAATAGGTGGTTTTAAAATTTTATTTTATATGATAAAATTTGATTGATACACTTTATAAAGGGTAAATTATGTTAGATTATTTAATCCAACGTCAACCTTAGAAATTTAAAGGGCTCAACATCCCACTCATGACGTTTAATATGGGCTAGGCGCAGCTCCTGAAAAGTTCATACTATATGAAAATAAAGTTGTGCCTTCACTATCATATCAGCAATTACTTTTAGTGTAATGGTAATCGCTTGATCCTACATGTGGTATTAGAGCATTGTCATATGTGCGAATCCCCCAACTCACACTGTCAGTCGGGGGAGATTGTTAGATTATTTAATCTAGCCTCATTCTTAGAGATTTCAAGGACTTAACATCTCATCCATGGCGCTTAGTATGAACTAGGCCAGTCCCTAAAAAACTTATACTATATGAAAATAAAGTTGTGCCTTCACTATCAACAATTACTTTTAGTATAATAGTAAACGCTTAATCCTACAAATTATCCCTAAATTTATAAAATATATAATAAAAAATTTACCACTTTATTAAAGTGATCGAATATGAAAAAATATATTATAACAATCAAGACTTCTTTACACCATTTGTTTTTTCTACTTTTGATTTTCTAAACTATAAGCCGCTGATATTTTACATATAGTCAAAAGACATATGAATAACGGTGCGGTATGTATATCGTACATCTAAAATCTAAGAATATAACTTTTTAAACTACTGATTTTGTGTTAAAAAAAAAAAATAGCGAGGCTGTTTGTTTACCTTCTATCTATATATAAACTTTATAAATGTTATTATTACATTGCAAGTTCTATTTTAACACTAAAAATAATATAATTAAGCATTTATTTATGATAGAAGCACACGGTTAATTCGAGTATATAAAGCAAGTGTTAACTTCATTGTTCACTGCCATTCTCCATAATTAAGAAACATGGGTCGGCATTCTTGTTCTTTAAAGCAAAAACTAAGAAAAGGTTTATGGTCCCCTGAAGAAGATGAGAAGCTTTTCCATTACATAACCATCTTTGGTGTTGGTTGTTGGAGTTCAGTTCCCAAACTAGCTGGTATATTATATTAATCAATACATATATATATATATACTTACACATCAAGTTATATATATATATATATTAGTTAACATATATAGATATTAATAACTTGCAGGGTTGCAAAGATGTGGAAAGAGTTGTAGATTGAGATGGATAAACTACTTGAGGCCTGATTTGAAGAGAGGAATGTTTTCACAACAAGAGGAGAATCTTATTATCACTCTTCATGAAGTACTTGGAAATAGGTAACGTAAATGTTCAGACATGTTTATATGTTTCAAAAATGGTTATTTATTAATTTTCAAATGTGTTGTTATTAGGTGGGCTCAAATTGCAGCACAATTACCAGGGAGAACTGATAATGAGATAAAAAACTTTTGGAATTCATGTTTGAAGAAGAGGCTAATGAAGCAAGGGATTGATCCAGCTACACATAAGCCATTCTTCAATGTTACTGAATCAGTTCTAAAGGAAGAGAATGAAAAATTATCAATGCTAATGCCGGCGCTGTCTCAACCACAAACAACTTTATGCTCATATTCAGAAGCACTTGTAATGAGTGATTTGAATTATCACTATAATATTGGTGGTTTATCTTTTACAGAAGCTTCAAGAAAAATTCTCATGAATTTGGATAAGCCATTACTTGATCCATTATGCTACAATCTTAGTGTGAGCAATTATTATTCTCAGCCTTGCCTGAGACAATTTGAACAGAATCTGTTTGGAAGTGATTCAAGCTATTTCTTCTCTTCAATGCCTTGTCTAAATAGTGCAGACAACAATAATTCAGTTTCTGAATTTGGTTCTCTTTTGGTGAATGAAAACTCATGCAATAGTTTTTCAACTATGAATGATTATCAAGGGTGTGAAATGAGCAGCAACATGATTGAAAATGCAGGTGGATTATTGTCATGGGAAGGTGAGAACAAGATTTTGGATCCTTTGTTACAGTTTGAAGTCAATGCGGTAAAATGTGAAGAGTTGTTGATGAACAAGACAAGTTCATGGCAAGAAGGACAGTTTCTGACTAGTAATGATTCAATAAATTTCACTACCTATTCTTAGACGTCACTGTCAGAATATCTAAGTAACGAAGCTAATTTTGATGTATTTCAGCATTTATGAACTTGAAATTCTTTTTTAAATCCACTTTTTTTTTTGGAACTCTTTCCCTTGTTGGTGAATCAAAGTAGGAAAATAGAAAGATATGTTGATGATTGCATAGGCAAGTTGTATTGATGTGTTTGTTTTCATGATATTGTGGACTATTTTATGGTGTTTATTTTTCCACATATTGAGTTACTTATTAAATCCATTTTCAATCAATTAATCTGAATTGTTGTGGTTATATTTTATGATGTTAAAAATATATAGTTAAGATTTTGATTGATCTATAATATATTTCTCTCATTTATTTAAATGAATGTTTAATCTAATATAGATAGTTTATTTTTCACAGTGATTCATTAATTAAAACTTATTTAAAATAAATTAGTTAGACCTCCTCTTTCAAGTTTCCATTATTGTGAGGGATAAAAATGTCAAAAGAGATTATTCGGTCCTAAACGAACTTTAAATTTTATGGATTAAATAAAAATTAACTGTATAAATAATATTCTTAATAGAATACAGAATTTGTAAAATAAATTATAAAATAGTTAAATATTAATTTTATTATATTAATATATAATATTTAATATATAAAAATATAATAGAAAAAACAAGATTTATCAAAGTTAATAAATTTAATCTATTCTTTTTTAGTGAAGCAACAAAAATTTTAATGTAATTTATAATTATACGGGTTAAACAAATTATTTGTCATCCATGTATGCCACTTATCTTATTGTATTAATTTTTTTTTAAAAAATAATTCTATTCAAATTTTATGTTTTTTCTGATTTTGTAGAAACTTATTTTTACAGTTATATTGAAGAGTTGATTGTCTCTAATGAAAGTTTTATTAGACTTACGCTAGTTTAAATTACAACCTTTAAAAACTAAATATTCTTATTCATTTTGAACGGTCGTGTTAACAGTTAAAAGTATATTTCAGTTAAATAAAAATATTTTTTATTTAATCGAAATATATCAAAAATATAAACAATTTTATAGTATTAATCATCGTTAATTATTTTAAAATATTTAATTTTTATTTTTATTTTAAAAAATAATATAATTAAATGATTATGATAGTAATGTAAATTTTTTTACACTAATTAAACTCATATTTCTATTAACCTTTATTGAACAACATAGTCAACATCAACTCATATTTTATACAAGTAAAACATCAGCATTAGCTAAAAAGTCCACAAACACAGTGCATGATTTTTCAAAGGTACACAAAATGTTTATAAAAAGTAAGGTGAAGCATAGTCAAAATTAAAGTTGAGATTATTGAGGAGTGAGAGAGATGCTTAAACCACAACTATAGCATTACCCTCGAAAGGTTCTGCCGTCAAGACAGGATGATTAATCAATCCAGGTTCTAATTAAGGAGGCAGTAATCCATGGTCAAAAATCAAAATCATCCATTGGAAGAGCATTTACTGTTAAAAAGCAGGCTCAATCATTATAATTTGAACCGCCACAAAAACCTGTCTAGAGAACTTTTATCTATGATTGTTGTTGGTGAAATCAAAATATACTTAATGAATTTTACATATAATTGTGTATAATTGTGTATTTGACTAGAAATGAATTATGTCGTATAGATATTATTTTAGATTGGGTCTGTACTTGACCCAACTTCATACGAGACTCAATCTAATTATATTACTCGAGGAGATCTGCTGATCGAGTCTGCTCTCAACTATGTCGGGCAGTAACCTCACCTTTTGTGAAAATACGGCTACGCCGTACGAGGATAAATCCAGGAATCGCGAGGAGGCTCATCGCCGGTCAGAAGGACCTCGCGAGCATCTTCCACTCTTCTCGTCGACCAAAACAAGCCCTCCTAGACGACCTCACAACTGGCGGGGAGGGTCCACGACGACGTAAGGACACCGCAGACCTCCTCCTCGTAGGGTTGACTCATCACCCTCCCGAATATCACGGAGTCCTCTTGGTCTCGAAAAGACCGCGTCCATATCCTCCTGACTATTCAGGGGAGTTCATCCAGGTTGGGGACCACGTGCTGGTCCCACTACGTGTAACACTCCATTTCTACTCGATGAATAATACTAAAATTCGAGTTATAAAATTTCAAACAAACAAATGGAATGCTACATTTACAACTTAAAATCAAACTTCATTTAATCGCATACAAAACAGATACATAACACTTAATTCGGACGAACTGATAACAACCTGATTTATTCTTTAAAATTAAACAACTTTTTATTGATAAGCAGCAAAGTATACATACTCAACTTCAATTCACTTAACATCTTTTATTCAACTAAAACAACTTCAAGACAATAAGTACTTGATGGAAATCAACTTAAAAGTCAACAACTGAAGTAATGACAATAATAAAGCAACAAGCGTTCACCCCCCCCCCCCCCCCCCCCCCCCCCCCCCCCCCGAGTGCTACGTATCAGAGCGACAACACCGACTCGAACTAACGAAGGTAACAACTATCCTTCTTGATTACCTACACGTTACCAACAGAGGGCAACATTCAAACAGAAGAGGTGAGATATCAAACTATATAATTAAGTGTATGATAAACAATATGTTAGATCAGATCATATAAAATCACCACTTCACAACTTACAAACAACTTTAATCACAACAAAACATCGACACGACATAACGACTAATTCACAACTTTTTAGATAATACCTGTCACACAAGTCAACAACATAAAGCAATAACAAATATATCATCACCACAACTCAAGATGCAACATCAAATGCGACTCAATTAAAATGCACATGCATGTGGTACCATTGCAGCAGAACTCCCAACTTAAGAATCTGTCAATTAATAGAGGCATCAACAAGACATAAGCCTTCAACTTAATATTTGTCAATCCAGACCAACTTACAGAGCATGAGCTCCCAACTTGATATGCCATGTATGCGACAACATATGAAACACAACAACAACTACAACATCAACCATTCAACAACAATGCAACAACAACAATTCGGCAGCAACTTAACAATAATTCAATATGCCTACAACTTAGCAATAATTCAACACTTGCCCATAGGCCTATAACTTGATATTTCAACAACAATTAGCGCAACATTGGCATAAGCCTACAACTTAGTACATCACAACAACAATAACATACCAATAGTAGTAATTAGACAACAACATCAACAAGAAAACAATATTGACCATAGGCCTAACAATTCGATACCACTTGAAATTCATATTTTTCAGCAAAGTATTCAACACACTGTGTCGACTAAAATATATAACAATTGTTTCGTATAGTTATTCAGACAAATCTACTAAATCCTGTTAATTAATTACCAGCTAAACATTCCATTATTTCTACTTTATACTAATATTCCTTATTAGTTTTCTGACAACTTAATTCTACACTGCTATCCAATTCTGCTATATACATATACCAACCTCCATTAAATTAACTCTGTTATAATTAATTTTCTGTTTCAGCTGCCAAAGCATCAAACTAATTAACTATGTTAAATATCAACTTTACTGTTGTCATACTGACCATCTCTGTTATAAACCAATTCTGCTATGTATTAATACTCTATTATTTGCTGCTACTAAAACAACTCTACTCATTTTACTACTCTGCTAATTAATTTACTGATATAAGAATATTATGTAACTCATTCACTTTCTGCTAATTATGCTTATGTACCTGGTTCTACTAAATTAATCACTCAGTTCTAATATCTTAATAAAAGTCTTTTAATCTGGAGGTTACTATTCATTGATTTCATTGTGTAAATATTATGCTTACGGAACTAACAAAATAAAATGATTAAGTAACACAGTAAAGGAATTTAAAGGTGGCCCTCTGCACATGGTGTGCCACTCTGCACACCCTTATATTCTAGTGTGCCTCTCGGCACAAATGGTGTCCCCCTCGGCACACTTTTAATTTCTGTATCGTCCGACACAGTCTGTGTGCCCCTCAGCACCGTATAGTTTTCCAGTTTTCAGTTTTTCTCTTACGCAAAATTCTCTGTAATTGATTCCAATACTCAAATTTGCCTTCGATTACTCGACTCATAACATAACAGTTTATACCATTGTAGCAACATCTATTTTCACAACACAAAATATTACAACAACCATAACAACTTTTAATTTCCAACGGCAACATCAATTATACCACAATTTATTATACAGACAACTCATGAACGATTTCAACACAGTAAAACAAAAACTAATTCTCAAAACAAAGGTAGCATACAAACGCATAGCAATTTCACTTACCTAATTTACCACATAAAATTTATCATGCAACCCATTAGATAGTCAGAACCCCACCCTTACCTTGGATTGGAGATCACTCTATTCTACTTGGTTAAAGTCTCTCGCCCTAGCTTCCAACCTTTGCCTCTTCTCTGTAACTTTACAGCTTCTCACGTACCAAAATTCTCCAAGACTTGTTCAATTAACCTAATTCTCCTTATTCCACTTAGCCTTATAATTTATTAGTATTTTTATTGGGCCTAACTTTCACACTCCACCTATTACTCCATACAACCAAATAATGAGCCCAACTAATAAACCTTATATTATTCTAATATCTATATTAATATTGTTGCTAATATTAATCAACCAATCAATTAAATATCAACCAAATAACAATTTAGCAACTTAAATCAACATTTCTCGATATTTTACAACTTCAACAATTTCAACAACAATTTCAACCATTAATCCGTAATTAACTTAATTAAATAATTAATTAAATTAACGGGCGTTACACGGGCGTTACAACTCTCCTCCACTTAGAATATTTCCGTCCTCAAAAATATATTCGATACTACCACTCTTAGTACGAGTTTCGCATCCAACTCATTGGTTTCCAAGTTGCGTTTGACAACACTTCGACCACTACTTTTTTGATAACTCAATAACTCAACACGATTCAAATCGATTACACATATGCCAATCATTCAACACTTCACGACATGATCAATACTAGCATCTCAACTACTTCACCATAATCTGACATATCAACATTTAAAGTAGCAATAACTATAACACACTTATACTTGGATATACATCATCACAATATCATTTTAACAACCTTTTTCAACACCAAAACACATACACAATTTCATTCCCATATATATATATATATATATATATATATATATATATATATATATATATATATATATATATATATATATATATATATATATATATATATATATATATATATATATATATATATATATATATATATATATATATATATATATATATATATATATATATATATATATATACATCTGTGTGTGTGTATGTGTGTGTGTACATCAATTATCCACAATTATCAACAAATCTATTCACATCACCGTATCACTCTTATAGTGACATCAACACAGCCAACATGATCAACTTCGTCATATTATGGAGTATCATTCTTTACTTACGAAAATCAACAATAACATCTCAATAGCGATAACAAAAGCATTACCATATCAAATTAACTGTATAACTCAACAAGCACACCTATAGCTCACCATCAACCAATAATCCACAACAATCTTCTTATAAAATCCACAAATATTTACTAGCAAACATAGTTTCCTGGCACAACATCTCTATGTCAACATTCCACCAAATCAAGCATGTATATCAAGACATATCATTCCCATAGGTTTATGATGTTTTAATCCTTCACTTCTAATGATTCGTACATGCATAATAATTGTGCCACATCACGCTTCAGCTGTGCAACTCTGATAATCCACCTTAAGTCACCGTCCTCGTTAAAATTTCCGTCAAATATATGGTTTACAAGTTTCAATCTAGTTTCGGACTTTCTTTAACATCCACCATAAAATCATTGTTTACTTGATATTCTCAATCTTTCACATTTACGACGTTAGCTCGCATATAACTTTCCACTCCGACTTGTTCAATACGTCTCAATTCTTTCTTAGTACCGTACCCCAAATTTGTCCTACCTCGATGGTTTCATTTTTCGAGATTAAAATAGAAGAAATGTTTAATTAAAGATGGTACAACAATATCTGATGGCCCATCTTTATCCAAGACTAGGGGGTGTATTTTAATAGGGGCTTTCTAAATCAGAAAGACTAATAAACCCATTCGCGAAGCATGTTGGCCAATGGCCCATGCGATTCGAAAATGAACATTATTTTAAAAGAATGATAATTATTAAGTTTAAATTACATAAGCTTATTTAGGTTAAGTGGATTTTGGTAAAAGGGGGGGGGGGGGGGGGGGGGGGTGGAAATTCAAATTAGGCCCATTGAGGTCTTAGTTGACCCATCTAATGTTTTGAAAAAAATTATTTATCATTATTTTGAGAAAATAAATAATATTATTTTTGATGAAAACATAACAGTTTTTTTTATGGATCTTTTTGTTAGATATTGTTTAAGTTTTGGCCAATTGGGCCTAGTTGTTTTAAAGATATAATGAAGCTTTGCTGCAAAAATGTACTGGGCTAGTAATCAACGTGCATGGCCCATTTGAAACAAACAAAAAAAACTGTGCGGATCAGAACAAGAATCGCGCAAACTAGCAAGGTCAGGTCTTTTGTAAGCAAAGGAAGATCTTAAACAAAGTCAGATCTTCTGTAAGAAAAATCAGATCTTCATTTTAAAATATTACAGAATCAGAATCGTTACAAAAACCCAAGCCCATAACTTCTGAAACATATGCAGAATAATCTTCATCTAATATAAGTCCAGAACTTCTGAGCAAGGCAGAATCAAATAACTTTTACAAATCAAATCTTTATTAAAATTCATATCTACAACCCAAGCCAGAATTTCAGAATAATAATACAGGCCCATATTATTAACAGTCATTGTATCAATTAGACAAAATTAACGCATGATTTTAGGCAAAAAATTGCTACTATAGAAATCAACAAAAAATCAATCTCAAATCCAAATATTAACTGGAATTGCAGAAAACCGATTCAAATAACATTAGAACAAATCAGAATCAAGATCAATTACAAGAGTAAATCTTACAAAATCCAATCTCCATTACAAATCCGGAAATTTACAATCAATCAACAAAGAACTAAATCCCTAATATTTATATAGATCTCCATAAATCTAAGTAACTGTAATCAAAAACCCTAAATCAAAAGCCTATAAATACTAACAAAAAACTAACAGTTGAGGGGGGGGGGGGGGGGGGGGGGACGAATCAAATACAGAGGGCGACAGACTTGAACACAAACGATAAGAAGAAGTTGACAGGGAGGAATTTGAAGAGCGTAAAAGAAGAGGAACACTTCACAACTTGTTGAAGACGAAGAAGTGAGCAATTAGGGTTTCAATTTCTGAAACCCTAATCATCGATTGTCATCATTGTCTTCACACCATCACCACCCTCTTCAACCTCTCGTCGTCACCCACGTAACCCAACCGACCCTCTCAATTTACTGAATAGGCTAGACCCAACTAATTTTTACACACCCCTAGATCACAATTAAATTATTTTATTTTTTACTTTTAATTATATCTTCCCATATATTATTTAATTTCTATTTATAATAATTATTATTAGTAATATTAATTATCATATTTTTTTAATATTATTATTATAATTATTATCTATTAATTTCTTTTTTCTATTTACTATTATTTTATTTACTATGTAAATATTATTTATTTCTTATCCATGTGTAAATTTTAATATTATTTAATATATCATTTAAATTATTTTACTTCAAAATGCATATTATTTTCTTATATTATTTGCATCAAATATTTTTTAATCATACATTAACAAGATTTTTTGCAGTTAACACGATTAAAAAACACTCAACAAACAACAAACTATTTTTCGCAATCAACTAAGCTAATCAATTGTTTTTGCAAAAGGATTTCAAACAGATTTTGACTAACCGCGCATTTAGCCAAAATCTCCGCAATCACTAATCTCAGTCAAAGTGCGAGGTGATTCAAAGTATGTTTGTGACCCCTAAAAAACACCAACCCCATACGAACTACGAATTGGGACTCTGATTCCTCATAAGAGGATATGTAGGCATATGATCAAAAATCGTGGCGAGTTCCCCTAATTAAAATTCAAACCTCTTTTCCCTTATAAAAAATTAAACCCTTTCCCCTAATAAAATTTAAATCCTGTTTTACCCGAACCTAAACCTAAAACCTAATATCCTTGTGAACAAGGTAGATGAAAGGTTCCAAACACCTTCCTTTCGTCTAATGAAGTCCGAAACCTATAATCTCTATCTGCGAATTAGAGTTTTCTGTTAGATTCCCTTCCTTAGGATAAAAACTAATAGTGGCGACTCTGATTTAAAAACCAGTTGCAACAGTTGGCGACTCTGCTGGGGACACCACCCTAGGTTTTAGGTTTACGTTGGGTTTTCTATTTTCTCTATTTATTGCATTTATTTATTTATTTATTGCATTTACTTATTTATTGTCTATTTCTTTTTATCATCATATATTTACTGCGTGGTGGAAATTTTTATCTCAAAATATTTTCAATATAACCCTTAAAAAGAAGGTTCGTCTATTAGCTTAGGGGGTACACCATCCCTGCGAGTTTAAGTGACGACTTCGCCTAGAGTCGGTGGACTTCCGAAAAAGGAATACTTATCAAGAGATACCCTCTTAAGGAGCAGGACTTTGGAAGGACACCTATGACTCTTTGTAACGACCTTAACCTAAAATATCATGACGAGACCTTTCACGACTTTGAGACGAAAGTCTCAGTCCGTAAAGAGGCTCCACCTAAGGGACGCCCTTGTTCCTTTTCCCTCCGGTGTTATTCATGACACCCTTAGGGAAGCCACCTTTTGGGAGGGTAAACCAACCGTAGGTCAAAATTAAGGAACCTACCTTCTAAGGGTACTTATCACAAAATCCCATCACTCAACCCTACACCTATGCATTCATACATTTCATATATTCGTCACACATTTCATATATTCGTCACCCGTTTCTTTCTATTTATATTATTCACAGGGGTATAAAAGATAATAATGAACTCAAGATCTCGGTGTCTGTCTTTAAAAATGGATACCGAAGGAAACAACTTGTTCGCGTCAGTGCGCCAAACATGTCTGAAATCAAAGCCACGAAAGGGAAATAATGTACTGAAGAATTTCTCAAGATTTGTCAAGCAAAGGTGGATGGTTTCAAGAGCAGATATTTGTAGGCGCACCTAGAAGACTTATTTCCCTTCGCTTGATTTCACGCAAATAAAGTTTTGGTTTAAGATTGTAATATTTTTCAATATCTGAATTATGTTACCTTCAATAAAGGCATTTTGTTCCTACATCTCGTTTGCGTATCTATTTTAAAGATATTCACCAAGTAGAATAATAAACAAAAGATAATTATGTACCCAGATGAATAAGACATTTAAAACAAGAAACCATTTCATGTTCATACACATCCGTTCACATGCATGCATTCATAAACACCTGCATGTCATCTCAAAACTTATCCTTTTTTAAAAAAAAATCTCTCCAGTAAACCATTGGTAGAAGAAGATCTCCACCTTCTTGGCCTCCATATCAAACGAGGGCCTATCAGCAAAAAGCAATGGAGCAAATCGAAGAAACTCAAGCTGCATTCAAAGAGGATCTCGACCAAGTAAAGGGTGATGTAAGTTCAATGAAAGGAGGCCTGAGTCAAGTTCTCCTAGCTTTGAAGAACATCATCTGTTGTACCTCAAAATTTTCCCTCTCATATTTCCCAATGTCTTCCCCTACATGGTTGGTCACAAACCTTTGCCTAAAGAAAAGGAAAATTTATGAGTGATGTTTTCAAGTTTCCTTTGATTGGCATCTCCAAAATGGCCTTCGATTGACATCTCCAAAATGCCTTTCAATTGGCATCTCCAAAATGCCTTTCGATTAGCATCTCAAAAATGCCTTTCAATTGGCATCTGCATAGCGCCTTTCAATTGGCATGGACAAAGGTCCTTTGACTGGCCTATTAACAAGGTCTTTCAATTGATATTTTAACAAGTACCTTTCGATTGGCATGGTAACAGTGTCCTTCGATTGGGATTTCAACAAGGCCTTCGATTGGTATGGACAAAGGCCCTTCGATTGGCATTCCAAAAGGTCCATTCAAAGAAGCTTTCAAAGGGTCCATTCGAAGAACATGCAAAGGTCCATTCGAAGAAGCTTTCAAAGGGTCCATTCGAAGAACATGAAAAGGTACATTTGAAGGAGCTTTCAGAGGGTCCATTCGAAGAACATGCAAAGGCCCATTCGGAGAAGCTTTCAAAAGGTCCATTCGAAGAACATGTAAAGAGCCATTCGAAGGAGCTTCATCAGAGCCGTTCGAAGGGCAGTTACATATCATTCAAAATTCAAAAAAATAGACAAGATCCCATGTGTTTGGCCAATGTTACAAATTCCCATTCATGGTTTTCAAAGACATAATCAAGGTTGTTTAAACCTTTGCCTTATTTTCCCTTCTACCCCCTCTATATAAAGAGATCACAAGTGTTGCGTCAAAGGGGAGGACGAAAAAGATTGGAGAGACGCTGCCCACAAAATCCATCAAAGGTTGTTAGAATTTTCCAAGCCAAAGGCACCCTTCAATAAAAATATCCAAGCCCAGAAGTTCCAGATCGAAGGTTCCCACATCCAGAAAGTGCCCAACTTTGTCCAAATCGAAGGTTTAATCTGCTGGTAAGAGAGGGTAAATTGTCCAACTTTGTATTTGCATAACACATCCATATTTTTTGTTCCATTCGACTTGTCATCCTATACAGAACCAAAGGGCTTCAGTTTGAAACCCAAGTCATGCTCTTCATTTGCTAACACTTGCTGCAGATATAGCCTGAAAATACCCAGCGTACGCAGGATCGAAGGACCTGGGTTTCGATACTCATGTCTTGCATTTTATTTCGCTAACATACTTTTGCAGGTATAGCATCCCAGATCGAAAGAGACACCTTCTCTGGATCGAAGCTGCCCATTTTCCTCCTGGATCGAAGAAGACATCTCCTTCCTGGATCGAAGGGCATTCCCTTTCCCCAGGATCGAAGGGAAATCCCCTTCCCTGGATCGAAGGCTATTCACGCCCACTTCCTAGCCCAATCGAAAGAAGGCATCTCTCCTGAATCGAAAATACCATAACTCTCCTGGGATCGAAGCTCCCCTTTTCCCCCTGGATCGAAGGGTGTCCCTTGCATTTTATTTTTGTTTTCATTGACTTCTTTTTATTTTTGCATTAAAATCAAAATCACAAAAATATTAGGCTAGTTGTTTTTCCAAGTAAATTAATTTTGTAAATAAATAAATTAATTATTTTAACATCCTTTTTTCTTAAAATTAAAATAAAATAGACTTAGGCCTTATTTTATTTTATACCAAAAACAATAAAAACATTTCTTTTCTTTAGGATCTTTAGACGTCTTTTCTATTTCATGCGCGTTTATTTAATTCCGTTTTTTTACTATTATTGTATCTGTCTGCCGGATGTAATAGATTAAAATTAGAATATTTACTGCTTTATCCCCTTTATCCCTGTATAATGTAAATCCCCTCCCCGAAGCCTTGTAATATCGTAGGATTTACAATTCCTGCACTTTAAATTCTTGTACATATATTAACTGCTTAGATGTATGCTAACTAGGATTACATGAAAAGATCTGAAAACAAACGGTAGAACACCTAAATGAATAAAAGATAAATAAATGAATTGAACGCACTTGCACACAAGCACCTCTAAGGTACGCCCACTTTGGTTGCCTTTAAAAAACAGTCATGGGGCAGGAATGCTTTAGCAAAGACCCGTAAAATCAAAATATCATAGTCCCTCGATGACCCTACAACTGTCTTCTCGGTAAATGATCTAGTACCTAAAACAAAATTGCTAAAGCATCTCCATAAGCTGCCTTCGTGACTGTAACGTCCCTTCAATTGTCCCTTAAAACATCCAACGAAAAGGCTACCTACTCACTAATAGTAGGATAGCTCTGCCTAAAGGAAAAGAGGAAAAGAACGACCCTTTTCGAATAACAAAGTAGATAGTTGTTAGAAGTTTGCTCAACTATTTTTGCACTTACACACAAAAACTACTTTTTCAAAAGACATTTTTCAAACACTTTATATACGTTCTCTACTACCCCAAGAAACATTACAAAGTTCTCCGTAATAAGGTGTTTTCAAAATATTTTCAAACACACAAAGCACAAAGGTATTTCAAAATGAGCAAGCCTCTAAGAGCCCATGGAAAACCACAGATGGAAAGGGTGCTAACACCTTCCCTTTCCATAATCTACCCCCTTACTCAGAAAACATCTCGAAAAGGTCTTTTTCTTTTCTTTTCACCCTTTCCTTAGTTTGGATAAAAGAAAAGACGGCGGCGACTCTTGCTTACCGCACATTTGTGAAAAATAAAATGCAAACCAATATTAACAGTCGATTCTGGCACCGTATCACATGTGCTAACTAGGATTTCATGACAAGATCTGAAAACAAACGGCAGAACACCTAAATGTTTAAAGATAAAATAATTGAACATAACACACTTGCACATATACACCTCTAAGGTATGCCCACTTTGATTGCCTTTAAAAAAAGTCATGAGGCAAGAACACTTTAGAAAAGACCCGTAAAATCAAAAGATCATAGTCCCTCAATGACCCTTATAGTGTTTCCTTTCAGTAAATGATCTAGTCCCTAAAACATAATTTCTAAAGCGTCTCCATAGGTTTCCTTCGTGACTGTAACGCCCCTCCAATTGTCCCTCAAAACATCCAACGACAAGGCTACCTACTCACTAATAGTAGGATAGCGCTGTCTAAAGGACATGAAGATAAGAACGACCCTTTTCGAGTAATAAAGTAGATAACTGTTAGAAGTTTTCTAAAACATTTTTGAACTTACACAAAAACTACTTTTCAAAAGACATTTTAAAACACTTTGTATATTTTCTCCCCATCCCGAGAAACATAACAAAGTTCGCCGTACTAAGACGTTTTCAAAACATTTTCAAATACAAAGCACAAAAGCATATTGAAAAATGAGCAAACCTCTAAGAGCCCATGGAAAAACGTGGATGGAAAGGGTTCTAACACCTTCCCTTTCCATAATCTACCCCCCTTACTCAGAAAACTCTCGAAAAGGTATTTTTCTGTTCTTTTCACCCTTTCCTTTGTTGGATAAAAGAAAAGACGGTGGCGACTCTTTCTTACCGCATGTTGTACCCCAAAATTTACCCTCTCATTTATTAAGACTTTTCTCACAATACTTTTTTGACTCAAGACAAGATTAGGGTTTGTTCAGCTCAAGACATCTCATCTTGCACTGATAACCCAAAATTAGGGTTTGAGTTTGCACAAGGATTTTTGGACCATCAATGCTTCATGTGACTTTCATACATCATTTTGGACCTCTAAGATTTCTCATGATAAGTTTCAAGCCTTGAACCACATTTTTGATCAGTCAATGGGATAGTTGACCTAAAAATCAACTGTATTGGGAAAAAAGTCAACCATGGCCAAAATTAGGGTTTTGACTGAGAAAGGGCAATTTCGGATTTTTAACCTAGCCAATGACCAATTGAGTTCAAGAATGATTTCAAGGGTTCAATTGCATCATCTTGACTCAATTACATGGTTCAAAACATCTCAAGTTCATTGGATTGATAGATGAAATTTGCAGTCAATTGATCAAAAGTCAACTGTAAACTGAAAAGTCAAACTTTGACTTTTTGGTCAAAATCAAGTGCCAAGGGTCATAATTCATAAAGATATGTCAAAATATGAAAATTGTTCACCAAGAAAACCAAATTTGAAAATTAGGGTTTGAATTTGAAAATTTTCATAACTTAGAAATTTTCTAAGTATAAAAATTTTCTTATTTTTTCTCAACTTTTCACCACTTTTACACCATGATGTCTAATGATTCAAGGAAACTTCCCAACATGAAAGTTGTATACCTCCATGAAATCTACAACTTTGCTTCACAAACTTTTCTCTAAATATGCTTGGATCTCAAGTTATAAATTTGTGAATACATGGTCATGAACTTCTTAACTTAGTGAAATTTTGCCCTAATTTAGGCAGGTTTTGGACCCAACTTCATGGCAATTTTTCACCTAGTTCCAAGAGGTATCTCAAAGTGCATTTCAAATATGGATTATATAGCACATTACAAGCTTTCCAAAATGTCCAAGAACTCTCCAAGATCATTTTTGAGTAGGGAGAATCGAAGAGAGGAAGTTGGCATTTTCTCACTTTTTGTTCAAGCCATTTTCATGAAGAACCAAGTTGCAAACCCATCCTATGCTGGCTATTTCATGCTTTACAGGTCCTAAAATTTCTACACACTCCTTAATTAAATGCTTACTCAGTTGACAAAGCCTCTATCCATGCTTTTGAACCTTTATCCAATTGATAATTCCACTTATGGCAAAAAGGCTCCATTGCCATTTTCATAAAGGGCAACTTTTGCAAACTTCGTGATCTTGAGCATTGGACATGTCCCCTTGATACAAGCAAGTACCACAGACCAAAGGCATCTTGTAGGGAAGAAATACCAACCCTAAGCAAGCTGGTACAAGCATGAGAGTTTTGTCTTGTCACTTTGCTCCAAGTACAAGAAAAGTTGCAAAAAGGCTAGGGCTTGTGCAAATGATAGAGAGATGACTTAAGATCATTTCTATACTAATATGCAAATGATATACAACACAAAAAACACCAAGCAAAGCACCAGAAAATGTCAAAAACATACAATTTCTGCACACACATATCCAACATCCATTTGGCTTGTGCGTTTTGTGTTTAGATCATCCAAAAATCTTACATACTTGATACCTAGTCAATCCAAACCATCATCCCTGTTCTGTAACCTCTGTTTCACCATTTTCCATTATTAACTTTGAAGCTTGCAGTTGGACTTGGTCAGGGAGTTCTAGCCACTTTCAGAGCAAGGTAAGAGTTGGAATAGATTCAGGGAAGCTCAAGCAATCATCAGGCCTCCATTAAAGTCCCTGCATTTCCATACACGATTCCAGCTGAAGGAGGTAATTTTTGAAACTCTATCTCTTTGTACAGGCAACCTCAGGCCACGATCTGTGAATGAAAAATGTAGTTCTCATCATAACGAAGCTGTATATATCATTATCTTGCATTTATATTACTTGTGCTAAGAGAATTTGGAGTTTGAAATCTCTGAAAATTTTAGGTTAGGATTTAGGGATTTCAAAATTCTCTTTGATCTTTGATAGTTAGATTACATAATTTATATGGTTGGAATCGTGAGTTCAAATGCTACATTTTTCATGTTATAAGTTTTCATTTTTATGCAAGCATGAGGAAGTTACAGGTTGAACTGGCTATGGCGTGAGGAAGGAGAAGGCAGGACAAGGACGAAGCTTCTTGGGCTTTTTGCTTCTTGGGCTGTTTGTTTTTGCTAGCATCATCACCACTGTTTTGCTTTCTCACCCCCTACTAACTCTTTTCATATTTTATTTTTTTCATTTTTTATTTAATTTATTTAATTATTTTCTTTAATGATAAAAATCCTAAAAATAATTTAATTATTTTTACACTTTTATTTTTTTATTATTATTTCTCACATAAAAAATATAGTTTATTTTGATAAAATATAATTTATTTTCTTAATAAACTTATAAATATAATTAAATATACTTAATATTTTTATTTTATATTTCCTATTTACAAATACTTATTTTTTGCACATATTTAATTTTGAATATTTATATACAATATTATTTATTATTTTTTATACAAAAAATGCACAAAATAATAATATAGAAACATTATTTTCTTTTAAATGAAAATTAGGGTTTAATCCATTTCAAAAGAATTAAATATTTTTCCTTATATTTTTAGGTTTAAATTAAATATTCTTTTTACACAAAAGCAAGACATAAAACATCTTTTCTTTACATACATATTGCATTACATTTTAAATATTGTATTATATTTATTCGCACGAATTCGATTTAGTTGTAATAATGTATTTAGCTTTACATTTGTGCAAATCCCCATTCAAACTTGTATTCCCCCCTCCCATGAAATTGTTGTAATAGCTTAGTATATTTACATTACGCAATTTATTGCTTTCATATGCCATGATTAGTAATTAGGATTTGTATGACAAGAATGAAACAAAACAAATAGAAAACCCTAAATACAAGACAAAATCAAAAGCATGAAAATAATACACTTTGCACACAAGCACCCTTAGGGTTTATCCCACTTGGTTGCCTAAAACAAAATGGCCATGTTACGCATGCGAAGTATCTTGGCAAAACAAAACAAATTTAAGATCACAACCCCTCGATGACGCTATTCAAAAGTTGCCTTACAAAATGATCTTGGTCCCTCAAAAATGCTAAGATACTTGGCAACATTGCTATCATGGTTATACGATGACCCACGCCCGTCCCGTTTACATCCAAAGATAGGGTTGCTTACCAAATCAATGGTAAGACAACAATGTCAAAGGAATAAAAAATGCACAAGGAATAAATTTGAGTAGGTAGATAGCTTCTAGTTACTTACTCCATTTCAAACAACAATCCTTGCTATTTTCAAAACAAACACACACATTTCAAAAACATCTTACAAATATTGAAAACATTTTCAAAAGACAAACATCTTTGTATACATTCTTACGAACGAGAATCATTACAAAGATTGCCTAAATGAATGGCCTCTTTTACAAAATAATTTCAAAACCACACCAAACACCATTTCAAACAAACCAAAGCAAATGATCTAAGCAAGTAACTAAGAGCCCATGGAAAACCATGGATGAAAAGCGTGCTAGCACCTTCCCTTTTCATAATCTACCCCCGAACTCAAGAAAACATCTCAAAGGTCTTTCCTGTGCTTTTTCACCTTTCCTTTTGGATAAAAGAAAAGTCAGTGGCGACTCTTGCTAACCGCGACATTTGCGATAAAACTCCAAACCTCAAGTTAGTTCTCCCACCGTATCACACCGCACATTTGTGAATACAAAACGCAAACCAGTATTAAACAGTCGGTTCTACCACCGTATCACAGAACTGGTGACTCTGCTGGGGAACAAATAAAAAGTGGGGTTACCTTAGAGTTAGTTCATTATTTAACTACTTTGTTGTGCTTTGTTTTCTTTACCCTTTGAGGATTGTTGGGGTTGTTTCTATAGATTCTGCACCCGGATCTGGAGCACAATTTTAGGTAAACAACAATAGATCATGGAGATTGTAAGGTGTAGAACGATATGGTTAAAGCGATGGTTGTGTTATTGTGACACTTTGGTTGGTACCGGTATCCTTTGTGTTGAATCAAGGAGAATATGGGGCCTCCGCGTGGTGTCGTGAAGCACTAACGAACCTTAGAACCTTAGTTGAACAAACTTGGCCATTAGAAAGTAGTGAGATAGCCAGTCTCGCTGTAAAGCTGGGAATTAGTTGATACTCGATACTACACTCATTGAGATTGGACTTTCGGGATGTTTCAGCCGCAAGAAAAGATTGCTAAGCTGAGATAATACCGATAAAGAAAGATCAATGATATTGAGACTCTTTAGAACCCGGTTACTATTTCTAAGATAGGTTGAGCCAACTAAACTTCAAGAGGGTGCTTACCTTAAAACCCTGTGCAAGCCTAAACCTAAGGCTGCTTGTGTGATTTGTTTGCCTTCATTGTCTAACAAATTTAATTATTTCCAGGGTTGTGTTTGTCACCTTACATTTTTGCTTAACGCATATCATACACATCATAGCATCATAACATGACACATCATTTTCTTAACCCTTTCAAGGATCTCAAGGGCATGTGGTGCAGGTTATGATGAACCAGATGTCTAGCAAGGGGCAAGAGGATTTATTTTCCTCTAGCTAATGCTGTCAAAAGATCAAAACACAACAACTTAAGTCAGGGGCTATGACCCACTTGATATGGTGAGCTTGACTCTTGTAGAAGGACCTTCAACGATACGAAGTTCTTCAATCAAAGCTGCAAATTTCAACTTCTGACATTTTCTTGTTTACCCCGCGAGTCCTTGAAAACATTTCATACACATATCATACATGTCATTGCATAAACAAGTTTCAAAGCAGAGTTCTCATCGTATTCGCTGTTTATTTTAGCAAGTAAAGAAATGGCTCTCAAAAAAATAATCAAAGACATTCAGGCTCAAAATGCCAAGTTCCAACAAATGTTCCTGACTCTGACCCAGGGGAAAGAAGACATGAAAGCTCTGGTCGTCAAAAAGAAGGCTAAGAAGGCAAAGAAACTAGTTCGTGTTTTGAGTGTGGGAAGAAGAAGACCAGTTAACCGAGCTCTAGACTTCACAACCCCATCAAAGAGAGGGGATAATCAAGAGGAAGATGATGAGGAATCAGAGGATGAAGACAACAATCCAGCGTCTGAAGAAGATGAACCTGACTACTTTGAGGAGAAATATCCTCCCGCTAATGATAAATACAAACAGCTGGAGGATCGGCTCAATGCCATGGAATTCAAAGGGTAACCGGTCTAGATTTCAAAGAATTAGGTTTGGTTCCAAGGATAGTCATCCCACCTAAGTTCAAGGTCCCCATCTTTGCAAAATATGACGGTGTTTCCTATCCCAAGCTTCACTTAAGATCATTGTCAGAAAGATCCAGCCTCACAATGCTGACCAGAAGTTATGGGTCCATTTCTTCCAAGAAAGTTTGGCTGGCACTCAACTTGATTGGTTCTATCATTTAGAAGGAACTAACATCCATACCTGGGAAGACTTGGCTGCTGCTTTCTATAAGCAGTACCAATACAACGCTGACCTGGCACTAACTCGAGTGCAACTGCATAATATGTCCATGAGCTCAAGAGAAAGGTTCAAGAAATATGCGCAAAAATGGAGGGGTCTAGCTGGCAGGGTACAACCTCCTCTGAACGATCGTGAAATGGTATACATGTTCATGGGCACTCTGACATGCCCGTTCTTTAATCTACTAATTTAGGAGTTCCTCATCCGAGTTCACAGAGATGGTTCTGAATAGAGAAAGGATCGAAAGTGGTATCACGAGTGGGAAGATCCCGATGGATGCATCTTCTAATGCTGAGAAGAATCCATTTGGTGGTAAGAGGGAAGCTAATGCTGTGTATGGCCAGAAGGGTCGTAATAAGGAAGACTACCACCAATCTGTAGGGGCAGTGCTGGTCTCTAATTCGGCACCCGTGCAACAACCACAACAACAGGGTAATCAGCAAAGGAAAGACGAGCCCAATAGACAGTTTACCAAGATCAACATGCCACTATCTCAAGCATTGTAACACTTGATGAGGATGAATCTGATTACATTGATAGGACCTCATCCAAACCCCAAGACTTCCTCTCCTAACTACAATCCTGATGCAAGGTGTGCCTATCATTCTGGTAGTCTGGGGCACGATACTAACGATTGTTGGGCGCTGAAATATAAGATTTAGAATATGATTGACGCCAAGGAGATTGAGTTCGACCCTCCTGAGACTCCCAACGTGATCACTGCTTCCATGCCAAATCATGGCTAGGATTGAGAGCATTTTTGTTCATTTGAATTCTCAATTTGTATTTTCTTTGTTTGTTCAAACAATTATCGTCATACTTTGTTATTTCATTAATGAATTGCACATGTTTGTCTTGAATTAATTTGTTTTCATTATGATTAAACTGCTTCCTTACTTCCTTTTTGTGATATTTAACTCTTGATTAAAAGCTCTAAGCCTTTAGAGGGAGGATGACGAGAACGATACGATAATCTCTACAATATGCTTTTGAACAGACCCCGCTGACGATGTACAAGCGTTGTTTCAAATCCTAAACAGTGGAGTTATAAGGAAGATAATCCCTAGTCAACCCCTTTGAGCCTAAGAAGTAGGAGTTTTATTTTCACATAAATTAAAACCCTTAATCATAACCTGGGGCAGGGTAGTTTTCTCAGTTAATTCAGATGTGCATTTAAACTTTCCCTTCATACACGACAAATAGTGTAGAAGATGCTCTCCAAAAGATGGTGATGGTTCTGCATAATCATCAAAGCAGGCAGTCATTATTTTTCAAAAGAAAAGCCCATTAAGTCAAAACCTATGAAGGAAACTTAAGAAAAAAACTGGGGCATCCCGCTGGCTGTAATCACAAAAGAAACAATTCAGGCAAAATAGATGGATAGCAAAATAAAAAAGAAAGAGGTTACTACAAATTCTCAACAAGAATAAGATTACAAAAATGACTGCCTCTTTAAAATAAACGTTTAATTTCTGAACCATCACCGGAATGTTAAGGACAAGATGCCAGACTCAATTGAGATCTGAATGCACAATTAACTGAGTATAAGACTGAAGAAATCACGATGAACGGGTGGGTACAAATAAAATTTGAGCCTTTATCCTTTGTTTCTTAAACCGTGAACCAGGCCACTCTATAACCCTTAAAAGTCCCAGATGAAGCATGAGTTAGTTCGAGAGCATACTTTTATAAAGGTATCCTGACTCATGTAAGGTTTTCTATAAATCATGAGTTGATATCACATTCTTGCAAATTTTGTTTTACTACAAAAATGCATTTTCAAAAAATTTCAAGACAGACATAAGCTTTGCATTCTTTAAATGACATTATTTGCATATGACTATTTGTTCAACAACAGAGAAATTCACACGACGGATATTCGATGAACATAAATCCTCTCAATAGAGAGAATCACCTCAGATGGAAAGACAATCCCAATGATAGGACTTTCATAATCAAGGAGCATAGCGTGGTGTCTAGTTGATCTGGGGCAGTCAAGTCAAGATTCAAGGAATCTCTCAAAGATTCCAAATAGCCAGGGGTAGATCTCCATCTGAATCACTTGGGGAATTGGGCATGAATTTCAGCAACAAATCCTGTACGATCAAACAAACATCTTCTGGCAGTGTGGTAACACTTACTACTATAGACAATGACAATTCTCCGTACCCGGTGAACATGGACATAGTCGGAAAATACTACACATGAACAAAGACCCGGTAGGTTGAATGGCCTAGGCAAAAATAAGGGCATCTCGGTGAACCAAAAGGGTTCGGGCAAAAATTAGGGATAAAAACAAAAATATATGTACACCCGGTAAGTCGAAAACCTGAAAAGGCGACTTGGGCAAAAAAGGGTATCCCGGTGGATTGAAAACCCGAAAGGGCGGTTCAGGCAAAATTTAGGGATTAAAGCGTACGACTACATCCCATCATCTCGTCACTTGTTTAATTAGTAGAAGGTTTATTACCCTGATCTGCATTCACCAAGGACTCCAAGAGTTGGGATAACCGTCAAACCATATACAAAATCCCAGCAGGTACATAGGCAAGGGCATTCTACTACAAGGTCGTCGCCATATCCTCAGTTTACAGCCTAGTGATGTCATGTGCTCTTGTATCCCCGGTAAAACAGGATTTCCAATTACTGCTCTGACATCAGGTTTTTCCCAGTAAAGTCATCAAAGTTCTCAAGATTCCCCAATAGGATTTCACAAAATCCTCAGGCAGTGCACAAAGCTTTCCTTCCCCAGCAGAGTTTATTTCTCTAACAACGAAAGCTTTTCACAATCAGGGATTTATTTTCATCGCCGATTGCAATCATGGATTTATTTTCCCTAATTCAACAACGCTGCAATAGAATAACTGATACATTCACATATTGCATTCATACATCATTCTACAAACGTCATAGCATATGCAGTACAAATGCATACATCCCAATCTCATTTATTTTGAGAACACCATTACACAATGCATTTCATACATCATGACATTGCATACAGCTAACGCTTTACCTTTTCAGGAAAGAATAATCAGCAGATATTTATCATTAATAATTTCCAATAGGTCCAGGATTAGCTCCTGAAACAAAACAGAGTAATTATCTGTGCGACCAAATACAACTTTACATGGGCTCAACATGAAGCAATCTTACATGGGTTTCTTCTGACTTCCAAAAAAACAGTTTTACACGGACTTATCCCGAAGTAGCCCTACCCAGGCTCCTTCTGAATTTTTATACGGACTTATCCTGAAGCAGCCCTACCCAGGCTCCTTCTGAAGTTTTACACGGACTTATCCTGAAGCAGCCCTACCCAAGTTCCTTCTGAAGTTTTACACAGACTTATCCCGAAGCATCCCTACCCAGGCTCCTTCTGAAGTTTTACACGGACTTATCCCGAAGCAGCCCTACCCAGGCTCCTTTTGAAGTTTTAGACAGACTTATCCCGAAGCAGCCCTACCCAGACTCCTTCTGAAGTTTTACACGGACTCATCCCGAAGCAGCCCTACCCAGACTCCTTCTGAAGTTTTACACGGACTTATGCCGAAGCAGCCCTACCCGGGATCCTTCTGAAGTTTTACACAGACTTATCCCGAAGCAGCCCTACCCAGGCTCCTTCTGAAGTTTTACACAGACTTATCCCAAAGCAGCCCTACCCAGGCTCCTTCTGAAGTTTTACACGAACTTATCTCGAAGCAGCCCTGCCCAGGCTCCTTCTGAAGTTTTACACAGACTTATCCCGAGCAGCCCTACCCAGGCTCCTTCTGAAGTTTTACATGGACTTATCCCGAAGCAGCCCTACCCAGGCTTCTTCTGAAGTACTACACGGACTCATCCTGAAGCAACCCTACCAAGGTTCCTTCTCACAATCTCCATATGCAGTTTTACACAGACTCATCCTAAAGCAACCCTACCCAGGTTCCTTCTCACAATATCCAAATGCAGTTTTACCCGGACTCATCCTGAGGCAACCCTACCCAGGTTCCTTCTCTTGAATTTCCAGATGCAGTTTTACACGGACTCATATCGAGGCAACCCTATCCAGGTTCCTTCTTACAATTTCCAGATGCAGTTTTACCCAGACTCATCCTGAAGCTGCCCTACCCAAGCTCCCTCTCATATATATATATATATATATATATATATATATATATATATATATATATATATATATATATATATATATATATATATATATATATATATATATATATATATCCTAAAACAGACCTACCCAGGTTCCTTCTCATACACTTCCATATGAAGTCTTACCCAGACTCCTCCTGAGACAGCCCTACACAGGTTTTTTCTGATACATTTCTAGATAGCAGTTAATTTCATTCTCCCCAGCAAATTACTGCGAAGCCCGAATTTCAACCAGAAAATAACAAACTTTCATCTCTCCAATAGAGAGATAACCCCTCAGTAGAGTAATGGACAACCGAGGCTCCTAGACTCTATTCCCTTGAAAAAAATCCCCAGTGGACTCCTCCTCAGACAACAGGAACAAGAATCCCCACAAAGAGACTTCTTATGAAGTCAGCATCTAATTTGGATGGCATCTTTAAGCCCATCTTTGACGACTCTCCGTCATACCCCTTAGATGGCATCTTTAAGCCCATCTCCGACGACTCTCTGCCATCTTCTCCAAATGTCACCTGTAAGCTCATTCCCGATATTATTCACCAACAATATCACTTAAGACGAGTGTAAATTTCTAGGCACTCTAGTGTTCAATCATCTTCCACCTTCAGATCACGAAAGGCAGACAAACAAATCTACATATTCAGGTTTAAGAAGATTGAACAGGGGAAACTATTGTACCCCAAAATTTTCCCTCTCATATTTTCCAAGGTCTTTCCCTACAAGGTTGGTCACAAACCTTTGCCTAAAGAAAAAGGAAAATTTGTGAGTGATATTTTCAAGTTTCCTTCGATTGGCATCTCCAAAATTCCCTTCGATTGGCATCTCCAAAATGCCTTTCGATTGGCATCTCCAAAATTCCTTTCGATTAGCATCTACAAAATGCCTTTTGATTGGCATCTGCATAGCGCCTTTCGATTGGCATGGACAAAGGTCCTTCGACTGGCCTGTTAACTAGGTCTTTCGATTGGGATTTTAACAAGTACCTTTCGATTGGCATGGTAATAGTGTCCTTCAATTGAGATTTCAACAAGGCCTTCGATTGGTATGGACAAAGGCCCTTTGGAATTCCAAAAGGTCCATTCGAAGAAGCTTTCAAAGGGTCCATTCGAAGAACATGCAAAGGTCTATTTGAAGAAGCTTTCAAAGGGTCCATTTGAAGAACATGCAAAGGTCCATTTGAAGAAGCTTTCAAAGGGTCCATTCGAAGAACATGAAAAGGTCCATTCGAAGAAGCTTTCAAAGGGTCCATTCGAAGAACATGTAAAGATTCATTCAAAGGAGCTTCATCAGAGCCGTTCCAAGGCCAGTTACATATCATTCAAAATTCAAAAAAATAGACAAGATCTCATGTGTTTGGCCAATGTTACAAATTCTCATTCATGGTTTTCAAACACATAATCAAGGTTGTTTAAACCTTTGCCTTCTCGTCCCCTCTACCCCCTCTATATAAAGAGATCACAAGTGTTGCATCAAAGGGGAGAACGAAAAAGATTGGAGAGACGCTGCCCACAAAATCCATTAAAGGTTGTCAAAATTTTCCAAGCTAAAGCCACCCTTCAACAAAAATATCCAAGCCCAGAAGTTCCAGATCGAAGGTGCCCACATCCAGAAAGTTCCCAAATCGAAGGTTCAATCTGCTGGTAAGAGAGGGTAAATTGTACAACTTTGTATTTGCATAAAACATCCATATTTGTTGTTCCATTTGACTTGTCATCCTAGACATAACCAAAGGGCTTGGGTTTGACACCCAGGTCATGCTCTTCGTTTGCTAACACTTGCTGCAGATATAGCCTGAAAAGACCCAGCGCAAGCAGGATCGAAGGACCTGGGTTTCGATACCCAGGTCCTGCATTTTATTTCACTAACGTACTTTTGCAGGTATAGCATCCCAAATCGAAGGAGACATTTTATCTGGATCGAAGCTGCCCATTGTCTTCCTGGATCAAAGAAGACGTCTCCTTCTTGGATCGAAGGGCATTCCGTTTCCCTAGGATCGAAGGGCAATCCCCTTCCCTAGATCGAAGGCTATTCACGCCCACTCCCTAGCCCAATCGAAAGAAGGCATCTCTCCTGAATCGAAAAGACCATAACTCTCATAGGATCGAAGCTCCCCTTTTCCCCCTGGATCGAAGGGTGTCCCTTGCATTTTATTTTTGTTTTCATTGACTTCTTTTTACTTTTACATTAAAATCAAAATCACAAAAATATTAGGCTAGTTATTTTTCCAACTAAATTAATTTTGTAAATAAATTAATTAATTATTTTAACATCCTTTTTACTTAAAATTAAAATTAAATAGACTTAGGCCTTATTTTCTTTTATACCAAAAACAACAAAAAGATATCTTTTCTTGAGGATCTTTAGACGTCTTTTCTATTTCATGCGTGTTTATTTAATTATGTATTTTTTTTACTATTATTGTATCTTCCTGCCGGATGTAATAGATTAAAATTAGGATATTTACTGCTTTATCCCCTTTATCCCTGTATAATGTAAATCCCCTCCCCGGAGCCTTGTAATATCGTAGGATTTACAATTCCCGCACTTTAAATTGATGTACATATATTAACTGCTTAGATGTATGCTAACTAGGATTACATGACAAGATCTGAAAACAAACGGTAGAACACCTAAATGTTTAAAGATAAATAACTGAATTAAACACACTTTCACACAAGCACCTCTAAGGTACGCTCACTTCGGTTGCCTTTAAAAACAGTCATGGGACAGGAACGCTTTAGCAAAGACCCGTAAAATCAAAAGATCATGCTCTCCCTTTCCATAATCTACCCCCCTTACTCAGAAAACATCTCGAAAAGGTCTTTTTTCTGTTCTTTTCACCCTTTCCTTAATTTGGATAAAAGAAAAGATGGCGGTGACTCTTGCTTACCGCACATTTGCGAACAAAAAAATGCAAACCAGTATTAACAGTTGGTTCTGCCACCGTATCACATGTGCTAACTAGGATTGCATGACAAGATCTGAAAACAAATGGTAGAACACCTAAATGTTTAAATATAAAATAATTGAACATAACACACTTGCACATATACACCTCTAAGGTACGCCCACTTTGATTGCCTTTAAAAACAGTCATGAGGCAGGGACGCTTTAGCAAAGACCCGTAAAATCAAAAGATCATAGTCCCTCGATGACCCTTACAGTGTTGCCTTTCGGTAAATGATCTAGTCCCTAAAACAGAATTGCTAAAGCGTCTCCATAAGTTGCATTCGTGACTGTAACGTCCCTCCAATTGTCCCTCAAAACATCCAACGACAAGGCTACCTACTCACTAATAGTAGGATAGAGCTGTATAAAGGACATGAAGAAAAGAACGACCATTTTTTAGTAATAAAGTAGATATCTGTTAGAAGTTTGCTCAAACATTTTTGCACTTACACAAACTACTTTTCAAAAGACATTTCAAAACACTTTGTATATTTTCTCCACCATTCCGAGAAACATTACAAAGTTCGCCATACTAAGGCGTTTTCAAAACATTTTTAAACACAAAGCACAAAAGCATCTTAAAAAATGAGCAAACCTCTAAGAGCTCATGGAAAACCACAGATGGAAAGGGTGCTAACACCTTCCTTTTCCATAATCCACCCCCTTACTCAAAAAACTCTCGAAAAGGACTTTTTCTGTTCTTTTCACCCTTTCGTTTGTTGGATAAAAGAAAAGACGGTGGCGACTCTTGCTTACCGCATGTTTGTGAATACAAAATGCAAACCAGTATTAAACAGTCGGTTCTGCCACCGTATCACATCATCGACCGACAAGATCATATTCCCAGGGTAGCTTTCAGAGAAGTATCCCAAACAATTGGTGTATCAAGAGGTCACCAACCAAGGAAAGAGCCAGAAGTAGGACTCTAAAAGTCCGTCATGGCCCAACAAGAAGCTGAAACTAAAGGTTTTGTCCTACCGCCACCAAAAGCAGGGGCATCACATACCCTACAGATTCCAACCAATAATGCAGACAACTACTTGGACCTGTAATACAGAGACCACGACCCAGAGGATAAGCGTCCTTAAAGACGACCGGTACTTATGCTGTTAATAATCCACTGGTAATAAATAAGTATAAAGCTCTGGAGGAAAGATTAAAAGCCATGGAGGGTTTTGACGCTTTCGAAGTAGACGCTCTCGAAATGGGCCTAGTTCCTGATGTGGTGATACCACCAAAGTTCAAAGTGCCTGACTTTGAAAAATACAAGGGGCTCAATTTTCTAAGAAATCATCTTTGTATGTATTGCAGGAAGATGCATGCCCATGCCCACGATCAGAAGTTGATGATTCACTATTTTCAAGATAGCCTGAGTGGGGAATCTTCAGACTGGTATATGCAATTGGAGCGAACACATATTTGAACCTGGGTAGATCTTGCTAATGCTTTTCTAAATCATTACAAATATAACCTGGACATGGCGCCTACCCACACACAACTCCAAAATCTGTCCCAGAAGAAAGAAGAATCCTTCAAAGAGTATGCTCTGAGATGAAGGGAGTTGGAATCCCGTGTACAACCACCACTGTTAGAGAAGGAATTAGTAGACACATTCATGGGGACTTTACAAGGGCTGTATTATGAGAAGATGGTCGTAAGTATCTCTTCAGGGTTCTCAGACCTAGTGACTATCAAAGAAAGGATTGAGACTGGAATAAAAAGTGGGAAGATATCAGGGGGACCATCAAATTCTCCCTACAATTCAAAAAGGCATGCTTCAAACTTCCCCAAAGGAAAAGAGAGAGAAATTAATGCTGTAGCGTCACAACCCAGGGTACAACAACCATTAGTGATCCCACAAGGGTAGTAGCAAGGCAGAAGGCCACCCAGAAAATTTGATCCACTCCCCATGGCCAATTTACAGTCAAAATTCATAATTTTTTATCCACAACAACATTTTAGACTCATATGTACCATTTGATCAAGTTTGGATCACAACTCCTCAAGAAATTTGATCAAATCATCAAAAGGGCAAAATGGTCAAAATTAGGGTTTTGATTGAGAAAAGGCAATTTCTGATTTTTAACCTAACCAATGGCCAATTGAGTTCAAGCAGGATTTCAAGGACTCAATGGCATCATCTTGACCTAATAACATAGTTCAAAAGGTATCAAGTTCATAGGATTGATAGATGAATTTTGCAGTCAATTGATCAAAAGTCAACTATACACTGAAAAGTCAAACTTTGACTTTTTGGTCAAAATCAAGTGCCAAGGGTCATAATTCATCAAGATTTGTCAAAATGTGAAACTTGTTGACCAAGAAAACCAATTTTGAAAATTATGGTTTTGGATTTGAAAATTTTCATAACTTAGAATTTTTCTAAGTATGGAAATTTTCTTATTTTCCCCCAACTTTTCATCACTTTTTCACCATGATGCAACTTGATTCAAAGAAAACTTCCAACATGAAAGTTGTATTTCTCCATGAAATCTACAACTTTGATTCAAAAAGTTTTCCCAAAAGATGCTTGGATCTCAAGTTATGAATTTGTGAATAGGGGTCCATGAACTAAATAACTTAGTGAAAATTTGCCCTAATTTAGGCAGGTTTTTGACCCAATTTCATGGACATTTTTCACCTAGTTCCAAGAGGTATCTCAAAATTCATTTCAAATATGGATTGTATAGCACGTTACAAGCTTTCCAAAATGTCCAAGAACTCTCCAAGATCATTTATGGTTAGGGAGAATCGAAGAAGAGAAATTGGCATTTTATCACTTTTGATCAAGCCATTTTCACAAAGTATCAAGTTGCAAATCTGATCTTGGATGCTTGTACCTTGCATTACAGGTCCTAAAATCATTCTACACTCCATAATTTAATGCTAACTCAGAAGATAAAGACTTTATTTTGGCTTTTGGAACATTGTACAAGAGATAATTCTATTAATGGCATAAAGGGCACATTACTATTTTCATAAAGGCAAGCTTTTGTAACTTTATCAACCTTGAGCCATGGACCTGTTCCTTTGGTACAAATAACTTCCACAAATATCAAGCAATGTATACCAACTCTCTGCAGCTAGCAAGCCATCCAATACAAGCATGTTTAGTGTGGTCACTTCACTTTTCTTCAAAAGCAAGAAAAGTTGCAAAAGTCCAAAGGCTTGCACATCTGATGAAGAGTGGACTTTGTATCCATTCTATACATATCCATAAACTTGTCACAACTAAGGACACGAATTGATAGCATCCAAAACTCTCCCAAACACAAAAATATCATTTTTCTGCCCAAACATTGCAGTTCTGCAAAATCATTGCCAACTTCATTTTGGCTCGTGCGTTTTTCCCTTTAACACTTGAAACATCTTATCCACATCATATCCAAGCTATCCAAGCCCTTGTTCTGGTTCTGTGAGCTCTGTTTCAGCCATTTCCATTTTCAAATTTGGAGGTTGCAGCTTGACTTCTACAGAGAGTTTTGGCCATCCACAAAGCAAGCTAGGTATTGGAATAGGTTGAAGGAACTTCAAGGAAGCTCACCCGATCCTCAGGCCTCACTCAAAGTCCCCACATTGTCATATCCAAATCCAGATGAAGGAGGTATTTTTCAAAACTCTATCTCTCTATTTAGACATCCTCAAGCCACGATTTGTGAAGCAAAAATGTAGTCCTTAACATGGCGAAGCTGTACATATGCATACTTGTCATTTATATTAACTGAGCTAAGAGAATTTGAAGCTTGAAGTTGCTGAAATATTTAGGTCACGATTTAGGGCTGATTAAATTCTCTATGATCTTTGAGAGTTAGGTTACAAATTTTATATCATTGGAATCGTGAGATTAAATGCTACATATTTCATGTTATAAGATTTTGTTTTTGTGCAAGCATTTGAAAGATACAGTTTGAACCAAGAACGCGCGCGCAGGGAGGAAGCTCGAGGACAGGGATGACTTGTCTGGGCCTTGGCGCGCCTGGGCCTTTCTGTTTTGATTTTTGCACCCCCCTGACCACTATTTGCACCCCATGATTCTTGTTTTATATTTTTTTTTTGCATTTTTCTTTATATTTTCATGTTTATTGCTTTTAATCATTTTTTTCTGAACATTAAAAATCCTAAAAAATAATTAAATAATTTTTTGCAATTTTATTTTATTTTTTATTATTATTTTTCACATAAAAAATTGGTTTATTAGGATAATATATTTTATTTTCTTATATAAATTGTAAATACATTTAAAAATACCATTTATTTTTATTTTATTATTTTACACATAAAATATTTATTTTCATACATATTTTAATTTTTAATATTTGTACATAATTTTATTTATTGTTTTCTTATACAAAAATGGACAAAATAAATAACAGGAAACATATATTTCTTTTAATAAAAAATTAGGGTTTCACCCTTTCAAAAATAATAATATTTTTTCTCTTATTTTTAGGGCTTAGATAAATCATTTTTCTCATACAAAAATCAAATGCAAAACATTTTGCATAAATACATTTTTATTGCATATTTAAATATTTGTATATTTATTTATTTCGCACAATATTCAATTGGGTTGTAATAGTATTTTAGGGTTTATTTTTGTGCAATATCCCCATTTAAAAACTTGTATCCCCCCTCCCATAATAATTGTTGTAATAGCTTCGTTTACATTTACGCAATTTATCGCTTTATATACTTGTGTAGTAAATTAGGGTTTTGCATGATAAGACCAAAAACAAACAAGTAGAAATGACCTAATCCAAGACAAATCAAAAGCATGTAAAATGACACATTTTGCACACAAGCACCCTTAGGGTTTCACCCACTTGGTTTCCTAATTTAAAATGGCCATGTTACGCATGCGAAGTATCTTGGCAAAACAAAACAAAAATAAGATCATAGTCCCTCGATGACGCTATCAAAAGGTTGCCTAAAACAAAATGATCTTGGTCCCTCAAAAAAACTAAGATACTTGGTAACATTGCTATCATGGTCATACGACGACCCACGCCCGTCCCGTTTAACATCAAAAGATAGGTTTGTTTACCAAATCAATGGTAAATCAACAATGTCAAAGGAATAAAAATGCATAGGAAAGACATTTGAGTAGGTAGATAGCTTCTAAGTTGCTTGCTCCATTTCAAACAATCCTTGCTATTTTAAAAAACAAACACACACATTTCCAAACATTTTACAAAACATTAAAACATTTTTCAAAAGACAAGCATCTTTGTATACATTCTTACGAACGAGAATCATTACAAAGATTGCCTAAACGAAAGGCCTCTTTTCAAAATACTTTCAAAATCACACCAAACACAAAGCACCATTTCAAACAATTTCAAAAGCAAAGCAAGTGATCTAAGCAAGTAACTAAGAGCCCATGGAAAACCATGGATGAAAATGGTGCTAGCACCTTCCCTTTTCATAATCTACTCCCCGAACTCAAGAAAACATCTCAAAGGTCTTTCCTGTATTTTTTTACCTTTCCTTTTGGATAAAATAAAAGTCGGTGGTAACTCTTGCTAAACCGTGACATTTGCAACAAAACGCAAAACCTCAAGTCAGTTCTCCCACCGTATCACACTTGGACTTGCAAGCCTTTGAGGAAATTGTGGCTCTTCTTATCTATGGGATGGCTTTGTTTCCAAATCCTGACCAACTCATAGATATCAACACCGTCAAAATCTTCATATCCCGCAACCTGGTGCCTACATTGCTAGGAGATATCCTACACTCTTTTCACAATCGCACAATGAGGAAAAGAATTGTTCTTATGTGTTGAACTCCTCTCCTGGCAAGATGGTTTATTTCGCATCTTCCCTAATTTGTATTAAAAAATGAGCAAGGTTCAAGGTGGTCACAAAGGTTGATGACGCTCAAACATTCAGACATTCATTGGTGCTCTCGATCCAAAGAGAATGTTATCATTGTCGATCATTGTGGAGAATTCCCTAATGTCCCTTTACTTGGAATTAGGGGAGGAATCACCTACAACCCATATTTAGCCTTAAGATAGTTTGGTTACGCCCGAAGGGATGGCCCGCACGAGATGCTGATTCAAGGTTTGGTATTTGACTATGACAACGACGATCAAGGTCTTCGCCAGAGATTTATTCGAGCTTGAAGGATGTTAAACAAGGTGGATAGTAAGACTTTTGGGCATAAAAATTCCATCCCTCTTGAGCCTTACCTCAAATGGGTACGAACTCGCGCTCAGAGTCTTATGATGCCTTACCCCTCCATCCTTCCGGTAACCATTGAGCCTGTCATGGAGGGAGATGTTCCATACACTATCCTACATCATGACATGCCCACATCTCTTGAAGACCTACAAAGGGATTGGATACAACTCAAAGGGGAGAGAGATATGTTCGATGCCCAATTCTACGCAAGCGAGAAGAAGGTTTTGGAACTCACTAGGCTACTTCATGAGGAGCAGACTTTGAATGCCTACATTGCACCGAAGAGGATGCGAACTACCTTTTTATCTTAGAGTTGCTTGTATTTATTTTGCCCAAGGGGCATTGATGTACTCAAGCCTTATCTTAATTAATATAACATGTGTTTCCTTTTTGTCTGAAACAAATTTGAATCTTTGAAATCCTTGAAAATATTGCATATGCATATGCCATTCATCATAACATAAGCAGGTTTTTTGCAACAAGTCTCCTCATCTCTCTACTGTTTATTTCAGTAAGATGGATCTCGAGCAAATAGTGAAAGACCTCCAAGCTCAGAATACACAGTTTTAATAGTTGCTCTTGACCCTAGCCAAGGGACAAGAAGAATTGAAGACTTTGCTGGCTGAAGAAAGGAATAAGAAAACAAAGAAGGTAACCGGAGTCTTAAACATGGGAAGAAGATTTCATGGGCAGACAAGAAGGACTTTGGACTTTGCAACAACATCCAGTGAAAGAGACAACCAGGAGGGGAAAAGCAAGGAAACAGTAGTCCCGTCAGAATCAGAGGAGGAAGAGGAAGAAGAAGACTACTCTGAAGAACAATACCCTCTAGCTGGTGACAAGTATAAACATCTCGAAGAACGTTTGAGCGTGATGGAAACTAAAAGGTGCCTGGCTTGGACTTTGAGGAATTGGGTTTGGTATCGGGGATTATGATTCCTCCGAAATTCAAAGCACCTATATTCTCCAAATATGACGGAGTTTCATGCCCTAAAATGCACCTTCGGTCATATGTGAGGAAAATTCAACCTCATACCACTGATAAAGACTTATGGGTGCATTTCTTCCAAGACAGTCTATCTGGAACTCAACTTGACTGGTTATACCAACTAGAAAGAGTCAACATTCATAATTGGGAAGATCTTGCTGCAGCTTTCTAGAAATAATATCAGTATAATGCTGATCTGGCGCCTACCCATACTCAACTCCAGAGTATGGCCATGGTTTCCAATGAAGGTTTCAAAGACTATGCACAAAAATGGAGAGATTTGGATGGAAGAGTTCAACCCCCTCTATCTGAGAGAGAATTGGTAGACATGTTCTTAGGCACCTTGTCTGGTCCCTTCTTCAATCATTTAATCGGAAGTTCATTTGCAGGCTTTACTGAACTAATATTGACCGGTGAGAGGATAGAAGCCGATATAAAGAATGGAAAGATTCATAAAGACACATCTTCTTCTACAGCTATAAGGAAGCCCTTCATCGGAAAGAAAGAGGTGGCTACCGTATATCCACAAAGAAACTAAGATAGGGCCGAACGCCGACCAATGGTGGGGGCTGTTATGATTCTTAAGCCCGCGTCTGATCAGCAAAGAAATAATCAACCAAGGATAAAAAGGCCAGTCAGGCAGTTCACTAGAATCAACATGACCCCGTCTCAAGTATTACTGCATCTACTAAGATCAACCTTGGTGACCTTAAAATAAGCTCCAAAAAACCCCAATACAACATCTCCTCATTATCATCCCAATGCCCGTTGCGTATATCACTCTGAAAGTCCTGGTCACGATACTAATAACTGTTGGGCTCTAAAGAACAAAATACAAGACCCCGTTGAAGAAAAAGAAATTGAGTTCGACGCGCCTGAAAAGTCAAATGTCATTTCTACTCCTATGCCCAGTCATGGCCATAATACCAATGCCATTGAAGAAGGATTATTTGTTACTTCGATTGATGAACTCATGACCCCGCTTCTGACTATTAAAATGAATTTGTTGAAGGCCGGTGTGTTCCCGGGCTGTGTTGAAACTTGCCATTTTTGTTTGTATTCACCAACCAGCTGTCCTTTGTTGAAAGAAGGCGTTCAGTGCCTAATAGATAACAAATAAATTTTATTCGAGAAAACTTCTGTTCCACCTGTTCCTTTTGAAGATGTTTCTATCATTACCATTTCCGCCAATTATTCCAGGGTCTCCACCAAAAGACCCGTTAGAATTACATCAGTTCTGAAAGCAACTCCTTTAATAATCACAATGCCTGGACCAGTCCCATATACATTAGACAAAACCATACCATGGGATTATGGTGGGGATGTCTATTACCATGGTATCAAGCAGGACTGGCCAGCCACCGAATATTCAAGCTCCGAGAAAGTAAACTCCGACATCATTAACATTGCAGGAACTAGCAAAATTACCCGAAGTAGTAGGATCTTTTCTCCAGAAATTGCTCCCCCAAAAGCAGTTTCAGGACCCGTAATCATTCCTGCTGTTGCTCCCCCAAAAGCTGTTCCCGGTCCTATAATTATCTCCAACAATACTCCAATTGACAAAGCTGTTACAACCCATGTAATCATTCCTAGTGACACTCCTGCTACCGAGTTAACCGAGACTCAAGGAAAAGGTGTTCTGATTGAGCCTGTCCAGACGAAGGCTCAGTCATTGACTATCTCTGAGACCTCCAAGAAAGAAATGGAGGAGATCCTAAAAATTTTAAAGAGAAGCGACTACGATGTAGTTGAACAACTGGGGAAAACTCCTTCTAAAATCTCCATGCTGGCATTACTACTATGTTCCGAGGTACATGCAAAAGCCTTGGTGAAGTTCTTAAAAACCGCCCATGTACCTCAAGAGACATCTTCCGATCAGTTTCAAAACTGCATAGCCAGCCTAATTGCGGACAATGGTTTAGGTTTTTCAGATGCTGATATGACGCCAATGGGAAGGAAACATAATGAGGCATTGCATGTCTCAGTGGAATGTAGGGGCATAACCCTGGTTCATGTTTTGGTGGACACTGGCTCATCTCTGAATGTATTACCTAAAAAAGCTCTTGATAGACTTGACTGTGAGGGGTTGACTTTGAAGCAAAGCAACATAGTAGTAAGGGATTTTGATGGCTCGAAAAGGATGGTACACGGGGAGGTAGACATTCCCATAAAGGTTGGAACCCAAACTTTCAAGTCAAATTTTTATGTGATGGACATCCGCCCTTCATACTCCTGCTTGCTAGGCCGACCATGGATCCACAATGTTGGCGCTGTTACTTCTACGTTACACCAAATGTTGAAGTATCCAGTTCAAGGGAAGATTATCACCGTTCATGGAGAGGAAGAATACATGATCAACCATCTCAATTCCTTCAGATATGTGGAATTAGATGGTGAATTAATTGAAACTCCATTTCAAAACTTTGCAGGGACCCCCTAAGATATGGCAGTGACCAAGGCTGTATCTCAGGTTCCCAATATTACAAGGCCTCCACTACGGATGTCATCTCTGAAGGATGCCAAAGCGGTAGTAGAAGAAGGAGGGTGCACTATTTGGGGACAGCTCCCAGATATTCCATATAAGTCTGACAAGTTTGGCCTAGGTTTCACTTCAAGTGCTCAAAAGGCTGTATGCCATGCTCGTGCTGGAGGATCACCCTTGAAAATCAGCAACCATGAAGTCAACGCGGTAGAAGATGGTGAAGATGGCTGCAACCTGGAGGGTTGGATATTCCCAACTGTCAATGGAGGGCTCAACAATTGGGAGGCTAGAGACTTTGTCCCGATCACTTTTATCCCACAGTAATTTGTCTTTACATTTTGTTGGATCTGTAATATTCAAAACGATTCGCACTCTTAAAACCTTGTGTCTTACCCGAGGCATAATGGTCCATTTGTAAGGGTTATTATCTCATTTTCATATGACATCAATGAATCATGGACGTTTTTGCATACAAACTTGTATGCTCATTGTTTTTCTTTTACATTTTAGTTTCTTTCAAAGATAGTTATACCCTTACACACACCCGCACTCACAATGCAGGTATACATCCATTCGGGATCCCATGGGTAACAATACTGCTATGGCCTTTTATGACACTGAGAATCTAATCTAACAAGCCGAAGACGAATGTGAGGAAGATTGTGAAGTACCAGGGGAACTTGCCAGATTGCTACAATAAGAAGAGAGAACCATTCAACCTCACGAGGAACTCGTGGATACAATCAACCTAGGTACCGAAGAAGACAAAAAAGAGGTCAAGGTGGGTGCCAATCTGGAACCCAGTATCAAGGAGCATCTGATTCAGTTGTTACATGATTATGTCGAAGTCTTTGCCTGGTCGTATGAAGACATGCCGGGACTTGGTGCAAACATTGTGGTACATCGTTTGCCTACAAGAGAGGATTGTCTGCCAGTAAAGCAAAAGGTTCGCCACATGAGGCCTGATATGTCAGAAAAGATTAAAGCAGAGGTCATGAAGCAATTCAACGCTGGATTCTTGGCTGTCACCTCTTATCCCCAATGGGTCGCCAATTTTGTTCCAGTGCCCAAGAAAGACAGAAAAGTGTGAATGTGTATGGACTACAGAGATTTGAATAGGGAAATCCCTAAGGATGATTTTCCACTCCCTCACATTGATATTCTAGTTGACAATACGGCACAACACAAAGTGTTTTCTTTCATGGACGGTTTTTCAGGCTACAACTAAATCAAAATGGCACCCGAGGACATGGAGAAAACAGCGTTTGTCACGCAGTGGGGGCACTTTTTGCTATAAAGTGATGCCATTCAGACTAAAGAACGCTAGGGCAACCTATCAGCATGCCATGGTAGCTCTATTTCACGACATGATACATCACGAAATAGAGGTCTACATGGACGATATGATAGCCATGTCTCAAACAGAGGAAGAGCATCTTGATCACTTGCAAAAACTGTTCGAGAGACTGAAGAAGTACAAGCTGAGGTTGAATCCTAACAAATGCACATTTGGGGTACGGTCTGGTAAACTCCTAGGCTTTATCGTCAGCAACAAAAGTATTGAAGTAGATCCTGCCAAGGTAAAATTAATACAAGAGATGCCTGCTCCTCGTACTGAGAAGGAAGTCAGAGGATTCTTGGGGCGTTTGAACTACATTGCCAGATTCATCTCTCACCTGACAAATACTTGTGAACCAATCTTCAAATTGTTGAATAAAGATCAAGTAGTCAAATGGAATGACGAGTGCCAAGTTGCTTTTGACAAAATCAAAGAATACTTACAAGAACCTCCTGTGTTGATGCCACCAGTCGAGGGAAGACCATTGATCATGTATCTGTCTGTTTTAGAAAACTCAATGGGGTGTGTACTGGGGCAACATGACGAGTCTGGCCGAAAAGAGCATGCTATTTACTACATGAGCAAAAAGTTTACCGACTGTGAAACCAGATATTCACTGCTCGAGAAAACTTGCTGCGCTCTGGCACGGGCTTCTCGCCGGCTAAGACAGTATATGCTGACTCATACTACCTTGTTGATATCTAAAATGGATCCGATAAAATACATCTTTGAGAAGCCTGCTCTTTCTGGGAGAATAGCGAGATGGCAGATGATTCTGACGGAATATGACATACAATATACTACCCAGAAAGCAATAAAGGGCAGTGTAGTAGCTGATCACCTTGCTCACCAAGCTGTAGAAGACTACCAGTCTATGAAATTCAAATTTACAGATGAAGACATCATGACATTAGACAAATGTGAAGAATCCAGGCCATATGAGGGAGCTGAACAAGGATACCGATGGACCCTGTTCTTTGATGGAGCATCCAATGCACTCGGAAATGGTATTGGTGATGTACTCATATCTCTGAAAGGGTGTCATACTCCCTTTACAGCAAGACTCTGCTTCAATTGTACAAACAACATGGCAGAATACTAAGCATGCATCTTTGATATCAGAGCTGCCATAGACTTAGGGATCAAATACTTGGATGTATTCGGAGATTCAGCTTTAGTTATCAGTCAGATAAAAGGGGAATGGGACACCAAACACCCTAACCTTATCCCTTATAAAGAACATGTTTTGACATTGCTACCACATTTGAGAAGATTACGTTCGAGCATCTCCCGCGAGAAGAAAATCAGCTAGCAGACGCTCTAGCCACAATGTCATCGATGTTTAAACTTAATTGGGATAATGAGGCTCCCCAGATCACCATTGAACGAATGGAGGAACCAACACACTGTCACGAGATTAATACCGAAGAAGTAGTGGATCATCCTTGGTTTCACAAAGTCAAGAAGTATCTCGAGGCTCAAGAATATCCAGAAGGAGCTTCAATCAATGATAATAAGTTCTTAAGGAGATTCTATGCTAAGTTCTTCCTTAGTAACAACATTATGTATAAACGCAATCATGACTCTGTGTTACTTCGGTGTGTAGATAAGGTCGAAGCTGAAAGGATCGTGGCTGAATTGTATGAAGGCACTTTTGGTACCCATTCCAGTGGGCATACAATGGCAAAGAAAATCCTACGGGCAGGCTATTACTGGTCTACCATGGAAGCAGATTGCTATCAACACTCTCAAACTTGCCACAAGTGTCAGATTTATGCTGACAAGGTGCACGTACCTTCTGTTCCTCTGAATTTCTTGACAGCTCCTTGGCCCTTTGCTATGTGGGGGATTGATATGATTGGGGAAATCAAGCCGACAACCTCCAATGGACACCGCTTCATCTTAGTGGCCATTAACTATTTTACAAAGTGGGTGGAGGCAGCTTCCTTTGCTTCCGTTACCAAAAATGTTGTTGCCCGCTTCATCAAGAAAAATCTCATTTGCCGGTACGGTATCCCAGAAAGGATCATCACTGACAATGGTACAAATCTCAACAACACTATGATCACCACCTTGTACGAACAATTTAAGATTCAACATCACAATTCTTCTCCCTTTCAAAGCTGCAAATAAAAACATTAAAAAGATCATACAGAAAATGACAGTCACATATAAAGACTGGCATGAGATGTTACCATTCGCTATCCACGAGTATCGTACCATGGCTCGCAATCAACCGGGGCAACACCCTATTCTATGGTTTATGGCATGGAGGTCGTCTTGCCTATCGAGGTCCAGATCCCCTCTCTAAGGATTATAAAGGATGCAGGGCTGAACGAAGACGATTGGATCTAGACTCGACTTGATCAACTGAACTTGATTGATGAGAAGAGACTTACTGCTGTCTGTCATGGTCAAATGTATCAAAAATGGATGATCAAGGCTTTCAACAAAAAGGTCAGACGACAAGTGTATCAAGTTGGAGATATGGTGATCAAACGCATCATACTGCCACAAGGTGATCCTGGGGGCAAGTGGACTCCTACCTATGAAGGACCATTTGTATTCAAAAACATTTTCTCTGGTGGGGCAATGATCTTGACCACCATGGATGGTGACGACCTGCCGCATCCTACGAATGCGGACATAGTCAAAATATACTACGCATAAGAGACCCGCTAGGTTGACATACCTAGGCAAAACAAGGGCATCCCGGCGAACCAAAAGGGTTCGGGCAAAAATTAGGGATAAAACCAAAAAAAAGTCTGTACACCCGGCAAGTTGAAAACCCGACAGGGCGACTTGGGCAAAAAGGGGTTTCCCGGTGGACTGAAAACCCGAAAGGGCGGTCCAGGTAAAATTTAGGGAATTAAAGCGTATGACTATGTCCCATTGGATCACTTTACGGACAACCTTTGGCTTCCACTAACAAACTCAGAGGTTATGATCAATTCAATTATCTTCGAACAAGGCGACAAATAGACAAGACGCTCAGAGATACGAAGGCTATAGCAGAATGGGAACCCCATGGGATTTTTACACATAGCTATCTTTTCTTTGTATCAAAATTTTTGTTTTTTACGACGGTATTCTCTTACTAGAATGTTTGTCTTCCTTGTACAAAAAATCTTACTCAAAGTCAATACAAAGATATTCCTTTGAAAGTGCAAAACTATATGTTTTTCTTTAACTCTTGTGTTTTGTTTACAAAAACGTCCAATGATTCATTGTTGAACATATGCATTTGAACATAATTACTGTTTACAAATAAACAAAATGAAAAAAGGCAATTACTAATGGGTTGAATGGATAAGGAAATACCTCTAGGCTATTCCATAAGAAATCCCCGCAGTACTTCGTTTAAATCCCCAACGAAACAAAGTTCCAAATTATCGATCCCCAGTAGAAGTCGTCAAGTTTCTCAGGATTCCCCAATAGGATTTTACAAGCAGTATACGGCATTTCCCTTACAACAGAGTTTATTTCTCTAAGTAGAAATTCATCAACACTTAGATTTCACAACATGAAGACTTATACTCCATATCCTCAGCAGCAGTTAGGGATTTATTTGCCCCAATCCAACAGTAGTACAACAAACTAGCTCACATACGCATACATTGCATCCATATATCATAAACATTGATAACACGAATGCATTTATACTATGCATTTCATACAACATAAACATTATGTTTTAGCTAACATTTTACCCGTTTCAGGATAAGGTTAACATTTACCATTAACAAATATTCAAAATCCTCAGATACAGTTCAGATACGCTCCAGACACGGATGCCATTCTGATACTCATTCAGATTCAACTCCTCATATACAGTTCAGATACGCTCCAGACACGGATGCCATTCTCATACTCATTCAGACTCAACTTTCAGATAAAGTTCAGATACGCTCCGGACACGGATGACATTCTGATACTCATTTAGACTCAAATTTCAGATACAGTTCAGATACGCTCCAGACACAGATGCCATTCTGATACTCATTCAGATTCAACTCTCAAATACAGTTCAGATACGCTCCAGACACGGATGCCATTCTGATACTCATTCAGATTCAACTCTCAGATACAGTTCAGATACGCTCTAGACACAAATGCTATTCTGATACTCATTCAAATTCAACTTCTCAAATATAGTTCAGATATGCTCCGGACATGGATGCCATTCTGATAGTCATTCAAAATCAGCTCCTAGATACAGTTCAGATACGCTCCAGACACGGACGCCGTTCTAATACTCATTCTTTCAGCTTACAAATTACAAATTCAAACAATCACTTTTGGATTGAATCTTTAAGCCCATCTCCTACAACTTTCTAACACCTCTCCAAATGGAATCTCTAAGCCTATTCCCTCGACTCTCACATCACCAAGTGCAAATTTCTGGGCACTCTAGTGTCCAATCATCTTCCACCTTTGAGTCACGACTGGAAAAACACTCCAATCTAACTCTTCAGGTTTAAGAAGATTGAACAGGGGCAGCTGTTGTACCCAAAATTTTCCCTCTCATTTATCAAGAATTTTCTCACAAGATCTCCTTTGTATCAAGACTGCATTAGGGTTGATCAGCTCAAGGCACCTCCTCAAGCACTGATGACTGAAAATTAGAGTTTGAGATTGCACAAGGATTTTTGAACTTCCAATGCCCCATATGACTTTCATGGATCATTATGGAACCCTAAGATTACTCATGTCAAGTTTCAAGCCTTGGATCACACTTTTGATCAGTCAATTGAACAGTTGACCTAAAAATCAACTATATTGGGAAAAAAGTCAACCATGTCCAATTTATAGTCAAACTTCATAATTTTTGATCCACACAAACATTTTAAACTCATATGTATAATTTGATCAAGTTTGGACCACAACTCCTCAAGAAATTTGATCAAATCATCAAAAGGGTAAAATGGTCAAAATTAGGGTATTGACTGGGAAATGGCAATTTCTGGTTTTTGACCTAGCAAATGGTCAATTGGGTTAAGGAATGATATCAAGAGTCCAATTGCATCACTTTGATCTAATGACATGGTTCAAAACACTACAAGTTCATTGGATTGACAGATGAATTTTTCAGTCAACTGATCAAAAGTCAACTATATACTGAAAAGTCAAACTTTGACTTTTTGGTCAAATTCAAGTGTCAAAGATCATAATACATAAAAACATGTCAAAATATGAAACTTGTTCATCAAGAAACCAAGAATTCAAGATTTTATTTTGAAAAGATGAAATTTCTTAACTTAGAAATTTTTCTAAGTATAGAAAATTTCTTATTTTTTCACAACTTTGAGCCAAATTTTCACCATGATGCAAAATGATTCAAGAGAAACTTACAACTTTAAAGTTGTAGATCTCCATGAAATCTACAACTTTTCTTCACACAACTTCTTACAAAAGTTCCTGGATCTCAAGTTATAATTTCAAGAACATAGGATCATGAAACTAAACAATTAGTGAAATTTTGCCCTAATTTGGCCAGGATTTTGACCTAAGTTCATGGAACTTTTTCATATAGTTCCAAGGGGAATATTCAAAAGCAATTCAAAGATTAGTTTTAGAGCACATTGCAAGCTTTACAAAATGTCCAAGAACTCCTTGAGATCATTCTTGAGTAGGGAGAATCGAAGAGATGAAGTTGGTGTTTTGTCACTTGGATTATAAGCCATTTTTTAAGGAACATTGGATCCGATCCTCAAGAATGTTGTACAAATCTCACTTTTCAGGCTTCTAACTTGACTTTCACTCCATAATTAAATGTTTTCACAGTTGTTGGAAGCTTTAATCCAAGCATTCAATGCATTGTACAAATTTAATTCCATTTTGGGAAGAAAGGCAACATTGCCATTTTAGAAAAGCAAGCTTTATGCAAAGTCAACTTGCATTGAGCCTTGTATGATCGGTGGAAATAGAAATGACTGTTTTTTAAGCTGGTTTCGCGAAATGTCGCGGTAAGCAAGAGTCGCCACCGTCTTTTATGTTCTCCAATATGGAAAGGACAAAAGCACAGCAAAATTCCTTATTCGAGATGTTTCTCGGTTCGGGAGGTAGATTTATAGAAAGGGAAGGTGTTAGCACCCTTTCTATCCGTGGTTATCCACGGGCTCTTAGGTACTTTCTCTTATGTTTTCAAAATGTTTGCTTTTCAAATGTGAGTGGGTTTGAAAAAAGTTTCTTTGAAAGATTTCTGAATGACTCTTGTATCTGTCCTCAAGAGTGTTTGAAAAATTTGTTTTGAAAGCTTTTGAAAGTGTAAGGTGTGAAAAGTATTTTGTTTGTTTTTGAAAAGAGCAAGTACCCATGAGTCATCTACCTACCCTAAGGAATTCAGCTGTGTAAGTGTCCTTTAGGTAGTGCCATCCCACCATTGAGAGGTAGGTAGCACCATCGTTGGAGGTATTCGGGTCAATTCGATTATAAGGGACATTGTGGTCACCGAAGCAATAGTAGGACACCTTAGAAGTAACTCTAATTTCCTAGATCCTTTTTATCCGAGGCAACCGTTTCGAGGCAACTGGATCTTTTAGACAGAAGGGCGACCTCTAAGACACCCTATACTTGATGACCACGTTTCGAAGGCAACGAGTGAGGCGTACCCTAGAAGTGGTGTGTGCATTGTGTGTTATATTCAGTTAATGTTTGTCTTTGTAATTAGTGAGCTACGAGTTGTTTTTATTTACATACATTCTTTCATGCAAGTTTAGCAGTTAAGGGGGTGCGGAAAAGAAATTGCGGAAACATAAATCCTACGCTATTACAAGGCGCGGGTCTATACATCGCCAAAAACTACAAAGACCCGTTTTTTGGTAAATAAGTACGGAAATTAAATAAAGCGATAAACCTATTTAACTATTACATTCTTGAACGCAATTACATAATAATCAAATAAAGTAAATGCGCGCGAATAAATTAATCGGGAATGTCTAAGGGTGTTGACCCCTTTTTTTTAGAAAAGAAATTGATTTTTTTTGGTCTTTTTATAATTAAAGTGAAATTAAAGCTAATTAATGACTAATTAATTAATTTAATTAAAAGAAAATATTTTTTGTTTTTTATGTTTTTATGAAATAAAATAAAAAAAAAGAAATAAAATTCTAGGTTAACCTAATTCTAAATCTATTTTAATTATTAGAAAAAAGTCAAAATGGCCTAATTAAAAACTAATTCAATTATTTTTTATTTACAAAATAAAATAATAATAATAATAATGTTGTTAATTCTTTTTTGGATTTTTTATGAAAATGTTAGTTGGTTAATTAATTGTTAATAATAAATAAATAAAAAAAAGCAAGTAAATAAAAAAATGTGAAAACAAAGTAAAAAGAAGAGCAAAAACCCAAGGGGTGTGGGCTGAAATGGAGGGTGTAAGACTGAGATTGTGGCCCATTTGAGCAAGCCACGTTGACTTTCTTGGATAGCCTACAACATGCTTGACTCCAGACCATGGTGTTCCTTGCTTTTTGTCCTTTGGATCTGCCTTGATGACACCTGGCTTGTTGGATCTATGAGGTTTATGATGAGCCTTCCTTGGAGTGCTGCACAGGAAAGCCATTGAAAAAATAATATGGAAATTATAAGGGGACCTGGGAATCGAACCCAGGTCCCAAGGATGCTTGGCCACGTCCCCAACCACTGAAGCACTCATACGCGTTTGTTAGTAATATGGAAAAGAAATATTATATAAAATAACTGCATTATATACTGGAAATAAGAAAACGCGCGCTTTAATTCAAATCAGCCATACGTATACAAACACGTCATCGTCGTCTTCTTCGTACCTGCAAAAAGGAAACAAGATAGCGGGGGTTTTTAACCCCCACTAAATGCAGTGACAAAAAATAGCGAATAGGAATTGGGCCAACATAAAAAGGGCGCGATAGGTCCATCTTATTCGTCTCATCCAACTGAATTCGTCCATGCCTGTTTGGGGTACTAATTTGACAGTATGGTGAAACCCCTAATTCGAAGCTCTGAAAAACCTAGAAACTGTCAATGGCATTTTTCAATTTAAAGCATCATTCTCAAATTAAAACACATGGAAAGCTTGGTAATAACGTCAGCAATGCAAATCAACCAAAAGAATGTATTAAAAATGCGTGGAATGTGATATATAAATTTGAGAATGTATGCAAACCGTATGAGTTGGTGGGGATGATTCCTTGAGTGATTGCGCTTGGTTCTGATTTCCAAAGGTTCCTAGGGATGCAAGGAGTGTATTTGGATTGAAATGGAGGCTTGGAACAGGCTGCAAATAGGTTTTCAGTTTTGCTTTTTTCTCTTGAAAGTTTGAAATGTGTTTGGCCGTTTGGAGTGTTTCTTAGGTCGTGAGTTCTGTTGTGAATGCTTGCATATGTGTTATGTAATGAATATCAATCAGAATTATGGTCATTGAAGCCTTGCATTGAAGTTCTTGATTTCCTCCATAACCAACATTGAACCATTTTCCATATTTGTGAAATTTTGAATTTTTATGCCCATAATAGGTCATGCACGAATTTGGAATGTGTTTTAAGGTGTATCAAAGCTAATCATCACAAAATATATCCCTCCATTAATTTCTTTGATTTTTATTTGAATTTTAAAGATTTAAAATGAATTAAATCAAATAAAATTAAATAAAAATGGAAAAATTAATTTTAAATCTTGAAATAAATTGTGGGACACGTGGAAAGCATGGCCAAGCTGAACCAAGTGGAAAAAGTGGGCCCCTTTTGTCAAAAATGAAGTTTCAAGGATAATTGACTTTGGCCATTTCACAAAAATTTCCCAACTTCTCCAATGCATATCTTGCTCAATTTTGAAGCTATGAACATGTTCTTGGACATTTTGGAAAGGTCTTGAAGTCCTCTAACCAATGTCTTTGGTCCCATGTCATTTTGATTTACCAATCTCAAGTTATGGTCTTTGACTTAAAGTGCCTTTTTGTTGACTTTTGAAAATGACCTATAATGTTGAAATTGATAACTTTTTGTGAGAGAATTTCTTGTACTTGAAGTATGAAGATGAGTTGTAGGAAATGTCGTCCCCTTCAAAATGAGCTTTGGATGGAATTTTTCTGATAAACCATGAGGAAGTTATGCCTTGGTCAATTTGCAATTGACTTTTCAACTGTCCAAAAATAGAAACTTTTGCATCTTGAGACTTTTTGAGCCATGCTTTGAGAATCATGATCAAGAATTGATCAAATGATGTTTGTGGCTTCAAAATAAGATGTTGACCAAAATTTTTGACTTTTGACTGTCAAATGACCATTTTGCCCCTGTAGTTGACTGTGAAGCATTTAGGGTTTTTGACTATGCAACTTGATGCTGTGAGTCTTGAAACTTGACATATGGATGCTTGACAATGTTTATAGGCATATGGGACTTGATTGGACCCTTGGAAACCTCAGTTTCTTTTCCAGAACCAAAACCCTAATTTTGACTGTGTTAGGAGGCAATTGGACTGTGCAACCCTTGAGAGATTTTGAACCATGATCTTGCCAAACCTTGAAGAATATGGGAGGGAAAATTTTGGGGTACAAAAGTTGCCCCTGTTCAATCTTCTTAGACCTGAGGATGTAGATTGGCGTGTGTGCCTTTCGTGATCCGAGGGTGGAAGATGATTGAACACTAGGGTGCCCAGAAATTTGCACTCACATAGTAGAGTATCAGCAGTGTGATGGCGGGAATGGGCTTACAGATTCCATTTAGAGAGATGGTGGATAGGAGGATGGGCTTATAGATGCCATCTGGAAGTGTGACAGAACCTTGTCGGGAATGGGCTTATAGATGCCATTTGGAACTGTAATGGGAGGATGGACTTATAGATGCCATCTGTAAAGATGATGGATATGAGGATGGGCTTAAAGATGCCATCTGGACTGTTGGTATGTGGATGGGCTTATAGATGCCATCTGGATGTTGTCGATCGCGTAAGAGATTCCTTAGCGAGAACTTGCGTACCTGAGAAAGAAAGATAATTACCTGGCCTGTCACAGGGGTTGATCTTCAAACTCTTTGTGTAGATGTGCCCTGGCTGGATACAGGAATCGAATCTTGAATTAGTCGTCAACAGATACACCCTGGCAGGATACAGGAATCGGATCTTCGAACTCTTCAGACGTGCCCTGGCAGGATACAGGAATCGAGTCTGGAATTAGTCGTTAACAGATACACCCTGGCAAGATACAGGAATCGGATCTTCGAACTCTTCAGACGTGCCCTGGCAGGATACAGGAATCGAGTCTGGAATTAGTCGTCAACAGATACACCCTGGCAAGATACAGGAATCAGATCTTCAAACTCTTCAGACGTGCCCTGGCAGGATACAGGAATCGAGTCCGGAAAATAGTCGTCAACAGATACACCCTGGCAGGATACAGGAATCGGATCTTCAAACTCTTCAAACGTGCCCTGGAAGGATACAGGAATCGAGTCTGGAATTAGTCGTCAACAGATACACCCTGGAAAGATACAGGAATCGGATCTTCAAACTCTTCAGACGTGCCCTGTCAGGATACAGGAATCGAGTCTGGAAAATAGTCGTCAACAGATACACCCTGGCAGGATACAGGAATCGGATCTTCAAACTCTTCAGACGTGCCCTGGCAGGATACAGGAATCGAGTCTGGAATATAGTCGTCAACAGATACACCCTGGAAAGATACAGGAATCGGATCTTCAAACTCTTCAGACGTGCCCTGGCAAGATACAGGAATCGAGTCTGGAATATAGTCGTCAACATATACATCCTGGCAAGATATAGGAATCAGATCTTCGAACTCTTCAGACGTGCCCTGGAAGGATACAGGAATCGAGTCTGGAAATAATCGCTCACAGATGTGCCCTGGCTAGCTACAGGTATCGAATCTGGAATTGCGACAGTTGATAGTAATTATCCTTGGATGGACCTTTGTCCTGAAAAGTCAAAACGTTAGTTGTATGCGATGTCATGATGTATGAAATGCATGATGTCATGATGTTCTCAAAATAGACGAGATTGTGTGATATGATGCGTATGTGCATGCATTATGTATGTAAATGTTTATGAATTGTATTTTTGTCCCGGAAAATAAATCCTTGACAAATGCCGGGAAGTTAAATCCTGGGCTGATGTTGAAGAGTAGGGTTCTTCGTCTCTGCTGGGGATGATAATTGCACGAATAAACCGCTGGGAGAAGATGACTCCGTTGAGGAATAAACTTGTTGGAGAGATTATTCTGCGGGGAAATACTCTGTGGAAGAGAGGTACTTCGCTGAGATGTTGATGATAACTCCGCTGGGGATACCATTGATAAGTTTTGTTGGAAGATTTGATGAACTCCGCTGGGGATAGGAAGACTTCGCCGGGGACGATCTTTTCGTGGCAATTGGCTGAGGATAACCCAGTTATATCCTGGTGGGGAAATAACCTTTGAATAAAGCCGGGGGAGCGTTCGCACTCCGCAGGTGATAAGCTTCCAGAATCTACTGGGGATAAACTTCCTGAATCTACTGGGGAGATTAATTGAACTCTCCTGGGGAAACTTTTTAGATTGGACTGCGGAATGGCTTCACTGGATGTCCGGTATACCGCCGGGGAACAATCTTAGATCAAGATTGCCGGGGATGCTTGTTAGGAATGTTTGTATACTCCGTTGGGGAATGTTGAGATCTTCGGGGGATAATCCAACTTCCTTAAGGCTGACTGAGGATAACTCTGCTTGGGGGAGAGCGTTGCTGACTTGCTTGGGATACGGTGCCTTGTTAGGAATGACGGGAGACCAACTCTGCTCGGGGGAGAGTATTGCTGATTCTGGTCTTACTCTACGGAGAGTGAAGGTATTTTGATCCTGGAGGACAAAGCATCTTGTACAGTTCGGACAATTCTTATTGCCCCAGTTTCCGCGGGAGAAGAAGGCCTGCTGATTGACAAATCTTCTTCTGGTAGGCAAGTGACGAGATGCCGGGACATAGTCGTACGCTGCGATCCTTGACTTTTTCCTGGACCGCCCTTTCGGGTTTTCAGTCCACCGGGATACCCATTTTTGCCCAAGCCACCTTTTCAGGTTTTCGACTTGCCGTGTGTACAAATTTTCCATTTTTCATCCCTTATTTTTGCCTAGGTGTGTCAACCTAGCGGGTCTTTGATTGCGCGTAGTATTTTTTCGACTATGTCCACGCTCTCAGGATGTAGGGAGGTGCCCCTGTTGTTGTGTTGCCATGCTATCAGAAGATCTTCGTTCGACCATGCTAGATTCGTTGCTGGAATTCATGTCCAATGCCCCAAGTGACTCAGGCGGAGATTTGCCCCTGGTTATTTTGGCATTTGAGAGATTTTATGAATCTTGACTGGACTGCCCCAGATGATGGACAATGATCATGCCATGCCCCTTGATTGGAAGTGCTTTTGTTCATTAGACATTCGTCGTGCGGACTTCTATGCTGTTCAAACAAATAGTCATATGCAAGCAATGTTATATTAAAAATGAAAAGCTTATGTCTGTCTTGAAGTTTTTTTTGAAAATGCATTTTTTCATCAAAATAAGTGAATTTTTTGTAAACTGTGATGTCAACTCAAGATTTTACAGCGAGCCTTAAGGAGTCAGGATACCTTTCGTAACAGTATGCTTTCGAACCAACCCATGCTTCAGCTAGGACTTTTGAGGGTTATAACGTGGCCTGGTTCACGGTTTAAGAAACAAAGGATAAAGGCTCAAATTATTTGTACCCACCCGCTCTTCGTGATGTTCTTCAAACCTAAACTCAGCTGATCGTGCGTTAGACCTTGTTTGAGTCTTTGCTTTGATATTCCGGTGATGGTTCGGATGTTGACAGTTTATTTTGAATAGGCAGTCATTTCCTTGTTGAGGGTTTGCAGGTCCTCTTTCTTTTTTTTATATTTTTTTTATCCCTGTTTTTTGCCTGAACTGTTTCCTTTTTTGGAATTACGGTCAGCGGGATGCCCCAATTTTGTAAGTCTCCTTCGTAGGTTTTGACTTATTGGGCTTTTATTTTGAGATAATGACTGCTTGTCCTTATGATTATTGGAACCATCACTGTCTTTTGTTTTGTGAGGACCTCTTTGGTGCTATTCATTGTGCACTTGGATCAACTGAGAGAACTACCCTGCCCTGGGTTATGATTAAGGGTTTTAATTTTCGAAAAGAAAAACTCCTACTTCTTTGGCTCGAAGGGGTTGACGAGGGATTATCTTCCTTATAACTCCGGTGTTTAGGAATTGAAACAATGCCTGTACCTCATCAGCGGGGTCTGTTCGAAAGCATACTGTAAATTATGGTATCGTTTTCGTCATCCTCCCTCAAGAGGCTTAGAATTTTCAAACCAGGGTTGATCATCATAAAAATATGAAAACAGTTTGCATATAGAGAATGCGAATATATTGATTCAAAACAGACATATGCGATGCATTGATAAAGTAATAAAGTTTTCTATGACAATAATTGTTTGAACAATCAAAATAAAATTACAACTTGAAAAATCTAATGAACAAAAGTCTTCTAATTTGAACTAGTCACTTCAAGTGATGAATCTTGCAGGGATAGTAGAAGAACTCAGCCTGGCCATCTTGGGTGAATTCCACTGCTCCTTCATCAATCAGATCCTGGATCTTGTTCTTCAGAGACCAACAGTCGTTTGTGGCATGCCCCGGGCTGTCCGAATGATAAGCGCAGTGGGCGTTGGGGTTATACTTTGAAGGTGTCTTGTTGGGGTTCTTAGGAGGGTCCCTTAGAGTTACCAAATTCAACCTCAACAAATGTTGTAAAGCTTGAGACAGTGACGTGTTAAGCTTGGTAAATTGCCTCCTGGGCTTGTCTGGCTTACTCTGATCAACCTGTTGCTCTGGGCGAGGTTGTGGTTGGACCTGTGAAGTGGTAGAAATTTGGAGAGGTCTAATCTTCACCATGCCATAATCTTGTCCTCTCGGAAGCTGATCAATGACCTGGTCCCTGACTTGGACTGTTTGCTTCATGTTGTGTCTGTCTTGATGAAGCTGACTGATCATGGTCCTCAACTCTTCTTTCTCCCGAGCTAAGCCTTGGATGAGAGCCATTTGCCCCAGCATCTGGGTTCTCACTATATCTACCTCAGCTTGCAGACGTTCCAGCCGTTCGTCCTTGTCGTCTTCGGGACTTTTCTTGGCCAAATTCCCCAGGAGGAGTGTCCTCAACTTTTCTTGCCCCTTGGATAGGCTTAGGAAGATCTCCCTGAACTGAGTCTCTTGAGCATGAAGACCTTGGTTATCTTGCTGGGAAGCCATTGCTGAAATAAACAGCGGAGAAGGTAAGTGACCTGTACAAAGGGTACCTGTAATGCAATGATATGTATGATATGCATGCAATGTTTTCAAGGACCTTGCGGGGTAAACAAGAAAATTGCTAGAATCTAGTAGCTTGATGAGGGAACTTCATGTTGTTGAGAGTCCTTCATCAAGAGTCAAGGCTCACCATATCGAGTGGGTCATAGCCCCTGACTCAAGTCATCAGCCTGGCTAGAGGAAAATAAATCCCCTTTTGCCCCTTGCTGGACAGTTGATTCGTCATGACCTGCATCACAAGCCCTTGAGATCCTTGAAATGGATTAGTCCTTATGCAGGATGCATGCAATGATATGATGGTATGATGTTATGCTACGTGGATGCAAAGGTGTGAGGTGTAAGTAAGCCCTGTAATAAGTCCAGTTTAAGGACTATAAACAAAACCTGCAAGTAGCTCAATGTTGTCAGATAACAAGTATGGGCAAGTATTTCAAGTTTGAAGGCACACAAGTCACACAAGACAGTCCTTAAAGTTTAGGCCAGCATGAAGTTTAGGTACTACCCTCTTGAAGTTGGTGGGCTCAAAACCTGTCCTATCAAAAGTAACCGGGTTCTAAGGAGCTCAATATCATTGGATTGTTTTCTGTGTTCATTGTTTCGATTTAGCCACTGAACTGGCGATCAAAATGTTCCAAGAAAACAACCCTCAATGAGTGTAGTATCGAGTATCAACCAACTTCGGACTGCACCAAAGTCAGTTATCTCACTACCCCTAAAGAGGCCAGGATGGTTCAATTAAGGTTCCTAAGGTCAGTTGATGCTTCACGACACCACGCGGCGGCCCCGTACTATCCTTGACTTGACTCAAGGGTTACCGGTACTCACCAAAGTGCCACATCAACGTAGCAGACTGCTTCAACCGTGTCGATATACCCCGCACAGTTCCCTCACAGTCTTGTTGCTACTTTCTAAGAAGGTATCCCCCAGATCCGGGTTAGGATCTATGAATCTCCCAAGGCAGGCCCATAATATTAAATCAAGCAAAGCAAGCAATTGAAAACAGGATGATGAACTATTCCTAAGGTACACCCCACTTTATTAAGTGTCCCCAGCAGAGTCGCCAGTTCTGTGCTCGGTGGAAATAGAATTGACTGTTTTTTAAGCTGGTTTCGTGAAATGTCGCGGTAAGCAAGAGTCGCCACTGTCTTTTATGTTCTCCAATATGGAAAGGACAAAAGCACATCAAAATTCCTTATTCGAGATGTTTCTCGGTTCGGGAGGTAGATTTATAGAAAGGGAAGGTGTTAGCACCCTTTCTATCCGTGGTTATCCACGGGCTCTTAGGTACTTGCTCTTATGTTTTCAAAATGTTTGCTTTTCAAATGTGAGTGGGTTTGAAAAAAGTTTCTTTGAAAGATTTCTGAATGACTCTTGTATCTGTCCTCAAGAGTGTTTGAAAAATTTGTTTTGAAAGCTTTTGAAAGTGTAAGGTGTGAAAAGTATTTTGTTTGTTTTTGAAAAGAGCAAGTACCCATGAGTCATCTACCTACCCTAAGGAATTAAGCTGTGTAAGTGTCCTTTAGGTAGTGCCATCCCACCATTGAGAGGTAGGTAGCACCATCGTTGGAGGTATTCGGGTCAATTCGATTATAAGGGACAGTGTGGTCACCGAAGCAATAGTAAGACACCTTAGAAGTAACTCTAATGTCCTAGATCCTTTTTATCCGAGGCAACCGTTTCGAGGCAACTGGATCTTTTAGACAGAAGGGCGACCTCTAAGACACCCTATACTTGATGACCACGTTTCGAAGGCAACGAGTGAGGCGTACCCTAGAAGTGGTGTGTGCATTGTGTGTTATATTCAGTTAATGTTTGTCTTTGTAATTAGTGAGCTACAAGTTGTTTTTATTTACATACATTCTTTCATGCAAGTTTAGCAGTTAAGGGGGTGCGGAAAGTAAATTGCGGAAACATAAATCCTACGCTATTACAAGGCGCGGGTCTATACATCGCCAAAAATTACAAAGACCCGTTTTTTGGTAAATAAGTACGGAAATTAAATAAAGCGATAAACCTATTTAACTATTACATTCTTGAAGGCAATTACATAATAATCAAATAAAGTAAACGCGTGCGAATAAATTAATCGGGAATGTCTAAGGGTGTTGACCCCTTTTTTTTAGAAAAGAAATTGATTTTTTTTTGGTCTTTTTATAATTAAAGTGAAATTAAAGCTAATTAATGACTAATTAATTAATTTAATTAAAAGAAAATATTTTTTGTTTTTTATGTTTTTATGAAATAAAATAAAAAAAAAGAAATAAAATTCTAGGTTAACCTAATTTTAAATCTATTTTAATTATTAGAAAAAAGTCAAAATGGCCTAATTAAAAACTAATTCAATTATTGTTTATTTACAAAATAAAATAATAATAATAATAATAATGTTGTTAATTCTTTTTTGGATTTTTTATGAAAATGTTAGTTGGTTAATTAATTGTTAATAATAAATAAATAAAAAGCAAGTAAATAGAAAAATGTCAAAACAAAGTAAAAAGAAGAGCAAAAACCCAAGGGGTGTGGGCTGAAATGGAGGGTGTAAGACTGAGATTGTGGCCCATTTGAGCAAGCCACGTTGACTTTCTTGGATAGCCTACAGCATGCTTGACTCCAGACCATGGTGTTCCTTGCTTTTTGTCCTTTGGATCTGCCTTGATGACACCTGGCTTGTTGGATCTATGAGGTTTATGATGAGCCTTCCTTGGAGTGCTGCACAGGAAAGCCATTGAAAAAATAATATGGAAATTATAAGGGGACCTGGGAATCGAACCCAGGTCCCAAGGATGCTTGGCCACGTCCCCAACCACTGAAGCACTCATACGCGTTTGTTAGTAATATGGAAAAGAAATATTATATAAAATAACTGCATTATATACTGGAAATAAGAAAACGCGCGCTTTAATTCAAATCAGCCATACGTATACAAAAACATCATCGTCGTCTTCTTCGTACCTGCAAAAAGGAAACAAGATAGCGGGGGTTTTTAACCCCCACTAAATGCAGTGACAAAAAATAGCGAATAGGAATTGGGCCAACATAAAAAGGGCGCGATAGGTCCATCTTATTCGTCTCATCCAGCTGAATTCGTCCATGCCTGTTTGGGGTACTAATTTGACAGTATGGTGAAACCCCTAATTCGAAGCTCTGAAAAACCTAGAAACTGTCAATGGCATTTGTTGTACCCCAAAATTTGCCCTCCCATTTCCCCAACATTTTCTCATCACAAGACCTTTGAAGATCAAGATCCAATTAGGGTTTCCTCTGCTCAAGACTTCTCCTTGCACTGTGGACTCAAATTAGGGTTTGTGTTTGCCCAAGGATGTTTTGACCTAAAATGCCTAAGATGACTTTCATGTTTCATGTTGGACTCCAAAGTTTATCCTCACCAAGTTTCAAGTCTTGATTCCAAGTTTTGCCCAGTCAATTGGACAGTTGACCTAGAAATCAGCTGTATTAGGGAAAAGTCAACTGTGGCCAATTGACAGTCAAACCTCATGAAATTTGACCCACATCAACATATTGAACTCATATGGACCATTTGATCAAGTTTGGATCACAATTCCACAAGAAAATTGATCAGATCACCAAAAGGGCAAAATGGTCATTTTTAGGGTTTTGACTGCACAAAGGCAATTTTTGACTGTTTGACCTAGCCAATGACAAACCAAGCTCACACATGGACTCAAGGACTCAATGAAATGGTCTTGACACATTCATCAAGCTCAAAAGATCCCAAGTACACAAGATTGACAGTTGAATTTCCCAGTCAATTGATCAATTTTGACTGTACACTGAAAAGTCAAACTTTGACTTTTTGGTCAAAATCAAGAGTCAAGATTCATTTTTCATCAAAACATGCCAAATCATGAAACTTGTTCACCAAGAAACCAAGAAATGCAAATTAGGGTTTTAAAATGGAATTTTTCATAACTTAGAATTTTTCTAAGTTATGGAAAACCCTAATTGTTTCCCAACTTTGCCCCACTTTTTCACCATGATTCATTTGGATTCAAACAAAAGTCAAAACATGAAAGTTGTAGCTTGTTACATAATCTACAACTTTGATTCACAAAGTTTTCTCATTTGAAGCTTGTATCTCAAGTTACAAATTTTTGAATAAGGGCACTAAACCATTCTTAACTTAGTAAAAATTTGATCTATTTTGACAAGGTTTTCTACCCCACTTCAAGGCCATTTTCCATACCCTTCCACTTGGAATTTCAATTTACATTTCAAAGATGGATTGTAGTACACATTCCAAGCTTTCCAAAATGTCCAAGAACTTCTCAAACAACCTCATGGTTAGGGAGAATCGAATTTCACAATATAGCAAAAACTCACTTTTGAATTGGCCATTTTTCATGTTCATAACCTTGCAATTTGAACTCAGCATGCTTTAGGTTAGATTACAGGTCCTTAAACCAAGTTACACTCAATAATTTAATGCATATTCATTGTGTTAAGGTGTTATTCTATGAGTTTGAACATTGTATGCAAGATTAATCCCAAACTAGATAAAGCATTCTTTCCATTTTTGCAAAAGATCACTTTATGTCCAATTGAGAATCCAACAAGTACATAGCAAATCTGATTGGCACAAGTTTATGTGTTAATCACACTGATCAAGGAGGGATTATGCAGCATAGTGTGAGGTCCTCTACAGGCCTAGAAGCACAATTTGCCTTTGTTTGCTTAAGTGTGAAGTAACATAGCATAACTTGTGACAACTTCCATCTCAGCTTACCAACACAGGAACAAAGTTATCAAACACATTCCAAAGAAGATATCCAAGCTTTTGCACGAGCCTTTGACCTCCAATCCACCCTCCATCTCAGAATCACTCTCAAACTGCAAAAACAGAGTTGCCTCTGCAGTTTGAGTGCAAACTTCTATTTCTCTCAAGCATTCTTGCCAAAACCAGTTCACATACCTTCCATACTATCTATGCAAGCTAACCATGACCTGAAACCTGATCTGTAACACCTCCAAGCCACTTCACCATTTTTGATTTTTTGTTTTGCAGTTGAAGTTCACTAGCACGATTCAGGGAGTTTCAAGGCAAAGTAGAACTTGGAATAGCATCCTTACACTTCAAGGAAGCTATACAAATCATCATTTTACTCTGAAACATCCTCCATTGCAAAGCACGATTCCAACTGAACAGGTATCTTCATGAAGTTCTATCTCTCTTATTAGGCATTGTTAGCTTTAGGTTTGTGAAGAAAATATGTCACAATCATAGCCCTGAACATGACCATATAGTTAGATTTCATTTATGTTACGTGTGCTGCAAGAATTTTGAGTCTGAACATGGCATAAAAGTTAGGTCAGAAATTGGGGGAGAAGAAATTCTCCCTCATCTTAGAGAGTTAGGTCAAGTTCTTTACATGGTTGGAATCGTCTCTTAATGCTCTACACTTTTCATGTTATGAGTTTTGCTTGAAAGTCCAGGAATCAAGAGATAGAAAACGCGTGGGTGATGTTGTTCAGAGGTTGAAGATGACTGATTCTGGGCTGGGCCTGGAATATTTTCTTATTTGCACCACATAATTGCTTTTGAACCCCCTGAGCCCATTTGCTTATTTCTTTGACTTTTTTGACTTTTTCTTTTTTGATTGACTTTGTTTATTTTTTCTCATGACATTAAAAAAATAAAAATATTTTTTCCATCATTTTTTGAATTTATTGCATATTTATTTGATTATTTCTTTTGTTTGAACATAAATATTATATATACTATTATTTAGAATAAATAGAAAAAATAGTGTAAATACATTTTTATTTTTTGTTTACCTTCTGAAAATATTTTACATAAAAAAAATACTTTTTTATTTATTTATTTTATTAAATATTAAATATATATTATTTTATATATAATGCATATTTAGAACTTAATATATATATATATATATATATATATATATATATATATATATATATATATATATATATATATATATATATATATATATATATATATATATATATATATATATATATATATATATATATATATATATATATATATATATATATATATATATATATATATATATATATATATATATATATATATATATATATATATATATATATATATATATATATATATATATATATATATATATATATATATATATATATATATATATATATATATATATATATATATATATATATATATATATATATATATATATATGTTTATTAATATATTTAGGTTAGAATCTAAAAATATTTGAATTTTTCATTTTATTAATATTTGATATAAAAAATACTTTTTTATAATATACTTTATTTTATTTTTATTTTTGTACATAATAAATAAATACTTGTATTAAATTAAAATAATAATACATTTTCTTTAATAAAATTAGGGTTTTGCCCTAAATTCAAAATACTCCAAAAATAATATCTTTTTTATTTTTACATAAATAACACTTTTTTTTTTCATACATATACAAAACATTTTTGCATCTTGCATTTTTTTTATTTCCTTTTTTTAAATTTAATTATTGTACATTAATTAAATTGTATAAATTCAAATTGATGTAATAGCTTTAGGTTTACATTACTTGTCAATATCCCCATTTGAACATTTGTACCCCCTTCCCATATTTGGTTTTGTAATAGCTTAGTAAATTTATTTTCGCACTTTATTGCTTTCTAATGATAACATGTTAGAATTAGGGTTTGTATGCGAAAAACGACAAAAAAATAGTTATGACCTAATCTCAAGACAAATGAGCATGAAAATGGATACACAAATCACACTTGCACCCTCTAGGGTAATCCCACATGTTGCCTTCCAAAATGGGCCATGCTTGCATGTCGAGTATCTTTGGCAAAAACAAATTCAAAATGATCATAAGTCCCTCAAAATGTTGCCTAAACGGAATGATCATAGTCCCTTCAAAACAAATTGCCAAAGACACTTGGCACCATTGCATTCATGTTCCATACGATGACCCGCGCCCGTCCCGAATAAACTTCCTAAACGCAAGATTGCCCACCAAATTCAATGGTGGAACAAAATTGTTAAAAAGGGTTGAAAACATAACAAAAACCTTTGAGTACAATAGGGTAGACAAAACTCTTAGTTACTTGAGATCAACTTGCAAAAACACTTGCCTATTTCAAAAACCACACATCACTACACTTTCAAAACAACTTTAAAAAACAAATGAAAACCTTTTTCAAAAGACATACACCTTTGTATACATCCCCACATGGATCATTACAAAGGTTGCCACCACATTAGCTTCTTTTCAAAACATTTTCAAACCCACACACACAAGCACCATTTAAAACAATTGAAAACAAAAGGCAAGTGATCTAAGCAAGTAACTAAGAGCCCATGGATAACCATGGATAGAAAGGGTGCTAATACCTTCCCTTTCTATAATCTACTCCCCGAACCCAAGAAAACATCTCAAAGGTTTTTGCTGTGCTTTTTAACCTTTCCTTAGGATAAAATAAAAAGTCGGTGGCGACTCTTGCTCAACCGAAACATTTGCGAAAACAAACGCAAAACCTCTAGTCAGTTCTCCCACCGTATCACAGAACTGGCGACTCTGCTGGGGAGAACAATTCCTAAAAGTGGAGTAACATTAGGGTTTAGATCACCTTTGTTTTCAATTGTTTGCTTTGTTTGCTTTTATATTTGTGGGCTTTGCATCGGAGTTTCATAGATCCTAACCCGGATCTGGGAAATACCCTTTTTAGGTAGCATAATCTGTGAGGGACCTGTCCGGCGTAGACCGACATGGGTGAAGCAGTGGCTACGTTGGTGTGGCATCTTAGTCTGTACCTATATCCCTTGTGTTGCAACGGGGAGAATATAGGTCTTCTAAGGGGTCATTAAACACCAACCAACCTTAGAACCCTAAATTGACCAACTTGGCCATTAGAACAGTAGCAGTATGCTACACTCATTGAGGCTAAACTCTCGCGATGGTTCCGGCCGCGAGAAAAGGTTGTGATGCTGGAGTTATGACCGATTGAGGGTAGCCAATGATTTGAGATCCTCTAGAACCTGGTTACTTTTGATAGGACAGGTTTTAACCAACGAACTAAAAGAGGGTAATACCTGAAACTCATGCTGGCCTGAAACCTAAGGGTGTCTTGTGTGCCTTATTTGCCTATGTGAATAATTGTGGTGTGCTTCATCATAGCATCATGCCATCATACCATTGCATGCATCCTATATAAAGGACTAACCCATTTCAAAGACAAAAGAGTTTCATCTTTGCTCTGTTTTGTAGGACATCATGATGCCCGTACGTAGGAATACTGTCCGGCTCAACTTTGTTCAACCACCAGCTTTACTCAAGGATTTGGTTGGAAGGATTCCAAACACTTCTTCCTTCATCAACAGACATGGTTCTCTCCTTGGCTTGGTCACTGCAAAATGGGACCAACAAGTGATAAGTGTTCTGACCCAGTTTTATGACCCTCTGTATCATTGTTTCACCTTTCAAGACTTCCAGCTGGTTCCTACCCTGGAAGAATTTTCTTATTTGCTTGGGATCCCTGTCTTGGAACAAACTCCATTCACTGGTTTGGAAAAGACTCCTAGGCCTGAAGAGATTGCTGCAATTCTCCCCTTGACCAAAGAAGAGGTATTGTCCAACTGGGAAACTAGAAATGGGATCAAGGGCTTTTTGGTCAAATTTCTGGTTGGCAAGGCTAATGATTTCTGGAATGACTTGGACTTCAAGGCGTACGAGGATATTCTGGCTCTTTTGATCTATGGTCTGGTATTGTTTCCCAACCCCGACACCTTTATCAGTATCCATGTCATAAGGATCTTCATGTCTCGGAATCCGGTACCCACTCTTTTGGGTGATATTCTACAACAACTCTATGCTCGTACTGCTCGAAAACGGGGAACTCCATGGTGTTGTGCTCCTTTGCTAGTAAGGTGGTTTATTTCGCACCTTCCTAAGTTCACGCTGAAGAATGAAGAAGGAAAAGGTTGGGCTCGGAGGTTAATGTCTCTCACTGATAATGACATCACCTGGACTCTCAGAGGTTTGGATGAGGTAGCTGTTATTGACCGTTGCGGAGAATACCCTAATGTTCCGTTGATTGGTATCCAAGGAGGAATCTCTTACAATCCATGCTTAGCTCTCCGTCAGTTTGAAAGAGCCAGAGGAGATGGGCCTCATGAAATGCTGGTTCCTCACTTCCATTTTGAGTTTCAGGCAGACAGTGACAAACTACGCCAGGGATTCATTAGAGCTTGGGACAGAATCCACAAAGCCAACCCACATGAGTTGGGACCAAAGATTTCCCTGCCATTGAAGCCCTATTGCAAATGGGTCTGCATCCGTGCTCAAAGGTTAGGTATGCCCTACGAAGCTGTTAGACCTCTCATCCTTGAGTCTCCTGATGAAGATGGGGTTCTTCCAACTGTTCTCCCTCCTCAAATACCTACTGATTTTGACACCATAAAGAGATCTTGGGCGCAGCTAAAGGAAGAACGGGATTTCTATCGGGAGAAATTCAACGAGCAGGAACGGAAGATCCAGAGGCTGACTAAGCAACTGGAGGAAGAACGGGTCCTGAACAACTACATCAGCACTGAAAAGAGGAGGCCATGGGAGCATTGATGGGCTTTGGATATTTCTTTTTACAGCTTTTATTTCCTTTCCAGTATTTTTCATTCCTGTAATGCCTAAGGGCAAATTGTTGAACAATTGAAGTTTTTTTAATCTAATGAAGTGTGTTTCCTTTTTTGTCTACAAAGTTGAATCTTGTTTGTCTTTGAAAACATAAAACATACGCATTCCATTGCACCATATGCATAGCAGGTACCCTATTTCACAGGTTGCTTAATCTCCTTCGCTGTTTATTTTGAACAGTCATCATGAATCCAGACTCCTCCAGTGAGCAAGCAATCAAGGCCCTTCAGGCCCAAAGTGCACAGTTTCAAGAGATGGTCCTAAGCCTAGCCCAAGGTCAGCAAGAGTTGAAGACTCTGCTCCTGAAGAAGAAGAAGAAAAAGAGGACTGCGTTGTTCAACACCGGACGCAGATTTGGGAACACACTCCATAATGAAGCTGATCCAACTACTTCTTCTGCTGAGAAAAATAGTCCCCAAGGGGGAGGAGCTCCTAGTCCCGCAGTCTCCGACAACGAGACGGACTACAATGACGAACAATACCCACCTGCTGTTGACAAATATAAGCAATTAGAGGACCGCTTGAGCGCCATGGAAATTCAGAATGTGCCGGGGCTGGATTTCGGAGATTTGGGGTTATCTTCTGGGGTAGTAATTCCACACAAGTTTAAGGCGCCTGCCTTCGCCAAGTATGATGGGGTCTCCTGCCCAAAGCTGCATCTAAGGTCGTACGTAAGGAAGATCCAACCTTACACGGCGGATAAGAACCTTTGGATTCACTTCTTCCAAGATAGCCTCTCGGGGTCACAGCTTGAATGGTTCTACCAATTAGATGGAACTAGCATCCGACACTGGGAAGATTTGGCAACCGCATTCTACAGACAATACCAATACAATTCTGATCTCGCTCCTACGCGTACCCAACTTCAGGGTATGTCTCTAGGAACGGGTGAAGGGTTCAAAGAGTACGTACAAAAATGGAGAGATTTGGCTGGCAGGGTGCAGCCTCCATTGACTGATCGTGAGCTGGTTGATATGTTCCTAGGGACGTTGTCTGGTCCATTTTTCAATCATTTGGTTGGTAACTCCTCCGCTGGGTTAACAGATTTGATATTGACGGGAGAAAGAATTGAAGCTGGCATCAGGTCAGGCAAGATACAAAAGGCTGCCTCCACAAGTAATGAGAAGAGGTCGTTTAAGAAAGAAGCAAGTGCCGTCTATGGTACTAGAAGACAAGTCAAGCCCGAAAGTCGCCAAGCCGTCAATGCTTTGGTCATCTCAAAACCTGTTGCTGCTCCTCAGCAGTACAATCAACAAAGAAGCGAAAGGCCCAAGAGGCAGTATACTCGACTGAGTATGACCTTATCTCAAATTTTACCCCAACTGTTATCCACCAACCTGGTGACCCTCAAAGAAGCTCCTAAGGTCGTCAACACTGCGTCTCCTAAGTATAACCCAAATGCCCGGTGTGCTTATCATTCTGATAGTCCCGGGTACACTACTGATGATTGCTGGGCCTTGAGAAACAAAGTGCAAGATCTGATCGACGCAAAGGAAATTCAGTTTGAGGCGCCGGAGAGACCAAATGTTGTAACTGCTCCTATGCCCCAGCATAGAGTAAATGCCATTGAGGAAGAATTGTATGCTGTTTCGGTAAATGAAGTTGTTACCCCTCTGAAGACCGTCAAAAAGAACCTACTACTGGCCAGTTTATTTCCGGGTTGCAGTGAAGGTTGCCTGTTCTGTGCTGTTTCCCTATCTGGTTGTCCCTTGCTGAAGTTAGGCGTCCAAAGCCTAATGAATAGCAAGGAGATTCTGTTTAAGAAGTCTGCTGTTCAGTTGGTTCCGGTAAAAGAAGTTTCTGTGGTTACCATCTTCAATAATCCAATCAAGGCTCTCCCGAAGAAGCCTGTTCAAATCATGACTGTTGCACCTGTGGTTATTACTGTTCCGGGGCCTCTCCCCTACGTATCTGATAAAGCTGTCCCCTGGCATTATGGGGCAGACGTATATGTAAATGGAATCAAACAAGAATTCGACACTGGCGCCAGTATCTGCGATATCACTGGTCCAGCCAAGGTCACCCGCGGTGGCAGGCTCTTCTCGCCTAACATTACACCACCCGCTACTCGAAGACCCCTCCTTATAACACCCACAAGTTTACCTGTTCCTGCTGCTGATCAAGTTGTTTCCCCTGCCGCCGAGTCATCTAATGCTCGGGGCAAAGGGATCGAAGAGGAGCCTGCCCGGGTGGAGGCACCAATACCTATAAATGCTGAGGCCTCCCAACAAGAAATGGAGGAGATCCTGAAAATAATAAATAAGAGTGATTTCAATGTTGTCGAGCAGCTGGGGCATACGCCCTCCAAGATCTCCATGCTCTCCTTGTTGTTATGCTCCGAGGCCCATGCTAAAGCCTTGATCTCATTTCTCAAGACGACCCATGTGCCACAGGAGACATCTGCAGTCCAGTTCACTGATTGCGTAGCAAATCTGACAGCAGACAATGGCTTGGGTTTTTCAGATGCTGACCTGACTGCGAAGGGAAGAGACCACAATGATGCTCTGCATGTCTCTATCGAATGCAGGGGCACTACTCTGGCGCATGTATTGGTGGATACTGGTTCTTCCTTGAATGTTCTACCGAAAAAGGCTTTAGACCGTCTGGATTATGAAGGCCTGGAACTGAAGCCCAGCAATATCATCGTCAGGGCCTTTGACGGTTCAAAAAGGATGGTTCATGGAGAGGTTGACATCCCTATTCGTGTGGGCTCTCAGGTGTTTGACTCTACTTTTTATGTGATGGATATACGACCATCGTACTCTTGTCTACTGGGTCGACCTTGGATCCATAAAGCTGGGGCAGTGACCTCTACCTTGCACCAGAAGCTGAAGTACCCTGTCAGGGGGAAGATCGTCACTGTGCAAGGAGAAGAGGAGTATATGGTGAGCCATTTGAATTCCTTCAGATACATTGAGATGGACGGAGAGTTTATTGAAACCCCCTTTCAGCATTTCGAGGAGGTACATCCAATTTCAGCAGCAGCAGAAACAACAGTCGAAGAGAATGTTCCTTTGAAGATGGCTTCCCTAAGGGATGCCCGGGCTGTGGTTCAGAAAGGCAATTGTGCAAACTGGGGTCAGCTTCCTGACTTCACTCAGAAGAACGACAAGTTTGGGCTGGGCTTTACTGCAGAGGCTCAGAGGGCTGTGCGCAAGGAAAAGATCAGAAAGGCTCCGGTGTTTATCTCCAACCCAAGGGTGAATGCTATCGAGGAGGATGTGGAGGAAGCAGAATTTGACAGTTGGATCTACCCGACTACCAGCAACGGACCAAGCAACTGGACGGCAAAGGATTTTACACCTATCACATTTGTTACGCAGTAATTAATTTCTTTTGATTTCCAAATTTGTAACAAACAATATGTTAAAACTTTGTTGGCTCGGTGTCCTACCCGGGGCATCGTAGCTCCATTTATGAGGGCTTTTTGTATGACATTTCCATATATCATCAATCAAAACATTGGACGTTTGTTGCATTTCAAATCTTGTGCTCTTTTTCTTTCTGTGTTATATATATTGCAAAACAGCTATATTTACACACACTCACTTATACAGGTTTCAATCCACTCTGGATCTCACTGGTAACAGCTCTGCTACCGCCAGTTATGACTTCGAGAATCCGATCAACTTGGCCGAAGACGAAGGTGAGGATGATTGCGAAGTGCCTGGTGAACTCGCAAGACTGCTACTCCAGGAAGAGAGAGCTATTCAACCACATGAAGAGCCGATGGAGACAATTAACCTGGGTACTGAGACAGATAGGAAAGAGGTCAAGATTGGTGCCAATCTAGAACTCAGCGTGAAGCAACGATTGATCCAGATGCTACAGGATTACATGAAGATTTTTGCTTGGTCCTATGAAGATATGCCTGGTTTGGATGCCGACATTGTAGTTCACCACCTGCCAACCAAGGAAGATTGCCCTCCGGTAAAGCAAAAAGTCCGACGGATGCGTCCAGAGATGTCTGAAAAGATCAAGGCCGAGGTTATGAAACAGTTTGATGCCGGGTTCCTTGCAGTGACTTCTTACCCTCAGTGGGTTGCCAACGTGGTGCCGGTACCAAAGAAAGACGGTAAGGTCAGAATGTGTGTTGACTACAGGGATCTGAACAGGGCCAGGCCCAAGGATGACTTCCCCCTATCTCACATTGATGTCCTTGTTGACAATACAGCTCAACACATGGTGTTCTCCTTCATGGATGGTTTTTCAGGGTATAATCAGATCAAGATGGCTCCAGAAGATATGGAGAAGACTACCTTTGTGACTCAGTGGGGCACCTTCTGTTATAAGGTCATGCCATTCGGTTGAAAAATGCCGGGGCAACCTATCAACGTGCCATGGTTGCTTTATTTCATGATATGATCCATCATGAGATTGAGGTATACGTTGATGACATGATTGCAAGGTCTCAAACTGAGGAGGAGCACCTTGACCATCTGAGGAAGTTGTTCGACCGACTCAAGTTATACAAGCTGAGGCTGAATCCCAACAAATGCACCTTTGGGGTAAGATCCGGAAAATTGCTAGGTTTCATTGTAAGCGATAAAGGTATTCAGGTGGACCCTGCCAAGGTAAAAGCCATACAAGAGATGCCGGCTCCAAAAACAGAGAAAGAAGTCAGAGGCTTCCTGGGACGACTGAATTACATTGCCCGATTCATCTCACATCTGACTGCTACTTGTGAGCCAATCTTCAAATTGCTGAAGAAAGATCAAGTAGTACGCTGGAATGATGAATGTCAGGCCGCCTTTGAAAAGATAAAGGAATATCTCCAAGAGCCACCCATTCTTATGCCACCGGTGGAAGGAAGACCTCTGATACTATACTTGACAGTACTTGATAATTCAATGGGGTGTGTGCTGGGGCAGCATGACGAGTCTGGCCGAAAAGAGCACGCTATTTATTACTTGAGCAAAAAGTTTACCGACTGTGAGTCTCATTACTCATTGCTTGAGAAAACTTGTTGCGCTGTTGTATGGGCTGCTCGCCGGCTGAGAAAGTATATGCTGACTCACACTACCTTATTGATTTCAAAGATGGATCCCATCAAGTACATATTCGAAAAGCCCGCTCTGTCTGGAAGAATAGCGAGATGGCAAATGATCTTAACAGAATACGATATCCAGTATACAACTCAGAAAGCAATTAAGGGAAGTGTACTGGCAGATCATTTGGCACACCAACCTGTGGACGATTACCAATCATTGAACTTTGATTTTCCGGACGAAGACATCATGGTGGTAACTGACTGTGAAGTACCTGGACCGGATGAAGGACCTGAGGAAGGATCCCGATGGTCTATGCATTTTGATGGAGCCTCCAATGCTTTGGGTAACGGCGTCGGCGCTGTAATCATATCTCCCAAAGGAACTCATACTCCCCTCACCGCCCGATTATGTTTCAGCTGCACCAACAACATGGCAGAATATGAGGCATGTATCATGGGTTTACAAGCTGCAATCGACTTAAGGATCAAATTTCTAAGTGTCTTCGGAGATTCCGCTCTCGTGATCAATCAAATCAAAGGCGAGTGGGATACGAAACACCCGAATCTTATTCCTTACAAGGAGTATGTGTCGACCTTGCTTCCCCACTTTGAAGAGATAACTTTTGAGCACTTCCCTAGAGAGGAGAATCAGCTAGCGGACGCCCTAACTACAATGTCTTCAATGTTCAAAGTTAAATGGGATAACGAGGCTCCCCGAATCATTATCTGGAAGTTGGATGAACCGGCATACTGCTGCGAGCTCGAGGCTGAGAAGGTTACTGAAAAACCCTGGTATCATGAGGTGAAGAGGTACTTGGAAGCTCAGGAATACCCTGAAGGTGCGTCTGTCAATGATAAGAAGTTCATGAGGAGGTTTGCTGCAAAATTCTTCCTCAGCAACGACATTCTCTACAAGCGGAATCATGATTCAACTCTGTTAAGTTGTGTGGATAAGGCTGAAGCAGAGAAAATTATGATAGAATTACATGAAGGCACATTTGGAACACATTCCAGTGGACACACCATGGCTAAGAAAATCCTTCGGGCAGGATATTTCTGGTCCACAATGGAAGCCGATTGTTACCAACACTCCCGAACTTGTCATAAATGCCAGATCTATGCTGACAAGGTGCATATCCCTCCGGTTCCTTTGAACGCCCTGACGGCACCTTGGCCTTTTGCAATGTGGGGCATCGATATGATCGGTGAGATCCGACCGACGGCATCCAATGGGCATCGCTTCATCTTGGTGGCGATCGATTACTTCACGAAGTGGGTTGAGGCAGCTTCCTACGCCACAGTAACCAAGAGCGTCGTGGCACGTTTCATCCGGCATAATCTGATCTGTCGGTACGGAGTCCCGGAAAGAATCATTACGGACAATGGTACCAATCTCAATAACAAAATGATCACCGAACTCTGTGAACAATTCAAGATACATCACCACAATTCTTCTCCCTACCGACCGAAGATGAATGGGGCTGTAGAGGCAGCTAATAAGAATATCAAGAAAATTGTGCAGAAGATGACAGTGACCTATAAAGATTGGCACGAGATGTTACCGTTCGCTCTTCATGGGTACCGTACCTCAGCAAGGACGTCAACCGGGGCAACTCCCTTCTCTTTGGTCTATGGCATGGAGGCAGTCTTGCCAATTGAAGTCCAGATACCCTCTCTCTGGATAATGAAGGATGCAGACTTGAGTGAAGATGACTGGATCCAGACTCGACTTGATCAATTAAATCTGATTGACGAAAAGAGGCTCACTGCTATCTGTCATGGTCAAACGTATCAAAAACGGATGATCAGGGCATTTAACAAGAAAGTCAGACCACAAGAGTATCAAGTTGGGGACCTGGTAATCAAACGCATCATCCTTCCTCAAAGTGATCCCCGGGGCAAATGGACCCCTACATACGAAGGGCCATTTATGGTTAAACGTGTGTTCTCCGGAGGAGCCATGATCCTAACCACCATGGATGGTGACGACCTTCCTCACCCCGCCAATGCAGACATAGTGAAAAAATACTACGCATAAATAAAAGACCCGCTAGGTTGACATACCTAGGAAAAAATAAGGGCTTCCCGGCGAACCAAAAGGGTTCGGGCAAAAATAAGGGATGAAATGAATAAAAATCTGTACACCCGGCAAGTCGAAAACCTGAAAAGGCGGCTTGGGCAAAAATGGGTATCCTGGTGGACTGAAAACCCGAAAGGGCGGTCCAGGCAAAAGTTAGGGATAAAGCGTAACACTATGTCTCATTGGATCACTTCGCATCCGGAATTCGACACCAACTATCTGGCTCAGATCTCGGCATTGACCAATCAGCTTCATCTTCAACTAGGCAGCAAAGCGATGAGACGTTCGAAGACATAAAGGCGATAGCAGAGTTGGAACCCAGTGGGATTGTTCACATAGCTGTTTTGTTTCCTTTTTCAAATTGTAAACTCTATGTTATTTGGCGGCGTCCTCTTACTAGGATGTCAGCCTCTTGTACAAAAACGCCTATTCACAGGCAAAGTTCAAATCAATACAAATTCACTTGTCCATACAAATTACCATTGTTTTCCTTTTTTCTGTTTTGTCTTGCGAAGAACGTCCAATGTTCATTTTTGATATATGCATTTGACATTAAATTGCTGATTCGTAAATATTTACGTATGAAACAAGAGATTGATTACAGGTGACATCAGAAACAGGGGCAATGTGGAGTTGTCTTATGCAGTCTGGTTATTTTGTCCGCCAAGGTACCGAGGTAGATTCGACTGAAGAATGTGACCAAATCATCTCAACTCCCCGCAGAGTAAAACAAGATTCAGCAATACTTTCCCCAAGCGGAGTTGATTCCCCGTCAATCCTGTGAAGTCTCAACATCCCCTAGCGGGTCATAAAGCTCACTCCCCAGTAGATTCTGGAAGCTTGTTCCCTGCAGGGCACGGACGTCTCTCCCGAGTTTTATTCAGAGTTATTTCCTCACAAGGACTTATAACTGGGTTATCCTCAGCTAAAAACCACGGAAGATCACCCTCGGCAAAGTCCCTTCAATCCCCGGCGGAGTTTATCTTTGGTGCTCCCCAGCGGAGTTTATCATCATTATCCCCAGCGGAATCCATCATTAAAGTCCTCAACAGGCCTCTCATCAAAACTTCGGCCAAGTATCTCTTCCACAGAGCAACTCCCCGGCCGGTCGTCGAGGATTTATTTTCCTAAGACGAAATTACATTCATAAACATTTCACGTTTTCATACATCTTGTTTACATACGTGATAAAGTGCATACTCACACTATCTCATGCTGAGCAGCATGGCATCATGCATATCATACATCATGACATTGCATACAACCTATGTTTTTGCCTTTTCAGGGAAAAAGACAATCCCAAAGACAATTACCCTCAACTGTCACAATTCCAGATTCGATTCCAGTATCCAGCCAGGGCACATCTATCAACTACAACATTTCCAGATTCGACTCCTGTATCCAGCCAGGGCATATCTGTTGACAACCATTTCCAGACTCGATTCCTGTATCTAGCCAGGGCACGTCTGAAGAGTTCGAAGATTCGACTCCTGTATCCAGCCAGGGCATATCTGTTGACAACCATTTCCAGACTCGATTCCTGTATCTAGCCAGGGCACGTCTGAAGAGTTCGAAGATTCGATTCCTGTATCCAGCCAGGGCACATCTATCAACTACAACATTTCCGGATTCGACTCCTGTATCCAGCCAGGGCATATCTGTTGACAACCATTTCCAGACTCGATTCCTGTATCTAGCCAGGGCACGTCTGAAGAGTTCGAAGATTCGACTCCTGTATCCAGCCAGGGTATATCTGTTGACAACCATTTCCAGACTCGATTCCTGTATCTAGCCAGGGCACGTCTGAAGAGTTCGAAGATTCGATTCCTGTATCCATCCAGGGCATATCTGTTGACAACTATTTCCGGATTCGATACCTGTATCCAGCCAGGGCACATCTGTGAGCAACCGATGGTAGATTCGATACCTGTATCTAGCCAGGGCATATCTACATAAAAAGATTGAAGATCAAACACCTGTAACAAGCCAGGAAAACATCAGCCTCTCCCAAATACACAAGTTCTCGCTAAGGAATCTCTTATGCGATCGACACTTCCAAATGGCATCTATAAGCTCATTCCCGACAAGGTTCTGTCACATCTCCGGATGGCATCTATAAGCCCATTCTCGACATCACACTGTTGAGACTCCAGCATGCGAGTGCAAATTTCCGGGCACTCTAGTGTCCAATCTCCTTTTACCCTCGAGTCACGAAAGGCAAACTTGCCAATCTAACTCTTCAGGTCCAAGAAGATTTAACAGGGGCAACTGTTGTACCCCAAAATTTGCCCTCCCATTTCCCCAACATTTTCTCATCACAAGACCTTTGAAGATCAAGATCCAGTTAGGGTTTCCTCTGCTCAAGACTTCTCCTTGCACTGTGGACTCAAATTAGGGTTTGTGTTTGCCCAAGGATGTTTTGACCTAAAATGCCTAAGATGAATTTCATGTTTCATGTTGGACTCCCAAGTTTATCCTCACCAAGTTTCAAGTCTTGATTCCAAGTTTTGCCCAGTCAATTGGACAGTTGACCTAGAAATCAGCTGTATTGGGGAAAAGTCAACTGTGGCCAATTGACAGTCAAACCTCATGAAATTTGACCCACATCAACATATTGAACTCATATGGACCATTTGATCAAGTTTGGATCACAATTCCACAAGAAAATTGATCAGATCACCAAAAGGGCAAAATGGTCATTTTTAGGGTTTTGACTGCACAAAGGCAATTTTTGACTGTTTGACCTAGCCAATGACAAACCAAGCTCACATATGGACTCAAGGACTCAATGAAATGGTCTTGACACATTCATCAAGCTCAAAAGATCCCAAGTACACAAGATTGACAGTTGAATTTCCCAGTCAATTGATCAATTTTGACTGTACACTGAAAAGTCAAACTTTGACTTTTTGGTCAAAATCAAGAGTCAAGATTCATTTTTCATCAAAACATGCCAAATCATGAAACTTGTTCACCAAGAAACCAAGAAATGCAAATTAGGGTTTTAAAATGGAATTTTTCATAACTTAGAATTTTTCTAAGTTATGGAAAACCCTAATTTTTTCCCAACTTTGCCCCACTTTTTCACCATGATTCATTTGGATTCAAACAAAAGTCAAAACATGAAAGTTGTAGCTTGTTACATAATCTACAACTTTGATTCACAAAGTTTTCTCATTTGAAGCTTGTATCTCAAGTTACAAATTTTTGAATAAGGGCACTAAACCATTCTTAACTTAGTAAAAATTTGATCTATTTTGACAAGGTTTTCTACCCCACTTCAAGGCCATTTTCCATACCCTTCCACTTGGAATTTCAATTTGCATTTCAAAGATGGATTGTAGTACACATTCCAAGCTTTCCAAAATGTCCAAGAACTTCCCAAACAACCTCATGGTTAGGGAGAATCGAATTTCACAATATAGCAAAAACTCACTTTTGAATTGGCCATTTTTCATGTTCATAACCTTGCAATTTGAACTCAGCATGCTTTAGGTTAGATTACAGGTCCTTAAACCAAGTTATACTCAATAATTTAATGCATATTCATTGTGTTAAGGTGTTGTTCTATGAGTTTGAACATTGTATGCAAGATTAATCCCAAACTAGATAAAGCATTCTTTCCATTTTTGCAAAAGATCACTTTATGTCCAATTGAGAATCCAACAAGTACATTGCAAATCTGATTGGCACAAGTTTATGTGTTAATCACACTGATCAAGGAGGGATTATGCAGCATAGTGTGAGGTCCTCTACAGGCCTAGAAGCACAATTTGCCTTTGTTTGCTTAAGTGTGAAGTAACATAGCATAACTTGTGACAACTTCCATCTCAGCTTACCAACACAGGAACAAAGTTATCAAACACATTCCAAAGAAGATATCCAAGCTTTTGCACGAGCCTTTGACCTCCAATCCACCCTCCATCTCAGAATCACTCTCAAACTGCAAAAACAGAGTTGCCTCTGTAGTTTGAGTGCAAACTTCTATTTCTCTCAAGCATTCTTGCCAAAACCAGTTCACATACCTTCCATACTATCTATGCAAGCTAACCATGACCTGAAACCTGATCTGTAACACCTCCAAGCCACTTCACCATTTTTGATTTTTTGTTTTGCAGTTGAAGTTCACTAGCACGATTCAGGGAGTTTCAAGGCAAAGTAGAACTTGGAATAGCATCCTTACACTTCAAGGAAGCTATACAAATCATCATTTTACTCTGAAACATCCTCCATTGCAAAGCACGATTCCAACTGAACAGGTATCTTCATGAAGTTCTATCTCTCTTATTAGGCATTGTTAGCTTTAGGTTTGTGAAGAAAATATGTCACAATCATAGCCCTGAACATGACCATATAGTTAGATTTCATTTATGTTACGTGTGCTGCAAGAATTTTGAGTCTGAACATGGCATAAAAGTTAGGTCAGAAATTGGGGGAGAAGAAATTCTCCCTCATCTTAGAGAGTTAGGTCAAGTTCTTTACATGGTTGGAATCGTCTCTTAATGCTCTACACTTTTCATGTTATGAGTTTTGCTTGAAAGTCCAGGAATCAAGAGATAGAAAACGCGTGGGTGATGTTGTTCAGAGGTTGAAGATGACTGATTCTGGGCTGGGCCTGGAATATTTTCTTATTTGCACCACATAATTGCTTTTGAACCCCCTGAGCCCATTTGCTTATTTCTTTGACTTTTTTGAATTTTTCTTTTTTGATTGACTTTGTTTATTTTTTCTCATGACATTAAAAAAATAAAAATATTTTTTCCATCATTTTTTGAATTTATTGCATATTTATTTGATTATTTCTTTTGTTTGAACATAAATATTATATATACTATTATTTAGAATAAATAGAAAAAATAGTGTAAATACATTTTTATTTTTTGTTTACCTTCTGAAAATATTTCACATAAAAAAATACTTTTTTATTTATTTATTTTATTAAATATTAAATATATATTATTTTTTTTATATATAATGCATATTTAGAACTTAATATATATATATATATATATATATATATATATATATATATATATATATATATATATATATATATATATATATATATATATATATATATATATATATATATATATATATATATATATATATATATATATATATATATATATATATATATATATATATATATATATATATATATATATATATATATATATGTTTATTAATATATTTAGGTTAGAATCTAAAAATATTTGAATTTTTCATTTTATTAATATTTGATATAAAAAATACGTTTTTATAATATACTTCATTTTATTTTTATTTTTGTACATAATAAATAAATACTTGTATTAAATTAAAATAATAATACATTTTCTTTAATAAAATTAGGGTTTTGCCCTAAATTCAAAATACTCCAAAAATAATATCTTTTTTATTTTTACATAAATAACACTTTTTTTTCATACATATACAAAACATTTTTGCATCTTGCATTTTTTTTATTTCCTTTTTTTTTAATTTAATTATTGTACATTAATTAAATTGTATAAATTCAAATTGATGTAATAGCTTTAGGTTTACATTACTTGTCAATATCCCCATTTGAACATTTGTACCCCCCTTCCCATATTTGGTTTTGTAATAGCTTAGTAAATTTATTTTCGCACTTTATTGCTTTCTAATGATAACATGTTAGAATTAGGGTTTGTATGCGAAAAACGACAAAAAAATAGTTATGACCTAATCTCAAGACAAATGAGCATGAAAATGGATACACAAATCACACTTGCACCCTCTAGGGTAATCCCACATGTTGCCTTCCAAAATGGGCCATGCTTGCATGTCGAGTATCTTTGGCAAAAACAAATTCAAAATGATCATAAGTCCCTCAAAATGTTGCCTAAACGGAATGATCATAGTCCCTTCAAAACAAATTGCCAAAGACACTTGGCACCATTGCATTCATGTTCCATACGATGACCCGCGCCCGTCCCGAATAAACTTCCTAAACGCAAGATTGCCCACCAAATTCAATGGTGGAACAAAATTGTTAAAAAGGGTTGAAAACATAACAAAAACCTTTGAGTACAATAGGGTAGACAAAACTCTTAGTTACTTGAGATCAACTTGCAAAAACACTTGCCTATTTCAAAAACCACACATCACTACACTTTCAAAACAACTTTCAAAAACAAATGAAAACCTTTTTCAAAAGACATACACCTTTGTATACATCCCCACATGGATCATTACAAAGGTTGCCACCACATTGGCTTCTTTTCAAAACATTTTCAAACCCACACACACAAGCACCATTTAAAACAATTGAAAACAAAAGGCAAGTGATCTAAGCAAGTAACTAAGAGCCCATGGATAACCATGGATAGAAAGGGTGCTAATACCTTCCCTTTCTATAATCTACTCCCCGAACCCAAGAAAACATCTCAAAGGTTTTTGCTGTGCTTTTTAACCTTTCCTTAGGATAAAATAAAAAGTCGGTGGCGACTCTTGCTCAACCGAAACATTTGCGAAAACAAACGCAAAACCTCTAGTCAGTTCTCCCACCGTATCACAGCATTTTTCAATTTAAAGCATCATTCTCAAATTAAAACACATGGAAAGCTTGGTAATAACGTCAGCAATGCAAATCAACCAAAAGAATGTATTAAAAATGCGTGGAATGTGATATATAAATTTGAGAATGTATGCAAACCGTATGAGTTGGTGGGGATGATTCCTTGAGTGATTGCGCTTGGTTCTGATTGCCAAAGGTTCCTAGGGATGCAAGGAGTGTATTTGGATTGAAATGGAGGCTTGGACAGGCTGCAAATAGGTTTTCAGTTTTGCTTTTTTCTCTTGAAAGTTTGAAATGTGTTTGGCCGTTTGGAGTGTTTCTTAGGTCGTGAGTTCTGTTGTGAATGCTTGCATATGTGTTATGTAATGAATATCAATCAGAATTATGGTCATTGAAGTTCTTGATTTCCTCCATAACCAACATTGAACCATTTTCCATATTTGTGAAATTTTGAATTTTTATGCCCATAATAGGCCATGCACGAATTTGGAATGTGTTTTAAGGTGTATCAAAGCTAATCATCACAAAATATATCCCTCCATTAATTTCTTTGATTTTTATTTGAATTTTAAAGATTTAAAATGAATTAAATCAAATAAAATTAAATAAAAATGGAAAATTTAATTTTAAATCTTGAAATAAATTGTGGGACACGTGGGAAGCATGTCCAAGCTGAACCAAGTGGAAAAAGTGGGCCCCTTTTGTCAAAAATGAAGTTTCAAGGATAATTGACTTTGGCCATTTCACAAAAATTTCCCAACTTCTCCAATGCATATCTTGCTCAATTTTGAAGCTATGAACATGTTCTTGGACATTTTGGAAAGGTCTTGAAGTCCTCTAACCAATGTCATTGGTCCCATGTCATTTTGATTTACCAATCTCAAGTTATGGTCTTTGACTTAAAGTGCCTTTTTGTTGACTTTTGAAAATGACCTATAATGTTGAAATTGATAACTTTGTGTGAGAGCATTTCTTGGACTTGAAGTGTGAAGATGAGTTGTAGGAAATATCATCCCCTTCAAAATGAGCTTTGGATGGAATTTTTCTTATAAACCATGAGGAAGTTATGCCTTGGTCAATTTGCAGTTGACTTTTCAACTGTCCAAAAATAGAAACTTTTGCATCTTGAGACTTTTTGAGCCATGCTTTGAGAATCATGATCAAGAATTGATCAAATGATGTTTGTGGCTTCAAAATAAGATGTTGACCAATTTTTTTGACTTTTGACTGTCAAATGACCATTTTGCCCCTGTAGTTGACTGTGAAGCATTTAGGGTTTTTGACTGTGCAACTTGATGCTGTGATTCTTGAAACTTGACATATGGATGCTTGACAATGTTTATAGGCATATGGGACTTGATTGGACCCTTGGAAACCTCAATTTCTTTGCCAGAACCAAAACCCTAATTTTGACTGTGTTAGGAGGCAATTGGACTGTGCAACCCTTGAGAGATTTTGAACCATGATCTTGCCAAACCTTGAAGAATATGGGAGGGAAAATTTTGGGGTACAACACCTTGCATTGGCTATTTCTACATAAACACACTCTACACAATCAGAACAAGTGTGTCTAAAGGTCTCATCCCCCTACAAGCTTTGTACTTCACATTAAAACCATGCTTGCTAGCTTTGCTTCAAAAATAAGTAACCAAGCAAAACATGCGAGTTTTGAAATCTAAGTTGTTACAAGTCTTAAAACCTCTTGCTTATAAGTAGACACAATATTTTCAAGTTGACACATGAATGCTAAGACTCCAAAACACCCCCAAGCACTCTACAACTCAGAATCTGCCATAACTTGACAGTTTTGAACCTCACATAGCGATCTCCAAATCCACTCGTGCGTATTAAGTTTTAACCACCCAAACACTTAATATACATCATGTCAAAGTGATCCAGACCCCTGTTTCAAGACTGTATCTCCTCCATCACCATCCACCATTTTCAAATATCAAGCTTGCAGTTTGACTTGAGTAGAGAGATTCATGGACTTTCAAGGCAAAGTAAGAGTTGGAATACACTCAAGGAGGTCCAGGCAAGCTAAATAGATCCTCAGGCCATCTCAAAAGTTGCTCAAACTCCATTCACGATTCCAGCTACAAGAGGTAAAAACTCAAACTTCTATCTCTTCCTACAAGCATCATTTGATCCTGATTTGTGAAAAAAAAAATGTAGATATTCTTTCTCTAAAGCTAACCATGTTCATAGTTTCCATTTACATTGACTTTGCATAGAGAATTTTGGATTTGAAATTTCTGAGAAAATTAGGTTTCAATTTAGGGCCATCAAAATTAGTTTTTATCTTTGACATTTAGCTTATATAAATTATATGGTTGTGAAATTCTGGCAACAGATACTTAATGTCACAGTGAATGTTATGACACCGTATCTGACACACTTCAAGACAGTAAAGTAAAAACAGTAAAGAACACAATCAATTGTTAACCCAGTTCAGTGTGTAACAACACCTACTCTGGGGGCTACCAAGCCAGGGAGGAAATTCACTATAAGAGATATTAATTCAGGAATAAACCAACCAGTTTATCTCCTTCACTTAAGACCTACTCAATGCAACTTCAATCTAAGTTCAACTTAAACCTGAGTTCCTACTCACTCCCCCTCAATCATAGCAGTGATGCTAAACTATTGATTAAAGAGATTATGAAGACACTCTTCAGTACACACACTTGATTTTGCTTCACAGCTTTAAAACAAGTGACATAATTACTCGTGCTTAAACGCTTTGAGTAATAAACAACCCTAACTTGATTTTGCTTCAAAGCTTTAATCAAGTGACACAAATACTCGTGCTTCAAAGCTTTGAGTAATACACAACCCTTACAATCAAATCCTACTCCAAGTCATTTATCATAATGATAATTGCTTGGCTCACAGTAGTTACAACTATACAATCCCTTATTGATCTTCTGTCTCAAAGTGTCCCTAACCATTAATCTTCAAGACAAATATATAGGCAGACTATTCTTCAGTTAGGGCTTCCATGAAAGTAGCTAGGGTTAGTTAACCCAAAAGACTTGGTCTTAGACTTTCATCATACCAAATTAGGGTTAAGAAAGGTTAACCTAATGTCCACGTAAGCATCTGATCTGGACTGTATACATCAACTTAGATAAGCATACCAGATTCCTGAAAAATCTCAGGAATAGTAAATCTGCACAAATGTTAGATCAGTACAGGATGTCTTAACATTGGTTATGACAACAAGAATCCTGCTCACTGATTTTGGTAGAATATACTGTATATGACCATTGTTTAATGATCATGATAAACACTTCAAACTGAGTAGTTCCTGTATGACATTCTTTTCTGCAGAATGTACCTTTATCCCAGAATGTTATGACATCAGTCATGACATTCGCAACTCTGGTTTTACCAAAAAAAATGCCAACAAACAAACACTTACAGGTTGAATTCGTGGGAAGAAACACCATAACTTTCATGTTTGGAGTTTCCATTTTTATGGAGAAATGAGGAAGATACAGGTGGTCCGGCTATGGCTCAAGGTTGAAGATGAAGTTGCCTTCAGAAAGCTGTTTCTAATATATATTTATGCTTTGGTTATATGACCGAATAAAACAGCCACCCCAGTGGCAAGCGCGCGCGTACTAAGGCATATGTTACCTAAAGGGCGAGGGTTCGAACCAATGTGAACCCCCCTTTTGCATTTTTTCCATTTTTCTGATTTTTCTAACATCTTTTTTACAGGCACTGGGCCCTTTGGGCCTTGCATTTTTTTCCTGTTTTTGCTAGCATACTTCCCTGTTTACTTGTGACACCCCTTGGCCCATTTTATTTCTATTTATTTATTTATTTCTTTTTCTTTTAAATATATTTTCTAAAATACCAAAAAAAAATCATAAAAAGTATAAAAATAATAGATTTATATTTTGACATAATTTAAATATTTTTTCACATAAATAAAAAAATTATTTTTATTCATTATACTTTATTTACTCTTATTAATTTCTTTGTAAATTAAAACTAGATTATTACTTATTTAAATACACTTATTTTTAATATGAAAAGGACCAAAAATATTTCATGACACCACATATTATTTTCAAGACAAAATATAAAAATACAAAAAAAATATTTTTTTCTTTAAACTTATTATCTTTTAATCAACTAAAATAGATTTAGGGTTTTATTCAAAAATTCTCTTCTTAATTAAAATCTTTTCTTAATTAATTTCTTTTATTAACTTAAGTTAATTTAACTTAATTACTCTTTTTTTCTCTAATTAGGTTTAGGTTAAAACCTCTTTCATACAAAGTCCAAACACAAAAATCATTTCTTTCAATTTTCATTTTGTACTTTATATATTCCTTCAATTATTTGTATAATATTCAATTTGGTTGTAATAGATTAATTAGGTTTACATTATTGTAATCCCCATTCATAAATTGTATACCCCCCCTCCCACAAATGTTGTAATAGCGTAGTAACTTTAAATTTCGCAATTTATCACTTTTACATAACATGCTAGTAATTAGGGTTTGTATGGCAAGATAAAACCAATCAAATAGAAAACCCTAATTCAAGACCATATCAAGCATGAAAATAACACACTTGCACACAAGCACCCCTAGGGTTATCCCACTTGGTTTCCTTACAAAATGGCCATATTACGCATGTAAGGTATCTTAGCAAAAAAAAAAACAAATACAAGATCATAGTCCCTCGATGACGCTATTCAAAGTTGCCTTACAAAATGATCTTAGTCCCTCAAAAATAATGCTAAGATACCTTGCAACATTGCTAATCATGGCTATACGATGACCCACGCCCGTCTTGTTTACATCCAAAGATAGGATTACTTACCAAATCAATGGTAAAACAACAATGTCAAAGGAAAATGAGATGAATAAGAAAGAAATTTGAGTAGGTAGATTGCTCCTAATTACTTGCTCCATTTCAAAACAAACAACCTTTTTATTTTCAAAACAATCACATACACTTTCAAACATCTTACAAAATTGAAAACATTTTCAAAAGATCAATATCTTTGTATACATTCTTACGAACGAGAATCATTACCAAGATTGCCTAAACAATGGCCACTTTACAAAATACTTTCAAAAACAACATCAAGCACAATTTCAAACAAAAAAGCAAGTGATCTAGCAAGTAACTAAGAGCCCATGGAAAACCATGGATGAAAAGGGTGCTAATACCTTCCCTTTTCATAATCTACCCCCCGAACTCAAGAAACAATCTCAATGGTCTTTCCTGTGCTTTTTCACCTTTCCTTTTGGATAAAAGAAAAGTCGATGGTGACTCTTGCTAACCGCAACATTTGCGATCAAACACAAAACCCTCAAGTCAGTTCTCCCACCGCATCACACATAGAATCTGCAGTACAAATGCATACATTCCAATCTCATTTATTTTGAGAACACCATTACACAATGCACTTCATATGTCATGGCATTTCATATGACTAACTCTTTACCTTTCAGGTAAAAGATCAAATCAACAAGCTACGTCTAACAAAGAGTTATTCCAGGATTTTCCTCAAGAAGATGTCCTCACAAGATTTTCTCTAGATCAGCCAGATCGACACTAAGATCTCTCTGATTTCCATTCCAGTTGAAAAGGTTCCAAGACTTTCGTCTGGGTCATTTGAATCGACACCAAGATTCTCCCGATTACTATGCCAGTCAAAGTTAATTATAGGCCTTCCCCTGGTTCAGTTAAATCGATACTAAGATTTCTATCCCAGTTGAAGACAACTCGAAACCTTTCTCTGGTTCAGTCAAATCGATACTAAGATTTTTATTCTAGTTAAATAAACTATGAAGCCCGGAAACTGACCAAATAATAGTCAAGCCAACAGGTACTCTAGTTTTCACCTTCCCCTTCCCTTTTGACAATCCAGCTTTTCGATCCTTCTCAGCTTCTACTCTAGTCTTGTTCTCAGACCTGGTTTTCTTATGAACAACTTCAGTAGCCTTCTCTTTGGAGGGGCTTTTGGCAGCATCCTACTTTTCTTTTCTGCTCATCATCCTTCTAGATACGCTAGGGTTGATATTAGAAATTAAATTATTGTCAGAGTATTCTTCATCAACATCTATAACCGGGGGTTCAACAGCCTTGTCAGTAGGGTTCTGGTGATCATCATGTTTTTCTGGAGATTTCCTAATGTTGTCATCAGGTGTCTCAACATTCTGAGTGACATCTGGATCCATTTCTACATTAGGACTAGCAGTTTCTTGGTTCAAAGGTACATAAATGCCAGGTACATAGTGATTCTCATTAAGAATCCTAGTGACTAGTCTAGCAATAGCTTGATGAACATAAGCAGAACCTTCCCTATTTGATATTTCTGGAGGAACAAAAGATGATGGTTGAGAAGATTTACCAGATGGAGAGGCTTGTGATCTTCTTGCATGTCTGGTTCGTAGCTTCTTGACCTTAGAAGGATCAGCTTCCAGTTCACGAAGAGGAGTTATCTCAAGAACATCAGTATCCATGCAGTTTGTGATTGCCCTAGGATCGCTGTCAGAGGATACAGAAGAAGCAGTCGCCTTTGAGGAGGAGGATGACATGGATTGTTGAGACATTTTGAGTGATTTAGAAAACAAGTAACAGCGAGAGTGAAATCTTCGTTTGAGAGAATGGAGATTGTTGCAGAAATGCGAGAGGAGTGAGATATATGAATGTCTATTCAACTTCATAAAATTTTGGAAACAAATAGGGAAACAGATGATTAGCCCAATCAGAATATACTTAACTAAAATATCTCTTTCATCCCTTGTTTTAAACAAAATTAATTTCTACATCTCTTCATATTGACAAATACCCAGCTTGCCCCTCAAATTTTAAAATTGACTAGCATCAAGTGCCTTGGTAAAAATGTCAGCCAGTTGTAGTTCAGTGGCAACATGTTCCAGTTTAATCACCTTTTCTTCCACAAGATCTCTGATGAAGTGATGTTTAATGTCAATATGCTTGGTCCTGCTGTGCTGTATAGGATTCTTGGAAATGTTGATAGTACTCAGATTGTCACAGTACAATGTCATGACATCTTGTGTGGCATTATACTCAGTAAGCATCTGTTTCATCCAGATCATTTGAGAACAGTTACTACCAGCTGCTATGTATTCAGCTTCAGTAGTAGATAGAGACACACAGTTCTGTTTCTTGCTGAACTAAGAGACAAGATTATTTCCCAAAAAAGAAGCATCCTCAAGAGGTGCTCTTTCTATCATCAGCACTACCAGCCCAATCAGCATCACAGTAACCAGACATAATTGGTTCACATCCATGAGAGTACAACAAGCCATAGTTGTAAGTCCCACTCACATACTTCAGAATTCTTTTTACTTGGTTGATATGGCTTACTTTTGGTTCAGCCTGGTATCTTGCACATACTCCAACTGCAAAAGCAATGTCAGGTCTGCTGGCTGTTAAGTATAACAGACTTCCTATCATGCTTCTGTACAAGCTTTGATCCACATTTGCCCCACTTGTGTCTTTGGACAACTTTAAATGAGTAGGTGCAGGAGTCCCTTTGTGACTGGCATTCTCCATTCCAAACTTCTTGACAATATTCTTTGCATACTTACTTTGAGACAGAAAAATTGAGTCTTCCATCTGTGTGACTTACAGTCCAAGAAAGTAGGTCAATTCACCCATGAGACTCATTTCAAATTCAGATTGCATCTGGTCAGCAAAATGTTTAACCAGTTTATCTAACATTCCCCCAAACACTATGTCATCAACATAGATTTGAGCTACTATTATCTTTCCTCCTTCATTTTTGACAAAAAGAGTTTTATCCAAGCCTCCTTTCCTGTATCCTTTGTCAGAGAGGAATTTTGTCAACCTCTCATACCAGGCTCTAGGAGCTTGTTTCAGGCCATATAAAGCTTTCCCAATTTGTAGACATGATCAGGGCAGTTTGGATCCACAAATCCTTTAGGCTGTTCCACATATACTTCCTCATTTAAGTACCCATTTAGGAAGGCACTCTTTACATCCATCAGAAATAGCTTGAACTTAAGGAGACAAGCAATTCCCAATAGGAGTCTGATTGATTCCAGTCTGGCTACAGGAGCAAAAGTCTCATCAAAATCACCTCCTTCAACTTGAGTGTATCCTTGAGTAACAAGTCTTGCCTTATTCCTGGTGACAATTCCTTCAGCATCTGATTTGTTCTTGTAGATCCATTTTGTGCCAATGATGTTTGTTCCTTCTGGTCTAGGAACTAACTCCATACTTCATGTTGCTTGAATTGGTTCAATTCATCTTGCATTGCTCCAATCCAGTATTCATCAGTCAAAGCCTCCTTAACATTTCTTGGTTCAACCTTAGATACAAAGCAAGAGTTTGTGATGATTTCTCTAGATCTTGTAATGACTCCACTGTTAGGATCTCCTATGATGAGTTCCTTAGGATGATCTTTCTGAATTCCGATGGAAGGCTCTTTGTTAGCTTCCTTTGATTCAGACTCTGATGAAGTAGTTTTAGGTACATCATCCTTTTTAGACACTTGAGTTGAAGTCTCAAAGAATGTATCAACATCATATGGGACATTTGTTTCCTCATGGTAATCATCAACTATGATATTTATAGATTCCATCATAGGTTTGGTCCTGGAATTGAATACCCTATATGCTCTGCTGTTGGTAGAGTATCCTAGGAATATTCCTTCATCACTTTTAGGATCCAACTTTCTCCTTTGTTCATGATCTGTCAGAACATAGCATTTGCTTCCAAAGACATGGAAGTACTTCACTGTAGGCTTTCTTCCTTTCCATAGTTCATAAATGGTGGATGATGTTCCCTTTCTCAAGGTGACCTTGTTATCAACATAACAGGCTGTATTCATAGCTTCAGCCCAAAAATGAATAGGAAGTCCTTTGGCATGTACCAATGCTCTGGCAGATTCCTGTATAGTCCTGTTTTTCCTTTCCACAACTCCATTTTGTTGAGGAGTTATGGATGAAGAGAATTCATGATTGATTCCTTCTGAGGAGCAGAACTCATCAAACTTACTGTTTTCAAACTCCTTGCCATGATCACTTCTGATTCTGACAATGCATCCTTCTTTTTCTCTTTGAATTCTTTTGCACAATTCCTTAAATACATCAAATACATCAGACTTTTCCCTAATGAAGTTAATCTAGGTGAATCTGGAAAAATCATCCACAACAACATACACATATCTCTTTCCTCCAAGACTTTCCACTTGCATTAGACCCATCAGATCCATATGTAGAAGTTCTAGCACCTTAGAGGTGGTCAGATGTCTTGTCTTTGGATGTGACATTCTAGTTTGCTTTCCAACCTGACATTCACCACAGACTCTCCCTTCATCAATTTGAAGCCTTGGAATCCCTCTGACTGCCTCCATGGATATGATCTTTTTCATCCCTCTTAGATGTAAATGACCAAGTTCTTGGTGCCACAGATTCACTTCCTTTTCTTCTTTGGCTATAGAGCATACAGAAGAGTAATTAGTGTTCTCAGGCTCCCATAAATAACAGTTGTCTTTTGATCTGACTCCTCTCATTACAACTTCTTGTTTTTCATTAGTTACAAGACATTCAGACTTGGTGAAGTTGACCTTGAATCCCAGATCACATAATTGGCTGATACTTATGAGATTAGCAGTCAAACCATTTACCAACAACACTTCATTTAGGTTTGGAACTCCAGGGCAGTCCATGTTTCTAACTCCTTTGATTTCTCCTCTAGCACCATCTCCAAAAGTGACATAGCTAGTAGTATGAGGTTTAACATTATTCAGAATATTCTTGATTCCAGTCATGTGTTTAGAGCATCCACTGTCAAAGTACCAGTCTTCTTTGGCAGAAACTCTGAGGGAGGTGTGAGCTATTAGGGCTGCAGACTTTTTCTTCCACTGATGAGCATATGGTGCCTTGTTAGACTTAAGTTTGACAACTGTGGTCTAATTAGGATATCCATATAATCTGAAGCTGAATGGCTTTATGTGACCAAACCTTCCACAATGATGACATCTCCATCTTTGATACTTTTTCTTCATATTTCTCTGTTCTCGATGTTGAGTGCTATGTTGTGACATCTCCTTTGACATTTGTTTATCAGGCCTGATCTTCTTTTTGTCTACAATAGATTTATTTTCTGCCACAAATCCTAGACCAGACTTGTTTCCCACATTTTGTCCAGCCTGAAGGATTTCTTCTAATTTGTCAGTTCCATTTGTCAGCATCTTAACAGATTTGGTCATCTGATCAAGTTTTGAGTTTAGCATTTAAACTTCACCTTCGAGATGGTTTATAGTATCAGTGTCTGCCTTCTTTTTAGCCTCCAATTTTATTATGAGTTTTTTTGTTTCTCATTTTGCTGGCAGACTTCAGCACTTCTGATACTTAGCTTCTTGTATGTGTCAACAAGTTCTTCAAATGTCACTTCCTCATCACTGGAGTCACTATCAGAGTTACAAATACCAGCTAGTGCAGTAACTAGTTTGGCAGATTCTTCTTCAGAGTTACTTTCTGAGTCACAATCAGACCAAGTAACATACATTCCTTTCTTTTGTTTCTTAAGAAAGCTAGGACATTCAGCTCAAATGTGCCCATATCCTTCACATCCATGGCATTGGATTCCTTTGCTTTGATTTCCCTTTTTTTCCAGACTTTGGTCTTCTGCTGGAGTCATAGGATCTGTTAATGTCAGAGGGAATGTTCTTGACATTTGACCTTGACTTTGGGTCCATTCTCTTGATGAGTTTGTTGAACTGCCTTCCAAGCATAACTATAGCTTCTGAAATATTCTCTTCATCATCCTCCTTGTTTTCATCTTCAGTATTGGATACAAGTGCTATGCTCTTGTTTTTCTTGTCAACTTTTTCACTGATCCCCATCTCAAAAGTCTGAAGTGACCCAATGAGTTCATCAACCTTCAAGTTGCAGATATCCTGGGCTTCCTCTATAGCAATCACCTTCATTGTAAACCTTTTAGGCAAGGATCTGAGAATCTTTATCACCAGCTTTTCTTCTGACATTTTTTCTCCCAATGCTCCTGAGGTGTTGGCAATTTCCAAGATGTTCATGTGAAAATCATGAATGGTCTCATCTTCCATCATCCTTAGGTTCTCAAATTTTGTAGTAAGCATCTGAAGTCTTGACATTTTTACTTTGGATGTACCCTCATGGGTGGTTTTGAGAGTGTCCCAAACATCCTTGGCCAGTTCACATTGATGTACTAGTCTGAATATGTTTCTATCAATTCCATTGAACAAGGCATTTAATGCTTTGGAGTTACCCAGGGCTAACTCATCTTCTTCTTTGCTCCATTCTTCCTCAGGTTTCAGACTGGTCGTCCCATCTTTCCCAGTTATGGTGGGATGGTTCCATCCTTTGTCAGCAGCTCTCCAAGCCTTTTTGTCCAGTGACTTCAAGAAGGCAATCATACGAGGTTTCCAGTAGTCATAATTTGATCCATCCAGAATAGGTGGTCTGTTCCCAAATCCTCCTTCCTTGTCCATAACGCCAGAAAATAATATCCCTAGATCTCACCCAGTAAGACAGGCAGGGTGCCTGCTCTGATACCAATTGAAATTCTGGCAACAGATACTTAATGTCACAGTGAATGTTATGACACCGTATCTGACACACTTCAAGACAGTAAAGTAAAAACAGTAAAGAACACAATCAATTGTTAACCCAGTTCAGTGAGTAACAACACCTACTCTGGGGGCTACCAAGCCAGGGAGGAAATTCACTATAAGAGATATTAATTCAGGAATAAACCAACCAGTTTATCTCCTTCACTTAAGACCTACCCAATTCAACTTCAATCTAAGTTCAACTTAAACCTGAGTTCCTACTCACTCCCACTCAATCACAGCAGTGATACTAAACTATTGATTAAAGATATTATGAAAACACTCTTCAGTACACACACTTGATTTTGCTTCACAGCTTTAAAACAAGTGACACAATTACTCGTGCTTAAACGCTTTGAGTAATAAACAACCCTAACTTGATTTTTCTTCAAAGCTTTAATCAAGTGACACAAATACTCGTGCTTCAAAGCTTTGAGTAATACACAGTCCTTACAATCAAATCCTACTCCAAGTCATTTATCACAATGATAATTGCTTGGCTCACAGTAGTTACAACTATACAATCCCTTATTGATCTTCTGTCTCAAAGTGTCCCTAACCATTAATCTTCAAGACGAATATATAGGCAAACTATTCTTCAGTTAGGGCTTCCATGAAAATAGCTAAGGTTATTTAACCCAAAAGACTTGGTCTTAGACTTTCATCATACCAAATTAGGGTTAAGAAAGGTTAACCTAATGTCCACGTGAGCATCTGATCTGGACTGTATACATCAACTTAGATAAGCATACCAGATTCCTGAAAAATCTCAGGAATATTAAATCTGCACAAATGTTAGATCAGTACAGGATGTCTTAACATTGGTTATGACAACAAGAATCCTGCTCACTGATTTTGGTAGAATATACTGTATATGACCATTGTTTAATGATCATGATAAACACTTCAAACTGAGTAGTTCCTGTATGACATTCTTTTCTACAGAATGTACCTTTATCCCAAAATGTTATGACATCAGTCATGACATTCACAACTCTGGTTTTACCAAAAAAAATGCCAACAAACAAACACTTACAGGTTGAATTCGTGGGAAGAAACACCATAACTTTCATGTTTGGAGTTTACATTTTTATGGAGAAATGAGGAAGATATAGGTGGTCCGGCTATGGCTCAAGGTTGAAGATGAAGTTGCCTTCAGAAAGTTGTTTCTAATATATATTTATGCTTTGATTATATGACCGGATAAAACAGCCACCCGAGTGGCAAGCGCGCGCGTACTAAGGCATATGTTACCTAAATGGCGAGGGTTCGAACCAATGTGAACCCCCTTTTGCATTTTTTCCATTTTTCTGATTTTTCTAACATCTTTTTTGCAGGCACTGGGCCCTTTGGGCCTTGCATTTTTTTTCTGTTTTTGCTAGCATACTTCCCTGTTTACTTGTGACACCCCTTGACCCATTTTATTTCTATTTATTTATTTATTTATTTATTTATTTATTTATTTATTTATTTCTTTTTCTTTTAAATATATTTTCTAAAATACCAAAAAAAATCATAAAAAGTATAAAAATAATAGATTTATATTTTGACATAATTTAAATATTTTTTCACATGAATAAAAAATTATTTTTATTCATTATACTTTATTTACTCTTATTAATTTCTTTGTAAATTAAAACTAGATTATTACTTATTTAAATACACTTATTTTTAATATGAAAAGGACCAAAATATTTCAAGACACCACATATTATTTTCAAGACAAAATATAAAAATACAAAAAAAATACTTTTTTCTTTAAACTTATTTTCTTTTAATCAACTAAAATAGATTTAGGGTTTTATTCAAAAATTCTCTTCTTAATTAAAATCTTTTCTTAATTAATTTCTTTTATTAACTTAAGTTATTTAACTTAATTACTCTTTTTTTCTCTAATTAGGTTTAGGTTAAAACCTCTTTCATACAAAAGTACAAACACAAAAATCATTTCTTTCAATTTGCATTTTGTACTTTATATATTCCTTCAATTATTTGTATAATATTCAATTTGGTTGTAATAGATTAATTAGGTTTACATTATTGTAATCCCCATTCATAAATTGTATACCCCCCCCCCCCCCCCCCCCCCCTTCCACAAATATTGTAATAGCGTAGTAACTTTAAATTTCGGAATTTATCGCTTTTACATAACATGCTAGTAATTAGGGTTTGGATGGCAAGATAAAACCAATCAAATAGAAAACTCTAATTCAAGACCAAATCAAGCATGAAAATAACACACTTGCACACAAGCACCCCTAGGGTTATCCCACTTAGTTTCCTTACAAAATGGCCATATTACGCATGTAAGGTATCTTAGCAAAAAATAAATAAATACAAGATCATAGTCCCTCGATGACGCTATTCAAAGTTGCCTTACAAAATGATCTTAGTCCCTCAAAAAGAATGCTAAGATACCTTGCAACATTTCTAATCATGGCTATACGATGACCCACGCCCGTCCTGTTTACATCCAAAGATAGGATTACTTACCAAATCAATGGTAAAACAACAATGTCAAAGGAAAATGAGATGAATAAGAAAGACATTTGAGTAGGTAGATTGCTCCTAATTACTTTCTCCATTTCAAAACAAACAACCTTGTTATTTTCAAAACAATCACATACACTTTCAAACATCTTACAAAATTGAAAACATTTTCAAAAGATCAATATCTTTGTATACATTCTTACGAACGAGAATCATTACCAAGATTGCCTAAACAATGGCCACTTTACAAAATACTTTCAAAAACAACATCAAGCACAATTCCAAACAAAAAAGCAAGTGATCTAGCAAGTAACTAAGAGCCCATGGAAAACCATGGATGAAAAGGGTGCTAATACCTTCCCTTTTCATAATCTACCCCCCGAACTCAAGAAACAATCTCAATGGTCTTTCATGTGCTTTTTCACCTTTCCTTTTGGATAAAAGAAAAGTCAGTGGTGACTCTTGCTAACCGCAACATTTGCGATCAAACACAAAACCCTCAAGTCAGTTCTCCCACCGCATCATACATAACATCTGTAGTACAAATGCATACATCCCAATCTCATTTATTTTGAGAACACCATTAAACAATGCACTTCATATATCATGGCATTTCATATGACTAACTCTTTACCTTTCAGGTAAAAGATCAAATCAACAAGCTACGTCTAACAAAGAGTTATTCCAGGATTTTCCTCAAGAAGATGTCCTCACAAGATTTTCTCTGGATCAACCAGATCGACACTAAGATCTCTCTGATTTCCATTCCGGTTGAAGAGGTTCCAAGACTTTTGTCTGGGTCATTTGAATCGACACCAAGATTCTCCCGATTACTATGCCAGTCAAATTTAATTATAGGCCTTCCCCTGGTTCAGTTAAATCGATACTAAGATTTCTATCCCAATTGAAGACAACTCAAAACCTTTCTCTGGTTCAGTCAAATCGATACTAAGATTTTTATTCCAGTTAAATAAACTATGAAGCCCGAAAACTGACCAGATAATAGTCAAATCAACAATTCAAGCCACTGTAAAGCCTGGATCCTGACCAGATAGCAGTTCACTTTCGTCTCTTCAATCAGGTGATGACTCCCCAGTAGAGTAACAGACAACTGAAGCTCCTAAAACTCTATGTTCCAAGACAGAGACCAACATTCCTCAGCAGAGTCCTCTCTAACAACAAGAGCAGGAATTCTCACAAAGGGATATCCCATAAAGTCAATAAGCCCATTCCCAATACTATCTACACAGTCAAGTATCACTTCAGACGAGTGCAAATTTCTGGGCACTCTAGTGTTCAATCATCTTCCACCCTCAGATCACGAAAGGTAGACAAGCCAATCTACATCTTCAGGTTTAAGAAGACTGAATAGAGGCAACTGTTATACCCAAAAAATTTCCCTCTCATGTTTTCCAAGGTCTTCCCCTACATGGTTGGTTACAAACCCTTTCCTAAAGAAAAGGAAAATTTGTGAATGATGTTTTTAAGTTTCCTTCGATTGGCATCTCCAAAATGCCCTTCGATTGGCATTTCAAGAAAGCCTTTCGATTGGCCTTGTAACAAGATCCTTCGATTGGAATTTCAACAAAGCCTTTAGACTGGCCTTGTAACAAGATCCTTTGATTGGCATTTCAAGAAAGCCTTTCGATTGGCCTTGTAACAAGATCCTTCGATTGGAATTTCAACAAAGCCTTTCAATTGGCCTTGTAACAAGATCCTTTGATTGGAATTTAAACAAAGCCTTTCGATTATCCTTGTATCAAGATCCTTCGATTGGAATTTCAACAAGGCCTTCGATTGGTATAGACAAAGGCCCTTCGGTTGGCATTCCAAAAGGTCCTTCGATTGGAACTTCAGAGTGTCCTTCGACTGGAACTTCAGAGTTTCCCTCAATCAGAACATCAAAATGAAATGACCTTCGAATGGCATTTCAGTGCAGAGTTTGTCTTAATCTAAGATGATCTAATGAAGGAAGTTCTGAACACTTCGAATCAGAACTTAGACTCATCACAAGGCCAAGGGCTGGTCGAAGTTGTCTAATAGGGAATTTTCTGAATAAATTCGAATTAGACTTTAAAGCTGGAAAAGAAAGCCATTCGAAGGAAGTAACAATGACTCATTCGAAGAACATGTAAAGGTCCATTCGAAGAAGCATTCAGAAGGCCCATTCGAAGCATGCATAAGAAATCCATTCGAAGATGCATTAAGAAGACCCATTCGAAGGGTGCATAAGAAGTCCATTCGAAAGAAGAAACTCATAGGCCAATCGAAGAGAAACGCTGGAGGGTGTTCGAAGGAGTCAAGTGTCCAGGTTCATCCAATATTTCCAAAGAGACATGGATGTTTCAAAAAGGAATGCTTTTAATATGTCTGATTCTTGTCTCATGGCTTTAAAGGCCTGCTTAAATGGATTGTCTCTTACCGTTACTATACACCATCACACTCCTATAGATACAAGGCCAAGGATACAGTGCCAAGGGGGACGAAAAGGAGGACAGAAGGGGATACTACACACACACGTTGCCTCAGAAAGCACATCAAAAAACTCAAAAACTTACAGAGTGATCCCAATTGAAATACATTTTTTGCAGGCATCCCCATTCTAAAAGAATACCAGATTCATCCAGGAGTCCACCCCAACTCCTAAGTAAAGATATCCACACCCAGAGCCACAGATTATACATCTTCGATTGGTAAGGTCTTTGTAAAACCAAAATTGCACCTTTATGACATTTAAATACACATTGCACATATATTCTTGTAATTACTAATTATCTTGCATGTAAGCTAAAGCGCAGAGATGAGATCGTGCCATTGCTGGAGCACGATCTAAGTTTTTTCCTTCTAATCTCAGGACAAAACAAACCCAGACCCAAACTCAGCAGATTTAAATTGAGGAAGGATTCTAATTGGGAGGAGATTCAAATCAGGGGGTAAAGTCCCCCCTGGATCTCTAACATTTGTTTCGTTTTACAGGAAACATCTTTTCAGAATCTTGTTCAGAGCTTCGAAGCAGCTCATCTTCGAACTAGATCCAAGGTTCCCAGATCGAAGGATTACATATCCAGATCGAACGCCCTCAAAGTGCAGCCCTTCATGAAACTTCGATCAAGCCTCTTCACTGGATCGAAAGACAACCCAAGCCTCTTTCGATCCAGGCCTCCAGAATCACACTTTTCTTGATTTACTGCTTGTTCCTTCGATTTCATCCTTGGTTTGGACTATTTTATTTCTTTTTTTAATCAACATAAAATCAATAAAAAAAAACCATAAAAACATTAGGCTAGTTTTTTCTATTAAATTTATTTTGTTACTTAATCATTTAATTATCTTAACATTTTCTCAAAACTAAAATTAAGAAGATTTAGATCATTTTCCCAAAATAAAATAAAACAACAAAAATATTTTATTCTTAGGATTTTTAGACGTTATTTTCAAATTCGCGCGCGTTTATTTTATGTAACCGCATACTGGTGTGTAATAGCTTAATTAGGACTTTTACACTTTACTGCTTTATTCCCCCAGTTTTGGACATGTAAATAATCCCCCTCCCCGAAGCCTTGTAATAGCGTAGGATTTACAATTACCTTACTTTAAAATCATATACATATATTAACTGCTTAGATGTATGCTAACTAGGATTGCATGACGAGATCTGAAAACAAACGGTAGAACACCTAAATGTTTAAAGATAAAATAACTGATTGAACACACTTGCACACAAGCACCTCTAAGGTACGCCCACTTTGACTGTCTTTAAAAAAACAGTCATGAGGCAGGAATGCTTTAGCAAAGACCCATAAAATCAAAAGATCGTAGTCCCTGGATGACCCTACAGTTGCCTTCTCGGTAAATGATCTAGTCCCTAAAATAGCATTGTTAAAGCATCTCCACAAGTTGCCTTCGTGATTGTAACGTCCCTCCAATTGTCCCTCAAAACATCCAACGGCAAGGCTACCTACTCAGTAATAGTAGGATAGCACTGTCTAAAGGAAAAGAGGAAAAGAACAACCTTTTCGAGTACAAAAGTAGATAGCTATTAGAAGTTTGCTCAAACTATTTTTGCACTTACACACAAATGCTACTTTTTCAAAAGACATTTTCAAACACTTTGTATATTTTCTCCAGTATCCCGAGGAACATTACAAAGTTCTCCATACTAAGGCGTTTTCAAACACAAAGCACAAAAGCATCTTGAAAATGATCAAACCTCTAAGAGCCCGTGGAAAACCACTGATGGAAAGGGTGTTAACACCTTCCCTTTCCATAATCTACCCCCTTACTCAGAAAACTCTCGGAAAGGTATTTTTCTGTTCTTTTCACCCTTTCCTTTGTTGGATAAAAGAAAAGGCGGTGTCGACTCTTGCTTACCGCAACATTTGCAAACAAAAAATGCAAAACCAGTATATAACATTCGGTTCTGCCACCGTATCACACATACATACGTTTGGCATATCCAAAGCATACATACACTATACATTTCAACATTCAATACACATATGCTCAGGGTTCCATATCAGTGTCAAAAATCATACATTTTGCATACATCCAAACATCTTAATGTCAGACATCACCCGCATATATCATACAACAAACAAACAATCTCACCCTCGATTTAACTATCTAAGGGTCAACCAACAAAATACTTCTCCTATGATTCAACCCTTCACCTCAGTCTTCATGTCGTGACACGTTCATCCCATCACCTAAGTCTTCATGCAGTGATGAGTTCCTTACAAACACAGATCATCGCCTCAGACTTCAGGCAGCGATGCTAAAAAATACAAAACCCAACCTATCACCTCAGACTTCACGCAGTGACTTGCAAACCTAACCCATTGCCTCAGACTTCATGCAGTAATGTGTTTCGTTATTCCAACATAAACCATCGCCTCAAACTTCATGCAACGATGCTCGAAAAAAAATCTAGCTTATCGCCTCAGACTTCACGCAGCGATTTGCAAACCAAGCCCATTGCCTCAGACTTCATGCAGCAATTTTTTTTTTATTCCGCGACACAGATCATCGCCCCAGACTTCATGCAACGATGTTCGAAAAAACAAATTTAGCTTATCGCCTCATACTTCACGCAGTGATTTGCAAACCTAGCCAATTGCCTCAGACTTCATACAATAATGTGCTTCTTTATCCCACTCTCCAGACCATCGCCTTAGACTTTATGCAGCGATGTTCGAAAACTAAAATTTATCTCATTGCCTCAGACTTCATGCAGCGATGTCCAAAAACTAAATCTAGCTTATCGTCTCAGACTTCACGCAACGATTTGCGAACCTAACCCATTTCCTCAGACTTCATGCAATAATGTGTTTCTTTACTCTGTAACACAGACTATTGCGTTAGACTTCACACAATGATTCGTGAACCAAGCCCATTGCCTCAGACTTCATGCAACAATGTGTTTCTTTATTCCGCGATACAGATCATCGCCTCAGACTTTAGGCAGTGATGCTCGAAAACCAAAACCTAGCTTATCGCCTCAGACTTCACACAGCGATTTGCGAATCTAACCCATTGCCTCAGACTTCATGCAACAATGTGTTTCTTTATCCCACAAAATTCAGCCCATTGCCTCAGTCTTCATGCAACAATGTGTTTCTTTATTCCATAATATGATCAGTGGGAATGAGAACTGACTGTTTTGGAATGCTGGTTCGCGTTTGCGTTTATTTTTGCAAAATGTCGCGGTAAGCAAGAGTCACCACCGTCTTTTATTTTATCCAACAAGGAAAGGACAAAAGCACAGAAAAATTCCTTTTCGAGATTTTTCTCGGGTTCGGGAGGTAGATTATAGAAAGGGAAGGTGTTAGCACCCTTTCTATCCGTGGTTATCCACGGGCTCTTAGGTACTTGCTCACTATGTTTTCAAAAGTTTGCGTTTCTTTGTGATTGTGGGTTTGAAAAGAGTTTTTGTTTGAAAGAGAGTGTAAGTGCGAAAAGTTTTGTTTTGTTTTAAAAGGAGCAAGTACTTAAGAACATCTACCTACTCAAAAAGGAATTAGACTGTGCAAGTGTCCTTTAGACAGTGCTATCTCACTATTGAGGAGTAGGTAGCGCCGTCGTTGGAGTTTTCGGGTCAATTCGGTTTAAGGGACGTGTGGTCACTAAAGCAATATTAGGATGTTTTAGTGGTAACCCTAATGTCTTAGATCATTTTTATCGAGGCGACCATTTCGAGGCAACTTTGATCTTTGGACAGGAGGGCGACCTCTAAGACTTCCTATACTTAATGACCATGTTCGAGGCAACCAAGTGAGGTGTACCCTAGGAGTGGTATGTGCAAGTATGTCAATTTTCAGTTATATTATCTTTACATGTCATGGTGAGCTACTGTTGATTTTAAGTTAAGATAGATGTTGTCATGCAATCCTAGTAAGCATACATCTAAGCAGTTAATATATGTACAGGAATTTAAAGTGCGGGAATTGTAAATCCTACGCTATTACAAGGCTTCGGGGAGGGGGATTATTTACATGTCCAAAAATTGGGGGAATAAAAAGCAGTAAAGTGTAAAAGGTCTTAGTTAAGCTATTACAAACCAGTAGGCAGTTACAATATATGGATAAAAAATAATATGCGTGCGAGAAAAATTGAATCGAAGTGTCCTTGGGTTTGGACCATTTTTTCATTAAATAAAGCATATTTTTGGTCTTTTTTGAATTAAGAATTAAGTCTAACTAATAATTAATTAATTAATTAAAAAGAAAATATTTTTGAGTTTTATTTTAATTAAGGAAATAAAATGATAAATATAAAAAAAAACCTAATTCTAAGTCAATTTTAATTTATTGCAAAATATGTTAAGATTAAACCTAATTAAAAAACTAAGTTAATTTGCTGCAATTTATTTACAAAAAATAATAAGATAATGAAATTAAAAAAATATTTTTTTTTGGGGTTTTCTGATTTTATGAAAAGTTAATTAGTTAATAATAACAAAACAGAAAATAGAAAATAGAAAGTAGTGAAAAGAAAAAAAATAAAATAAAAAAACTCAGGGAAAGCTTCGATTTGCACCCTTCCCTGACTCCTTCGATTGGGTTTGGGAAGGATATGGGCCAGGAAGTGGGCATGAACAGCCTTCGATCCAGGGAAGGGGATTTCCCTTCGATCCTGGGAAAAATTCCTTCTTCGATTGGGCCAAGGAGTGAGGCGTGAGCAGCCTTTGATCCAGAGAAGGTGTCTCCTTCGATCTGGGATATTATACCTGCAAAAGTATGTTAGCGAAATAAAACACAGGGCCTGGGTATTGAACCCCAGGCCCTTCGATCCTACGCTTGCTGGGTCTCTTCAGGCTATGTCTGCAGTAAGTGTTGGAAAACGAAGAACATGACATGGGCGCCAAACCCAGGCCTTTCGATCCTATCTAGGATGGCAAATCAAAGGTAACAACAAGTAATAATGTGTTATGCAAATGTAAAGTTGGACAATTTACCCTTTCTTACCAGTAATTGGGACCTTCGATTTGGCACTTTCTGGATGTGAGTACCTTCGATCTGGGATTTCTGGGCGTGGAGGTGTTTGCTGAATGGCTGCTTTGGCTTGGATCACTTCTGAAAATGCTGATGACCTTTGGCAGCGTATCTCCATGTCCTCTGTTTTTTCCCTGTGTTTCATTCTCCTCTGTATTGTGCCACTGGCCCTTGTATTTATAGGAGTGTGGGGGTCTAGTAACGGCAAGAGACAGCCAATTAAACAGGCCATTAAAGCCATGAGACAAGAATCAGACACATTAAAATATTTCCTTTTTTGAAACATTCGTGTCTCTTGAATGAACCTGGACACTTTTGAATTTCGAATGCCCTCAGGCCCTGCTCTTCAATTGGTCTTGATTTGCTTCCTTCGAATGGGACTCCTTCTGCTTCGACTGCTTGATTTGAAAAGAATCCCTCTGGTCGAATCATCTCTTTAGGAACAGAAAAGGCAAGAATCTGGCCTTTAACTCAGGAATTAAATCTACAACCAGCATTTAATTATTTCTACATTTGCAAGGGAAACATGCCATTTTCTCATGTTCAGTGTACCTGGACATTTTTTGAGTGCCCTCTTGATGGCCTCTTTCAAATGGCCTGGAAGGAGTTCTTCAAATGGCCCTGGTCCAAAGATCAATTGAAGGGTACTAATCAAAATTCCAATCGAAAGGCTTTGTTAATAGGCCAATCGAAAGGTGCTGTTCATGCTAATCGAAGGACATGGCTAACATGCCTGTTGAAGCTGCCTTGACATAATGCCAATCAAAGTGCTTGTTCATAATACCAATCGAAAGGCTCCTTCAGAATACCAATCGAAGGGTCTTTCAGAGTGCCAATCGAAGTCATTGACATAATGCCAATCAAAGTGTTTGTCCGTAATGCCAATCGAAGTGCTTGTCCATGCCAATCGAAATGCTCCTTCAGAATACAAATCGAAGGGTCTTTCAGAATGCCAATCGAAGTGCTCCTTCAGAATACCAATCGAAGGGTCTTTCAGAATGCCAATCGAAATGCTTGTCCATGCCAATCGAAATGCTCCTTCAGAATACCAATCGAAGGGTCTTTCAGAATGCCAATCGAAAGATACTTAAAGCACCACTCAAAAATTTTCTTTTTCCTTAGGCAAGGGTTTGTGATCAACCATGCAGGGGGAAGACTTTGGAAAACATGAGAGGGCAAATTTTGGGGTGCAACAGTTGCCCCTGTTCAATTTTCTTAAACCTGAGGATATATATTGGCTTTCGTGATCCGAAGGTGGAAGATAATTGAACATTAGAGTGCCCAGAAATTTGCACTCGCATGGTGTAGTATCAGCATTGTGATGTCGGGAATGGGATTACAGATGCCATTTGGAGATTGTTGGCAGGAGGATAGGCTTATAGATGCCATCTGCAGGAGTGTCGATCGCATAAGAGATTCCTTAGCGAGAACTTGCATACCTGTTGTTGTAGAAGATTCCACTGGTGGAAGTCTAACTTTGTTGAGATTTAGGAACCTGCCTGTACTTCAACTGAGAGAATGCTCTAGCTGAGTTTTAAGAACCTTTTCATAATTCAATTGGGGGAAACATCTTCATCAAGATCTAGGAATTGTCTCGTGCTCAATGGAGTATACCGTTGAGGTTATAGAACTTATCCACACTATGACGGAGAAAAACATCAAGATCTAGGAATTGACTCGTGCTCAAAGGGAGTATATCGTTGAGGTTATAGTACTCGTCCACACTATGACGTAGGGAAACATCTTCATCAATATCTAGGAATTGTCTCGTGCCCACCGGGAGTATACCGTTGAGGTTATAGAACTTGTCCAGACTATGACGGAGGAGAACATCAAGATCTAGGAACTGACTCGTGCTCAATGGAGTATACCATTGAGGTTATAGTACTCGTCCACACTATGACGTAGGGAAACATCTTCATCAAGATCTAGGAACTGTCTCGTGCCCACCGGGAGTATACCGCTGAGGTTATAGAACTTGTCCAGACTATGACGGAGGAGAATACCAAGATCTAGGAACTGACTCGTGCTCAATGGAGTATACCGTTGAGGTTATAGTACTCGTCCACACTATGACGTAGGGAAACATCTTCATCAAGATCTAGGAACTGTCTCGTGCCCACTGGGAGTATACTGCTGAGATTATAGAACTTGTCCACACTATGACGGAGGAGAACATCAAGATCTAGGAACTGACTCGTGCTCAATGGAGTATACCGTTGAGGTTATAGTACTCGTCCACACTATGACGTAGGGAAACATCTTCATCAAGATCTAGGAACTGTCTCGTGCCCACCGGGAGTATACGGCTGAGATTATAGAACTTGTCCACACTATGACGGAGGAGAACATCAAGATCTAGGAATTGACTCGTGCTCAATGAAGTATACCATTGAGGTTATAGTACTCGTCCACACTATGACGTAGGGAAACATCTTCATCAAGATCTAGGAACTGGCTCGTGCCCACCGGGAGTATACCGCTGAGGTTATAGAACTTGTCCACACTATGACGGAGGAAAACATCAAGATCTAGGAACTGACTCGTGCTCAATGGAGTATACCGTTGAAGTTATAGTACTCGTCCATACTATGACGTAGGGAAACATCTTCATCAAGATCTAGGAACTGTCTCGTGCCCACCGGGAGTATACCGCTGAGGTTATATAACTTGTCCACACTATGACGGAGGAGAACATCAAGATCTAGGAACTGACTCATGCTCAATGGAGTATACCGTTGAGGTTATAGTACTCGTCCACACTATGACGTAGGGAAACATCTTCATCAAGATCTAGGAACTGTCTCGTGCCCACCGGGAGTATACCGCTGAGGTTATAGAACTTGTCCACACTATGACGGAGGAGAACATCAAGATCTAGGAACTGTCTCGTGCCCACCGGGAGTATACCGCTGAGGTTATAGAACTTGTCCTGTCTGGTTCCAAGTATTAATCTTCAATTTCTTCATGTAGATAATTTTCCTGGCTTGTTACAGGTATTAATCTACAATCAGTCGTCCACAGATGTTTTCCTGGCTTGCTACGGGTATTAAACTGGGACTTGAAAAGGTTGGTCGAGGAGATATCTGTCCTGGCTGGTTTCAGGTATTAATCTCTGACCTTAGAAAGAAAGGTCTTCCTGGCTTGTTACAGGTATTAATCTTCAATCTCTTCACGTAGATAATTTTCCTGGCTTGTTACAGGTATTAATCTACAATCAATCGTCCACAGATATTTTCCTGGCTTGCTACAGGTATTAAACTGGGACCTGAAAAGGTTGGTCGAGGAGATATCTGTCCTGGATGGTTTCAGGTATTAATCTCTGACCTGAGAAAGAAAGTCTTCCTGGCTTGTTACATGTATTAATCTTCAATCTCTTCATGTAGATAATTTTCCTGGCTTGTTACAGGTATTAATCTACAATCATTCGTCCACAGATATTTTCCTGGCTTGCTACAGGTATTAAACTGGGACCTGAAAAGGTTGGTCGAGGAGATATCTGTCCTGGCTGGTTTCAGGTATTAATCTCTGACCTGAGAAAGAAAGTCTTCCTGGCTTGTTACATGTATTAATCTTCAATCTCTTCGTGTAGATAATTTTCCTGGCTTATTACAGGTATTAATCTACAATCAGTCGTCCACAAATATTTTCCTGGCTTGCTACAGGTATTGATCTGGAACTTGAAAAGGTTGGTCGAGGAGATAGCTGTCCTGGCTGGTTTCAGGTATTGATCTCTGACCTGAGAAAGAAAGGTCTTCCTGGCTTGTTACAGGTATTAATCTTTAATCTCTTCATGTAGATAATTTTCCTGGCTTGTTACAGGTATCAATCTACAATCAGTCGTCCACAGATATTTTTCTGGCTTGCTACAGGTATTAAACTGGGACTTGAAAATGTTGGTCGAGGAGATATCTGTCCTGGATGGTTTCAGGTATTAATCTATGACCTGAGAAAGAAAGGTCTTCCTGGCTTGTTACAGGTATTAATCTTCAGTCTCTTCACATAGATAATTTTCCTGGCTTGTTACAGGTAATAATCTACAATCAGTCGTCCACAAATATTTTCCTGGCTTGCTACAGGTATTAAACTGGGACCTGAAAAGGTTGGTCGAGGAGATATCTGTCCTGGATGGTTTCAGGTATTAATCTCTGACCTGAGAAAGAAAGTCTTCCTGGCTTGTTACAGGTATTAATCTTCAATCTCTTCATGTAGATAATTTTCCTGGCTTGTTACAGGTATCAATCTACAATCAGTCGTCCACAGATATTTTCCTGGCTTGCTACAGGTATTAAACTTGGACCTAAAAAGGTTGATGGTAGCCATATTTTGATTGACCTTTTCCTGAAAAAGGTAAAACGTTAGCTGTATGCAATGTCATGATGTATGAAATGCATGATGTCATGATGTTCTCAAAATAAATGAGATTTGTGTTGTATGATGCGTATGCATGTCATGATGTATGAAGATGTGATGTTTTTAGCTGGGGAAAATAAATCCCGGAGCTTCTGGAGAATAGAGTTGAGTTCTTCGTTTCCGCTAGGAATGATGAACGAAGATGGTTGTGAGAATAAACATGCAGGAGAGGATGACTCTGTTGGGGAATAAACTGGTTAAGAGATTACTTTACGGGGAATTACCCTGTGGGGAAGAGATACTTCGCTGAGATTTTAATGATAAACTCCGCTGGGGATTCCGTTGATAAGCTTTGCTGGGGATCTTGATGATGAACTCCGCTGGGGATAGAAATAACTTCGCCGGGGATGATCTTTCAGTTGCAACTTGCTGAGGATAACCCAGCTAGACTCTTGTGAGGATAATCTCTGAATTTGGCTGAGGAGACTTATTTGTGCTTCGCAGGGGATAAGCTTCCAGAATCTACTGGGGAAGATGATTTAACTCCATTGGGGGAAACCTTTTTTTGACTGTGCTGGGGAAATGGCTCCACTGGGGGTACCTTGCATTCTGCCGGGGAACATTCTTATATTCCGTTGAGGAATATTAAGACTTCCAGGGATACTCTTATGCTTGCTGGGGAATATCCTTATACTTCGCTGGGAATATTAAGACCTTCTGGGGATGCCAAGCTTTTTTTAGGGCTGATGGTAGACCAACTCTGCTTGGGGAGAGTATTGCTGATTTGTTCATAGTTGCAAGCCTCAGCTGAGAGAGCTATCATTACCGTCTTACTATGCAGGGAGTGAAAGTGTCTTAGCCATATTCTTCAGCTGAATATATACCTTGGTACCTGGTGGACAGAGCAATTTGTACAGTTCAGACAATTCTTATTCGCCCCTGTCTTTGTAGGAGAAGGTGCCTACGGAGGCCCTGTGGATCGAGTATTATCCCCACCTATGAGGTTCTTGGCCATTGCCGATTGAAGTGACAAATCTTCTTCTGGTAGGCAAGTGACGAGATGACAGGACACAGGCGTACACTTTGATCCCTAATTTTTGCCTGGACCGCCCTTTCGGGTTTTCAGTCCATCGGGATACCCTTTTTTGCCCAAGCCGCTTTTTCAGGTTTTCGACTTGCCGGGTGTACAAATTTTTTTATTTTCATCCCTTATTTTTGCCCGAACCCTTTTGGTTTGCCGGGAAGCCCTTATTTTTGCCTAGGCCTGTCAACCTAGCGGGTCTTTGTTCATGCACGGTATTTTTTTGACTATGTCCATTCCCTCAGGATGTAGAGAGGTGTCACTGTTGGTAGTGTTGTGTTTCCATACTACCAGAAGATCTTCGTTTGATCATGCAAGATTCGTTGCTGGAATTCATGTCCAATGCCCCAATTGATTCAGATGGAGATCTGCCCCTGGCTATTTGGCATTTTGAGAGATTTCGTGGAATCTTGATTGGACTGCCCCAGGTGTGCTGGATAGTGACATGTCATACCCCCTTGTTGATAGGAGATTTGTCAATGGAAGTGTCATCCTTTTTGAAGTGATTTTGTTCACTGAGAGAGCTTTTGCTCACTGGATATTCATTGTGTGAATTTCTCCGCTGTTAAACAAATAGCCATATGCAAACAATGATATTTAAGTAATGCAAAGTTTATGTTTGTCTTGAAATTTTGAAAAATGCGTTTTTTAGCAGAAAACTTTTTATAAGACAAATTCAACACAAGATTTAGGGCAAAGCCTTACAGGAGTCAGGATACCTTTTGTAACAGTATGCTTTTGAACTAACCCATGCTTCAGTTAGGACTTTTGAAGGGTTGTAACGTGGCTTGGTTCACGGTTTAAGAAACAAAGGATAAAGGCTCAAAGTATATTTGTACCCACCCGCTCTTCGTGATGTTCTTCAATCCTAAACTCAGTTAATTGTGCATTTGAACTCCAAATGAGTCTGGAACGACGTTTTTGGTGATGGTTCACACAAGTTGAATTTGTTGGATGGTAGTCATTATTTTTTGCAACATTTTTCATGTTGTCGAGGATTTGTAATGACCTCGTTCTTTTGATTTATTATCCCTAATTTTTGCCTGATTGTTCTTATTTTCGAGATTACAACCAGCGGGATGCCCCAGCTTTCTTAAGCCTCCTTTATAGGTTTTGGCTCAGTGGGCTTTTCCCTTTTGAGATATTGACTGCCTATGAGAAAAGGAACCACCACTGTCTTTTGATTCCAGAGGAATGCTTTTGATGTCGTTCGTTGTATTATGAACTGAGAGTTTTGCAACTTAAATGCACATCTTTTGAATTAACTGAGAGACTACCCTGCCCCAGGTTTAAATTAAAGGTTTCAATTTGTGTTTAAAACAGAAAACTCCTACTTCTTTGGCTCGAAGGGGTTGACTAGGGATTATCTTCCTTATAACTCCACTGTTTAGGATTTGAAACAATGCCTGTACATCGTCAGCGGGGTCTGTTCAAAAGCATACTGTATGAGATTATGGCATTGTTTCGTCATCCTCCCTCTAAAGGCTTGTAACTTTTAGCAAGAGTTGAATGTCATAAAGTGAGTGAAAAGCATAGTTTAAATGTAATGAAAGGATGAATTCAAGACAAACTTATGCAATGCATTAGTGAAATAGAGTTTGACATTAATAGATAAATGTTTGAATAACAAAGAGATTACAACTTGGAAATTCAAATGAACAAAAGTCTTCTCGTCTCAGTACTTGTCACTTCAAATGGTGAACTTTGGAGGGATGGTAGAAGAACTCAGCCTGACCATCTTGTGTGAATTCCAATGCTCCTTCATCAATCAGGTCTTGAATTTTGTTTCTCAACGCCCAACAGATGCTAATATCATGCCCCGGGCTGTTGGAGTGATATGCACACCTTGCATCAGGATTGTACTTTGGGGAGGCTGTGCTGGGATTCTTAGGAGGGTCCCTTAACGTCACCAGATTCAATCTTAACAGGTGTTGTAAAGCTTGAGACAGAGGCATGTTGAGCTTGGTAAATTGCCTCCTAGGCATGTTTGGCTTACTCTGATCAACCTGTTGTTTTTGGTGAGGTTATTGTTGGACCCTTGAGGTAGTAGCAACTTGGAGAGGTCCATTCTTTACCAAACCAAACCCTTGTCTTCTTGGAGGCTGATCAATGACTTGGTCCCCGACTTTGACTGTTTGCTTCATGTTGTTGTATCTGTCTTGATGAAGCTGGCTGATAATGGTTCTCAGCTCTTCTTGTTCCCGAGCTAAGCCTTGGATAAGAGCCATCTGCCCCAGCATCTGGGTTTTCATGGCATTGAACTCAGCTTGTAGTTGTTCCAGCCGTTCGTCCTTATTGTCTTCAGGACTTTTCCTGACCGAATTCCCCATGAGGAGTGTTCTCAATTCTTCCTGCCCCTTGGATAGGTTTAGGAAGATTTCCCTGAACTGAGTGTCTTGAGTTTGAAGATCTTGGTTGTCTTGTTGGAGAGCCATTGCTGAAATAAACAGCGAGAACATGAGAGACCTGTACTGGAAGACCTGTTATGCAATGATATGTATGATATATGTATGCAATGTTTTCAAGGATCTCGCGGGGTAAACAAGAAACTGTTAGAATCTGAATCTGGTAGCTTGATCGAAGGAACTTCATGTTGCTGAGAGTCTTTCTTCAAGAGTCAAGCTCACCATATCGAGTGGGTCATAGCCCCTGACTCAAGTTATCGTGTTTTCGTTTCTAAAAAGCCTTGGCTAGAGGAAAATAAATCCCCTTTGCCCCTTGCTGGGCATTTGATTTACCATAACCTGCATCACAGACCCTTGAGATCCTTGAAATGGTTAAGGAAATGTTAAGGCATGATGTTATGATGTGTATGCTATGCGTTTAAGTAAAAGTGTGAGGTGATGTAAGTAAGCCCTGCAATAAATCCAGATTATTGGATAAGGACTGTAAACAAAACCTGCAAGGAACTCATGTTGTCAGATAACAAGAATGTGTAAGTAGTTCAAGTTTGAAGGCACACAAGTCACACAAAAGAGCCCTTAGATTTCAGGCTTGCATGAGGTTTCATAGGTAAGTACCCTCTTGAGTTTAGTTGGCTCAAAACCTGTCCTATAAATAGTAACCGGGTTCTAAGGAGCTCAATATCATTGGATTGTTTTCTATGTTCATAGTTTTGGTTTAGCCACTGAACTAGCGACCAAAATATTCCAAGAAAACAATCCTCAATGAGTGTAGTATCGAGTTTCTACCAACTTCGGACTGTACCAATGTCGGTCATCTCACTACCCCTAAAAAAGGCCAAGATGGTCAAGTAAGGTTCTAGGTCATTAGTGCTTAGTGACATCACTCAGCGGCCCCGTATTCTATTTGATTGACTCAAAGGCTACCGGTACTCACAAATATGTCGCACTAATATAGCTATTGCTTCAACCGTGTCAGTATACCCCGCACAATTTCCACAACGTATTGCTATCTATGAATGTTTCCCAAATCCGGGTGGAGGATTTATAGAACTCCAATACAAGCCCACAAAATTAAAAGCATACAAAGTATTATAATTGAAAACACAAGTGATCTAATCCTAAGGTACACCTCACTTATATCCCCAGCAGAGTCGCCAGTTCTGTGATCAGTGGGAATGAGAACTGACTGTTTTGGAATGCTGGTTCGCGTTTGCGTTTGTTTTTGCAAAATGTCGCGGTAAGCAAGAGTCGCCACCGTCTTTTATTTTATCCAACAAGGAAAGGACAAAAGCACAGAAAAATTCCTTTTCGAGATTTTTCTCGGGTTCGGGAGGTAGATTATAGAAATGGAAGGTGTTAGCACCCTTTCTATCAGTGGTTATCCACGGGCTCTTAGGTACTTGCTCACTATGTTTTCAAAAGTTTGCTTTTCTTTGTGATTGTGGGTTTGAAAAGAGTTTTTGTTTGAAAGAGAGTGTAAGTGCGAAAAGTTTTGTTTTGTTTTAAAAGGAGCAAGTACTTAAGAACATTTACCTACTCAAAAAGGAATTAGACTGTGCAAGTGTCCTTTAGACAGTGCTATCCCACTATTGAGGAGTAGGTAGCACCGTCGTTGGAGTTTTCGGGTCAATTCAGTTTAAGGGACGTGTGGTCACTAAAGCAATATTAGGATGTTTTAATGGTAACCCTAATGTCTTAGATCATTTTTATCGAGGCGATCATTTTGAGGCAACTTTGATATTTGGACAGGAGGGCAACCTCTAAGACTTCCTATACTTAATGACCACGTTCGAGGCAACCAAGTGAGGTGTACCCTAGGAGTGGTATGTGCAAGTGTGTCAATTTTCAGTTATATTATCTTTACATGTCATGGTGAGCTACTGTTGATTTTAAGTTAAGATAGATCTTGTCATGCAATCCTAGTTAGCATACATCTAAACAGTTAATATATGTACAGGAATTTAAAGTGCGGGAACTGTAAATCTTACGCTATTACAAGGCTTTGGGGAGGGGGATTATTTACATGTCCAAAAATTGGGGGAATAAAAAGCAGTAAAGTGTAAAAGATCTTAGTTAAGCTATTACAAACCAGTAGGCAGTTACAATATATGGATCAAAAATAATATGCGCGCGAGAAAAATTAGATCGGAGTGTCCTTGGGTTTGGACCCTTTTTTCATTAAATAAAGCATATTTTTGGTCTTTTTTGAATTAAGAATTAAGACTAACTAATAATTAATTAATTAATTAAAAAGAAAATATTTTTGATTTTTATTTTAATTAAGGAAATAAAATGAGAAATATAAAAAAAAACCTAATTCTAAGTCAATTTTAATTTATTGCAAAATATGTTAAGATTAAACCTAATTAAAAAACTAAGTTAATTTGCTGCAATTTATTTACAAAAAATAATAAGATAATGAAATTAAAAAAATATTTTTTTTTTGGGATTTTCTGATTTTATGAAAAGTTAATTAGTTAATAATAACAAAACAGAAAATAGAAAATAGAAAGTAGTGAAAAGAAAAAAAATAAAATAAACAAACTCAGGGAAAGCTTCAATTTGCACCCTTCCCTGACTCCTTCGATTGGGTTTGGGAAGGATATGGGCCAGGAAGTGGGCATGAACAGCCTTCGATCCAGGGAAGGGAATTTCCCTTCGATCCTGGGAAAAATTCCTTCTTCGATTGGGCCAAGGAGTGAGGCGTGAGCAGCCTTTGATCCAGAGAAGGTGTCTCATTCGATCTGGGATATTATACCTGCAAAAGTATGTTAGCGAAATAAAACACAGGGCCTGGGTATTGAACCCCAGGCCCTTCGATCATACGCTTGCTGGGTCTCTTCAGGCTATTTCTGCAGTAAGTGTTGGCAAACGAAGAACATGACCTGGGCGCCAAACCCAGGCCTTTCCATCCTGTCTAGGATGGCAAATCAAAGGTAACAACAAGTAATAATGTGTTATGCAAATGTAAAGTTGGACAATTTACCTTTTCTTACCAGTAATTGGGACCTTCGATTTGGCACTTTCTGGATGTGAGTACCTTCGATCTGGGATTTCTGGGCGTGGAGGTGTTTGCTGAATGGCTGCTTTGGCTTGGATCACTTCTGAAAATGCTGATGACCTTTGGCAGCGTATCTCCACGTCCTCTGTTTTTTTTCTGTGTTTCGTTCTCCTCTGTACTGTGCCACTGGCCCTTGCATTTATAGGAGTGTGGGGGTCTAGTAACGGCAAGAGACAACCAATTAAACAGGCCATTAGAGCCATGAGAAAAGAATCAGACACATTAAAATATTTCCTTTTTTGAAACATTCGCGTCTCTTGAATGAACCTGGAAACTTTTGAATTTCGAATGCCCCCAGGCCCTGCTCTTCGATTGGTCTTGATTTTCCTCCTTCGAATGGGACTCCTTCTGCTTCGACTGCTTGATTTGAAAAGAATCCCTCTGGTCGAATCATCTCTTTAGGAACAGAAAAGGCAAGAATCTGGCCTTTAACTCAGGAATTAAATCCACAACCAGCATTTAATTATTTCTACGTTTGCAAGGGAAACATGCCATTTTCTCATGTTCAGTGTACCTGGACATTTTTTGAGTGCCCTCTTGATGGCCTCTTTCAAATGGCCTGGAAGGAGTTCTTCAAATGGCCCTGGTCCAAAGATCAATCGAAGGGTACTAATCAAAATTCCAATCGAAAGGCTTTGTTAATAGGCCAATCGAAAGGTGCTGTTCATGCTAATCGAAGGACATGGCTAACATGCCTGTCGAAGCTGCCTTGACATAATGCCAATCGAAGTGCTTGTTCATAATACCAATCGAAAGGCTCCTTCAGAATACCAATCGAAGGGTCTTTCAGAATGCCAATCGAAGGCCTTGACATAATGCCAATCGAAGTGTTTGTCCATAATGCCAATCGAAGTGCTTATCCATGCCAATCGAAATGCTCCTTCAGAATACCAATCGAAGGGTCTTTCAGAATGCCAATCGAAGTGCTCCTTCAGAATACCAATCGAAGGGTCTTTCAGAATGCCAATCGAAATGCTTGTCCATGCCAATCGAAATGCTCCTTCAGAATACCAATCGAAGGGTCTTTCAGAATGCTAATCGAAAGATACTTAAAGCACCACTCAAAAATTTTCTTTTTCCTTAGGCAAGGGTTTGTGATCAACCATGCAGGGGGAAGACTTTGGAAAACATGAGAGGGCAAATTTTGGGGTGCAACACATAAAATCTAGCCTATCGCCCCAGACTTCATACAGTGATGTCCGAAAACTAAATCTAGCTTATTGTCTCAGACTTCACGCAACGATTTTTGAACCTAACCCATTGCCTCAGATTTCATGCAGTAATGTGTTATTCCAAGTTCCAGACCATCGCCTCAGACTTCATGCAGCGATGCTTGAAAACAAAATCTAGCCTATCGCCTCAGACTTCACGAAACGATTTTTGAACATAACTCATTGCCTAAGACTTCAAGAAGCAATGCGTTTCTTTATTCTGTAACACCGATCATCGCCCCAGACTTCATGCAGCGATGCTCAAAAGAAAATAAAACTCTAGCCCATCGCCTCAGACATCATGCAGCGATTCACGGACATAACCCATGGCCTCAGTCTTCAAGCAGCCATGCATCATCAATTATTGTTGTATTCATCCTCCAAATGGGTGAATAAGCAAAACCAAACCAAGACATACAAAATTGCACTCTTAAGTTTAAAACCATCTGCCTCGTAATCAAACCCCGGTAAGCAATACATCATCAGCTTTGCCTACTTCCTTGAGACTCGTAAGGGTATGCTACATCAATGTAACCTTATGTTTGTCAGACAAATTACGGGGTATTCCAAGTATTCAATAAACTCCCAATCAGAATGCGCAAGACTCGAGTTTTCTCACGCTATTCGATTGGAAGATAATTGAATAGGGGTAACTGTCGTACCCCAAATTTATCCTACCTCGATGATTTCATTTTTCGAGATTAAAATAGAAGAAATGTTTAATTAAAGATGATACAACAATATCTGATGGGTCATCTTTATCCAAGACTAGGGGTGTATTTTAATAGGGGCTTTCTAAATTAGAAAGACTAATAAACCCATTCGCGAAGCATGTTGGCCAATGACCCATGCGATTCAAAAATGAAAATAATTTTAAAAGAATGATAATTATTAAGTTTAAATTACATAAGCTTATTTAGGTTAAGTGGATTTTGGTAAAAAGGGGGTGGAAATTCAAATTAGGTCCATTGAGGTCTTAGTTGACCCATCTAATATTTTGAAAAAAATTATTTATCATTATTTTGAGAAAATAAATAATATTATTTTTGATGAAAACATAAAGGTTTTTTTATAGATCTTTTTGTTAGATATTGTTTAAGTTTTGGCCAATTGGGCCTGGTTGTTTTAAAGATATAATGAAGCTTTGCTACAAAAATGTGTTGGGCTAGTAATTAACGTTCAAGGCCCATTTGAAACAAACAAAAAAAAAGTGCGGATCAAAACCGGAATCACGCAAACTAGCAAGGTCAGATCTTCTGTAAGCAAAGGCAGATCTTAAACAAAGTCAGATCTTCTGTAAGCAAAATCTGATCTTCATTTTAAAAAATTACAGAATCAGAATCGTTACGAAATCGCAAGCCCAGAACTTCTAAAATGTATGCAGAATAATCTTCATCTAATATAAGTCCAGAACTTCTGAAGCAAGGCAGGGTCAAATAACTTTTACAAATCAATTCTTTATTAAAATTCATATCTACAGCCCAAGCCAGAATTTCAGAATAAGAACAATACATGCCCATATTATTAACAATCACTGTATCAATTAGACAGAATTAACGCATGATTTTAGGCAAAAACCTCTACTGTAGAAATCAGTAAAAAATCAATCTCAAATCCAAATATTAACTGGAATTTCACAAAACCGATTCAAGTAACATTAGAACAAATCAGAATTAGGATCAATTACAAGAGTAAATCTTACAAAATCCAATCTCCATTACAAATCCGGAAATTTACAATCAATCAACAAAGAACTAAATCCCTAATTTCTATCTAGATCTCCCTAAATCTAAGTAATTGTAATAAAAAAACCTAAATCAATAGCCTATAAATACTAACAAAAAACTAACAGTAGAGGGGGGGACAAATCAAATACAGAGGGCGACGTACTTGAACACAGAAACAATAAGAAGAAGTTGACAGGGAGGAATTTGAAGAGCGTAGAAGAAGCGGAACACTTCACAACCTGTTGAAGACGAAGAAGTAAGCAATTAGGGTTTCAATTTCTGAAACCCTAATCGACGATTGTCATCACCGTCTTCACATCATCACCAACCTGTTTAACCTCTCGTCGTCACCCACGTAACCCAACCGGCCCTCTCAATTTACTGAATAAGCCAGGCCTAACTAATTTTTACACACCCCTAGATCATAATTACATTATTTTATTTTTTACTTTTAATTATATCTTCCCTCATATTATTTATTTTATATTTATAATTATTATTATTAGTAATATTAATTATCATATTTTTTTAATATTATTATTAGAATTATTATCTATTGATTTCTTTTTTCTATTTACTATTATTTTATTTACTATGTAAATATTATTTATTTCTTATCCATGTGTAAATATTAATATTATTTATTATATCATTTAAATTGTTTTATTCCGAAATGCATATTATTTTCTTATATTATTTGCATCAAATATTTTTTAATCATGCATTAACAAGATTTTTTGCATTTAGTACGATTAAAAAACACTCAACAAACAACAAACTATTTTTCGCAATAAACTAAGCTAATCAATTGTTTTTGCAAAAGGGTTTCAAACAGATTTTGACTAACCGCGTATTTAGCCAAAATCTCCGCAATCAGTACTCCCGGTCAAAGTGCGAGGTGATTCAAAGTACATTTGTGACCCTTAAAAAACACCAACACCATAAGAACTACGAATTATGACTCTGATTCATCATAAGAGGATACGTAGGCATACGATCAAAAATCCTGGCGAGTTCCCCTAATTAAAATTCAAACCCCTTTTTCCGTTATAAAAAATTAAACTCTTTCCCCTAATAAAATTTAAATCCTGTTTTACCCGAACCTAAACCTAAAACATAATATCCTTATGAACAAGGTAGATGAAAGGTGCCTAACACCTTCCTTTCGTCTAATGAAGTCCGAAACCTAGAGTCTCTGTCTGCGAATTAGGGTTTTCTGTTAGATTCCCTTCCCTAGGATAAAAACTAATAGTGGCGACTATGATTTAAAAACCAGTTGCAACACTTAGCTACTCCTTTATTAATTCACACAACCTGGTGAGCAACTATCCTCACAATATAACATCCATCATTTTACACACCATTAAGATAGCATGACAATCTATATCATCTAACATGATCTCGTCTACTATCAACAAGAGATTAAAGGTGATCAGTTCCTCAATTTGTCAATAGATAGCCAACAACCATAATGGAGTATAAACCATCCTTACCAAACTATAATAGTGTCCCTTTAGAACTTGTACTCAAGTCACCTAAAGCACCATAATCCCATAATTTCCAATGAGGTTTACAAATGCTCCCACAATTTCCCTCTCATTCAATTTTGTCGATGAGATACCAACACTCAACATATAACACGGTCCATATTACACTCACTTTGTCTCACACGAAGGTTAAGTATCCTCCAACTCAAGAATTACTTTCTTCATCTCCACATCATCAAGAATACAAATTCGATTACGGAATCTCAACACACCCTACGCATCTAACTTGAAATCATCATTCTGAGAATAATCGAGTCCAACCACGGAATTTACCAATTCCATATCTAACTTCTGAGCTTCTTTGATACTGTCCAGAAAATCATTGGTAATTTCCAAAATTCCTAACATAACACTCTTCGGTGCCACCTTGCAAACTAAACACATATCTCTGAATTATTCAATTAATCCCAACCCTTTAACCATCATTACCGACAAGTGCAAAGTCCTTTGGCTTAAAGTATCTGCCACAATATTAGCTTTAACTGAATGATGATTCAAACCGAAATTATAATCTATGAACAACTCCAAACATCTTCGTTGTCTCATATTCAATTGAAATATCAACAACGTTGTTCCACACTATTTTAGGGATAAAACCTCTCCAATTCTTCTTTTACACATGCCACTACCTTGGCATCATAAACACGAATTTAATTCCTCTTAAAAGCATATTCCTTTAAAATGACATCTTCATTATAATCATTATTAATAATCATAAGCTGCATCTCTATGCGCTTTTCCAATACTTTCACATTCTTCTTAATATCGAACATGTCATTTCTCAACTTAATCGCCAACAACATATTACGATTGACCCCGTCTCAAACAACCACGATAATAACCAATCATGCCAAAAAAGCCTATAGTTCCATAACCAACTTCAGAGTCTCTCCATATAGGAATGCATCTACCGTATTTGAAAAAAACTTTCATAGGGTAGAATATATGTCTATCTCCGCATAGGTTCAAACGAAACGCTAATTCGATACTCGGAACACAAGATATGAATTTCCAAAGTTATCCAAAAATGCGAACACCGACGTCATGCAGCGACATACTATTACACACCTTACGATAACGTCGTAACACAATTTCTTTGTACCAGTACCCACTTACCATTATTGAAATCATACTCATCTCCTCGCATTTTCGACTCTGACTCGCGATTCAAAACATTCCAACAACTTCAACAACTTTTACAATCACTTACAAGGATTCCACGACACGGTCTACAACAATATGTCACTCTATCACCGTTCAACCATCGACATCTTACGCAAGGGATACTCAAATCGACAACTTCACAATCCACCAATAGTGCTGAAACATTGAAACTTTCTAAATTCAATCTTCTAAAAATTATCCTTGTTACTTAACAATCACCTTCAAAAATATCAGGGATTTACACCCTATTCATACATCAACAACCGTTACATAGCTCCTCATCCTTCAAGAAGTAGACATCAACATTGTCTGATCATCCTCCCTCAAGACGCTCTAACTTGATTAACAACAGAATCTTGGATCCATGTCACATTCGGATTTAGAAAACAACAAAACTTAAACAATATTTACATCATCGCCAACAACAACATATTGAACCAACATCTTACAACTGAAACACATCCGAAAAGCAAAGCTTCTCCCCCACTTATCGTCAACCCAACTCCTGCATACAACTCAATTAGAAAAACAACAAGCATCGACAGTGTTTCACACACTTGTCACACACTAAGGAACAAACAACATTAGACAACTTGGTCGAATGGACCGACCTGCTCTAATACCATTTGGAATGCCCCAGACTGCCTTCAGGATTACCGACTGACCCCACAAACCAACACGAGTCTTTTCAGCATGCTTTGGCCTTAGAAAAACAACAAGCACCGATAGTGTTTCACACACTTGTCACACACTAAGGAACAAACAACATTAGACAACTTGGTCGAATGGACCGACCTGCTTTGATACCATTTGTAACGCCCCAGACTGCCATCGGGATTACCGAATGACCCCACAAACCAACACGATTCTTTTCAGCATGATTTGGCCTCACTCACATGCTTTTCGAGAAACTTCCTAAAAGGTTACCCATCCCAATACTACTCCAGTCAAGCACGCTTAACTGTAGAGTTCTTATGAATGAGATACCAAAAACAAGATGCATCTTGCTGGTATAGGTAGTACCAATAAATCCTTATAATCTTGCTTCAACTATGCAGTCCCATATATACACAGTCTCAGGATCCCTCTCATTCCGATGTGGATACCATATAAAATCACCACTTCACAACTTACAAACAACTTTAATCACAATAAAACATCGACACGACATAACGACTAACTCACAACTTTTAGATAATACCTGTCACAACAAGTCAACAACATAAAGCAATAACAAATATATCATCATCATAACTCAAGATGCAACATCAAATGCGACTCAATTACAATGAACATGTATGTGGTACCATTGGAGCAGAACTCCCAACTTAAAAGTCTGCAAATTAATAGAGGCATCAACAAGGCATAAGCCTTCAACTTAGTATTTGCCAATCCAGACCAACTTACAGAGCATGAGCTCCTAACTTGATATGCTATATATGCGACAACATATGAAACACAACAACAACTACAACATCAACCCTTAAACAACAACACAACAATAACAATTCGGTAGCAACTTAACATTAATTCAACATTGGCCATACGCCTACAACTTAGTAATAATTCAACACTGGCCATAGGCCTACAACTTGATATTTCAACCACAACAATTAGCACAACATTGGCATAAGCCTACAAATTAGTACGTCACAATAACATATCAACAATAGTAATTCGACAACAACATCAACAAGAAAACATCATTGACCATAAGACTAACAATTCGATACCACCTGAAATTCATATTTTTCAGCAAAGTATTCAACACACCGAGTCAACTAAAATATATAACAATTGTTTCGTATAGTTATTCGGACAAATCAACTAAAACCTGCTAATTAATTACCGCCTAAATGTTCCATTATTTCTACTTTATACTAATATTCCTTATTAGTTTTCTGAAAACTTAATACTACACTGCTATCCAGTTCTGCTATATACATATACCAACTCCATTAAATTAACTCTTCTATAATTAATTTTCTGTTTCTCCTGCCAAAGTATCCAACTAGTTAGCTTTGTTAAATATCAACTCTACTATTGTCATGCTGACCATCTATGTTATAAACAAATTCTGCAATGTATTAATACTCTATTATTTACTGCTACTAAAACAACTCTACTCATTTATACTATTCTGCTAATTAATTTACTGATATAAGAATATTTTGTGACTCATTCACTTTCTGCTAAATATGCTTATGTACTGGTTCTACTAAATTAATCACTCAGTTATAATATCTTAATAAAAGTCTTTTAATCTGTAGGTTACTAATCAATGGTTTCATTGTGTAAATATTATGCTTACGAAACTAAAAAAACAAAATGATTAAGTAACACAGTAAAGGAATTTAAAGGTGGCCCTCTGCACATGGTGTGCCACTAGGCACACCCTTATATTCTAATGTGCCCCTCGGCACAAATGGTGTCCCCCTTGGCACACTTTTACTTTGTATCGTCTGGCGCAGTCTGTGTGCCCCTCGGCACCGTATAGTTTTCCAGTTTTCAGTTTTTCTCTTACGCAAAATTCTCTGTAATTGATTCCAATACTCAAATTTTCCTTTGATTACTCGACTCATAACAGAACAATTTATACCATTGGAGCAACAACGATTTTCATAACACGTAATATTACGGCAACCATAACAACTTTTAATTTCCAACGGCAACATCAATTATACCACAATTTATTATACAGACAACTCATGAACAATTTCAACACAGTAAAACAAAAACTAATTCTCAAAACAGAGGTAACATAGAAACGCATAGCAATTTCACTTACCTAATTTCCCACATAAAATTTATCATGCAACCCATTAGATAGTCAGAACCCCACCCTTACCTTGGATTAGAGGTCGCTCTATTCTACCGGTTAAAGTCTCTCGCCCTTGCTTCCAACCTTTGCCTCTTCTCACGTACCAAAATTCTCCAAGACTTGTTCAATTAACCTAATTCTCCTTATTCCACTTAGCCTTGTAATTTATTAATATTCTTATTGGGCCTAACTTTCACACTCCACCTATTACTCCATACAACCAAATAATGAGCCTAACTAATAAACCTTATATTATTCTAATATCTGTATTAATATTATTGCTAATATTAATCAACCAATCAATTAAATATCAACCAAATAACAACTTAGCAACTTAAATAAACATTTCTCGACATTTTGCAACTTCAACAATTTCAACAACAATTTCAACCATTAATCTGTAATTAATTTAATTAAATAACTAATTAAATTAACGGGCGTTACACTACGTATGTAGTGCAACACTCGAGGCCAAAGAGGGCAGAGGAGTGGTTGCACCGTATGTAACACCCAAGGCCTAAAAGGGCAAAGGTGGTCACCACATCAGAATGAGAGGAATCCCGAGGCTATGTAGGTATGGGACTGTATGGTTGAAGGAATACTTATAAGGATTAATTAGTACTACCTATACTAACAAGATGCATCTTCTTTTCAGTAGCCCGTTCCATAAGAACTCCACAGTTAAGTGTACTTGACTTGGAGTAGTATTAGGATGGGTGACCTTCTGGGAAAGCATGTGAGGGAGGATAAAACACGCTGAAAAGACTCATGTTGGTTTATGGGGCCAGTCGATAATCTTGAAGGCAGCCTGGGGCGTTACAAATGATATCAGAGCTAGGCCTCTCCCAGTACGATGTGGTTCGAGGACGAACCATGCGGAAGCTGGTGAACATGTAACACTCGAGGCCAAAGAGGGAAGAGGAGTGGTTGCACCACATCTGACACCCAAGGCCTAAAAGGGAAAAGGTGATCACCATATCCGAATGAGAGGAATCCCGAGGCTATGCAGGTATGGGGCAGGCATGGGACTGCATAGTTGAATGAAGGCTTATAAGGATTAATTGGTATTACCTATACCAATAAGATGCATCTTCTTTTCGGTAGAACGTTCCATAAGAACTCCACAGTTAAACGTGCTTGACTTGGAGTAGTATTGAGATGGGTGACCTTCTGAAAAGTTTCCTAGAAAGCGTGTGAGTGAGGATAAAACACGCTGAAAAGACCCGTGTTGGTTTGTGGGGTCAGTCTATAATCTTGAAGGTAGCCTGTGGCGTTACACATAGAACCTGGCAGTCTTCATTTTGGGCCTGCTTGTCGAATGCTGGGGGCTATAAATACCCTTTCTCTTGAGAGAGTCAGGTATTCAATCTTTCATACTCACTCTCATACTTGCTCGCACTGCTCTGAATCTTACTTTGGCATCAGAGTGTCTTGCAGGTACCCCTCGAGGCCAGAGAGGGAAGAGGAGTGGTTGCACCGCATGTGACACCCAAGGCCTAAAAGGGAAAAGGTGATCATCACACCGGAATGAGGAGTGGTTGCACCACATCTGACACCCAAGGCCTAAAAGGGAAAAGGTGATCACCATATCCGAATGAGAGGAATCCCGAGGCTATGCAGGTATGGGGCAGGCATGGGACTGCATAGTTGAATGAAGGCTTATAAGGATTAATTGGTATTACCTATACCAATAAGATGTATCTTCTTTTCGGTAGAACGTTCCATAAGAACTCCACAGTTAAACATGCTTAACTTGGAGTAGTATTGGGATGGGTGACCTTCTGGGAAGTTTCCTATAAAGCGTGTGAGTGAGAATAAAACACACTGAAAAGACCCGTGTTGGTTTGTGGGGTCAGTCTATAATCTTGAAGGTAGCATGTGGAGTTACACATAGAACCTGGCAGTCTTCATTTTGGGCCTGCTTGCCCAATGCTGGGGGCTATAAATACCCTTTCTCTTGAGAGAGTCAGGTATTCAATCTTTCATGCTCACTCTCATACTTGCTCACACTGCTCTGAATCTTACTTTGGCATCATTGACCATAAGACTAACAATTCGATACCACCTGAAATTCATATTTTTCAGCAAAGTATTCAACACACCGAGTCAACTAAAATATATAACAATTGTTTCGTATAGTTATTCAGACAAATCGACTAAACCCTGCTAATTAATTACCGCCTAAATGTTCCATTATTTCTACTTTATACTAATATTCCTTATTAGTTTTCTGACAACTTAATACTACACTGCTATCCAGTTCTGCTATATACATATACCAACTCCATTAAATTAACTCTTCTATAATTAATTTTTTGTTTCTCCTACCAAAGTATCCAACTAGTTAGCTTTGTTAAATATCAACTCTACTATTGTCATGCTGACCATCTATTTATAAACAAATTCTGCTATGTATTAATACTCTATTATTTACTGCTACTAAAACAACTCTACGCATTTATACTATTCTGCTAATTAATTTACTGGTATAAGAATATTTTGTGACTCATTCACTTTCTGCTAAATATGCTTATGTACTGGTTCTACTAAATTAATCACTCAGTTATAATATCTTAATAAAAGTCTTTTAATCTGTAGGTTACTAATCAATGGTTTCATTGTGTAAATATTATGCTTACGAAACTAACAAAACAAAATGATTAAGTAACACAGTAAAGGAATTTAAAGGTGGCCCTCTGCACATGGTGTGCCACTAGGCACACCCTTATATTCTAATGTGCCCCTCGGCACAAATGGTGTCCCCCCTGGCACACTTTTACTTTGTATCGTCTGGCGAAGTCTGTGTGCCCCTCGGCACCGTATAGTTTTCCAGTTTTCAGTTTTTCTCTTACGCAAAATTCTCTGTAATTGATTCCAATACTCAAATTTTCCTTCGATTACTCGACTCATAACAGAATAGTTTATACCATTGTAGCAACAACGATTTTCATAACACGTAATATTACGGCAACCATAACAACTTTTAATTTTCAACGGCAACATCAATTATACCACAATTTATTATACAGACAACTCATGAACGATTTCAACACAGTAAAACAAAAACTAATTCTCAAAACAGAGGTAGCATAGAAACGCATAGCAATTTCACTTAACTAATTTCCCACATAAAATTTTATCATGCAACCCATTAGATAGTCAGAACCCCACCCTTACCTTGGATTAGAGGTCGCTCTATTCTACCGGTTAAAGTCTCTCGCCCTTGCTTCCAACCTTTGCCTCTTCTCTGTAAATTTGCAGCTTCTCACGTACCAAAATTCTCCAAGACTTGTTCAATTAACCTAATTCTCCTTATTCCACTTAGCCTTATAATTTATTAATATTCTTATTGGGCCTAACTTTCACACTCCACCTATTACTCCATACATCCAAATAATGAGCCTAACTAATAAACCTTATAATATTCTAATATCTGTATTAATATTATTGCTAATATTAATCAACCAATAAATTAAATATCAACCAAATAACAACTTAGCAACTTAAATAAACATTTCTCGACCTTTTGCAACTTCAACAATTTCAACAACAATTTCAACCATTAATATGTAATTAATTTAATTAAATAAATAATTAAATTAACGGGCGTTACAGTACGTATGTAGTGCAACACTCGAGGCCAAAGAGGGCAGAGGAGTGGTTGCACCGTATGTAACACCCAAGGCCTAAAAGGGCAAAGGTGGTCACCACATCAGAATGAGAGGAATCCCGAGGCTATATAGGTATGGGACTGTATGGTTGAAGGAATACTTATAAGGATTAATTAGTACTACCTATACTAACAAGATGCATCTTCTTTTCAGTAGCCCGTTCCATAAGAACTCCACAGTTAAGTGTGCTTGACTTGGAGTAGTATTAGGATAGGTGACCTTCTGGGAAAGCATGTGAGGGAGGATAAAACACGCTGAAAAGACTCGTGTTGGTTTATGGGGCCAGTCGATAATCTTGAAGGCAGCCTGGGGCGTTACAAATGATATCAGAGCTAGGCCTCTCCCAGTACGATGTGGTTCGAGGATGGACCATGCGGAAGCTGGTGAACATGTAACACTCGAGGCCAAAGAGGGAAGAGGAGTGGTTGCACCACATCTGACACCCAAGGCCTAAAAGGGAAAAGGTGATCACCATATCCGAATGAGAGGAATCCCGAGGCTATGCAGGTATGGGGCAGGCATGGGACTGCATAGTTGAATGAAGGCTTATAAGGATTAATTGGTATTACCTATACCAATAAGATGCATCTTCTTTTCGGTAGAACGTTCCATAAGAACTCCATATTTAAACGTGCTTGACTTGGAGTAGTATTGGGATGGGTGACCTTCTGGGAAGATTCCTAGAAAGCGTGTGAGTGAGGATAAAACACGCTGAAAAGACCCGTGTTGGTTTGTGGGATCAGTCTATAATCTTGAAGGTAGCCTGTGGCGTTACACATAGAACCTGGCAGTCTTCATTTTGGGCCTGCTTGCCCAATGCTGGGGGCTATAAATACCCTTTCTCTTGAGAGAGTCAGGTATTCAATCTTTCATACTCACTCTCATACTTGCTCGCACTGCTCTGAATCTTACTTTGGCATCAGAGTGTCTTGCAAGTACCCCTCGAGGCCAAAGAGGGAAGAGGAGTGGTTGCACAGCATGTGACACCCAAGGCCTAAAAGGGAAAAGGTGATCATCACACCGGAATGAGGAGTGGTTGCACCACATCTGACACCCAAGGCCTAAAAGGGAAAAGGTGATCACCATATCCGAATGAGAGGAATCCCGAGGCTATGCAGATATGGGGCAGGAATGGGACTGCATAGTTGAATGAAGGCTTATAAGGATTAATTGGTATTACCTATACCAATAAGATGTATCTTCTTTTCGGTAGAACGTTCCATAAGAACTCCACAGTTAAATGTGCTTAACTTGGAGTAGTATTGGGATGGGTGACCTTCTAGAAAGTTTCCTAGAAAGCGTGTGAGTGAGGATAAAACACGCTGAAAAGACCCGTGTTGGTTTGTGGGGTCAGTCTATAATCTTGAAGGTAGCCTATGGCGTTACACATAGAACCTGGCAGTCTTCATTTTGGGCCTGCTTGCCCAATGCTGGGGGCTATAAATACCCTTTCTCTTAAGAGAGTCAGGTATTCAATCTTTCATGCTCACTCTCATACTTGCTCGCACTGCTCTGAATCTTACTTTGGCATCATTGACCATAAGACTAACAATTCGATACCACCTGAAATTCATATTTTTCAGCAAAGTATTCAACACACCGAGTCAACTAAAATATATAACAATTGTTTCGTATAGTTATTCGGACAAATCGACTAAACCCTGCTAATTAATTACCGCCTAAATGTTCCATTATTTCTACTTTATACTAATATTCCTTATTAGTTTTCTGACAACTTAATACTACACTGCTATCCAGTTCTGCTATATACATATACCAACTCCATTAAATTAACTCTTCTATAATTAATTTTTTGTTTCTCCTGCCAAAGTATCCAACTAGTTAGCTTTGTTAAATATCAACTCTACTATTGTCATGCTGACCATCTATGTTATAAACAAATTCTGCTATGTATTAATACTCTATTATTTACTGCTACTAAAACAACTCTACTCATTTATACTATTCTGCTAATTAATTTACTGATATAAGAATATTTTGTGACTCATTCACTTTCTGCTAAATATGCTTATGTACTGGTTCTACTAAATTAATCACTCAGTTATAATATCTTAATAAAAGTCTTTTAATCTGTAGGTTACTAATCAATGGTTTCATTGTGTAAATATTATGCTTACGAAACTAACAAAACAAAATGATTAAGTAACACAGTAAAGGAATTTAAAGGTGGCCCTCTCCACATGGTGTGCCACTAGGCACACCCTTATATTCTAATGTGCCCCTCGGCACAAATAGTGTCCTCCTTGGCACACTTTTACTTTGTATCGTCTGGAGCAGTCTGTGTGCCCCTCGGCACCGTATAGGTTTCCAGTTTTCAGTTTTTCTCTTACGCAAAATTCTCTGTAATTGATTCCAATACTCAAATTTTCCTTCAATTACTCGACTCATAACAGAACAGTTTATACCATTGTAGCAACAACTATTTTCATAACACGTAATATTACGGAAACCATAACAACTTTTAATTTCCAACGACAACATCAATTATACCATAATTTATTATACAGACAACTCATGAACGATTTCAACACAGTAAAACAAAAACTAATTCTCAAAACAGAGGTAGCATAGAAACGCATAGCAATTTCACTTACCTAATTTCCCACATAAAATTTATCATGCAACCCATTAGATAGTAAGAACCCCACCCTTACCTTGGATTAGAGGTCGCTCTATTCTACCGGTTAAAGTCTCTCGCCCTTGCTTCCAACCTTTGCCTCTTCTCTGTAAATTTGCAGCTTCTCACGTACCAAAATTCTCCAAGACTTGTTCAATTAACCTAATTCTCTTTATTCCACTTAGCCTTATAATTTATTAATATTCTTATTGGGCCTAACTTTCACACTCCACCTATTACTCCATACAACCAAATAATGAGCCTAACTAATAAACCTTATATTATTCTAATATCTGTATTAATATTATTGCTAATATTAATCAACCAATCAATTAAATATCAACAAAATAACAACTTAGCAACTTCAATAAACATTTCTCGACATTTTGCAACTTCAACAATTTCAACAACAATTTCAACCATTAATCTGTAATTAATTTAATTAAATAACTAATTAAATTAACGGGCGTTACACTACGTATGTAGTGCAACACTCGAGGCCAAAGAGGGCAGAGGAGTGGTTGCACCGTATGTAACACCCAAGGCCTAAAAGGGCAAAGGTGGTCACCACATCAGAATGAGAGGAATCCCAAGGCTATGTAGGTATGGGACTGTATGGTTGAAGGAATACTTATAAGGATTAATTAGTACTACCTATACTAACAAGATGCATCTTCTTTTCAGTAGCCCGTTCCATAAGAACTCCACAGTTAAGTGTGCTTGACTTGGAGTAGTATTAGGATGGGTGACCTTCTGGGAAAGCATGTGAGGGAGGATGAAACACGCTGAAAAGACTCGTGTTGGTTTATGGGGCCAATCGATAATCTTGAAGGCAGCCTGGGGCGTTACAAATGATATCAGAGCTAGGCCTCTCCCAGTACGATGTGGTTCGAGGACGAACCATGCAGAAGCTGGTGAACATGTAACACTCGAGGCCAAAGAGGGAAGAGGAGTGGTTGCACCACATCTGACACCCAAGGCCTAAAAGGGAAAAGGTGATCACCATATCCGAATGAGAGGAATCCCGAGGCTATGCAGGTATGGGGCAGGCATGGGACTGCATAGTTGAATGAAGGCTTATAAGGATTAATTGGTATTACCTATACCAATAAGATGCATCTTCTTTTCGGTAGAATGTTCCATAAGAACTCCACAGTTAAACGTGCTTGACTTGGAGTAGTATTGGGATGGGTGACCTTCTGGGAAGTTTCCTAGAAAGCGTGTGAGTGAGGATAAAACACGCTGAAAAGACCCGTGTTGGTTTGTGGGGTCAGTCTATAATCTTGAAGGTAGCCTGCGGCGTTACACATAGAACCTGGCAGTCTTCATTTTGGGCCTGCTTGCCCAATATTGGGGGATATAAATACCTTTTCTCTTGAGAGAGTCAGGTATTCAATCTTTCATACTCACTCCCATACTTGCTCGCACTGCTCTGAATCTTACTTTGGCATCAGAGTGTCTTGCAGGTACCCCTCGAGGCCAAAGAGGGAAGAGGAGTGGTTGCACCGCATGTGACACCCAAGGCCTAAAAGGGAAAAAGGGATCATCACACCGGAATGAGGAGTGGTTGCACCACATCTGACACCCAAGGCCTAAAAGGGAAAAGGTGATCACCATATCCGAATGAGAGGAATCCCGAGGCTATGCAGGTATGGGGCAGGCATGGGACTGCATAGTTGAATGAAGGCTTATAAGGATTAATTGGTATTACCTATACCAATAAGATGCATCTTCTTTTCGGTAGAACGTTCCATAAGAACTCCACAGTTAAACGTGCTTAACTTGGAGTAGTATTGGGATGGGTGACCTTCTGGGAAGTTTCCTAGAAAGCATGTGAGTGAGGATAAAACACGCTGAAAAGACCCGTGTTGGTTTGTGGGGTCAGTCTATAATCTTGAAGGTAGCCTGTGGCGTTACACATAGAACATGGAAGTCTTCATTTTGGGCCTGCTTGCCCAATGCTGGGGGCTATAAATACCCTTTCTCTTGAGAGAGTAAGGTATTCAATCTTTCATACTCACTCTCATACTTGCTCGCACTGCTCTGAATCTTAATTAATCGGAATTGTGTTTGTTTCTATTTTGCCGGTATAGGCGGTAAAAATTAGTTATCCGGAAATTTATAAAATTTGATGGGGTAACTAAGTTAAATGCGTAGGTAATTATGGTTGAGTTATTTTTTAAGATTTCGACAGTTTCAAGGGATAATCGGAGTTGTGTTTGATTTGAATAAATCATGGAAGTAACATTGTTTAAACTTGTATGTTACTTGATTTGTGAATTATATTTGCAATGCATGTACAATTGTTGGTATTTCATTGTGTTGGAATATGTGGTATGTGTATGTTAAGGTCAGAAGTGGTCTTAATTGCATACGAGTTGTTGATTGTAAATTGCATGGCATGGTTGGTCTTGAAATAGAGACGGTGAAACGGTGGGTTCACATTTTATATACGTTGATCCTTGAATGGAAATAGACGTAGTGGCTTTGACCCGGAAAGGGAACATAGGCGGTGAAACTTGGGTTCACAAAAATAGACGTTGATCCTATAGTGGAAATAGATGTAGTGGCTTTGATCCTATGTGGAAAAATAAGCGTTGGAACTTTGGGTCCACAAGTCGGTACCGCATTTGCATTGGTTGCATCGAGTTGTGAGTCACATGCATAATGATATATATTATGAGTTTATGTGAAGATGATTGAGTTTGTGAAATTGGTTATGATGTGTGAATGAGTGTGATTATATGGTTAAGATGATAAATGGTTAAAGAGATAATTCTTGAATATAGCGGAATATGGAATATATGAATGTGCTTATGTTAGTGATATACACATATATTCAAGTATGGAGAATTCCTTTTATTTATTGCTTTCCATTGTTTTAAATTATATATTTCATGATTATTGGAATTCTCACCCTTCTGTTGGAATGATGCTTGATACGGCATCGCTCAGGTACCGAATATGGTAGTGCGAGGCACAAGGATTAGCGGATGCATTTAGGCTTGTAGTCCGTTATGTTTTGGTTATTGAGTCGATGCTCTGATTGTAACACTTGGGGGTTTAGTGTCCGCATTCGAACTCTTATTTTGTGGATGGATTATACTTGTATATAATCCTTTATTTTTGATCATATTTTGATGTATGTATTATGAGACTTGATAACATGTTTGGTGTATGAACCATATGGCTTAATGCCTTGAATTTTATATTTTGATTCCTCCTTTGGAGATGAAGTTACTATGATTCCGTTGCGTTTGCACGAAAAAGAAAGTATATGCCATGAATGTATTATGTGATTAAATGATTAAAGTGACGAATATGTCATGTCCGTCTTTCTTGAATAGGTGAATTAATGTTGTGACACTCCTTCCGTGCAATTTTATTTTCTTTGATTTTAATTATATCGTTTAATTCAGGGGGTTATTAGAAGGGGTGTTACAATAGTGGTATCATAGCATAGTCGATCAGTTGTCAAGTCTTAACTTTGCTAATCCCATTGTATTTGATTGTGTGTCTGACGCGGTCGATACTTTTGTGTTATTCAGAAGAAGTTGGTTGCTGGAAGGAATGATAACGCACTTGCTGAGGCTTTGCGATTGCTCGCGGGATCCTTGAATCAGATGCCGCAAGCTAATCCTGTTCAACCAGATAGAGGTGATGATGGTTTTCGTGCTCTCGAAAAGTTTCAGAAAAAGAATCCACCTACCTTCAAGGGAGAGCATGCACCTGAAGAAGCTCAAGAGTGGTTGAAGGCTATAGAAAAGGTTTTGAGTGATGAATTGTACCGATGCACAGAAGGTGAAATTTAGAACTCACATGTTGGTGAAAGAAGCTGAGGATTGGTGGATTAACACGAGTCAGAGATATGATGAAGAGAACATCGTGGTTACTTGGCCTATTTTCTGAGATGAATTCTTGGATAACTACTTTCCCGAGGATGTCCGTGGGAAGAAAGAGGTGGAGTTTATTAAATTGAAACAAGGAAACGATACTGTTGTTGATTATGCTGCTAAGTTTCAAGAGTTGATTAAGTATTGTCCTCACTACAATACCGCAAATGCCGAAAGATCCAAATGTCTTAAGTTTGTTAATGGCTTGAGGCCGGATGTGAAGAAGGCGATTTCTTATCAGCAAATCACCCACTTTTCTGAATTGGTGAACAAGAGTCGTATCTATGATGCGGATAGTCGATAAAGTAGTGCTTATTATAAGAACTTGCATGAGAGGAAAGGTAAGGGGAAACTGCGTCCTAAGCCTTATGAAGGAAAGGGAAAGAAACCAATAGGTGGAAGAAAGAATCCAAGTGGGGGAGTGATTACTCTGATCAAATGTTTCAAGTATGGGAGAGAGGGACATCATGCTCTAGAATGTTGCCAAGGAATTGTAAAGTGTTTTAAGTGTGATAAAGTAGGTCACAAAGCTATGGATTGTCGGGTTGGTTCTGTTGTGACTTTCTACAACTGTGGTGAGCGAGGTCACATTAGTACCAAATGCACAAAGCCAAAGAAAGAGACCGGAAAGGTGTTCGCATTGTCTGGTGCCGAGACTTCAGCAGATGAGATATTGATCAGAGGTACGTGCTTTATTCATAATGTGCCTTTGATTGCTATTATTGATACGAGTGTGACTCATTCTTTTATTTCATTGGATTGTGTTACGAGATTGGGCCTTGTGTTATCTGATATGAGTAGGAGTATGGTGGTAGATACGCCTGCGATGGGTTCAATTTCTACTTCAGCTATATGTTTAAAGTGTCCTTTGAGTATGTGTGGTAGAGATTTTGAGGTGGATCTTATATGTCTTCCATTGAGTCAGCTAGATGTCATTTTGGGTATGGACTGGTTGAGATCCAACCATGTCTATATTAATTGTTTTGCTAAAGCGATTCTTTTTCTCGAGTCTGAGAAATAAGGTGGTTCATTTTTATCTATGCAACAGATGAAGAGGTGTGTTAGATATGGAGCCGAATTGTTTGTGTTGATGGCGAGCATGGATATTAGTGAAAGTAGAGTGGGAAAAGAATTTCCAGTTGTACGAGACTTTCCTGAAGTGTTTCCGGAAGAAGTTACCGATTTACCTCCAGAACATGAAGTAGAGTTTGCTATTGATCTAGTTCCTGGTGCTAGTCCTATTTCGATGGCTCCGTATCGGATGTCACCATTGGAATTGGGAGAACTAAAAAGCCAACTCGAAGAGTTAATTGATAAGAAGTTCATTCGTCCGAGTGTATCTCCGTGGGATGCACCGGTGTTGTTAGTAAAGAAGAAAGAAGGTACAATGAGGTTGTGTGTGGACTATAGGCAGTTGAACAAGGTTACTATCAAGAACAAGTATCCGTTACCTAGAATTGATGACTTGATGGACCAGTTGGTCAGTGCTTGTGTGTTTAGCAAAATTGACTTGAGATCTGGTTATCATCAAATACGTATGAAGGCTAGTTATATTCAGAAGACGGCATTTAGGATGAGGTATGGACACTATGAGTATTTGGTGATGCCTTTCGGTGTTACGAATGCACCTGGTGTGTTTATGGAGTATATGAACAAAATATTTCATGAGTTCCTTGATAAGTTTGTGGTGGTCTTTATTGATGACATTCTTATCTATTCTAAGAATGAAGCAGAGCATGCCGAGCACTTAGGAGTGGTGTTGTCTATTTTGAAAGAGAATCAGTTGTTTGCTAAACTCTCTAAGTGTAAATTTTGGTTGGAGCAAGTAAGCTTTCTTGGTCATGTAATATCTCGTGGAGGTATTTTCGTGGATCCAACAAAGATTGAAGCTGTGTCAGATTGGGAATCTCCTAAGTCTATTTTTGAGATACTAAGTTTTCTTGGTTTAGCCGGTTACTACCGTAAGTTCATTGAAGGTTTTTCCAAGTTAGCTTTACCTTTGACGCAATTGACGAGAAAATGTTAAGCGTTCGTATGGACTACTCAGTGTGAGGATAGCTTCCAAGAGCTTAAGAGGAGGTTGACTACTGCTCCTGTATTGATTTTACCTAATCCATCCAAGCCGTTTGTTGTGTATTGTGATACTTCATTGATGGGGTTAGGTGGTGTGTTAATGCAAAATGGGCAAGTGGTGGCTTATGCTTCGAGGCAACTTAAAGTGCATGAGAGGAATTATCCGACTCATGACTTGGAGTTGGCAGCTGTGGTTTTTGTGTTGAAGATATGGAGACATTACTTATTTGGATCGAGATTCCATGTTTTCAGTGATCATAAAAGCTTGAAATATTTGTTTGATCAGAAAGAGTTGAATATGAGACAAAGAAGGTGGTTGGAGTTCTTGAAGGATTATGATTTTAGCTTAAATTACCATCCTGGAAAGGCGAACGTGGTTGCCGACGCCTTGAGTAGGAAATTATTACATATGTCTATGTTAATGGTGAGAGAATGGGAATTGCTTGAACAGTTTCGAGACTTGAGTTTGGTTTGTGAAGAGACTTATTTTGGTGTGAAACTTGGTATGTTGAAGCTTACAAGTGGAATCTTGGATGAGATAAAAGAAGGACATAAATCGGACTTGGTTTTGGTTGACAATTTGACTTTAGTTAACCAAAGTCATGGTGGAGAGTTTAGAATTGATGAGAACGGAGTTCTGAGATGTCGTGATCGAGTTTGTGTCCCTGATGTTGGTGACGTGAAAAAGAGGATCCTTGAGGAAGGACACTGAAGTGGATTGAGCATTCATCTTGGTGCCACAAAGATGTATCAAGATTTGAGAAAGTTGTTTTGGTGGCCTGGTATGAAAAAGGAGATAGCAGAGTTTGTGTATTCATGTTTGGTTTGTCAAAATTCCAAGATAGAGCATCAGAAGCCATCCGGATTGTTGCAACCTTTGTCTATCCCAGAATGAAAGTGGGACAGTATCTCTATGGATTTTGTTTCAGGTTTACCAAGGACTTCGAGTAACTATGAAGCTATTTGGGTTATAATGGATAGATTGACTAAATCTGCTCATTTCATTCCAATTAGAATGGATTACTCGATGGAGAGACTTGCGAAGTTGTATGTGGAAAGGATTGTGTGTTTGCATGGTATTCCGACGTGTATTGTTTCGGATAGAGAACCTAAATTTACTTCTAGATTTTGGGAAGGTTTTCAAAGAGCTTTGGGTACTAAATTGAGTTTGTGTTCCGCTTATCATCCACATACGGATGGTTAAACGAAAAGGACGATTCAATCACTCGAAGATCTTTTGCGGGCATGTGTGTTGGAACAAGGAGGTTCATGGAAGAGTTACTTACCTTTGATTGAGTTTACCTATAACAATAGTTTTCATTCTAGTATAGGTATGGCTCCTTTTGAGGCATTGTATGGAAGGCGTTGTAGAACACCTTTATGTTGGTACGAGTCGGGAGAGAGTGCGGTGGTTGGACTGGAAATTATGCAACAAACTACGAATAAGATTAAGTTGATTAGAGAGAAGATGAAGATTTCTCAAAGTCGTCAAAAGAGCTACCATGATAAGAGAAGGAAGCCTCTTGAGTTCATGAAGGATGACCATGTGTTTTTGAGAGTAAATCCTACTACGGGTGTTGGCCGGGCACTTAAATCGCGGAAGTTGACACCTCGGTTTATTGGTCCGTATCAAATTTCGGAGAGGGTTGGTAATATGGCTTATAGGATTTATTACCAACATCACTTTTAAATTTACATGATGTGTTTCATGTGTCACAATTGCGAAAGTATATTGCGGATCCGTCTCATGTAGTTCAAGTGGACGATGTGGAGGTTAGAGATGACTTAACCATTGAGTCTTTGTCGACAAGGATCGAAGATCGGAAAGTGAAACAACTTAGAGGGAAATAGATTGTTTTGGTAAAGGTAGTGTGGGGTGGTTCGGCTAATGGACACATCACTTGGGAGCTGGAGAGCCGGATGATGGAATCATATCCCGAGTTGTTCGTTTAGAGGTAATTTTCGAGGCCGAAAATCTTTTAAGTGGGAGAGAGTTGTAACATCCCGTTTTAATTAATAGTATTTATATTATTATTTTCTAAAAATGACCGATTAATATTTATTTTGGTAATTTGATAATTATTTAGTCGGTTATTCGGTCCGGTAGTAGATTAAATTGGTTTATTCGGTTTATCGAAAAATGATTAATTTTATATGATAATATTGTATTTGGTGTGTGTTAATTGATTAATTAGTGATAATTGAATTATTAAAGTATTTATTTAATTATATTAAGTTAGTTTAATTAAATAATATAAATTAGTTTTATTAAATATAATTATATATATGTTACGTTACAATATATATATATATATATATATATATATATATATATATATATATATATATATGTGTGTGTGTGTGTGTGTGTGTGTGTGTGTGTGTGTGTGTGTGTGTGTGTGTGTGTGTGTGTGTGTGTGTGTGTGTGTGTGTGTGTGTGTGTGTGTGTGTGTGTGTGTGTGTGTGTGTGTGTGTGTGTGTGTGTGTGTGTGTGTGTGTGTGTGTGTGTGTGTGTGTGTGTGTGTGTGTGTGTGTGTGTGTGTGTGTGTGTGTGTGTGTGTGTGTGTGTGTGTGTGTGTGTGTGTGTGTGTGTGTGTGTGTGTGTGTGTGTGTGTGTGTGTGTGTGTGTGTGTGTGTGTGTGTGTGTGTGTGTGTGTGTGTGTGTGTGTGTGTGTGTGTGTGTGTGTGTGTGTGTGTGTGTGTGTGTGTGTGTGTGTGTGTGTGTGTGTGTGTGTGTGTGTGTGTGTGTGTGTGTGTGTGTGTGTGTGTGTGTGTGTGTGTGTGTTGTGTGTGTGTGTGTGTGTGTGTGTGTGTGTGTGTGTGTGTGTGTTACGATAAGAGTTAGAAAAAAGACAGTAAGTTAGAAATTAGAAAGAGAAAAATAGAAAGAAAAACAGAGAGAATAGAGAGAAGAGGGTTGAAGAGGAAAAGCTAGGGTTTTCAAGGAGAAGAAAGTTGCTGTAAAAATACCCATCTCCATCTTGAAAAATCAGAGCTACAACAGGTAAGGGTTTGACTTCCCCTAATTATGTTGTATGTAATTTTTAGTTTTGGAATAGGAATTATCTTAGGGTTTTAAGATAGATGATGGTGTGTTCTTTTAGATTGTTTTGTGAAACTGAAATGGAAAGGATTAATACCAGAGTAGTATTAATCGGAATTGTGTTTGTTTCTAATTTGCCGGTATAGGCGGTAAAAATTAGTTATCCCGAAATTTATAAAATTTGACGGGGTAACTAAGTTAAATGCGTAGGTAATTATGGTTGAGTTATTTTTTGAGATTTCGATGTTTTCAAGGGCTAACCGGAATTGTGTTTGATTTGAATAAATCATGGAAGTAACATTGTTTAAACTTGTATGTTACTTGATTTGTGAATTAATTTGCAATGCATGTACAATTGTTGGTATTTCATTATGTTGGAATATGTGGTATGTGTATGTTAAGGACGGAAGTGGTCTTAATTGCATACGAGTTGTTGATTGTACATTGCATGACATGGTTGGCCTTGAAATATAGACGGTGAAACGGTGAGTTCACATTTTATAGACGTTGATCCTTGAATGGAAATAGACGTAGTGGCTTGAAAGGGAACATAGGCGGTGAAACTTGGGTTCACAAAAATAGACGTTGATCCTATAGTGGAAATATAAGTAGTGGCTTTGATCCTATGTGGAAAAATAAGCGGTGGAACTTTGGGTCCACAAGTCAGTACCGCGTTTGCATTGGTTGCATCGAGTTATGAGTCACATGCATAATGATATATATTATGAGTTTATGTGAAGATGATTGAGTTTGTGAAATTGGTTATGATGTGTGAATGAGTGTGATTATATGGTTAGGATGATAAATGGTTAAAGAGATAATTCTTGAATATAGCGGAATATGGAATATATGAATGTGCTTATGTTAGTGATATACACATATATTCAAGTATGAAGAATTCCTTTTATTTATTGCTTTCCATTGTTTTAAATTATATATTTCATGATTATTGGGATTCTCACCCTTCTGTTGGAATGATGTTTGATACGACATCGCTCAGGTACCGAAGATGGTAGTACGAGGCACAAGGATTAGTAGATGCATTTAGCCTTGTAGCCCGTTATGTTTTGGTTATTGAGTCGATGCTCTGATTGTAATTCTTGGGGGTTTAGTGTCCATATTCGAACTCTTATTTTATGGATGGATTATACTTGTATATAATCCTTTATTTTGATCATATTTTGATGTATGTATTATGAGACTTGATAACATGTTTGGTGTATGAACCATATGACTTAATGCCTTGAATTTTATATTTTGATTCCTCCTTTGGAGATGAAGTTACTATGATTCCGTTGCGTTTGAACGAAAAAGAAATTATATGCCATGAATGTATTATGTGATTAAATGATTAAAGTGACGAATATGTCATGTCCGTCTTTCTTGAATAGGTGAATTGATGTTGTGACACTCCTTCCGTGCAATTTTATTTTCTCTGATTTTAATTATATCGTTTAATTCAGGGTTTATTAGAAGGGGTGTTACAGGTGACTTTCTGGGAAGTTTCCTAGAAAGCGTGTGAGTGAGGATAAAACACGCTGAAAAGACCCGTGTTGGTTTGTGGAGTCAGTCGATAATCTTGAAGGCAGCCTGGGGTGTTACACATAGAACCTGGCAGTCTCCATTTTGGGCCTGCTTGCCCAGCGCTGGGGGCTATAAATACCCTTACTCTTGAGAGACTCAGGTATTCATTCTTTCATACTTACTGTCATACTTGCTCGCACTGCTCTGAGTCTTACTTTGGCATCAGAGTGTCTCGCAGGTACCCCCCGACTCACTTACAGTTGCTGCTCAACTCACAGCTCGTTGGCCTTGACGATCCACTCTGGTCAGATACGATCAGTGGCGCCACCTGTGAGAAACAAGCTTCCCCGTCTTTCATTAATCCAAGACTAAAGAAATTCTTAAAACCCTTTTGATTATCATGGCTGACCCAGTTGCCAACAACAACCTAGACGCCCATCTCGCCGACCCCAACAACAACATCATCGACAACATGGGAAATAACAACAATAACAACAGGAACGACGTCGACATGGCCGGTCTCGTGCAAAATTATAGAGACGGTGTGATCGCCTCTTTATCATCACGCTCTCGACCATACGAGGGCACCCATCCGCCCCAGAACTATGAGCCAAACGTTTTCTAAGAGGTCCCCATCCCTCCGGGTGCTGATGCCATGACCAAGGCTCTGTTCACGGCCATTAACCAGATGAATTACTTGATCTTCTCATAAGGTGAGCGACTAAGAGTGCTCTAGGGCTCTCGTCGAGCCTATAGAAGACATAGAAGACCTGACACTCCACCTCCTCGTCAGAATGAATACCATCTTCAATTTCCCCCGTGGAGACACAGACGGGATAGGTCGTGAAGCCTCTCCCCCTGACGGACTGGCCGACACCCTGCGCTGGAGAGAACCATGCTCGAGGCTATCGGGAGACGTGGCATCACCCCCGCGTACAGTGAACAACAAACCCCTAAAAACAGAAACAGGGGTAGCATAGAAGCGCATCCTCGACCAAGGGATCCTCCCTGAGGCCAAGGACATCACTACGACAGCCACTACAACCGGTCTCCTTCCCACCCCCTACAGGAGTGACAAAGACGACCCCCGTGGTACTTTATCATAAGAAATCTTGGAGGCTCCCATTCCCATAGAAATGGAGAAGCCTCCCCCAACTAAAGGAATATGACGACATTGCTGACCTAGTCGACCATATCGACAGGTTCGAAGCAATGCTCCACTATCATAACATCACGGGACCGATCAAATGTAGGTTGTTTCCCACGACCTTGAGAAAGACTGCAATGGACTGGTATAAGAATCTCCCCTCAGGGTCAATAACCTCCTGAAGGAACCTAAAGAGCCAATTCATCAGCTCCTTTATAGTGTCTTGTCAACACCCGAAGACTGAGGCTGCCCTTGAGGCTATCGTCCAAAGAAGCGACGAAACCCTTAGGGAATTCATCAATCGGTTCAACCGCGAGGCCATTCAGGTTCTGTGCATCGATCACATGAAGAGATATTTGCTTGAGAGAGGACTCCCCCGGGCCCAGAATTCAGGAAGGCCATCGGCATCGAACCACCCCGGGCTTTCAATGCTCTCCTCGAAAAAGCTATGGGTTATATGGACTACGAGGAGAGGGAAGTGGCCAACATATCCTGCGACCCAAGGAATTAAGGATCGACCAACACTCTGAGACACCAAGACGCAAGCCCTCCTTGATGAATAGGCAAGAAGAGAAGGGAGGATAAACCGCGTGATCCCCGCGTGCATAGGGGACCCGCAGGCCGATTCACCGAATACACTCTGCTGATTTCTTCCCACGAGCGCATCCTGGCGGAGTACTCTAATACCTAATTCAGGGATGGCAGAGTCAAACTCCCCCTCTCTGCTCCCACGAAGCTCGAGGCTGACATGAGAAAATACTGTCAGTACCATCGAAGTCACAGGCACCTGACTGAAGACTGCATCCATCTCAAAGACGCCATCAAAACCCCCATCAAGGGTGGCAGACTCGAGCAATATTGACACAATGACGACCTCTTCAAGATGCCCACAAGACAAAGGAGGTCGAGGAGGACACCCAACCATAGAATAAGACGAACCCTATCCAGATAGCTTTCTCTGTTACAAGGCTGGAGGACTTCTACGTCCCCAATAAATACGAGAAAGAACATATGTCCATGCACAGTAGGTGGGAGAAATTCCCCTCTGCCATGGTTATAACTGGAGGGGGGTTCAACGAAATTTCCATAAACTCCAAAAAAGAAAGCTCGACGATTTGGTCGACGCAGCCCCGAATCAAGCGGTGACATTCGAGAAGGTCAAGGGAAGATCAAAACCAATCACGTTCTACATTGAAGAGTTGCTTGGAGGGGCCCCTAAATCGAGTATCCTTCTGTTGGTGAGGGAAATAATGGATAATTTCGACGTTCACCATGTCTTGGTCGACGGGGGAAGTTATGTCGATGTTATGTACGACCATCTGTTCTGAACCTTGCAGCTCGACGACACTCATCTTTCTCCATACATGGGGCCCGACCTGCAAGGCTTCAATGGATCGACCTCCAAACCATGGGGGTACATTGAACTTTTCGTCACCTTCGATGAAGAAAGCGCATCCCGACAGATCAAGGTGTGATTTCTGGTCATTGAATTCCTATCTCTCTACAACTGCATCCTAGGGAGACCAACGTTGGCCGAATTAACCGTTGTGCCCTCCACCGTCCATCTAAAAATGAAATTCTACACAAGAAGGGGACACGTCACAACCATCCATGGCGATATCTCAGTTGCCCGAAGATGTTTCAATGCATCTTCTAAGGGACAAAGTACAGTCGACACCAGGGTGTGACCTGCCAAGAGAGCTACTACTGCTCGACCTGAACCACAACCTGTCAAGACAGAAGAACAAAGGGCTCCACCCAAGGTCGACTCCATCTTGCTCGACACCCGCTTCGACAAGGTTGAAGCCCCCAACGACGAACATGAACTCCTCCAACTAATCCCTGACGGAGACTTTGAGTTCGTTCCCCTCGGTAAAGACCCTCAAAAAGGCGTGAAGATTGGCACCGGACTCCCTGACTTGGCGGGGAAGTAGATCAAAGCTTGCTTGAGGGAGAACACAGACCTGTTCGCATGGAGCGCCACAAAGATGCCTGGACTCGACTCCGAGGTCACCTGTCACCAATTGGCCATTGATCCACCCGGTAGGCTAGTAGTACAACATAGACGTAGGCAGTTGTTGCACCCCAAAATTTACCCTCTTGATTTAGGCTTATGTTTCATCATGAATATCATATTGCATTGCATTCATACATTGTGATGGGATCAAAGTACTTTGGTTATCAAGTCTTCCTCAAGCTTTGAAGGTTAATTGCATTGACAAGTTGCTCAAGTAGAACCTTATCATCTAAAACTCTGGATCTTTCAAGCTCAAAAGTTACTGCATATTTCAAGATATTTTATCCATCTCTTTAGATCATCAGAGGATTGAAGTTTGAGATTGATTATAAGAGGAATCACTCTTTTGATTCACCAGTCAAAATTAGGGTTTTGCTTGATCAAGGCTATTGATCAATGTACAAATCTTAATTTAGAAGCTACAACATCTCTTTGGTATTTGAAAAGTCCTTGTACAAGAAATTGGTCAAGATGCCCAAAGGATTTGAAGTTTTGAAGATGATTCATCAGTCTCCTAAGGTGTTAATCAAAACTAGGGTTTGGGATTTCATCAAGATTTCTTGAGAATTTTGAAGTGAAACTTTGTACATGGCCTCTATATATTTGGAAGATCATATGTTTGAAGTTTTGATCATCAATTTTGAAGGGAAGTGGATCAATTGATTCAAAGGGGCAAAATGGTCATTTTGGTCAAAATCAGTCAAAGTCAAGGTTGACCAACTGAAATTTTGGACAAACATCAATAAAAGGGTGTAATTTTCATATTCCAAGTCCATTTTGATCATTGGATCAAAAAGATTGAGGTTTGGGTTGAAACTTGTTCATGAAGAAACCCTAAAAGTTTCTAATTTTGGAAAATGAGGACTTAACTTCAAAAATTCATATTTTATTCACCTTTGATCAAAAAAATGCAAATGAAACATTATTGGAAAGATAATAGGAAGATCTTTCATCTCCTTTTGGTCTCATGTCCAAATTGGAAAAGAGTCAAGAGTTATGGTCTTTGGAAGTTCATGCCTCAAGTTAAAATTATAGGTCATTTTCCAAAATTAGTGAATTTCAAGATCAATTTTGAGAAACTTAATGGATTCAATTACAAAAACTAAAAAATAAGGGATTGTAGATATTTTCAATACCTTCCCAAATTGTGCTCATTTGTGTCCAAATTCAAAAATATGAGCAAGTTATGAGCTTTGGAATTTTGAGGCATTTCATTGAATTCATGCACACCATGCAATTTGCAAATTCTTGATAACCTGATTTGTGGCCATTTGTTTCACTTCAAACTTGGCCCATGACTAATTTGCAATGTACTAAGGCCCATCATGCCAAAGTTTGAGCTGCACATGGGCAAATGCAAGGGCAATCCGTGGTTTTGCAAAAAGTGGCATGAAAATGCCTAATCACCAACACTTAATTAATACAAGGAATTAAGCCTTGATCTTTTGCTAACCTCTTCCTGAGATAAAAAGACCTGAAATGCACGTGAAAGGCTTAAGAATGCACGAGGAATTTTAGTGCTTCAGGTGCACACTTCATTTTTGCAAAAAGTGGGATTCATTCTTTCTAACGATTTTCAGTGTGAAAAACTTATCCTACCCTTCTGCTCGTGCTCTATATATTTAGAGGCAAGCTTCATTGAGCCTCATTGGTGCTTCATTTCATCCATGAGCTCAAAAAACTCCACAGCCACTTGTTCTGCAAATTTCTTCAATTCTCTCAATTTACATGCACGTTTTGAGTATTTCTTCTTGCATTCTCTTCTCCAAGTGATAAGGATTGTAGATCGAGGCTTAGTTTGAAATTGGAGTGAAGGAGATAGTAGATTCGTTTTTACCTCAAAGGTTAGAATTCTTAACTTTGGATCTTGATTTGTAGCCGTGCATTGTGTGATTTGAGCTCGTAATCATGTTGTTTGAAGTTCATTAAGTGTTTCTGTAGCTTCAGAGCTTTTGATTTGATGAGATGTGCATATATGATGCATTTGGAATTTTCTGCTCAGTGAGTTTTTGTCATTTTCATGCGATCTGTTCTTGATCTATGGTTAATTATTTGATGTGATTCGAATTGCATAGTGTAGTATGATATATTAGCTTTAATTTGCACAAAATTTCATGAAAAATAGTGTAGAATTGAGCATGTTATGTTGATTAGAACATGAGGCGGTGGATCTGGTCTTGCGCGTGTTTTTGCCCTAGCTAGAGGTTGAAGATGATGGCGTGGCCTCCTCTGGTTGGCTGATTTGGTTTTTTAATTCATTTGAATTTTGTTTCATAACCTGATTTTCATGATTTTATTTCTTGCTCAAAAATGGTTGAAAAATTATGAAAAAATTCAGGAAACCTAAAAATAATATTCCTGACATTATGCATTTTTTTATATAATTTTTGAAAATGTTTTGATTGGTTTAAAAATTTGTGTTATTATTTAATTATTTGTTTAATGTTTATTTTTGTTTTAATATTTCTTTGATCTAAAAAATTCCACAAAAAATGTTTTGAACTCTTAAAACTATTTAGAATTTGATTCTGAAATTTGTTTGGTATTTTTTTCCTATTTTTGATTAGATGATTAATTTGGGAGTTTTATTTGATTTTTTTTGTTTCACAATTTTATTTTAATATTTTTCTTAATCCAAAAATCCTCAAAAAAATCATACAAGCTTGTTTTTGATCATAATGTCTGAATATAATTTTGTTTTGACCTTTTTATGAATTTTGGTTAGGGTTTGCATTTTTGTCATTAAATAATAGTTTAATTGTTTAATTGTTTGTTTGATTTTATTTTAATGTTTCCTTTAATTCAAAAATTCCACAAAAAATCATGGATGCTGGTTTTTAATTCTAATATTTAAATATAATTTTGGTTGGATATTTTTTTGGTTTTTGATTAGAATTTTATTTTGAGATGTGATTATTTGTTTAATTGATTAATTGTTTGAATTTTATTTTATTTTTGACTTTTCTTTAATTCAAAAAATGTGAAAAAATATGTATTCTGACATTTAGGGTTTCCTTGTGATTTGCATGATCTTGGTTTGAATTGTTTGAATTTTGATCTTACCTAATTAATATTTAAGATTAAAATTCAAACAATTAGGGTTTTATAGCTTAGATTGCAAGTTTCATTTTCAAAACCAATTTGCCTTGGGTTTCCATTGGAATTTGGATCTTGTTTAAGGTTCATGGATGTATTGAGGATTTGAAAACCATTTTTCTTGAATTATTTGACTTGATTGGATATTTTTCCACAAATTATTTTGAAAGCTTGTCTAGTTTGGTAGTTTTTCCAACTAGCTTTGATCTTTGGGCCTCATTTGATCCCCTCCTCAACTATTCATGAACTTAAAATATGCTTTCTGACTTCTACACATCTCAAATATGTTATGGAAAATTTTGTTTGAATTATTGAAATCCTTTTCCATTTTTTATGTATTTTTGAAGTGAAGGTACCCAATTAATGTTGCATATCTTGTTGCAATTTGCTTGATGGCCAATGAACTTGAGTGAGGCCTATAATTAGGAACATAATGATCATGTTGGTTCTGTTTATCCATATAAACTCAAGTTATTTCACTTAGTGCCCCATGTTTGAATGATTGAACCTTTTTGATGCATTGTGTGGGATTCCTCTTCTATTATGCTTGTGAGTTGTGATGAAGTAATTGAGTATGATTGAATTGTGGTCTCTACTGACCTTCACGGTCTTTGATTGTGTTCTTCTCAAGCTCCCATGATCCTTGATTGATATTCAATTGTCAATTAATATTGTGATAAAAAGGAGCAACATTCCTCTAACTTTTGACCAAATTGTGCATATGCCTGTTTCTTTTCTGTCTATCATATCTAATGTTTTGATAGTTGCTATCATGTTTCCTCACTTCATTATGGTGTCATCATCCATCCCTTATGTGAGTCATCATTCAATTTATGGGAATACTAACTTGGTTGTTGAATGTGCGAGGTACTTTGAGAAAAGTTTTCCATTTTTGACTTGAGGCTACTATGTTTCACTTTATTTGTGGAACACAATTTATTATATTGGCACTACTCTTGTGCCTGGAATATTTGATAGTCTATGCAGTATATATATATATATATATATATATATATATATATATATATATATATATATATATATATATATATATATATATATATATATATATATATATATATATATATATATATATATATATATATATATATATATATATATATATATATATATATATATATATATATATATATATATATATATATATATATATATATATATATATATATATATATATATATATATATATATATATCTCTGTGTGTGTGTGTGTGTGTGTGTGATTATGAATGCTATACATTGCCCATGGGATCTGTTCATATATGAAAATCTCAATACTTACATCCTGATGGCGTAATTTTTGACTTGATTTGTCTGTTGATGCCAGCTTGCTTGAAGTTCTCTGGGTTTCTTTTATTCTTGCTCAGTTGCTACGGATAGTTATCCGTTTGGTATTGCACTATTTCCTTTCTTCTATTTTCATTTTGTATAGTTCTATGTTGCATGATGGGACCTCTATTGCTGATATATGTTAGGAGGCCCTCTGTTTTGCTTGATACATGTGTTGTGTTTGTGTTTTTTTTCTTTAATTGTTGATCGATGAGTCACTCGATTTAGAAATTGAGATCACGACTTCACTCTCAGTGCATGTTCCCTATAGGATGTTTATTATTTTTCTTCTTTAATTGTTGATCGATGAGTCACTCAATTTAGAAATTGAGATCACGACTTCGCTCTCAGTGCATGTTCCCTATAGGATGTTTATTGTTTTGTTTCTTTAATTGTTGATCGATGAGTCACTCAATTTAGAAATTGAGATCACGACTTCGCTCTCATTGCTTGTTCCCCATAGGATAGTTTTGTTAAGCTTCCTTTGACATGTTAATTAAGGTAGGAATCCATGTATGCTAACATAGGGTAGGATTTTCCTTTATCCTCAATCTTAGGGTCAATCATTGTATGATAACACTAGGGATAGTTCTAGGCTAGTTTCCCTTAGTTGTTTTTTCCTTCCTTTTCATTTTGCATCTTAAAACAAAAATTATTTTCTTGGCAAATCATAAAACACCTGTAATAAACTCAAACCCTTCTTCAAGGTAAAAGATACAAATCAATCTTATTTGTTTGTGCGCATCTTGGTTTTGTTTTTTTTAACCTTTTAGCCGATGTTTCGCCGTCGCACATTTATTTGAAGCCGATGTTTCGCCATCGCACATGTTTGCTATCCTACTTTGATTCTCAATATCATTGTTAGGTGTGATGTTTTGTCATCCGGTTTATCGATGTTTCACCATCTTTTCCATGATACCTTGTTATCTTTTAGTCGATTTTTCACCATCGCACATTTATTTGAAGCCGATGTTTCGCCATCGCACATGTTTGTTATCCTACTTTAATTCTCAATATCATTGTTAGGTGTGATGTTTTGTCGTAAGGTTTATCGATGTTTCACCATCTTTGCCATGATACCTTGTTATATTTTAGCCGATGTTTGACCATCGCACATTTGTTTAAATCCGATGTTTCGCCATCGCACATGTTTGTTATCCTACTTTGATTCTCAGTATCATTGTTAGGTGTGATGTTTTGTCATCCGGTTTATCGATGTTTCGCCATCTTTGCCATGATACCTTGTTATCTTTTAGCCGATGTTTCGCCATCACACATTTGTTTGAAGCCGATGTTTCGCCATCGCACATGTTTGTTATCCTACTTTGATTCTCAATATCATTGTTAGGTGTGATGTTTTGTCATCCGGTTTATTGATGTTTCTCCATCTTTTCCATGATACCTTGTTATCTTTTAGCCGATGTTTCGCCATCGCACATTTGTTTAAAGCCGATGTTTCACCATCGCACATGTTTGTTATCCTACTTTGATTCTCAATATCATTGTTAGGTGTGATGTTTTTTCATCCGGTTTATCGATGTTTCTCCATCTTTGCCATGATACCTTGTTATCTTTTAGCTGATGTTTCACCATCGCACATTTGTTTGAAGCGATGTTTCGCCATTGCACATGTTTGTTATCCTACTTTGATTCTCAATATCATTGTTAGGTGTGATGTTTTGTCATCCGGTTTATCGATGTTTCGCCATCTTTGCCACGATACTTTGTTATCTTTTAGCCGATGTTTCACCATCGCACATTTGTTTGAAGCTGATGTTTCGCCATCGCACATGTTGGTTATCCTACTTTGACTCTCAATGTCATTGTTAGGTGTGATGTTTTATCATTTGATGTTTCGCCATCTTTGACATGTTACTATGTTACTATTTAGTCGATGTTTTACCATCTTATTTGTTTGTTGTTTCATTTGATGTTTTTCCATCTTGACTGTTTTTGTTGTCTTAACTAAAAAACACAAACCAATCAGAATATATGAGCCGAACTACGACTGCTCTGATTCCTTAAAAGGGATACGTAGGCATTGGGGTAGGGCCCAATCGAGCATAACTTTTATTTTCCCTACATTGTTTTCTTTTGTTTCTTTCGCATGCATTCCCTTTTTAGCTTTAATCCATAGACATAGGATTTGACCACACCCATTAGATTAGACAACAAGAGTGGATACCGTAGAGTACTACGGGCGCGTGGGGTGCTAATACCTTCCCCTCGCATAACAAACTCCCATTACCCGATCTCTCGGTCGAAAGACCGTGATTTCTCCCTCTTTAGGTTTTCTCGATGTTTACCTTTCCCTTTCGGCGGGATAAAAGACGTTCAGTGGCGACTTCATTGATGTTTCATTACATCCAGATGACAGGTTCGGCCGAGTGGTTTCAGCAGTCTCCCGAGAAAGCAGGGGCTACTGAAAATGTTGTAAAAGACCTCCTAGAGGATAATTTTATTTCCGAGGCCCGATTAACCTGGCTCTCAAATGTTGTACTTGTTAATAAAAATAATGGAAAATGGAGAATGTGTGTTGAATATACTGATCTTAACCAGGCATGTCCCAAAAACGCTTTTCCTTTACCTAACATTGACATGCTGGTCGACAATTCGATCGGCTATAAAATTTTATTATTTATGGAAGCCTATTCAGGCTACAACCAAATCCCAATGGCGATAAGCAACATGCATTGCACTGCTTTCATGACCAGCTTGGGTAATTACTACTATAACGTAATGCCCTTCAGCCTGAAAAACATAGGGGCAATGTACCATCAGATGATGAATAGAGTCTTCCACGAAGAGACCGATGATATGCTCGAGGTATACATGGACGACATGATCGTCAAATCTTGAACAAATACCGACCATTCTGCCCACCTCAAAAAGGTCTTTGCCCAAGCAAGACAATGCAGAATGAGATTCAACCCCGAGAAATTCACCTTCGAGGTTAAGGCGAGAAAATTCCTCGATTTTCATCTGATGGAACGGGGAATTGAAGCCAATCCCGAAAAGTGTCGGGAATTCTCCGAGCTCCCTACACCTAGCTCGAAGAAATCCATACAAGTCCTAAATGACATGCTCACCTTGATCTCTCGATTCGTGGCGAAATCCGTGCAACACGCTCTTCCATTTTTCAAACTTTTATGCAAAGAGGCAGCCTACGAGTGGACCAAGGAATGCAAGAAAGCCCTCCTCCATCTCAAGCAAAGCCTTTCGCAATCGCCCATGCTATCGTGACCTAAGGACAGGGAGACCCTGTTCCTTTACCTGGTTGTCTCCACCGAGGCCGTAAGTGCGACCCTTGTTCGTGAGACTCCAGACCGGTAAAAACCAGTGTATTTCACGAGAAAAGAACTTCAAGGCCCGAGGTCAGATATCAACAACAAGGTGGTTTTGGCCCTCGTCAACGCGGAGAGGAGGCTTAGACATTACTTCCTGGCACACACAATCATCGTACGGACATACCAACCCGTAAGACAACTCCTATGCCGACCAGACATGGTAGGTCAAATGCTAAAATGGTCCTTGGAGATCTCAGAGTTCAAAATCTAGTATGAGAGCAAGAAGGCCCTCAAGACTCAAGCACTGGCCGACTTTATCGCAAAGATGACCGCTCACGATCCCCCCATAGGGAAGAAGCACAAGTGGACCGTCTTTATAGACAGAGCTTCCAGCTCGACAGGGAGAGGAGCGGGAATCCTCCTTGAGAACAAGGAAGGCGTCGTGATCAAACACTCCCTCACCCTTTCTTTTCCAACATCAAACAATCAGGCTGAATATGAGGCCCTGCTCATAGGATTAAAACTAGCCAAGGATTTGGGTTCCCGAGAGATACAAATTTTCACTAACTCCCAACTTGTCGCATCTCAAGTTCAAGGGGGATCTTGGGCTAAGAACAACAGCCTCATCGAATATTTAAACCTGGTCAGAGAACATATGAAGAGGTTTGACCGGGCAGAGATCATGCATGTGCTACACGAACAGAACACGCGGGCCGACATGCTTTCAAAGCTCGTGAGCACAAAGAAGAAAGGCGGGAACAAATCCATCATCCAAGAATCCCTTTCTCGTCTGAGCATTGAAAAGTTCACTATGCCACCCGAGGTAAATTCCATCGGGAACGACTCATGTTAGATGACCCCCAATGTTCAACTTTCTGACAAAGGGGGAACTTCCCCTGGACCAAAGGGAGGTAGTCGCGACCAAACGGCGAGCATGTTCGTACGTAGTACTAGAACACAAACTTTACCGTCGAGGATTCTCCATCCCACTCCTAAAATGGGTCAAAGAATCCGCAATCCCCGAGATACTGTGGGAAATCCACGAGGGAATTAATTCCTAACACATGGGTGGAAGTTCCCTAGCATGAAAGGCGCTGTGAGCAGGCTACTACTAGCCAACCATGCAACAAGATTCCAAGGAGCATGTCAAGAAATGCGACAAGTGTCAGAGGCACGTGGAAATGCACCTTGCACCCCCGCACGAGCTCAACACACTATCCTCCCCGTGGCCATTCTCCTGGTGGGGAATGGACATCCTCGAACCTTTCGTGCAAGGGACGTATCAAAACAAATTCCTGATCATGGCCGTCAACTATTTCACGAAATGGATAGAAGTTGAAGCTCTGGCAAAAATCACTTCACATAATATCCTCCATTTCTACAAGCAAAACGTGCTTGCCCAATTTGGGATACCATAAGCGCTTGTCACTGACAATGGGACCCAATTCACCGATCAAGGTTTCCAAAACTTCGTCACCAAACTCGGCACCAAGCAACACTTCACCTCAGTTGAACACCCCCAAACTAACGGGTAAGCCGAGGCCGCGAATAAAGTCATCCTACGAGGACTCAAGCGCAGGTTGGGCGAGGCAAAAAGAGGGTGGGTCGAAGAACTTGACAGCGTTCTATGGGCATATCGAGCGGTGCCCCACTTGATGACAGGAGAGACCTCATTCCGGCTAACCTATGGCACCGAGACTGTCATCCTTGTGGAAATCTTGGAATCGTCCAGACGAACTGAGGCCTCTCTAGATGAGGAACTAAACGACAAGGCCCTAAGAGAAAAGCTCGACCTAGTAGAGGAAATCCGTTTGGGAGTAGCTCTCTGTGAGGCCACACTGAAACACCAGATATCCCTTCGCCATGACAACAAAGTTATAAAGCATGAATTCCAACTCGATAACCTAGTCCTGTGGAGAAATCAGAAAGATTCCCGCGAAGGGAAGCTGGATGCGAACTGGGAAGGACCATAGTGCATCAATGGAGCTATGGGTATCGGGGCATACTCCCTCGAATATTTAAGTGGAGAACCACTACCTCGACCATGGAATGCTACAAAACTGAAACAATATTACAACTAAGTCATTATCTTACTACGAGCATTAGCAATCGGCAAGTACTCTCCAACCGGCTATGGGATGGGCTCGACCGTGTAGGCATGTTAAGGTACGAAAATGGCCTCCAAACATCAACGCTGGAAGGTTTTTATTCATTTCTCGAGCCGAACCTTAGCCCAATAGAGACACCTAAATCGAGCTCTGCTGTCGAAGTACCCAACAGGCAGAACACCCAGCTCGCGATTGGCAGTTCACGCCACGAGCTTAAGATCCTGACCGTGATCTTGAGCTCATTTTAAGGATCTCTACTCCACCCCCTCGACACATCCTAACATGTGTCGGCCACAACCAAGGTCGAGCATAAACCTCCACTCATGAAAATCACAAATTTTCACAAAATAAACAAGTCAAAAACAACGACGAACATATAGCTAGCAAACATCAACGAAAATGTAAAGACATAAAAACAAAGTAGAAACATTTATAAATATCGACTACAGAGGCCGACATTGTCTGAATATTATAATAAGTGCAGGCACGCAGGCTCCAAATACAAATAGCCAAAATATCATAGAAATACTAGTCACTCTGCGGAGTGCTTACTTCGACCTCCACCTTGGGGGAGGAGGAACCACCCGACCATCAATCACTTGGGATAATACCTTGACACCATCAGTTTTGAGCCCCGGATTCAACACAAACAGTTGGGTCAGTGCAGTCTCGAAGCCATCGGTCAAAGCATCGACACAATCCGACTTGAGGATCTGGATCCGAGCAATTAGCTCTCCCCAGGAATGCAAGTCAGCGACTCCTTTAGGTTCTCCGTCCACAGGAAATATGGAGGCCTTTAAATCAGAGACCTCCTTTTCCAATCGTTCCCTCTCGAGCAACAGGGAATCCCTTTCCTCATAAGCTTTGGTAGTTTTTCCTTCTCCCTCGTTAACTCGTCGGCCTGCACCTGAAACTTCTCCTCGCTCCGCTCGAGGGTAATTTTTAACTTTTGTGTCTTTGCTGGAAGAGTCGCCTTCTCCGACTCCAATTCTCTCACCATTCCAAAAGAGCCATCTACTTCACCTGAAAGTACAATGACCATCTCCACGACCTTCATTAAACCAACCATCCTAGAAGCCAGGTGTTTCCTTCAGCCCTCCTCATCGAGGTGTCTGATAATGTTAGACTCATCATCAAACACAGTCAGAGGTAAAACCTTAAAGAAATCCTTTTCCACAAAACAAGTGGGAAGGTTGAAGGCCCGGGCAGTCACCCCTTCAACGACCGCACTTTCAAGTCCACCTTCAGGGGGACTTCTCTTCTTGTTCAACACAACCGTGTGTTGTGCAGCGTCACGGGCACCTGATGACCCACTCGAACCATCCATGACCAGCTCTGAGACTGAACCAAGGCGTGTGGGTGGTGTGGCTTCACCAACCTCTTATGATTCTTCTTTTCCTGGGCCAACTTCAGCAGTCATTCACGATGCTCCTCCATGTTACCTGCAAAAACAAAAATAATATCCTCGAGTTAGTATCGTTAAAAGGACATAAACAAATAGCTCAAGAAGTAAAAATACAATAAATCACACGAGCAGAAACCTAGAAGGTTCACGGCTTTCCCGTAGGTTCGAAATTCAACGAGTGCCTTGGTGTTGATCGAGCATGCCTCAAATGTTGGTTCGCCATCTTGGTCAAGGATGTCATGTCCTTCCCTCATGACCCACCTCGAGGGAAAGAACCCATTGACTAATCGGTTAAGGACACCAAATGACTCTTCATCCTCGACACTCATAATGTTGGCCGGGGTGTGGTAATGGCCATGACTATGCTCGTAGTGGCCTGAGCACCAGTGGATAGGGAATTTCTAAAGTTTCCCAAATTTATATATTTCCCTCCTCGTCATAGCATACCTCCCCATCTTCATATACTACTTGAACCGGGTTAAACACGGCATACACGGCCGCCTGAGACGAAGGTTGCACGACGTACCATCTATTCTTAATATTGCGACAGAATCCATGCACATCCTAAACAATATCTTTGACTATTTCATGGAAACCCAACTATGTTTCCCACCTCTAGATTTTCATTGGAGGTGGAAAACCCTAAAGAACAGAGGAATGGTCACCCCGATCCTCAGGAACTTGCAAGTGATTTCAAAAGCCCAGAGGAAGGCGACCGCATTAGGATGTAATTGAGAGGGTTCCAGGCTCAAATGGTTAAACACGCCCATATGGAAATCATTAAAGGGCAAACAAAGCCCCAAGTCTTTGAAGATGACCTCATATATAGGGAAGCGGTCCTACTCGAACTCCGTGCATATCTTGGCCATGGGAGTTGGTCGCAGGATCGTGAAGTTCTGACGGAAACCTTCCATATCATCGTCATGCTCGACAACTGCATATGCTTCCCTTTTGTTATAACTATATACCGAAGCTATCCCTCTAGGTTCTGGCCCGACCCAGGGCAGTGCAGGGTCATCGACCATCTCGACCAAATAGAGCCCTTCCTCGGTTGTACCTGTCTCTTAGACATCTATGTGCTCGGACGATTCCAGAGTATTGGCCATTTGACCTATAAACCAGATGAAACCAGTGAATTCGACAGCAAAATCATATCCACCCTTCCACCGCAGCATGGGTGAAAGGGGATAGTTGCGCCCAGACTAGGTCGACGATCACTTGTACAGTGGGGAACATACAGGACCCACGATCAACACATGGAATTTATAGAAATCTCGTAAGAGCACTCAATGATGATAATAACAAAACACATGTTTCATAGATAACACGGGCATGAGATAAATATCACGAGCATCTCTACGAATATTGTGAGGAACATATAAATTCTCCAGATAAATTCACGAATTCACCGGGGAGTATATAAATTCCCCGTGCAAGACTCATGAATTTCGCGGGGAACAGATGAATGTCACAGGTATTTTCATGAATTTCACGGGGAAGAAATGAATATCACGAGCCCACTAGCAAATGGTACGCATGAATGTATGAATGCCCCGAGCAAAAACCCCCCGGTAACAAAATTCTATAAGGAATCATCAATTAGGCCAATCATAAACAACATTCAATGCGGAAAACAATTACTTGATCAAGAATAGATGGAGAATCTACGGCGTTCTTACGATGATGTTGATGATGGGAAGACAGAGAAGCGGTACAGATGACAGAGAAAGTGAGAAAGTGAAAGTTGAAATATGGGAAATGGGCTCCAAGCCACCATATATAGGGCTGATATGGAATACGAAGTGTCACATTGGGCAGACCATCGACCGCCTTTCTCCTCACCACCTACGCGCTCAGGTAATAATGACCCTTACTCCCTAAGCCATCATTACTATCCCAAAGGTCACGCCATGTGCCCACACCTTGCATGGTTTCCTCTCCCTATGAGTCGAGGAATAACAGAAACGTTCCCCTTCAAGCCAATTCCAACCCCTGCTCGAGTAAATGCACATCCTAACGACCCTCTCCCTAGATGCAGTAAAAGATCCCTAACAAAGTTATGCTATCCATAAGGAGAAGTTCGACTTAAGTCATAACTCCTTCATCAGGAGCAACGACTTGGGGGGCTCCTATTCTGGAATGGGCCTGCACTTGGCCCAACTTCATACGAGGCCCAATCTAACTATGTTGCTCAAGGAGGCCTGCTAACCAAGTCTGCCCTCAACTATATCGGGCAGTAACCTTATCCTTCATGAAAACACAGTTGCGCCGTACGAGGATAAACCCAAGAATTGCGAGGAGGCTCGTCGCCGATCAGGAGAACCTTGCGAGCATCCTCCACTCTTCTCATTTACCAAGGCAAGCCCTCCTGGACGACCTCACAACTAGCGGGGAGGGCCTACGACAATGTAAGGACACCGCAGACCTCCTCTTCATAGGGTTGACTCATCACACCCCCAAATATCACAGAGTCCTCTTGGTCTCGAAAAGACCGCATCCATATCCTCATGACTATTTGGAGGAGTCCATCGAGGTTGGGGATCATGTGTTGGCCCCACTACGCACGTAGAACTTGGAAGTCTCCATTTTGGGCCTGCTTGCCCAAGCCAACAATGGGAACCTTGGCCCAATGCTGGGGGTATAAATACACTCTCTCTTGAGAGGGTCAGGTATTCATTCTTTCATACTCACTCTCATATTTTCTCGCACTACTCTGAACCTTACTTTGGCATAAGAATGTCTTGCAGGTACCCCCCTGACTCACTTCCATTTTCTGCTCAACTCATAACTCGTAGGTCTTGACGATCCACTCTGGTCAGATACAATCAGATATTAATGTATTTCTCATAAATAAATAAAAATAATTTAGAAATAATTTTTTTAATAAATCAAAAGTATTAATAATAATAACGACCTTCTGGTACAAGATGTATTACAGAGGTCACAAGAGTTTACAGTAAAAACAACAGACCGAGGACTACAACATCACCATAATCTCATACAAGCAAAGGCGTTATGCCACCATAAATGAGATCTAGTAATACACATACCATTCTTGGTCTTTATCCACCAAAAAGATATCAATTTAACTTTAAATAACAATTAAACAATAGAAGACACTTGTAGTTAAACAACCTGTTATTTCTTTCTGTCCACATCACCCATATAGTAGTGAGACAAATTAACCGTAAAAATTCATGGCACACATGATTACCACTTGTAGAGTGAATAAACAGAAAAAGTGATCCTTTAAATTAAGAATATCTACACCAACAATATCAATCCAGAATCGAACATGCTGCCAAAGCAAGCTGAATAAGTGGCACCAAAGAAAAAGGTGTCGAGTTGTCTACAAAACCACACGGTAAACACAACCTCACAATTATAATCAATTAGCAAGAAAAAAAATAAAAACCTCCAAAAAAAGGAAAAATACTCTACCACCAATTAAGTCCATATATTAAGTGTCGCTATTGGCCTATAATAAGGGTAGGGTTCTCCAACCAAATGGAAAAGGGCATTGTCTAAATACTATTTTTAGGTTAAAATAACGTTGGTAACCTCAAAGTCCTCCATATTTACAAATTTACCAGAACAATTAAATAATAACGAGACTTCCAGATAACCAAGATCACAATATGTCAAACCATTAGAAGATTCCCTCTTAGTTTCTCCGCTACCCCTAGATTACCAAGAGACTCAAAAAGAGACAAAATATTCCCATTAATAACAAAAGAACAGTTTAACTACCTAAAGAATCTTATACCAAAGAGTCAAAATAATATTACAAATGACAATTAAATGTGAATCCAAGTCAAGACTCTTCCACAAAAACTACATAACAACACTACATTTTCTAAGAGCATCCCATGGTTGACCAAATTAACTCTCAACAAGAACTTATCTAAAAGAAGTTGCCAAGAGAAAATAACCACTTTGCAAAGAGCCTAACTATGTTGAATAGTAGAAAGAACACAATCCCTACTAATTAAAGGAATATAAGGGTGAGCTTATCTTGGATGAGTGAAGTATAAGCTGAAGTAACTGAGTATATCTCTTCATTTCTCACCATCCACCACTAACAACCTCTACCAGGAAAAAGTGTAACTCATTGGAGCACAAGAAAAAATTTATCCACTAGCACAAGTTCTTGAATAAAGAAAGGTTTCCTTTAATGAAAACTTCACCTCAACAAACCCCATTTCAATCTCTGCATCCTCTCCCACTAATCTACATAGATTACGATCAATAAGCCACAATCTATGAAACCTCTATTTTAAGGGGGTTGATCCTGCCCAAGGATTGTCCCAAAAAAAGGTGTTCAAATCATCTCTTATTTTCTGATTGATCCCTTATACAAACCAATTAGAAGAATCTCTTACTTTAGAACCTAGTAATGAGACCCTTTTCCACCAAGTTGAAGCTAATAGAAGACTAGAAGTCCTACAACCACTTAATGAATAAATAAAGGAAACATTGGATCTACGAGAAAGTATATCTCTCCATAGACCAGTAACTTGATTTATTAATCTCCAACACCACTTACCAAGTAAAATAAAGTTAACCAAGTGGATACCCATAACCCTTCAAAGCTCTTAGGCTTACAAGTATCATACCAACAAACCCAAGAAATATTCACATCATCTTTCACACCCCATAAACGAACCTTCTTTGGATCCTCACTATTTTTTTCCACACCTTCACAGGAATTTTTAGAAAAGAAAGGCAAAACACATGAATATAATTAAGGAAAAGGTTCAACAAGACAACTCTCCCTCCAAAACTAATATGTTTGCCACAATAAGAGCGGCCTTGACCTTAGTCACTACTGTTTGTATAAGGTCTAGAGCTTCTTGCTTCTTTTTCACCTCCTGTACAAGTGATTGCTCCTTCTCGAATAACGTGTCGGGATACTCAAAAGTTTCTAAATTTGCCCTTATCCCTGAAAAAATGTAGACGCCCCTTGGATCTCTTTGAGGTATCGGTCTCACTCGATTGTGAAAGCACCGATGCATTCTTGAAGAATTTGTTTCTTTTCAAATACAGTTAGGCAAGAAGACTTCTCCCTTCCCGTCAGCACCAAATGCCAAGACGGCTGATGCATGACATGTATGATACGTTAGATCTACTAATTCCTAATGGGTGACCCATCTTAAAGAAGCATTTTAAGCTCGGGGTTAACGACTTGACTCTCCCAAGCCACACATGGGATGCCCCATTGCCAGAGCCTTTCCGACAATTGAGATGTTGGTAGCACCTTCCCGTAGGGGAGCGACCTAGGGATTCTCTTCATTTGTTGCATTGTTAGGCAACGTCTCATCTTATTTTCATGCCAATAATGGACAAGTTAGAAATAAAATCACCAAAGGAACTTTGAAGAAAAGGGTAGTTCCTCGTATTACTCACCAAAAATGATCTTCCTAGCCTCTTTCGAGTCGACATCCACCAGTAAGCACATCTCTATGTACCACTTCCTTGGTTTCTTTGATGCTGCATAAAAAGGGGTAAAGTCGTTGGTAGAATCCAAGCCCTCAAAGAAGGATATCAGTTGCCTCTTTAGATAAATCTCATCTTGAGACAAATCGTCCATCTTATAAATGTAAGTTCCAGAGTCCTCCAAAAAATGATTGTAACACAAGAACATGGGGAATTTATCCAAATGTTGATAAGGCCCGTGCGTTGTACATCCTGTCAAAAGGAGTGGTGCGAATGATTCAAATATAAAGAACAACGTAAAATGAATGATCGTAAGAGAAGAGTTGCTAGAGAGAGGGTGGAAGAGTTCAGAAATTCACAAGTGATGAAGAAAGAGAAACTAATAGTTCTCGAACTCCTTATATACACTTCAACAAGGTTTAACTATGTGATCCATTATATTTGGAAGGGTGAAGCACGCCACCAACAGTCAAGATCTCATAGTGAATTGTTCAATGTACTTGAATATCCTAAGACAGAAGGAATATCATTCTCACTAGACATAGGGACATACATTGAGACTTTCCTGTGAAATATCACCAATCAAGAAAAGGACATCTAATGCATATGTTCACAATGCTACTCATGTCCAATCATGACTATTCACTTACTTCAATTAACAACCAACCTAAATATGTGAACAAAAAAGTTCTCATTATACAAAATATAAACAAGGGCTTGAGGGACAACTTTCATGGGCCAATCGTAAGGCCTAAGAACGAGTTCCAAGTAGAAATGTGCTTGGAACATGTGGGTGCTTTACTATGACCATAAACAGATGATTCTGCCCTCCAACACACCAATTTTTGTCTAATTCAATCCAACGGATGTTCGTACAACACACCACATCATTCAAGAATAATTTTCATCACTCTTGATTTTTAAGGATAAAACGTGTCATTTAAAATATTCAAATCCATTCTCACTCACACATTACTTCTCATTTCTCCCACTGACTTGAACATTAAAGTATTAATTTTACAGGTTGTTTCACTCCGTCGCATCGAAAGCATTACTCCACTACAATGAGACAAAACTCACCACTTCATCTTTTATTAAAAGTAATAATTTTTATAGAATAAGCTTTTGTTCTTCAAATGTGTGTAATATTTTATTAACTAAAGAATGTTTTTTAATTAAAATATCTAACAATGTGATTATAAAGGGACACAACACATTATTTTTTTATGGGTATATTAACATGTGTTCCGAGCACATGTTAAAGATATTATAAAAAATATAATTAAATATAATAAAATTATATTTAAAATTTCAAAATATTAAATACACGCTGTAACACTGTGGGAGAACTGACTTGGGTGTTTTGCGTTTGATCGCAATTATTGCGGATAGCATGAGTCGCCACCGACTTTTCTTTTATCCAATAAAGAAAGGTTGAAAAGAACAGGAAAGACCTTTCGAGATTATTTCTTGAGTTCGGGGAGTAGGTTATGAAAAGGGAAGGTGTTAGCACCCTTTTCATCCGTAGTTACCTACGGGCTCTTAGTTGCTTGCTAGATCACTTTCTTTTGTTTTTAAGTGTGTTTGTGATGTGGGTTTTGAAAGTATTTTGAAAAGGAGTGCCTTTGTAATGGTTCTCGTCTCTATAAGAACGCGTACAAAGTGTTTTGTCTTTTAAAAAATGTTTCAAAGTGAAATTGTGGGTGTATAAAAGGTTTTTATTGTGAGCAAGCGAGCAACTAGGAGCATCCTACCTACTCAAAAGGTCTTAAACATTCTTTTCCTCCTCCTTTAGATATTGTTATCTCACCATTGTTTTGGTAAGAAACCTCATTGTTGGATGTGAAGGAACAGGCACGGGACATTTTGTATAGTCATAGAAGGAACCTATGAGACGTTTTAGCAATATCGTTTAGGGACTAGATTGTTTACCGAAGGCAACATTGAGGGTCATCGAGGGACTACGATCTTTTATTGAGGGTCTTTGCTAAAACACCCATATTCGAGGGACATGACTATTTTCCGAAAGGCAACAAAGTGAGATTACCCTAGAGGTGTTAGTGTGCAAGTGTGTTTGATTGCATATATTTTATCTTGCATTTAAAGGTTATCTACTTGTTGATTTTATCTTGTCATACACCCTAATTACTAACAATATATGAAAGCAAATAAAATGCGAAAAATAAATCCTAAGCTACTATATCATTTCAGGGATGGGGGTACATATTTACAAATGGGGATTTGCAAGAATTTAAATCCTAATTATCTATTACAACCATATTGAATTGTGCAATATAAGGAAAGGAAATGACTTGTTTTGTAAATGGTTTTTTTAATAAATTAAAAAAAAAAGTTAATAAAAGGAAAATATTTTTATGCCTTTTTTATATTAATAAAAAAGGTATTAATGCTGAAAATAATAAGAATAAGAAAGAAAAGGAAAAAAATAACGAAAATAGGATCAGCACATTGCTGAAAACGAAAATGAAGGGGACCAGAAGTTCTTATGCTGGGCACACTGTAGTTCAGAAAGAATCATTAGAGGAAACCAGAAGTTATGGGTTGCTGCGCGCTGAAGTTCTGGATGTGAAAACAGTGAGGCAAACCTAGAAGTTTTATATACTGTGTTACAACAGTGAGAAAAACATAGAAGTTTTGTGTTGTGTTAAGACAGTGAGAAAAACCAAGAAGTTCTGGCGTACTATAATAGTAAGAAAAACCTAGAAGTTCTGGTGTATTACAACAGTAAGAAAACCTAGAAGTTCTGGTGTACTACAACAGTAAGAAAACCCAGAAGTTATGGTGTATTTCAACAATAAGACAACTTAGAAGTTTTGTGTGCTGTGTTACAACAGTAAGAAAACCTAGAAGTTCTGGTGTACTACAACAGTAACAAAACCTAGAAGCTCTGTGTGTTGTGTTACAACAGTGAGGAAAACTCAGAAGTTCTGTGTTGTGTGAAAATAGTGAGAAAAACCTAGAAATTTTGTGTCTTAAAACAGTGGGAAAAAAACTCATAAGTTCTGTGTTACACTTCACCTCCTTCCTTATATTAGCCAGAGCATCTGCAACTTATTCAGTTCTTAACAACAGCAAAACAAAAAAATAAAAACACGATAATTTATAGAAGTTCTGATCTTAATTCTGAGCCTAGTTTTCTTCAAGAAATTCTGATCCACAACTTTTCTACTTAGGCAATGATATGGACAATATCGACACTATGGTATTTACATATTTAATGATGTTCTGAATGAAAAGTTCAAAGTTAGAATGACTTAACTTAAATATGAAGTGTGTGTTTGGGACCTGAGCTGCTGCCTTCGAATGTTCTGGGGTCAGGAAGAAACAGAACAAAAAATGTTATGTTCTTTGATTTAAAAGGGAAGAACAAAGGTATTGTTTTGAGAACTCTGGGTTTAAGAATGTTTGAATCTTTTCTTTTCTCTTTTTTTTTGTATTTGATCACTCTCTCTTTCCAAAAGCCAGCCTCTTAAACGTGTGATGGAACAACTTATTTATAGATGAGTTTACTATGGTTTTGGGGGGAAAAACAAATAGGATTTGAACCCTTTTTGGCATACTATTTCATTGCTTTTTAAACACAACTTTTATGTGCTAATTTGGTGCAAACATGGGGTTTGAGAAAAATGCAGGCGCGGACTGGATCAACAGCAATTTGGCGTATTGTGGCAGCTGGATGCAGGAATGTGCCATAGCATTGCAACAGACTGTTCAAAGTAGGTTTTGGGGCTTGGTGATGTTCTGATCGAAGAAGACCAGAATGAGATTCGAAGGGTGATGTTCTGATCGAAGCGTAGAACATAGTATCCATATGGTGAAGAGTCATGTTCTGATCGAAGAACACATTTTGCATATGTTCTGATTGAAGAGTCATATTATGAACCATCTTTGCAAATTTTGATTGCACTTGCGTGAAATGTAGCCCAGAAGTTCTGAAATTGTCATATTTTCTTAATACTTAGAAAATTTTCCAAGTGTTTAGAAATTTGATTTTTTCAAAGTAATTTCTGACTTTCGATTTCTTGATGAACCAATTTTATGTCTTGATGAAATATGATTGTTGAAACTTGATTTTGATCAAAAAGTCAAAGTTTGACTTTTCAGTATGCTTTTGACCATTTTACCCTTGTGAATGACTTTCTTGGAAAATTGTAATCCGAGACTTGAAACATGACAGAAGCAATCCCGAGGGTCCATGATGATCCCTTGGAAAATGAGAGGGAAAATTTTGGGTACAACGGGTGCCCCTGTTCAATCTTCTTAAACCTGAAGAGTTAAATTGGCGAATCTGCCATTCGTGACTTGAAGGTGGAAGATGATTGAACACTAGAGTGCCCAGAAATTTGCACTCTAAGGATTTTGAGATTGAGGTGTAAGGAATGGGCTTAAAGATGCCATTTGGAGAAATGATGGAGAGTTGGCGGAGATGGGCTTATAGATGTCATCCGAAGGTGACTGTTGATAGAAATTAGACTAAGTCTAAATTTGACTTCAACTGGGACAATAATCAGAATAAACCTTTGGTCGATTTAAAAATGAACCTAGCAAAAGTCTTGAATAATCTTTAACTGGAAAGAATCAGGACAAATCTTTGGAGTGATTTATCTGAACCAGGGAAAGTGTTTATTGGGAAAGAATCTGGATAAACCGTTGAGAGATTTAAACTGAACCCGCAGATGTCTTGGATACTCTTTAACTGGAAAGAATCAGAATAAATCTTGGAGCGATTTATATGAACCAGAGAAGAAGTCTACGAGAAAGAATCAGGATAAACTATTGAGAGGTTTAAACTGAACCAACAGAGGTCTAGAATGTTCTTTAACTGGAAAGTATCATATAAATCTTGGAGCGATTTATCTGAACCAGAGAAGAAGTCTATGGGAAAGAATTGGGATAAACCGTTGAGAGGTTTAAACTGAACCAACAGAGGTCTGGAATGTTCTTTAACTGGAAAGAATCATATAAATCTTGGAGCGATTTATCTTAACCAGAGAAGAAGTCTACGGGAAAGAATCGGGATAAACCATTGAGAGGTTTAAACTGAACCAGCAAAGGTCTGGAATGTTCTTTAACTGGAAAGAATCATATAAATCTTGGAGCGATTTATCTGAACCAGAGAAGAAGTCTATGGGAAATAATCAGGATAAACTATTGAGAGGTTTAAACTGAACAAGCAGAGGTCTGGAAAAGAATCAGAATAAATCTTGGAGCGATTTATCTGAACTAGAGAAGATGCCTGCGGGAAAGAATCTGGATAAACCGTTGAGAGATTTAAACTGAACCAACAGAAGTCTGAAGGAAGTATTCGTCGTGTAGATAGTCATTGTGTCCTGTTTTAGGAATTGATCTACCATTGATTTGTTCACATATAATTGCCTTGTCTTGTTGAAAACTTATTGATTGGTCTTTCCTGAAAAGGTAAAGAGTTAGTTGCATGCAATGTCATGATGTATGAAATGCATGATGTAATTATGTTTCTCAACATAAATGAGATTGCGATATATGCATTTGTGTTGTCGATGTTATGATATATGAATGCAAGGTATGCACATATTAGTTGTTCTGCTGCAGTGTTATTAGACTGGGGAAAATAAATCCCTGACTACTGTTGGGGATTTTGTGCAAGTCTTCATATTTATTGAAGTTGAAGTATTGATAGATGGGTTTCCATCATTAGAGAAGTAAACTTTGTTGGGGAAAGGAAATGTCGTGCGTAGCTTGTGGACTTGGCGAAAACCTACTGGGGAATTTTTGAGCAACTAGGTAATTTTCACTAGGGAATCTTTGGAGCAGTGGCTGGAAGGTTTTCTCCGTCGAGGATATGAAAGAAACAAGTATCGTTAGGCTACATACTGGCGATATAGCAATGATCTTGTAGTAGGATGTCTTTGCTCCTGTTCTGCTAGGGAAAGTACCTGTGGGGACTTTATGGAATAGCCATAGAGATTGTCCTGTTTCTTAAAGCCATTAGTAATTGTCTTTCTGTTTAGTTTTCCTTTTTTATGCGTTCATTTGTAACATTAATTATGTTCAAATTCATATGTTCAAAAATAAGCGTTGGACGCTTTTTGCAAACAAAACAAGAACAGTAAAAGAAAAACAGATAGTTTTGCACTTTTAAAGGAATATCTTTGTATTAACTTGAATAAGTATCTTTGTACAAAGAGACGAACATCCTAGTAATAGAATGTCATCGTAAAAAAAATGATAATTGATACAAAGAAAAGACAGCTATGTAAAATGATCCCATGGGGTTCCCACTCTGTTATAGCCTCAATGTCTCTGAGCGTCTCATTCACTTGCTGCTTTGTTCGAAGTTGATTGGATTGATTAGAACCGTTCAAGTTTGGCGATTGATACCAAAGATTGGCTGTAAAGTGATCCAACGGGACATAGTCATACGCTTTAAATTCCTAACTTTTTCCTGGACCGCCCTTTTGGGTTTTTAATCCACCGGGATACCCTTTTTTGCCCAAGCTGCCTTTTCAGGTTTTCAGCTTGCCGGGTGTACAATTTTTTTTTGTGTTTTATCCCTAATTTTTGCCTAGGCCAGTCAACCTAGCGGGTCTTTTTTATGTGTAGTATCTTTTAACTATGTCCGCGTTTACAGGGTGCGGAAGGTCGTCGCCGTTCATAGTGGTTAAGATCACTTCCCCCTAGAAAATATGTTTTTAATCACAAATGATATTTCGTATGCAGGAGTCTGTTTACCCCTGGGATCACCTTGTGGCAGTATGTTACATTTTATTAACAAGTCACCAACCCGATATACCTGACATCTGACCTTCTTGTTGAAAGCTTTAATCATGCGTTTTTGGTACATCTGGCCATGGCAGACAACTGTAAGCCTCTTCTCATCAATCAATTTTAAATGGTCAAGTCGAGCTTGAATCCATTCATCTTTGTTTAATCCCGCATCCTTTACGATTCTCAGAGAAGGTATTTGGACTTCAATTGGTAGGACAACTTCCATGTCGTATACCAAAGAGAAAGGAGTTGCCCCTATTGATGTGTGCGCCATGGTGCGGTAACCGTGGAGAGAAAATGGTAACATCTCATGCCAGTCCTTATAGGTCACTGTCATCTTTTGTATGATCTTCTTGATGTTTTTATTAGTTGCTTCTACAACACCATTCATCTTCGGCCGGTAAGGAGAAGAGTTGTGATGCTGGATCTTGAATTGCGCGCAGAGTACAATGATCATAGTATTATTGAGATTGGTACCATTATCTATAATGATCCTTTCTGGAATACCGTATTGATAAATAAGATTCTGTTTGATGAATCGGGCCACAATGTTCTTGGTAACAAAAGCGAATGAAGCTGCCTCAACCCACTTTGTGAAGTAATCAATGGCAACCAAGATGAAACGGTGTCCATTAGAAGCTATAGGTTTGATCTCTCTAATCATGTGAATGCCCCACATTGCGAAAGGCCAAGGAGCAGTCAGGACGTTTAGAGGAACTGGAGGCACATGTACCTTGTCAGCATAGATCTGACACTTGTGACAGGTTCGTGAATGCTGATGATAATATGCTTCTATGGTGGACCAGTAGTATCCTTCCCATAGGATCTTTTTATCCATTGTGTGTCCACTAGAATGAGTGCTAAAGGTACCTTCGTGTAAGTCATCCATGATCTTTTCTGCCTCACTCTTGTCTATGCACCGAAGCAAAGTAGAGCCATAGTTGCGATTATAGAGAACTCCACTACTGAGGAAGAACTTAGCAGAGAATCTTCTTAGGAATTTCCTGTTGTTGACTGAAGCTCCTTCCGGATACTCTTAGGCATCGAGATACCTCTTAATTTCATGGAACCAAGGCTTGTCCACTACTTCTTCAGTATTAATATCGTGATAGTAAGCTAGTTCATCCATCCGCTCAATGGTGATCTAAGGAACTTCATTACCCCACCTGATTTTGAACATGGATGACATAGTGGCTAGCGCATTCGCTAGTTGATTTTCCTCTCGTGGAAAATGCTCAAAAGTAATTTCCTCGAAATGTGGGATTAATGTCAACACATGTTCTTTGTAGGGGATGAGATTAGGATGCTTCGTGTCCCATTCTCCTTTGATCTGACTGATGACTAAGGCTAAATCTCATAATACACTTAGGGACTTGATCCCCAAATCTATGGCAGCTTTGAGACCCATAATAAACGCTTCATATTCCGCCATATTATTGGTATAGTTGAAACATAGTCTAGCGGTGAAGGGAGTATGGCAGCCTTAAGGGGATATGATCACAACGCCTATGTCGTTGCCGAGTGCGTTGGATGCTCTGTCAAAAACCACGATCCATCGGGATCCTTGTTCAGGTTCGTCATATGGTCTGAGTTCTTCAAAATTGTTTACCACCATGATGTCTTCGTCTGAGAATTTGAAATTCATGGATTGATAGTCATCCACAGCTTGATGAACAAGGTGATCGGCTAACACACTTCCCTTTATTGCTTTTTGGGTAGTGTACTGAATGTCGTATTCAGTCAGGACCATCTGCCATCTTGCTATTCTCCTCAGAAGGCGGGCTTCTCGAATATGTACTTAATTGGATCCATCTTGGATATCAATAAGGTAGTGTGGGTCAACATATACTGTCTTAGCCAGCGAGCAGCCCATGCCAGAGTGCAACAAGTTTTCTCAAGCAGTGAATATCTGGTTTCACAGTCGGTAAACTTTTTGCTCAGGTAGTATATTGCATGCTCTTTTCGGCCAAACTCATCATGTTGCCCCAGCACACACCCCATTGAATTTTCCAAGACAATTAGATACATGATCATAGGTCTTCCCTCTACTGGAGGCATCAAAATGTGAGGCTCTTGAAGGTACTCCTTGATCCTATCAAAAGCATCCTGGTAGTCGTCGTTCCATTCCACCACTTGATCTTTCTTCAGTAATTTGAAGATTGGTTCACAAGTAGCAGTTAGATGGGAAATGAACCGGGCGATGTAGTTTAGTCGTCCTAAGAATCCCTTAACTTCCTTCTCAGTGCAAGGAGTAGGCATTTCTTGTATTGCTTTTACCTTTACAGGGTCCACTTCAATACCTTTACTGTTGACAATGAAGCCTAAGAGCTTACCAGACCTTACTCTAAAAGTGCATTTGTTCGGGTTCAGCCTTAGTTTGTATTTCTTTAGTCTTTCAAACAATTTCTGCAGATGGTCAAGGTGTTCCTCTTCAGTTTGAGATCTGGCTATCATGTCATCCACATAGACCTCTATCTCGTGATGGATCATGTCATGAAACAAAGCTACCATGGCACGCTGATAGGTTGCCCCGGCGTTCTTCAGCCCAAATGGCATAACTTTGTAACAGAACATGCCCCACTGTGTGACGAAAGTCGTTTTCTTCATGTCCTCAAGTGCCATTTTGATCTGGTTATATCTGGAGAAACCATCCATGAAGGAAAATACTTTATGTTGTACGGTGTTGTCAACCAGAATATCGATGTGGGGAAGCGGGAAGTCATCTTTGGGGCTTGCCCTATTCAAGTATCTATAGTCCACACACATACGTACCTTTCCATCCTTTTTAGGTACTGGAACAACGTTGGCGATCCATTGTGGATAGGAGGTAACAACTAAGAATCTGGCGTTGAACTACTTCATGACTTCAATCTTGATTTTCTCTGAAATTTCTGGCCACATGCGACGAACCTTCTGTTTTACCCGAGGGCAACCTTCTTTTGTCGGCAGGCGATGGACCACGATATCAGTGTCGAGTCCTGACATGTCTTCGTATGACCAGGCAAAGACCTTGTTGTACCCCAAAATTTTCCCTCCCATATTTCTCAATACATGTCAAGTGAGATCCTCAAATTGCTCAAGGAAGTCCAAGGGTTGACCAGACAAACTCTCTCTTAAGGCAGTCTACCTCAAATTAGGGTTTCAGCTTGCATCAATATGTTTGAACCCAAAGGGTCCTAAATGCTCACCATTGTCCTAATATATTCTCAAGACCATCCATGTCAAGTTTCAAGCCTTGTAGAGGAAGTTTGCTCAGTCAATTGCTCAAAGGGTTAAAAATCGACTGTGCTAGGGAAAAAGTCAACTATGGCTCATATACAGTCAAACTTCAAGATTTTCGGTAAACATCCTCATTTTGAAGTATTATTCATCATTTGATCAAGGGTTGATCATGATCCCTCAAGGATTGCTCACAATTCATCAAAACCCAAAAGTTGCTAAATTAGGGTTTTGTAGGAAAAGTCAACTCAACTTTGACCAAGCATAAATTTCTCATACTTTATCAAAAATGACCCATCCAAAGATAATTTTGAAGATGATGGAATTCCCTACAATTCATCTTCATCTCCCAAGATCAAAATATGCACTCACAAGAAGATATAAATTTGGACATTATAGGTCATTTTGAAAAGTCAACAAAAACATCTTTTTTGTCAAAGCTTCATACATGAACATGGAAGACCCAATTGAGATGAGACCAAAAGGTTTGCTTAGAGGACATCTTAGGATTTCTAAAAAGTCCAAGAACACATCTCTGGGGTCAAAATTGAAGGACATGTGCATGGGAAAAGTTGACATTTTTTGCAAAATTGTTAAAAGTCAAATGTGGCCAAAATTGCATTTTTTGTCAAATGGGCCCAACTTTTTATGCTTTCATTGATTTTGTAACATGATCCACGACTCATGATCCTTCCCATTTGTCATTATTTTATTTTTGTCATTTATTTTGATTTTATTTCAATTAAATCAAATAAAATCAAAATAAAATCATGAAAATATCAAAACTAATCAAAGCTTGAGATTTTGTTCATGTTTAGGCCTCTCATACAGCTGGAAAGAAAATCAAATCGTGAAAAATTCATTTGGACACAAAAATATTGGATTTTCTCAATTTGGAAAGATTTGCACAAAGGATCAAATCTTGAATCAATGATCATTATTGGAGAAGATTTGAAACCAAATTGAAACCCTAATTCATTCTAGGGTACATATAGAACAAGTGCAGATCAAAAACAGGGAGATTGGAGGCGTGCAAAGGTGAAGGCAACTTTCAAAAAAATCAAGAAAAGTTGCAAACTGTTTTCTCAGTTACAGGCTTCCTCAAGCCATTCCAGTCACACAAATCGCTTCTTGGACGTTCTAGGATCCTATTCCAATCACTAGCAAGCCTCATAACGTCCAAAAACGCACTGTAAGAGTCCCACGACTTTCATGTTTTTTTGAAATTGTATATCACAATTCTGGCAGTGTTAGCATATTTTATTGACATATTCTTAATCCTTATGGTGTTTGCAAGCTAATGGTAATATCCAATTGTATTTTTATTGGCTATACAGCAAGTTTCCATGTTTAGGGTTTTAGTTTCGTTTTTAGGGGTTTTGCATGCAGGAATAATTAGCCATGGATAGTGGTACCATGATGCTCGTGAGGTTGCAACGAGTTGATTGATACCACTGGTATTTATTTATCATGCAGGGATAAGATTTGGGAGATGCAAAGGGTTGTACCTACGCCTAGATGATTGTAGGTAAAAGTCCAAAAACCTTTAGCAACGGAGGGAGGAAGAAGATGATAACGTGGCCTTCCCTGACTGGCCCATTCAAATTTCGCGCATTTTCAGAATCCACTTTTTGTCTTTATCATATAATGTTTATTTATTATTATTCATACAAAAGAACAAGCCAGCTCAGATGGTCAGCGTGTGTTGTGAAAACGCCAAATGGCCTGGGTGCGATTACCAGGTCCCCCATATTTGTTTAATATTATTTTGCTTTGTCTGATCAAGTGTGCAAGCTTCTCATATGACCACCATACGCCCTCAACATCCAACCAATCTGATCATTAAGTGCCAGATCTAAGGCTTCCTACATGAGTGTCCACCATGGACACAAGTCAAGCAAGCGCATGGGATCTGGAAAAGTCAAATGGGCTAGGTACTTTTGGGCTTAAAAATTGCAATTCATACCCCCTCTTTGCTATAACACCAGGCCCATTCTAATTTCCTTCCTAATTATTTCTTTTATTTAATTTGTTTAATTTATTTTCTAACCACAAATTAATTTCTTGTTTTTTACAAAAAAATCATAAAATCAATTTCACCAATTTAGAATTTAGGTTTTATTTTATTTTATCAAAATAAACTTTATATTAGTTTTAATTTAGGTTTAATTCTAACTTTTTTTGTAAATAATTAAAATCAAATTAGACAATTAGGTTTGTTCTTGATTTAATTTTTATTTCTTTTCACATAATAACAAAAAATACAAAAATAGTTAATTTAATTATTTTTCTTAATAAAATTAATTAGTCATTAGGTTTTCTTTATTTATTCAATTAAACACTATTTTCCCCAAAATAACACAAAAACCACAAAAATGTGATTTTTCTTTTAATTAGGTTTAGACAGGGCCAAAACCCTAATTTTCTCGTTCTCATTTCATCGCGCGCATTTATTATTTTTGCAAATATTAATGTAACTGCTTACGGTATGTAATAGTTTAATTAGGATTTTCCTTTATTTATCGTTTTACGGGTTTTTGGCTATGTAATTAATCCCCTACCCCGAAGCCTTGTAATAGGGTAGTTTTTATTTTCCGCATTTTAATTCTCACAAATATTAACTGTTAGATGTATGATAATAAGATTGCATTACAAGATTGTATGTTAATTTAAAATGGTTAGCAAACCCTAATGTGCAAAGATAATAACTGAAATCAAATCACTCGCACATGCGCACTCCTAGGGTATACTCTCACTTCGGTTGCCTTTGGTAAACGGTCATTAAGTATAGAGTGTTTTAGTGGTCTCCCTCCTGTCTAAACAAAAAGATCAAAAGTCCCGTTCGGAAATGTTTCCTCGAAAATGTTGCCTCGAAAAGGTCGCCTCGGAAATTTTGCCTCGAATATGATCTTAAGACACTAGGGTTATTACTAAGACGTCCTAACATTGCTTTAGTGATCGTATGTCCCTTTCGAATTGACCCTTACAACTCCAACGACAGTGCTACCTACTCTTTAATAGTGGGATAGCGCTGTCTAAAGGAAACAAGAACATAAAGATTCTTTTTTCGAGTAGGTAGATGCTAGTAGGTACTTGCTCAGAATCAAACTTTTTCACACCAAACACTTTTTAAACAAAGTTTTCAAAACAACTTCGTAACACTCTTGAAGACAGAAGCAAGGGTTAAAACAAAGTAAAACAAAAACTTTTCAAAAAAATGCACACAAGCAATTTCTTTAAATGATGAGAAAGTACCTAAGAGCCCATAGAAAACCATGGATAGAAAGGGTGCTAATACCTTCCCTTTCTATAATCTACCCCCCGTACTCAAAATCTCGAAAAAGGAATTTTTCTGTGCTTTTGTCTTTTCCAGTTGGATAAAATAAAAGTCGGTGGCGACTCTTGCTTACCGCGACATTTTGTGTAACACCCCAATTCTACCCCAAGCAATTTATGCAAAATAAATCAGAGTTATAAAATTTCATTCATACAAACGAATCGGGATGTCACTAATTCTTCTATCAAATTCATTGCATTCATCATGGATATATAACACTTTTAATAAAACATCGGATGAACCATCAACATAGCATATTTAATAAAATAATTCAACAACTACGCAGCAGAATTCTTCAATAACATCTTTAAATAAAACATCAACTTTGAAACATATCATATTTAGTAAATAAACAATTTAAGGTTCAACAACTAAAAATCAGCAATCAAAAATCAACAAGCGTTCATCCCCCCGAGTGTTACATATCAGAGCAATGACAACGACTCGATCTATTGAAGGTATACGACTTTCACTCTCGATTACCTGCACGTTACCAACATAAGGGCAATATTCAAACAAAAGGGGTGAGATATCTAACAATATAATAAAGCACATGATAATTAATATATTAAATTAGATTAATAATATCACCACTTCTCATCTCATAATCAACAATAATTACAACATATATACTTATTCATCAACATCAAGTACATTTCATTACTCAACCATATAATGCGACTCAAAACTATGCAAATGCATGTGGTACCATTGGAGCAAAACTCCCATCTCAAAAATCCGCCAATTAATAGAGGAATCAACAAGGCATAACCTTCATCTCAAAGTTTTCCAATCCAGGCCATCTCAACGAGCATAAGCTCCATCTCAAAAATACAATGTATGCGACTCTTCATGAATGTAATATCAACATCTCAAAACACAACATCTCACAAACATCTCAGAACAACAACATCTCATAAACATCTCAGAACAACAACATCTCAATTACAACATCTCATAAACATCTCAAAACATCTCAATTACAGCATCTCATAAACATCTCAAAACATCTCAATTACAGCATCTCATAAACATCTCAAAATAATTTATTAAACATCACTTATTTATCAAACGTCATTTGTTTATCATAAATTATCAAACACCACTTTATTAATAACATCTCACTAATACCCAACTGTATATTAATAATACAGTAAGCCATCTTGTTATTCTGCTAATTTATATCGTTGATGTCACTAATCATACTGCCATAATTCCTAACAGTAACCTCTAAACATCTCATGTTCATCATTCTGTCCAAAATCCAGCATAATTGTCAATCACGGGAATTAATCCTAAATCCTAAAATAGTTACTAGGATTACACTTCTTATTCATCATTTAAATCATCTAGAATAGAGTTCATCGCGTTAGCTAATCAACGCTTCGAGCGGCATCTCAAACAGCATCCTACAACTCAAGTTACAGCAATTTAAAAACTGAATCTGTCAAAAGAAATTCGACATTATGTATCGACACAAAACTCCTTGGATCGATGCAAACTGCTTCACCTGTACCACATGAATCGACACAAAACCCTACGGATAGACTCATCCTGGCTTCATCTATTCACTATGAGTCGACACATCTTCCTTATGGATCGACTCATCCTGCTTCAAATCACAACATGTATCGACACATGCACCTTACCGATCGACTCATCCTGAGTCTCACGTACTCATGTATCGACGCATCCTTTCTTCGTGTCGACTCATCCTGAGTCTTACAACTATCATGCATCGACGCAAGCTCTTCTTGTATTGAATCATCCTGAGTCTTACAACCTTCATGTATCGACACATCTAGTTTGGGGTCGACACATCCTGTTACATTCTGCATAATTTTCTGCGTTTTCTACTGTAATTCACTACGGGAATCTAATTACAGTCCTACAAACCTCATTATAAACATAATAAATCGTCACCTAACATTATACTCTATTACTCCATCGACTAAACAACATAATAACATCATTATTCCTCAAGAATTCATCAATATCACCATACATCATTCATAACACATCCAATTCAAGAACAAACGACAATTACGTCTAACCCCATATATCAAACATCATGAACCCAATTATAAAGTCAGAATCCCACCCTTACCTTAGATTGAAGGTTGCTCTACAATCTTCCGGGTTGAATTCTTCGTTCTTGCCGTTTTCCACTTTTTCCAGCAACTTCACGTTCTTCACAATCCTTATTTCTCTTCTTACTGCTTCCTCCTTCTATTCTTCTCACAAATAATAAAATAACCTAATATTATTATATTATTCCTTATTGGGCTCCAAACTTAAACCCCCTTCTAACTTCCACTCACACCATATAGGCCCACATTAATAATATTAACTTCTAACGTTATTTCACCAAATAGTAATATTATACCTCTAATATTATTATTTCTCCACTTAATAAAATAAATCCAATTTAATAACACTTCTTCACAAATATTCTAAAAACAATTTAATTAAATAATTAATTAAATTACGTGCGTTACAACTCTCCCCCACTTAGAATATTTTCTTCCTCGAAAATTTACCTCAATCAAACAATTCAGGATAGGAGTCTTGCATCTTGCTCTCCAATTCCCAAGTCATGCTTTCACCAGCAGCTCCTAGCCAAACCACTTTAACCAAGGCAATCTTCTTACCCCTCAGAGTCTTCATTTCATGATCCGTGATCCGTACAGGCATCGTCTCCACCGTAAGATTATCTCGTACTTGCACATCGTCCATATAAATCACATGAGATGGATCTAAAATATACTTCCAAATTTGCGACACATGAAACACATCATGCAAATTCGAAAGATTAGGCGGTAAAGCCACTCTGTAAGCAACATTCTGTGAAATCAAGCTTTCCAAGTGTTTGGATGAAGACAAGCTAGCATGCAAAAATGAATGGATCAAGATAGAAGATTTATCTCAAGCAAGATTCATTGATCAAGATCAACTTTTCAAGACTTATGGCTTAAGGTATATGAAATTTTTGATCTTATGCTCTTAGTGCTCAAAACTATTTTTAATCATGCATTTACTTTATTAAAATAATATTTTGAGTATATACTATGTATGATTAAAGAAAGATGTTTTAAATTGCTTAAAAACTTTGAAAATAATGTTTTTAAAATTTTTGTACACAAGCAATCAATTGTCATCAAACGACAATCGGTTGGATCCAAAAAACTTTTGATTCTGTTTGACATACAATCGATTGTCATCTAGTAGCAATCGATTGTCATGTGTTTTATTTTCAAATTTTTTGAACGTTGGCTTTAGAGCAACCGATTGCTCCACAATGACAATCGGTTGTCATAGTTATATTTTACAAATTTTTTAAACGTTGTTGTGCTGCAATCGATTGTTGCTTTAGTGCAACCGGTTGTTGTGCCTTAAATTTTGAAAAAAATTATTTTTCTGGCAACCTTTTGTAACACCTTTTCATGTCAATCTTTGTATCTTTTCATATACATTGTTTTAGTAAAAATGGTTTAAACATTGCTATGTTTCATTGAAGAGGTATTACTACACTATAAATTATTTTTTGTTTAGAATCAAAAAATCAATAAAAGAAAATAATTACAACAATCACTAACAACTTTCTATTCTTTTGATCATACTCTTTACTCAAGATTTTTGTTCATCATTTTCATATGCATACTGAAAATTGTTCTTGAGCACTTAGAAGAGTATTCCATCTTAAATTTCATATTGAATAGAAAAGATCAATCAAGTGATTGACATTGCTCTTTCATCATTCAAACTATTATACAAATCAAACAAACTATTGTATACTTGTTTTCAGGATTGTTGGAAACAAGAAAGACACTTAGGGAGGATTGTTCTCTTTGTGGTCTTAGTGAAAATCCAAGAGGATTGTTCTTGGTCCAAGAGGATTGTTCTTGGCTTGTTAGGTAGTTTTGTACAAATTACCAACTATAAGGAAATCTCTTTCATGTTGAAAGGGGACTGAAGTACTCTCGGACTGTGAGGGGAACCAGGATACATCTCTGTGTTCTTTTCTTTCCGCATTTACTGCTTTCATCACTTATCAGAAAAAGAAAGAAAAGAAACTCGTGCAAAAATATTCATACAATTCAGAAAAAGTTTTAAAGAACCTAATTCACCCCCCTCTTAGGCGCATCTGAACTTACAATTGGTATCAGAGCAGGTTATAGGTAACTTGTTCCTACTAGATTCAGAATGGCTTCCGCAAACAACAATTTTGTGTTCAGAGACGGTGGCAGTAGCAACAAGCCTCCTCTATTCTGTGGTGAATATTTTGATTTCTGGAAGATCCGTATGAAGGCTCATCTAGAAGCACAAGGAGAAGAAATATGAGATGCTATCCAAAATGGTCCTTTTGTTCCGGTAACTGTAGTAAACGGTGTTGGTTCATCAAAGCCTAAAACTACATGGGATGATGATGATAAGAAAAAGGTCATGTATGACAAAAAGGCAATAAACCTCCTTCAAAGCGCACTTAGTATGGATGAATTCTTCTGTGTCTCAGCATGCACAACGACAAAAGAAATTTGGGATACACTGGTTGAAACACATGAAGGAACAACTGAAGTTAAGAGATCGAGACTTAATACGTTAAGTCAAGAATATGAATTGTTCCGCATGCAACCCGGAGAATCCATTCTTGATTTACAAAAGAGATTTGTGCCTCTAACAAATCATCTAAGGGCACTTGGCAAAACATTGACCAATGATGAGTTGAACCTAAAATTGCTCAGATCCTTGACTAGAGAATGGCAACCAAAAGTAACGGCAATCTCAGAAAAGAAGAGTCTCGCTACCATGACATCCGCAACTTTGTTCGGGAAACTTCAAGAATACGAGACAGAACTTGGTAGATTGGAAAACCGTGAAAATCAAGAAAAGGAGTCTAAGAACATTGCCTTAAAGATTGACTCCAAGGAAGACGAAAAGAAAGACAATCCTGATGAAGATGAAAACTTCATGCTTCTCGTTAGAAGACTTGGAAAATTCTTTGGTAAAAATGACAAAGCCTTCTCGCACTCAAAGAAGAAGAAACACTTTAAGAAGAAGGAAGGATCCTCATAAACACAAGAAGTTACTTGTTATGAATGTGGTAAACAAGGTCACATTAAACCAGACTGTCCAAAGCTTTCAAAGAAAAGTGGCTACAAAGGCAAGAAGGAATCAAAAGATAAGAAAGCATATGTTGCATGGGAAGATGTTGAACTAAGTTCGTCATCCGACTCCGATAGCGACGAAAGTGCAAATATTGCGTTAATGGCATCACACCACTCCGAAAGCGAAGATGATGAGGTAAGCTTGACGACTACTTCAAATCTATGGTATCTCGATAGTGGTTGTTCCAAGCATATGACGGGAGATATCGACAAATTTTCACATCTAACGCTTAAGGCCAAGGGTTATGTGACGTATGGAGATAACAACAAAGGAAAGATTCTTGGCATAGGAAAAGTTGGTGGTCCACCTTTCACATTAATTGAAGATGTTCTTTATGTCGAAGGACTAAAACACAATCTTCTAAGTATTAGCCAACTATGTGACAAAGGCTTCAAGATCAAGTTCACTAAAAATGAATGTTTGATAGAAGATGAAGTCACACATAAGGCTAAACTTAAAGGTAAAAGAATAAATAATATTTTTATGATTTCCATTAACAATTTGTCTTTGAAGGTTAAATGTCTCATGGCAAACAACAACGACTCATGGCTATGGCACAAAAGAATCGCTCATATTCATATGGAGCATTTAAACAAATTGATTAAGCATGACCTTGTTGTTGGACTACCTAAGATAAAGTTCATCAAAGATAGACTTTGCGATGCATGTCAAAAGGGAAAGCAAACAAAATCAACTTTCAAATCCAAGAATGTGGTATCCACTACTAGGCCACTACAACTGCTTCATATGGACTTGTTTGGCCCTTCTAGAACGAGGAGCTTCGGAGGTAATGTATACGCTCTAGTTATTGTTGATGACTTTTCTAGATATACTTGGACACTCTTTTTAGTGCATAAAAATGATGCATTCAAGGCGTTCAAGAAATATGCAAAGCAAATTCAAAATGAGAAGTCACTATCTATTGCCTCCATAAGAAGCGACCATGGTGGAGAATTCCAGAATTCCTCCTTTGAAGATTTATGTGAAGAACATGGAATATCACATAATTTCTCAGCACCAAGGACTCCTCAACATAATGGAGTTGTAGAAAGGAAGAATAGGTCTCTTATTGAACTTGCAAGGACAATGCTTAGTGATTCAAACCTTCCAAAATACTTTTGGGCGGATGCTGTAAGCACGACATACTTTGTAAGCAATAGAGTTAATATTCGACCTATCTTAAAGAAGACTCCGTATGAACTCTTTCGAGGAAGGAAACCAAATATTTCATTATTTCATGTCTTTGGCTGCAAATGTTTTGTGCTTAACAACGACAAAGACAACCTTGGTAAGTTTGATGAAAAATCGGATGGAGGTATTTTTCTTGGATACTCCTTATCTAGTAAAGCTTATCGTATTTATAATAAAAGAACTTTAACTATTGAGGAATCTATGCATGTATCATTTGATGAATCTAACCCCTCCGAGGAGGATATTATTGTTTTAAATAATGATGATGAGATTTTAGATATTCCTCAAGAAGATGGCTCCAAGACCAACAATGAGAATCAATTGGAACAACAAGAAAAACAAATTCCGGAAAAATCAAATGTCAATGATCTACCTAAGGAATGGAGAACCCATAGAGATCACCCTATTGATAAAATCATCGGTGAAATCAGTCAAGGCGTTTCAACAAGATTGAATCTCAAAGATGCTTGCTTGAACATGGCGTTCGTTTCTCAAATCGAACATTCCAAAGTCGACGACGCATTAGGAGACGACCAATGGATGATTGCTATGCAAGAAGAATTAAATCAGTTCGAGAGAAATCAAGTTTGGGAACTTGTTCCTAGACCAAGTGTGATGCGGTGGGAGAACTGACTAGGGTTTTGCGTTTGTTTTCGCAAATGTTTCGGTTGAGCAAGAGTCGCCACCGACTTTTTATTTTATCCTAAGGAAAGGTTTAAAAAGCACAACAAAAACCTTTGAGATATTTTTCTTGGGTTCGGGGAGTAGATTATAGAAAGGGAAGGTATTAGCACCCTTTCTATCCATGGTTATCCATGGGCTCTTAGGTACTTGCTTAGATCAACTTGCCTTGGTTTTCAATTGTTTGAAATGGTGCTTTGTGTGTGGTTTTGAAAATGTTTTGAAAAAAGATGCCTTGTCTAAGCTACCCTTGTAACAATTCTTTACTTGAATGTTTTACAAAAGGTGTTTGTCTTTTTGAAAAGATGTTTCAAGGTTTTTGAAAGTTTGTTTTGAAAGTGTTTGTGAAGTGTGGTTTGAAAATGGGCAAGTGTTTTGTTTTGCAAGTTGACAAGTACTTAAGAGCTATCTACCCTAAAGTTCTCAAAGATTATTGCTATGTCTTAACCCTTTTAACAATTTTGTTCCACCATTGCATTTGGTGGACAATCTTGTGTTAGGATGTGAAAGGGACGGGCGCGGGTCATCGTTTAGACCATGATTGCAATGGTGCCAAGTATCTTTGGGCAATTTTTCCTTGAAAGGGACTTGATCATTTTAGGAAGCTTTTCGAAAGCGTCATCGAGGGACTATGATCATTTGAATTGTGTTTGTTTTGCCCAAAGAGACCTAACATGCAATATGGCCCATTATTGAAGGCAACAAGTGGAATACCCTAGGGGTGCAAGTGTGATAAGTGTTGTCCATTTTCATGCTTGTTTATCTTGTAATTAGGTCAAACTATTTTTGTTCTTTTTATTTGCATACAAACCCTAATTCTAACATGGTATATTTAGAAAGCATTAAAGTGCGAAAAATAAAGTTCTAAACTATTACAACACAATATGGGAAGGGGGGGTACAAATGTTCAAATGGGGGATTTGACAAGGAATTTAAACCTAGCTATTACATCAATTTGGAATTTATTTACAAGATAATTGATTGCACAAATTAAATGGAAATAAAATAAATATGCAAGATGCAAAAAGGAATGTTTTTATGTGTATGAAAAAGAGTATTTTTATATGTCAAGTAAACAAAATAAAAAGTATTATTTTTGGAATTTTTATGTATTTAGGGCAAAACCCTAATCTATTAAGTAAATATATTAATTATTTAATATATACAAGTATTTATCAATTATATACAAAATTTATTTATTATATATAAAAATAAAATAAAATGAAGTATATTGGTAAAATGGTATTTTTCAATGTTAAATATTAATAAAAATAAAAATGTATATATTTTGTATTTTTGTCCTAAATATTCTAATAAATATATATATTTGTGTTATTTTCTAAATATGTATTATATATATAAAATAATAATATTTAATATTTATAAAAAAAAGTATATTTTATATAACATATTTTCAGAAGATAAAACAAAATAAAAAATGAAAATAAAATGTGTTTACATTATTTTTTCTATTTATTCTAAATAATAATATTATGTACTTATTTACATACAAATACCAATATAAACAAATAAATGCCTAAAAAATATAAAAATGGTGTAAAAATATTTTTTATGTTTTTAATATTTTTAGCAAAAATAAATAAGTCAGAATAAAAAAGGAAAAGTCAAAAAATCATTAAAACAAACAAAATGGGCTCAGGGGGTGTGAAAGTAATAACATGGTGCAAATAAGAAAAATAGAACAAGCCCAGCCCAATAGGTTCTTCTTCAACCTCTGGCCAGAACTGTGACAAAAAACGCGCGCTTGGAACACTGGTTCAAACACCTGGATTCTTGGACTTTTAGCACAAACTTACAACATAAGAAATGTTAATCATCAAGCCACGATTCTGAATATGTAAAGAACTCCTCCTAACTCTCAGAAATGAGAGAGAATTTTATCATTCCCAAATCTTAACCTAACTTTTTTATCAATATTCAGATCTTAAATTCTCACAGCATATGCAAAATAAATGAAAAGTAAAGGTATGTACAGTTTCAGGGGCATGAGTAGAACACTTCTTATTCACAAACCTAGAGCTAATGATGTCTACATTGAGAGATAGAAGTTCAAAAATATACCTGTTTAGTTGAAGTTGTATCTGATGATGGAGGTACTTTCATAGAAAGGTGATGATTGGTACAACTTCCTTGATGTCCAGGGATGCTATTCCAAGTTTTACTTTGCTTTGAAACTAGCTGAATCGAGTTGTAGCACTCCACCTGCAAAATAAGAAAATGAAAATGGCCAAACTGATTAGAGGAGTTACAGTCCACTTCTAATGCTTTGGATAGCTTGCATTGATGGTAGGGAAGGTGTTTGAACTGGTTTGGGCAAGAATGCACGATGGAAATGAGTTGCGAGATTCAAACTGCAGCAGGTGCTCTGTTTGGACAGTTTGAGGGTGATTTTGTGAATGAGAGGGTGTTGGGGAGGGTTGGCTCGTGTTCTAGCTCAGAATGGATGTCTTGAATGTGTTTGATAACTTTTTCTAAGCATGTGTTCACTGATATGAGAGTTGTGTTCAGTTATGCCACATTTCTTCACACTTAAGCAAGAGATGGCCACTTGAGTTTCTAGGCTGATAGAGACCCCCAATCTATGCTGCATACATTACTCTTGGTCAGTGTGTTATGCTCCTTGACTTGTGCTTCAGAGATATGCTTTGGTACTTCTTGGATTTGCTTTTGACATAAAGCCATACCTTTTCAAAAATGGATAATTTGCTTTTTCTATTTTAAGACTAAACCTTCATGTAATGCTTAAACACATAATGCAAGGCTTGAACACAAAGGGTTTGCATTTAATTATTGTGTGCAAATGGGATATAGGACCTATAATCAAGTTGTGCAAGCTGATTTGAAAAATTGCACAAGTTATGAACATGCACATGGCCATGAATCAAAGTGACTTTTTCCCAACTTGCCAAATTCGATTCTCCATAACCATGATGTTGTTTGATGAGTTCTTGGACATTTTGGAAAGCTTGGAATATGTACTACAATCCATCTTTGAAATGCAAATTGAAATTCCAAGTGGAAGTATGTGGAAAATGGTCTTGAAGTTAGGTAAAAACCTTGCCTAAAATAGGTCAAATTTTCTCTAAGTTAAGAATGGTTTGGTACCCTTGTTCCAAAAATTGTAACTTGAGATACAAGCTTCTTTTGGGAAAACTTTGTGCATCAAAGTTGTAGATTATGCAATAGGCTACAACTTTCATGTTTTGACTTTTGCTTGAATCCAAATGAATCTTGGTGAGAAAGTGGGGCAAAGTTAGGAAAAAAATTAGGGTTTTTCATAACTTAGAAAAATTCTAAGTTATGAAAAATCTTCATTTCAAACCCTAATTTGCATTTCTTGATTTCTTGATGAACAAGTTTCATGATTTGGCATGTTTTGATGAAAAATGAATCTTGACTCTTGATTTTGACCAAAAAGTCAAAGTTTGACTTTTCAGTATACAGTCAAAATTGATCAATTGACTGGGAAATTCAACTGTCAATCTTGTGCATTTGGGATCTTTTGAACTTGTTGAGCATGTCAAGACAATTCCATGGAGTCCTTGAGTCCATATGTGAGCTTGGTTTGCCATTGGCTAGGTCAAACAGTCAAAAATTGCCTTTGTGCAGTCAAAACCCTAAAAATGACCATTTTGCCCTTTTGGTGATCTGATCAAATTTCTTGTGGAATTGTGATCCAAACTTGATCAAATGGTCCATGTGAGTTCATAATGTTGATGTGGGTCAATTTTCATGAGATTTGACTGTCAATTGGCCACAGTTGACTTTTTCCCCAATACAGCTGATTTCTAGGTCAACTGTCCAATTGACTGGGCAAAACTTGGAATCAAGGCTTGAAACTTGATATGGATAAACTTGGGAGTCCAATGTGAAGCATGAAAGTCATCTTAGGCATTTTAGGTCAAAACATCTTTGTGCAAACACAAACCCTAATTTGGGTCAACAATGCAAGGAGAAGTCTTGAGCAGAGGAAACCCTAACTGGATCTTGAGCTCCAAGGGTCTTGTGATGAGAAATCATTGAGAAATGGGAGGGAAAATTTTGGGGTACAACAGTTGCCCCTGTTCAATCTTCTTGAATCCGAAGAGTTAGATTGGCAAGTTTGCCTTTCGTGACTCGAGGGTAAAAGGAGATTGGACACTAGAGTGCCCGGAAATTTGCACTCGTCAAAGCAATGGATGCGGGAATGGGATTAGAGATGCCATTTGGAGATGGGCTTAACGATGCCATCTGGAAGAGTGACAAAAACCTGTCGGGGATGGGCTTAAAGATGCCATCTGGAATGAGTATCAGAAAGGTGTCCATGTTTAGGACCATCTCTGAACTGGGGTCTGAATAAGCAATAAATTGACATCTGTATCTGGAGGCATCCGTAAACTATTTTCAGAGGTTGAGAAGAGTCTGAACAAGCGATAGATTAACATCCGTTGTTGGGAAGAATCCGTAAACTGTTTTCAGAAGTCTGGAGAAGAATCTGAACAAGCGATAGGTTAACATCCGTTACTTGGAGAACCCGTGAACTGTTTTCAGACATCTTGAAGTTGAATAAGCAATAGAGCAGCATCCGTTGTTGGGAAGCGTCCGTAAACTGTTTTCAAAAGTCTTGAGAAGAATCTGAACAAGCGATAGGTTAACATCCGTTACTTGGAGAACCCATGAACTGTTTTCAGAAATCTTGAAGTTGAATAAGCAATAGAGCAGCATCCGTTGTTGGGAAGCGTCCGTAAACTGTTTTCAAAAGTATTGAGAAGAATCTGAACAAGCGATAGGTTAACATCCGTTACTTGGAGAACCCGTGAACTGTTTTCAGAAATCTTGAAGTTGAATAAGCAATAGAGCAGCATCCGTTGTTGGGAAGCGTCCGTAAACTGTTTTCAAAAGTCTTGAGAAGAATCTGAACAAGCGATAGGTTAACATCCGTTACTTGGAGAACCCGTGAACTGTTTTCAGAAATCTTGAAGTTGAATAAGCAATAGAGCAGCATCCGTTGTTGGGAAGCGTCCGTAAACTGTTTTCAAAAGTCTTGAGAAGAATCTGAACAAGCGATAGGTTAACATCCGTTACTTGGAGAACCTGTGAACTGTTTTCAGACATCTTGAAGTTTGAGGAGGAACTGGTGTAGGGTTTCCTGATGATGAGCTCGTGTAAAACTGCATCTGGGTGAATCCGAAATAAGTATCAGAATGTTGCCATGTCTGGGTCACATCTGAACTATTCCTGGAAAGAATCTCGGAAGATAATGATTTTTGTCGGTCGACTGATCTTACCTGAAAAAGTAAAGAGTTAGTTATATGCAATGTCATGATGCATGATACAATGTATTTTATATGAATGTGCATGAATGCGCATGTAAGCTGGAGAGCTGTCTTGCAAAGGATAGATGAATCCGAGACGGCTGAAGATAAAAGTATCTTGACTGCTTCCGGGAAGAATAATTCCTTGGCTGTTGCTGGGGAATAAGGAGCTTGGGTTGTATACCAATCTTCTGGGGAATCCCTGTCTTGAGGAGATCTTCACTGGAGAATCTTGAATAAACAATGAGGAACTGAAAACTGAAAGTCTGCAGATTTGCTTGGGGAATACCATACCTTCAAACATCGAGGGGCCTTAGAACCACTTGCGGGGACTTGGAATTTCCTTGGTGACTTGCAAGGTAAAAGAATTTCTGATGATTTCTACTGGGGATTTTAGAACCTGGTAGACTTAAGCTGGGGAGATAAGAATGAGAATCTCTAGTCTAGTGAGAAGCATTTCTGTGGGGAAAAGGTTCACTAGTCTGGCTCCGCTGGGGATATATAGTTTGAAGTTTTAGCTCTGCCGGGGATACTGAAACTTAAACTCTGAGGGGAATTGAGTTCTGGAGGATTCTCTGGCTGAGGGTAACAAAGATAAACTCATCTGGGGATTGTATTGATAAGTTATACTGGGGAACTTTGATTAACTCCGCTGGGGATAGGAAGAATTTCGCCGAGTGCGATCTTCCGTGGCAATTAGCTGAGGATAACCCAGTTATAAGCCCTTGTGAGGAGTAACTTTGAATAAATCTCGGGAGAGACGTCCGTACTCTGCAGGGGATAAGCTTCTAGAATCTACTGGGGATAGGCTTCAAGACTTGCTGGGGATATGGATTCCAAATCTCCTGGGGGTTTCCTTTTGAAAGGGTATTAAGACATTCAACTGCACCTTCAACCTATCGGTAATCCCCTTTCTCGATTCATAAGGAAATGATTATGTTCAAATGCATATGCCTATTTATCAAAACATTGGACGTTTCTCAAAATAAAACAATTAGTGCAAGAGAAAAAGAAAAAAGGAAATGACACAAATTTCTGGGAAGAGTATTTGTATTAACTTTCTCTGAGTATATTTGTACAAAGGAGACAATCATCCTAGTAAGAGGATTTTGTCGTAAATATTGAAAGATTTATACAAAATAAAGATGGCTATGTGAAATAATTCCATGGGATTCCATTCCGCTATAGCCTTCACAACTCTGAATATCTGTCCATCCAATGCTTCGTTTACCGATGACTGGATTGATCAGAAGCCTGGAACTGGTTGATAAAGAGATTGTCTTTGAAGTGATCCGACGAGACATAGTCATACGCTTTAATTCCCTAACTTTTGCCTGAATCGCCCTTTCGGGTTTTCGATCCACTGGGAAACCCCTTTTTGCCCAAGCCGCCCTTTCGGGTTTTCAACTTGCCGGGTGTACAGATTTTTTTAATTTTTATCCCTAATTTTGCCTGAATCGCCCTTTCGGGTTTTCGGTTCACCGGGATGCCCATTTTTGCCCAAGCCGCCCTTTCGGGTTTTTGACTTGTCGGGTTATTTTATGCGTAGTATCTTTTGACTATGTCTGCGTTCGCAGGGTGCGGCAAATCGTCGCCGTCCATGGTGGTCAGAATCATTGCACCACCAGAAAATATGCTCTTGATCACAAATGGTCCTTCATATGTAGGAGTCCATTTGCCCCTGGGATCACTTTGCGGCAAGATAATCCGCTTGATTACGAGATCTCCGACTTGATACACTTGACGTCTGACTTTCTTATTGAAGGCCTTGATCATATGTTTTTGATACGTCTGACCATGGCATATAGCAGGGATTCGCTTCTCGTCGATCAAATTGAGTTGATCAAGTCGGGTCTGCATCCAATCATCTTCATTCAAACCTGTGTCCTTCATAATCCTTAGAGAAGGAATCTGAACCTCCATAGGCAGGACAGCTTCCATGCCATATACCAAAGAAAATGGGGTTGCCCCGGTTGAAGTACGTGTCGTCGTACGGTATCCATGCAGAGCAAACGGTAACATCTCATGCCAGTCTTTGTAAGTGACTGTCATTTTCTGAATGATCTTCTTAATGTTTTTGTTCGCAGCTTCAACAGCACCGTTCATCTTCGGCCGATAGGGAGATGAATTGTGATGATAAATCTTGAACTGTTCGCACAAAGCGGTGATCATCGTGTTATTCAGATTTGTATCGTTGTCTGTGATGATCCTGTCTGGAACACCATACCGGCATATGAGATTTTGTTTGATAAAGCGGGCAACCACATTTTTAGTAACAGAGGCGAAGGAAGCTGCTTCGACCCATTTGGTGAAATAGTCAATGGCAACCAGGATGAAGCGATGTCCGTTGGAAGCCGTGGGCTTGATCTCTCCAATCATGTCAATGCCCCACATTGCAAATGACCAAGGAGCAGTCAGAACGTTGAGAGGAACCGGAGGGATGTGAACCTTTTCAGCATAGACTTGACACTTGTGGCAAGTACGGGAATGTTGATGGCAGTCAGCTTCCATGGTAGACCAGTAATAGCCTGCCCTTAGGATCTTCTTAGCCATTGTATGCCCGCTCAAGTGAGTGCCAAATGTGCCGCTGTGTATCTCAGTCATAATCAACTCTGCTTCAGCTTTGTCTACGCATCGGAGTAATACACAATCATGGCTTCGTTTGTAAAGGATGTCGTTGTTCAGGAAGAATTTGGCAGCAAATTTCCTTAATAACTTCTTGTCATTTACGGAAGCTCCTTCGGGATAATCTCTAGTCTCGAGATACCTTTTGATTTCATGGAACCAGGGTTGTTCCACTACTTCTTCGGTATTAATCTCATGACAATGCGCAGGTTCATCCATTCGCTCGATGGTGATTTGGGGAGCCTCGTTATCCCAGTTGAGTTTAAACATGGAGGACATTGTAGCTAGAGCATCTGCTAGCTGATTCTCTTCTCGCGGGAAATGCTCGAAGGTAATTTGCTCGAAATGAGGCAACAATGTCGAGACATGTTCTTTGTATGGGATAAGATTAGGGTGCTTGGTATCCCATTCTCCTTTGATTTGACTGATAACCAAAGCCGAGTCCCCAAATACGATCAAAGATTTGATCCCCAAGTCTATAGCAGCCTTGAGACCAAAGATGCAAGCTTCATACTCAGCCATGTTGTTTGTGCAGCTGAAGCAAAGTCGGGCCGTGAAAGGTGTGTGACAGCCTTCCGGAGAAATGAGTACTGCGCCGATACCGTTTCCAAGTGCATTTGAAGCACCATCAAAGTACAAGGTCCATCGGGATCCCTTTTCGGGTCCGTCATACGGTTCGTTACCTTCAATGTTGTCCAAATTCATGATGTCCTCGTCTGGGAAGTCAAATCTCATGGGTTGATAATCTTCGATAGCTTGATGAGCCAGATGGTCAGCTAGTACACTCCCTTTTATAGCTTTTTGGGTGGTGTACTGGATGTCATACTCAGTTAGGATCATTTGCCATCTAGCTATTCTTCCAGATAAGGCGGGCTTTTCGAAGATATACTTGATAGGATCCATTTTGGAAATCAACAAAGTAGTATGAGTCAACATATACTGTCTTATTCGGCGAGCAGCCCATACCAAAGCGCAGCAAGTTTTCTCGAGCAGTGAGTAGCGAGTCTCACAGTCGGTAAACTTTTTGCTAAGGTAATAAATAGCATGCCCTTTTCGACCAGACTCGTCATGCTGGCCCAAAACACACCCCATTGAGTTATCCAAGACGGTCAAATACATGATCAATGGTCTTCCTTCGACGGGTGGCATCAGAATAGGAGGTTCTAGCAAATACTCCTTGATCTTATCAAAAGCAGCTTGGCAATCGTCGTTCCATTCGACTACCTGATCTTTCTTCAAGAGTTTGAAAATTGGCTCACAGGTAGAAGTCAGATGAGAGATGAATCTGGAAATATAGTTCAAGCGCCCCAAGAACCCTCTAACCTCCTTTTCAGTACGGGGAGCAGGCATCTCTGGTATTGCTTTCACTTTTGCTGGATCGACTTCAATGCCTTTGTTGCTTACAATGAACCCCAGAAGTTTACCAGACCTAACTCCAAAAGTGCACTTACTTGGATTCAGCCTGAGTTTGTATTCTTTCAATCTGGCAAACAGCTTTTCTAGATGTTCAAGGTGCTCCTCCTCTGTTTGTGACCGATCTATCATATCGTCTACGTAAACTTCGATCTCATGATGTATCATATCATGAAACAAAGCTACCATGGCGCGTTGATAAGTTGCCCCCGCATTTTTCAGCCCGAACGGCATCACCTTGTAACAGAAAGTGCCCCATTGTGTGACAAAAGTTGTTTTATCCATATCCTCGGGGGCCATTTTGATTTGATTGTAGCCCGAGAATCCATCCATGAAGGAAAACACTTTGTGCTGAGCTGTATTGTCGATCAAAATGTCCATGTGTGGAAGCGGAAAATCATCTTTGGGGCTGGCCCTATTCAAATCCCGGTAGTCCACACACATCCTGACTTTGCCATCTTTCTTAGGTACTGGCACGATGTTAGCGACCCATTGAGGATAGGACGTAACAGCCAGAAAGCCAGCGTCGAATTGCTTCATCACTTCTTCCTTGATCTTTTCAGACATGTCAGGCCTCATTCGGCGGACTTTTTGCTTGATCGGTGGACAATCCTCTCTTGTGGGGAGACGGTGAACCACGATGTCTGTGTCTAAACCCGGCATGTCTTCATAAGACCAAGCGAAGATTTCAACATACTTATTTAACTACTGTATCAGGCGTTCCTTGACACTTGGTTCCAGATTGGCACCCACTTGTACCTCCTTCTGGTCTTCCTCGGTCCCTAAGTTGACAGTTTCCAATGACTCTTCGTGAGGTAAGATGGCCATTTCCTCTTGCTGTAGAAGTCTGGCTAGTTCCCCTGGTACTTCACAACCTTCGTCATCTTCATACTTGGCTTGATTGACCAGATCTTCAGAGTTATTGAAGGACATAGCAGAATAGTCACCCATGGAATCCGGAGTGGATGGGTACCTGCATTTGTGAGTGTGGGTGTGTGTAAGGGATAGCCATCCTTAAACAAAAAATGCAAAAGGAAAGAAAATGAACACAAGCAGTTTATCAAATGAAAAACGTCCAATGAATCATTAAACATGACATATGGATATGAAAAATAATCAAAACCCTTACAAATGGACCTACATGCCTCGGGCAAGGCATGAGGTGAAAAGATAGTGTACGGATTGTTCGAAAATAAATATTACAGACCAAATAGGAAATGGTTGACAGATAAATTACTGATGAATAAAAGTGATGGGGACAAAGTCTTTTGCCTCCCAGTTGCATAATCCTCCTTTGACAGTTGGGTAAATCCACTCTTCGATGTTGCTCTCTTTGTCTTCGTCCTCCAAAGCGTTGATTCAGTAGGGAGAAATTTTGACTGGAGCTCTTTCAATCTTCGAACGGCGCATAGCTTTCTGGCCTGCGGTAGTGAACCCTAATCCAAATTTGTCTGTCTTATGTGGAATATCAGGCAACTGCCCCCATGCTGAATTCTTCCCCTCTTTTATTGCGGCCCTTGCGTCCTCCAGCGATGCCATCCTGGCCATCTGCCTCGGTGTCTCAGCTGCCAACTTTGCTACTGTTATTTCAGGAAGGACTTCTTCGAAATGCTGGAAAGGCGTCTCAATGAACTCACCTTCTACCTCCACATACCGGAAGGAGTTTAAGTGGCTGATCATGTACTCCTCTTCGCCATGGACGGTTATAATCTTCCCCTTGACAGGGTACTTCAACATCTGGTGTAAGGAGGAGATGACTGCCCCAGCATGGTGTATCCAAGGCATACCCAACAAGCAGGAGTATGACGGACGAATGTCCATCACATAGAAAGTAGATTTAAACACCTCAGTGCCTATCTTGACGGGAATATCAACCTCCCCATGGACCATTCTCTTCGAACCATCGAAAGCTCTGACAACAATATCACTCGGTTTCAACTCCAACCCTTCACAATCTAGTCGGTCCAAGGCCTTCTTAGGAAGTACATTCAGCGACGAACCAGTGTCGACCAAGACATGTGCGAGAGTAGTTCCTCGGCACTCGACTGAAATGTGCAAAGCATCATTGTGGTTTCTACCTTTAGGAGTTAGGTCGGCATCAGAGAAACCTAATCCATTGTCCGCAGTCAGGCTGGCCACGCAATTTTGAAATTGATCTGCAGAGGTTTCCTGGGGCACATGGGCTGCCTTCAGGAATTTTATCAGAGCTTTAGCGTGCGCTTCCGAGCAAAGTAGTAGTGCCAGCATGGAGATCTTTGAGGGGGTTTGCCCCAGCTGTTCTACCACATCGTAATCACTCCTTTTGATTATCTTCAAGATCTCATCCATTTCCTTCTTGGAGGTCTCCGGGATGACCAAGGGTTGAGCCCTCGTCCTGACGAGCTAATCTTGGATTCCCTTACCTTTATCAGCAGCGGTAGGAGGGACAGTACTAGGAACAACAACATCTTCAATCAAAGGGGTTCTGGCGGAGAGTTTTATTGGTGCAGGGATGACCTTCTCAGCAGATGAGGGTCCAAAGATTGCTCTTGGAGGGGCAATCTCTGGAGAAAATATTCTCCCGCTCCGGGTGATTTTGCTCGTGCCTGCAATGTTACCAATGCTGGCTTCTTCATCATCCGAACTTTCTTCAGTTATTTCGATTTGTTTAATACCATGGTAGTAGACGTCACCGCCATAGTTCCATGGTATTGACTTCTCAGAAACATAGGGGACATGCCCTGGCATTGTTATCTTCAAAGGAACAGATTTCGTAGCTGGTGTAATCTTAACAGGCTTTCTGACGGCCTTGGAAAGATTGGCGTGAATGGTTATGATTGAGACATCTTCAGTATGGGTTGGAATAGCAGAAACTTTTTCAAACAAAATTTGTCGACTGTCCATTAGGCCTTGGATGCCTTTCTTCAGTAACGGACAATCAAACGACAGAGAGTAACAACAATAGCAGTCTTCTTTACATCCCGGGAAGATCCCGGCCCTTAACAGATTCAACTTAATGGTTAACAATGGAGTTATCAGATCATTGACATCAGCAACATACAAATCTTCTTCGATGGCATTGACATTTCGGCCGTGCTTCGGCATGGGAGCAGATATCACATTAGGCTTCTCCGGAGCGTCAAACTCCACCTCCTTCGCCTCTATCAGGTCTTGGATTTTATGCTTGAGTGCCCAACAATCATTGGTGTCGTGCCTGACACTGTCAGAATGGTAGGCGCATTTGGCATTAGGATGATAATGCGGAAAGGACGTATTCACATTCTTTGGTGCCTCTTTGATAGTGGCGAGATTCAACTTTAACAGACGGGGAAGCACTTGCGCTGGAGTCATATTAATGCGGGTGAACTGCCGTTGCGGCCGTTCCACCCGTTGTTGATTTGGTCTGGACTGGTTATAGCGAGGCTGCTCACTTGAAGGGTTTTGAATCATTACGACCCCCACTGTCGGCCGGCGCTCAGTCTTCCCTGCTCTTCTTTGGGAGTATACAACAACCATTTCCTTCTTGAAAGGTTTCTTCTCAACACTTGCAGCGGCACCCTTCTGAATTTTTCCTGACTTGATGCCAGCTTCTATTCTTTCGCCTGTTAAGATCAAATCGGTAAACCCCGCGGAAGAGTTACCAATCAGATTATTGAAAAATGGCCCAGATAGGGTCCCTAGAAACATATCAACAAGTTCACAGTCGGTTAAAGGAGGCTGCACCCTGCCAGCCAAATCCCTCCATTTTTGTGCATATTCTTTGAATCCTTCGCCTGTTCCCAATGACATACCCTGAAGTTGGGTACGCGTAGGAGCAAGGTCAGAATTGTACTGATATTGTTTGTAGAAGGCGGTGGCCAAGTCTTCCCAATTTCGGACGCTGGTTCCCTCTAGCTTATAGAACCACTCCAATTGAGCCCCAGAAAGGCTGTCTTGAAAGAAATGGATCCAAAGGTTTTTATCTGCCGTATAGGGTTGGATCTTTCTCACGTAGGACCTGAGATGCATTTTTGGACAGGACAGCCCATCATACCTCACAAACACTGGCACTTTGAATTTTGGGGGAATCACAATCCTGGCAACCAAACCCAAGTCTTCAAAATCCAAACCCGGTACTCTCTGTAGCTCCATGGCGGCCAACCTGTCTTCTAAACCTTTGTATTTATCATCAGCTGGAGGGTATTGCTGATCAGAGTAGTCTTCATCCTCTTCGACCTCTTCTTCTTCCACATCGGACTCGGAAGGTACCGCAGCCCCACCTCCTTTACTAGTCCCTTCATCAGAAGTAGGAGGAAATTCAAGCACTCTCCTGGCCTCTCCGTCAAATCTTCTCCCTAAAGTAGCCACCCCGAGTCTCTTTTTCTTCTTTTTCACTGGGTCTTTATTCCCCAGCAAGGTCTTGAGATCCTCCTGACCCTTAGCCAAGGTCGTCAGGAGTTGCTGGAACTGTGCATTTTGAGCTTGCAGGTCTTTGACTGTTTGCTCGAGATCCATCCTACTGAAATAAACAGCAGACAGATAAGGAAACCTGGCGTGAGACCTGCTTATGCACATGATGAATGGTATGCTTATGTATGCAATGTATTCAAGGATTTAGAATATTCAAACTTGTTGCAGACAAAAAGAACGCACGTCATATTAATAAGAAGAAATTTGTTAGTACATAAATGCCCCATTGGCCAAATATTACAAAAACAACTTCTCAGGGTAAAAAGACATTGCGCATCCTCTTTGGTGCGATGTAGGTGTTGAGGGCCTCTTGCTCATGGAGTCGGCGGGTGAGCTCTAAAACCTTCTTCTCGCTGGTGTAGAAGCTGGCTTCAAAAGTGTTATGTTCCTCCTTGAGCTGAATCCAACTCTTCTGCATCTCCTCCCACGATGTAGGCATATCAGGATGTAGGATGGTGTAGGGAACCTCTCCTTCCTTGACGGGCTCTTTAATCACAGGGAGAACATGAGGATAAGGCATCATTAGACTCTGGGCTCGGGCTCGTACCCACTTGAGATAAGGCTCAAGAGGGATGGAGTTCTTGTGTCCCAGTGTCTGGCTATCGACCTTGTTGGGCCTTCCCCAAGCTCTGATGAATCTTTGGCGAAGTCCTTGCGCATCGTTGTCGAAGTCAAAAACTAGGTCAGGAATCAACATGTCGTGAGGGCCATCCCTCCGTGCATATCCAAATTGCCTCAAAGCTAGGCAAGGGTTGTAGGTGATACCTCCTCTGATTCCAAGTAAAGGAACATTAGGAAACTCTCCACAACGATCGACGATGATGACATTTTCTCTGGACCGAGAACACCAATGTACATCAGAGTGAGTAAGAGTCATCAATCGTTGGGACCACCTTGAGCCTTGGTCATTCTTCAAGACAGATTGTGGAAGGTGCGAAATAAACCACCTTGCAAGGAGAGGAGTACAGCACATGAGAACACCCCTCTTTCTCATTGTTCGTGTGTAAAATGAGTGAAGAATGTCCCCAAGCAATGTTGGTATTGGATTTCTGGACAAGAAGATTTTGACGGCGTTGACATCTACCAATTGGTCAGAATTTGGGAACAACACAAACCCATAGATAATGAGTGCCACAATTTCTTCAAAGGCTTGTAGGTCCAATGAATTCCAACATTCTTATGCCTTCTCAAACAAGAATTTTTCTAAGAATCCTTTGACGCCGCTTCTGGTTTCCCAATGCCCCTTGATGTCGGATGGTTGTAGATGTAATGCTCGAGCAACATCTTCCGGCTTTGGTTCCTTTTCCGTACCGTTTAAGGGTAGTTGATTAAGGATAGGGATTCTTAGGAGTTGAGAAAACTCCTCCAAAGTGGGCACCAACTAGTAATCAGGGAAAGTGAAACAGTGGTGAAGAGGGTCAAAGAACTGGAATAGCACTTTCATCATGTCTTCTTCAATGTTAGTGTTGACTAAGCTGAACAGTCTACCATGTCTTTCACTGAAGGATGAGCTTTCCGGAATTCTTGAGGTGAGCTCCTTGAGTTGAGGAGAGATTCTCATAAGGTTGACTTGGATGGTTTTTCTGCGAGGAATTTCCATGACCTACAAAACAAGAACAAAGATGAAGATCCAAACCCTTGAAATGGTTAGTGAATGCATATGATGCTTTATGATGTTTATGATGTATGCACAAACATATGTACAAGCAAATCACACCAAACCCTAGTTTCAGGCTTGCATGGGGTTTCATAGGTAAGTACCCTCTTGAGTGTAGTTGGCTTAAAAACCTGTCCTATAAATAGTAACCGGGTTCTAAGGAGCTCAATATCACTGGATTGTTTTCACTGTTCATTGTTTTGGTTTAGCCACTTAACTAGCGACCAAAATATTCCAAGAAAACAACCCTCAATGAGTGTAGTATCGAGTATCTACCAACTTCGGACTGCACCAAAGCCGGTCATCTCACTACCCCTAATGTAAGGCCAAGATGGTCAAGTAAGGTTCTAGGTCATTAGTGCTTAGTGACATCACTCAGCGGCCCCGTTCTCTCCTTGATTGAACTCAAGGGTTACCGGTACTCACAAATATGTCGCACTAATATAGCTATTGCTTCGACCGTGTCGGTATACCCCGCACAGTTTCCACAATGTATTGCTATCTATGAATGTTTCCCAAAATCCGGGTGTAGGATTGCAAACCCAAACAAGAGAGCCAAAATGTAAAGCAAACAAGACAAACAATTAATCATGCAAGAGGGTGATCTAAGCCCTAAGGTTACTCCACTTTTAAATAATTCCCCAGCAGAGTCGCCAGTTCTGTGATACGGTGGGAGAACTGACTAGGGTTTTGCGTTTGTTTTCGCAAATGTTTCGGTTGAGCAAGAGTCGCCACCGACTTTTTATTTTATCCTAAGGAAAGGTTTAAAAAGCACAGCAAAAACCTTTGAGATATTTTTCTTGGGTTCGGGGAGTAGATTATAGAAAGGGAAGGTATTAGCACCCTTTCTATCCATAGTTATCCATGGGCTCTTAGGTACTTGCTTAGATCAACTTGCCTTGGTTTTCAATTGTTTGAAATGGTGCTTTGTGTGTGGTTTTGAAAATGTTTTGAAAAAAGATGCCTTGTCTAGGCTACCCTTGTAACAATTCTTTACTTGAATGTTTTACAAAAGGTGTTTGTCTTTTTGAAAAGATGTTTCAAGGTTTTTGAAAGTGTTTGTGAAGTGTGGTTTGAAAATGGGCAAGTGTTTTGTTTTGCAAGTTGACAAGTACTTAAGAGCTATCTACCCTAAATTTCTCAAAGATTATTGCTATGTCTTAACCCTTTTAACAATTTTGTTCCACCATTGCATTTGGTGGACAATCTTGTGTTAGGATGTGAAAGGGACGGGAGCGGGTCATCGTTTAGACCATGATTGCAATGGTGCCAAGTATCTTTGGGCAATTTTTCCTTGAAAGGGACTTGATCATTTTAGGCAGCTTTTCAAAAGCGTCATCGAGGGACTATGATCATTTGAATTGTGTTTGTTTTGCCCAAAGAGACCTAACATGCAATATGGCCCATTATTGAAGGCAACAAGTGGAATACCCTAGGGGTGCAAGTGTGATAAGTGTTGTCCATTTTCTTGCTTGTTTATCTTGTAATTAGGTCAAACTATTTTTGTTCTTTTTATTTGCATACAAACCCTAATTCTAACATGGTATATTTAGAAAGCATTAAAGTGCGAAAAATAAAGTTCTAAACTATTACAACACAATATGGGAAGGGGGGGTACAAATGTTCAAATGGGGGATTTGACAAGGAATTTAAACCTAGCTATTACATCAATTTGGAATTTATTTACAAGATAATTGATTGCACAAATTAAATGGAAATAAAATAAATATGCAAGATGCAAAAAGGAATGTTTTTATGTGTATGAAAAAGAGTATTTTTATATGTCAAGTAAACAAAATAAAAAGTATTATTTTTGGAGTTTTTATGTATTTAGGGCAAAACCCTAATCTATTAAGTAAATATATTAATTATTTAATATATACAAGTATTTATCAATTATATACAAAATTTATTTATTATATATAAAAATAAAATAAAATGAAGTATATTGGTAAAAGGGTATTTTTCAATGTTAAATATTAATAAAAATAAAAATGTATATATTTTGTATTTTTGTCCTAAATATTCTAATAAATATATATATTTGTATTATTTTCTAAATATGTATAATATATATAAAATAATATTATTTAATATTTATAAAAAAAATTATATTTTATATAACATATTTTCAGAAGATAAAACAAAATAAAAAATGAAAATAAAATGTGTTTACATTATTTTTTCTATTTATTCTAAATAATAATATTATGTACTTATTTACATACAAATATCAATATAAACAAATAAATGCCTAAAAAATATAAAAATGGTGTAAAAATATTTTTTATGTTTTTAATATTTTTAGCAAAAATAAATAAGTCAGAATAAAAAAGGAAAAGTCAAAAAATCATTAAAACAAACAAAATGGGCTCAGGGGGTGTGAAAGTAATAACATGGTGCAAATAAGAAAAATAGAACAAGCCCAGCCCAATAGGTTCTTCTTCAACCTCTGGCCAGAACTGTGACAAAAAACGCGCGCTTGGAACACTGGTTCAAACACCTGGATTCTTGGACTTTTAGCACAAACTTACAACATAAGAAATGTTAATCATCAAGCCACGATTCTGAATATGTAAAGAACTCCTCCTAACTCTCAGAAATGAGAGAGAATTTTATCATTCCCAAATCTTAACCTAACTTTTTATCAATATTCAGATCTTAAATTCTCACAGCATATGCAAAATAAATGAAAAGCAAAGGTATGTACAGTTTCAGGGGCATGAGTAGAACACTTCTTATTCACAAACCTAGAGCTAATGATGTCTACATTGAGAGATAGAAGTTCAAAAATATACCTGTTTAGTTGAAGTTGTATCTGATGATGGAGGTACTTTCAGAGAAAGGTGATGATTGGTACAGCTTCCTTGATGTCCAGGGATGCTATTCCAAGTTTTACTTTGCTTTGAAACTAGCTGAATCGAGTTGTAGCACTCCACCTGCAAAATAAGAAAATGAAAATGGCCAAACTGATTAGAGGAGTTACAGTCCACTTCTAATGCTTTGGATAGCTTGCATTGATGGTAGGGAAGGTGTTTGAACTAGTTTGGGCAAGAATGCACGATGGAAATGAGTTGTGAGATTCAAACTGCAGCAGGTGCTCTGTTTGGACAGTTTGAGGGTGATTTTGTGAATGAGAGGGTGTTGGGGAGGGTTGGCTCGTGTTCTAGCTCAGAATGGATGTCTTGAATGTGTTTGATAACTTTTTCTAAGCATGTGTTCACTGATATGAGAGTTGTGTTCAGTTATGCCACATTTCTTCACACTTAAGCAAGAGATGGCCACTTGAGTTTCTAGGCTGATAGAGACCCCCAATTTATGTTGCATACATTAGTATTGGTCAGTGTGTTATGCTCCTTGACTTGTGCTTCAGAGATATGCTTTGGTACTTCTTGGATTTTCTTTTGACATAAAGTCATACCTTTTCAAAAATGGATAATTTGCTTTTTCTATTTTAAGACTAAACCTTCATGTAATGCTTAAACACATAATGCAAGGCTTGAACACAAAGGGTTTGCATTTAATTATTGTGTGCAAATGGGATATAGGACCTGTAATCAAGTTGTGCAAGCTGATTTGAAAAATTGCACAAGTTATGAACATGCACATGGCCATGAATCAAAGTGACTTTTTCCCAACTTGCCAAATTCGATTCTCCCTAACCATGAGGTTGTTTGATGAGTTCTTGGACATTTTGGAAAGCTTGGAATGTGTACTACAATACATCTTTGAAATGCAAATTGAAATTCCAAGTGGAAGTATGTGGAAAATGGTCTTGAAGTTAGGTAAAAACCTTGCCTAAAATAGGTCAAATTTTCTCTAAGTTAAGAATGGTTTGGTACCCTTGTTCCAAAAATTGTAACTTGAGATACAAGATTCTTTTGGGAAAACTTTGTGAATCAAAGTTGTAGATTATGCAATAGGCTACAACTTTCATGTTTTGAATTTTGCTTGAATCCAAATGAATCTTGGTGAGAAAGTGGGGCAAAGTTAGGAAAAAATTAGGGTTTTTCATAACTTAGAAAAATTCTAAGTTATGAAAAATCTTCATTTCAAACCCTAATTTGCATTTCTTGATTTCTTGATGAAAAAGTTTCATGATTTGGCATGTTTTGATGAAAAATGAATCTTGACTCTTGATTTTGACCAAAAAGTCAAAGTTTGACTTTTCAGTATACAGTCAAAATTGATCAATTGACTGGGAAATTCAACTGTCAATCTTGTGCATTTGGGATCTTTTGAACTTGTTGAGCATGTCAAGACAATTCCATGGAGTCCTTGAGTCCATATGTGAGCTTGGTTTGCCATTGGCTAGGTCAAACAGTCAAAAATTGCCTTTGTGCAGTCAAAACCCTAAAAATGACCATTTTGCCCTTTTGGTGATCTGATCAAATTTCTTGTGGAATTGTGATCCAAACTTGATCAAATGGTCCATGTGAGTTCATAATGTTGATGTGGGTCAATTTTCATGAGATTTGACTGTCAATTGGCCACAGTTGACTTTTTCCCCAATACAGCTGATTTCTAGGTCAACTGTCCAATTGACTGGGCAAAACTTGGAATCAAGGCTTGAAACTTGATATGGATAAACTTGGGAGTCCAATATGAAGCATGAAAGTCGTCTTAGGCATTTTAGGTCAAAACATCTTTGTGCAAACACAAACCCTAATTTGGGTCAACAATGCAAGGAGAAGTCTTGAGCAGAGGAAACCCTAACTGGATCTTGAGCTCCAAGGGTCTTGTGATGAGAAATCATTGAGAAATGGGAGGGCAAATTTTGGGGTACAACACCAAGTGACAAACACATCATAGGTACAAATGGGTGTTCAAAAACAAACTTTATGAGAATGGTATAATTGTCTGAAACAAAGCAAGATTGGTAGCCCAAGGATACAACCAAGAAGAGAGAATTGACTTTGAAGAAACTTTCGCTCCGGTTGCAAGGTTAGAAGCTATCCGTGTTTTACTTGCTTACGCTTTCTCATTGAATTTTCAGCTTTACCAAATGGACGTCAAAAGCGCATTCTTAAATGGATACATCAATGAAGAAGTCTATGTCAAACAACCCCCGGGCTTTGAAGACTTCAAAAATCCTTAACATGTCTTTAAGTTGAGAAAAGCTCTTTATGGCTTAAAACAAGCACCTAGAGCATGGTATGACAGATTCAGTACATTCTTATGCGAAAAAGGTTTCGAGAAAGATAAAGTGGATAAGACCTTGTTCATAAAGAAGATCAAAGGTAACACTTTATTAGTACAAGTCTATGTCGATGATATTATATTTGGTTCAACTAACCAAGATTTGTGTGAAGAATTATCGTTGATAATTCAAGGAGAATTTGAGATGTCTATGATGGGCAAGATGAACTATTTCCTTGGATTGCAAATTAAGCAACTGAAAGATGGTATCTTCATCAATCAATCAAAATATTGCAAGGAACTTTTGAAAAAGTTTGATATGGATAATTGTAAATCAATGCACACGCCAATGGGCTCCGATACTTATGTTGATCAAGATGAATCTGGTATTTCCATTGATATTACTAAATATCGAGGCATGATTGGATCACTGCTATACTTAACGGCAAGTCGTCCTGACATCATGTTCAGTGTATGTCTGTGTGCACGATTTCAAGCAAACCCGAAGGAATCTCACCTCATGGCGGTAAAAAGAATCATGAAATATCTAAAGGAACAACAAATGTCGGCCTATGGTACCCAAAAGGTAATATATGTAATTTAATTGGTTATTCTGACGCTGATTATGTAGGATGTAAAATAGATAGAAAAAGCACAAGTGGCACTTGTCACATTTTGGGAAATGCATTAGTCTCTTGGGCATGCAAGAAACAAGCTTGTGTGGCTCTTAGTACGGCCGAGGCGGAATACATTGCAGCGGGTAGTTGCTGTGTGCAAATTCTATGGCTCAAGCAACAACTTCGTGACTACGGACTCGACCTTGGATGCATACCACTATGATGTGACAACACAAGTGCAATCAACATTACAAAAAATCCTGTGATGCATTCTAGAACAAAGCATATCGATATTCGACATCACTTTCTTCGTGATCATGTACTTCAAGGAGATGCCGAAGTCACCTTCGTGGATACACATAATTAACTAGCAGATATTTTCACTAAAACGTTGGCAAGAGAACCATTCTTCAAGATCCAAAGAGAGCTAGGTATCTTGGACGAAAATAACATTATCTAATTAAGGTACATGGCTATGATTTTAATCTTAACTTTATGGTAATATATCATGATCCATGTTTTTATTACTAAATTTTTGATATATAACCATGAAATCCCCAAAAATTAAGTATTTTTTACTTTTTCACTAATGACAATCGGTTGTCATAGAGTGACAATCAGTTGTATCTAAAAAAATTTAGATTCTGTCTTCACAATAATCGGTTGTCACTCCACGACAACCGGTTGCTTCCTCCTTTTTTCGCCTCTGTTTGCATTTTACAAAGAATGCAATCGGTTGTCATCAAACGACAATTGATTGCACAGTTCAAAATTTTGAAAATTTTTTTTCCAGTTACAGTCTCTTTTATTCTATTATCTTCCATTGCCATTACTATTATTTATTTTGTACAAGATTCTTATTCTCTTTTTGAATATTTTAAGTGTTTGGTCAACAACTTTTAAATGCATAGTCCTTTCCTATGACAAATTGTTTTGGATACTTACACACTCAAGAATCTCTATGATACAAGTCTTTATTATTTTTGACTAAACCATTGAATGTCTTACCTAACCATTGAATGCCTATCCATCTATAAAAGCTCAACCAAAACATAAACTTCATATATCCTCTTTTGTCTCAAGAAACCTACAAACACCAAATACCCTTTTCCCCTTCCAACTCTCTCATCCCTCACCATGTCAACATCAAAGAAAGGCAAGGGAAAAGCTTCTTCCTCATCTCAAGGTGATGATATCTCAAGACTCATTCCATCAAGAAGCCAAATGGAAAGATTTGTGTCTGATTTTCAGAGGATGACGGTTCTTCTACCAAGGTTCAGTAATCTTGACAACTTTTATTCCGAATGCTTTAGTTTTCCAATATTATTTAGATCTCAAGGGATGTACAAGTTGATTGGTGTTAATGGACCCATTTACCCCACTTTGGTTAGAATTTTCTATATCAATCTAACCATTAGTAGAGGTTGCATGATTTCAAATGTCAAATGGGTTCCTATAGAACTCACAGTGCAGAATTTTGGTGAAGCTTTGGGTATTCCATGTGATGGTGCTTGCATTAAACTTCTCTCAAATGCAAATCTGCCTGGCTATAACAAAAGAGACTTCTACTATGGAATTGCAAGAATTCCCGAGCGTGATTTTATTCAGAAAAGGCAAAGACTTATTGGTGGAACTCCGGAGAGGAACTCTTAGTCTGCAGGAATTCTCACTATTGATGGTCGTTTGATCCACTACTTTTTGGCGTATGTGGTTATGCCAAAGTTCTCAAATATTTCCAATGTCAATGATTGTGAGATGCAGATTCTGTATGCGATGAAGAATGGGATTCAAATCAACTGGTCTTATGTGATTCTACATCATATGGCACTACATAATGAAAATGCTTCTGCTTTGCCCTATGGCTCATGGCTTACCCTTGTTTTTGAGAAGTTCAATGTTCCCTTGTCTGGTGAACACATGGTGCCTATGACTAACCCCAAACATGAAATCACTCCGAAGAAAGTATGTAATACTAAAACCGGCGTCAAATTTGATCCGATTAATAGAACCATCACATACATTCACACTCCTTCACAAAACCAACCTCCACAAGAACAACCACTTCAAAACCAACCTCCACAACCAATGGAAAACTCTTACAATCAAGTTTTTGACTATCTTTAATACATGAACAACAACATGAACAATCAATTTGCTCATCTCTATGCCCATACCAATGTCCCTCCTTATGAAGCTCAACCTTATCATTACCCTTTCATTCAACCTCAAATAAATGAAGGCAATGATGGTGAAGGTCAAGATGATGAATACTTTGTTGAAGGCATGGATGATTAGTTTTTAAGTCCTTATGTTTTGAGTACTTTATGTTCTTATGTTTTATGTCGTTTTTCTAGTTTCGTTTAAGACACTTCGTGTATTATGATCCTTTTCATTTTGTGCACTTTGTTTTTGTTATATCTATGTATGCAAACTTTATTTATGCTATGTTGTTTCTATGTGCAAAATTTTATGATCTTATTTCCTATTCCTTTTTGCTAATGACAAAGGGGGAGAAGACTTTGTAGTTTCTTTTGTGTTTCTCTAACCCAAATTGCAGCAAGCAAGCAATCTTCAAAACTCTCATGCAATAGATCAAGGGGGAGTCCTTGACTTAGGGGGAGTTTTTAAACAACTTGATTAGAGAAAACCAAGATGCACTCCAAACTTCAAGCAATGGCTATCATTATCAAAAAGGGGGAGACTGTGAAATCAAGCTTTCCAAGTGTTTTGATGAAGACAAGCTAGCATGCAAAAATGAATGGATCAAGATAGAAGATTTATCTCAAGCAAGATTCATTGATCAAGATCAACTTTTCAAGACTTATGGCTTAAGGTATATGAAATTTTTGATCTTATGCTCTTAGTGCTCAAAACTATTTTTAATCATGCATTTACTTTATTAAAATAATATTTTGAGTATATACTATGTATGATTAAAGAAGGATATTTTAAATTGCTTAAAATCTTTGAAAAAAATGATTTTTCAATTTTTGCACACAAGCAATCGATTGTCATCAAACGACAACCGGTTGCATCCAAAAAACTTTTGATTCTGTTTGACATACAATCAGTTGTCATCTAGCAGAAATCGATTTTCATGTGTTTTATTTTCAAATTTTTTGAATGTTGGCTTTAGAGCAACCGATTGCTCCTCAATGACAATCGGTTGTCATAGTTATATTTTACAAATTTTTTAAACGTTGTTGTACTGCAATCGATTGTTGCTTTAGTGCAACCGGTTGTTGTACTTCATTTTTTGAAAAAAAAATATTTTTCCAGCAACTTTTAGTAACACCTTTTCATGGCAATCTTTGTATCTTTTCAAATACATTTCTTTAGCAAAAATGGTTTAAACATTGCCATGATTCATTGAAGAGGTATTACTACACTATAAATTATTTTCATTTAGAATTTTGAAAAACATTAAATCAAAAACAAAAATCAACAACAATCACTAAAAACTTTCTATTCTTTTGATCATACTCTTTATACTCAAGATTTTTGTTCATCATTTTCATATGCATACTGAAAATTGTTCTTGAGCACTTAGAAGAGTATTCTATCTTAAATTTCATATTGAATAAGAAAATATCAATCAAGTGATTGACATTGCTCTTTCATCTTTCAAACTCTTATACAAATCAAACAAACTATTGTATACTTGTTTTCAGGATTGTTAGAAACAAGAAAGACACTTAGGGAGGATTGTTCTCTTTGTGGTCTTAGTGAAAATCCAAGAGGGTTGTTCTTGGTCCAAGAGGATTGTTCTTGGCTTGTTAGGTAGTCTTTGTACAAATTACCAACTATAAGGAAATCTCTTTCATGTTGAAAGGGGACTCGAGTACTCTCGGACTGTGAGGGGAACCAGGATACATCTCTGTGTTCTTTACTTTCTGCATTTACTGCTTTCATCACTTATCAGAAAAAGAAAGAAAAGAAACTAGTGCAAAAATATTCATACAATTCAGAAAAAGTTTTTAAAGAACCTAATTCACCCCCCCCCCCCCCTCTTAGGCGCATCTGAACTTACACTGTAGGCTTCTGATGTTCAACTTTCGACTTCTGACAAGTCAAACATGCATACACAAACCGAGCCACATCACTCTTCATACCAGGCCACCAAAACAAACCTTTCAAATCTTGATAAATCTTCGTAGCTCATGGATGAATACTCAACTTACTTCTATGACTCTCTTCAAGTATCACTTTCTTCATCTCAGCATCATCAGTAATACAAATCCGGTCGAAATCTCAACACACCTTGCTCATCTAGCTTAAAATCACTATTCTCAGCTTGATCAATCCTAACCATCGAATCTACCAGTTTCACATCCAACTTCTGAGCTTCTCTGATACTGTCTAAAAATTCATTATTAATCTTCAACATACCTAACATAACACTCTGCGGGGTAACCTCACAAACTAAGCTCATATCTCTGAACTGCTCAATCAATTCCAACTCTTTGATCATCATTGTTGACATATGTAAAGTCTTTCGACTCAATGCATCAGCTACCACATTCGCCTTTCTTGGATGATAATTCAAACCGAAATCATAATCCTTTAGCAATTCTAACCATCTTCGTTGCCTCATGTTCAACTCCTTCTGATTAAAAAAATACTTCAAGCTCTTATGGTCACTAAACCCTTCAAATCTAGAACCATAAAGATAATGCCTCCAAATCTTCAATACAAAGACAACAACAACAAGCTCTAAATCATGCGTAGGATAGTTCTTCTCATGAGTCCTCAACTGCCTCGATGCATAAGCAACTACCTTACCATTCTCCATAAGCACACCTCCAAAACCCATCTTAGAAGCATCACAATACACCACAAAAGGCTCTTCTGGATTAGGCAACGTTAAAATCAGAGCCGACGTCAACCTCTTCTTCAATTCCGTAAAACTTTCTTCGCACTGAACATCCCAAACAAAAGCTCTACCTTTACAAGTCAACTTAGTCAACGGAAGTGACAACTTAGAAAACCCTTCAATAAACCTTCTATAATAACCAGCTAATCCCAAGAAGCTTCTAATCTCTGTAGCTGACTTTGGAGTTTCCCATTGCAACACAGCATCAACCTTCGACGGATCTACAACAATGCCACTACCTGAAATCACATGACCAAGAAAACTAACCTCTTTCAACCAAAATTCACACTTGGAATACTTTGCATACAACTTCTTCTCTTTCAAAACTTGCAATACTACTCTTAAATGTTCAGCATGCTCTTCTTCTGACTTAGAGTAAATCAAAATATCATCAATGAACAGCACTACGAACCGGTCCAAATAAGTATGAAAGATACGCTTCATATATTCCATGAATACTCCCGGCGTATTAGTAACACCGAAAGGCATCACAGAATACTCGTAATGTCCATAACACGTTCTGAAAGCCGTCTTCTGAATATCTTCATCATTCACTTTAATCCGATGATAACCCGACCTCAAATCAATCTTACTAAACACACGAGCATCCACTAATTGATCCATCAAGTCATCTATTCTTGGAAGAGGATACTTATTCTTAATTTTCACCTTGTTTAACTGTCTATAATCAACACAAAGCCTCATACTTCCATCTTTCTTCTTCACTAACAACACTGGAGCTCCCCACGACGATACACTTGGTCTTACAAACCTCTTCTCAAGTAACTCTTCCAATTGCTTCTTCAACTTTGACAATTCAGATGCAGACATCCTGTATGGTGCCATAGACATAGGCCTGGTACCAGGTACAAGATCAATTGCAAATTCAACTTCCCTCTCTGGTGGTACATCAGGAATCTCATCAGGGAAAACTTCAGGAAATTCACACACCACCTACAATTCCTCAATTACAGCTTGAGTCTCTACAGATAGTGACATTATCAACGAAAACATCTGTTCTTCCTCTTGCATCAACTTTCTTAACTGTCTAGCAGACAACAAACCATCTTCCTCTTCTTCAAGAGTAGAAAACTTCACCGACTTGTCATAACAATTAATATGAACACAATTATGCTCTAACCAGTTCATACCCAGAATTACATCCAAAGCTCTTAACGGCAAACAAATCAAATCAACAACAAAGTCTCTGTCAAAGATCGACAAGGGACACTTAACACACACAAAAGAAGTAGTCACCGATCCCTTGGCTGGAGTATCGACGACCATTTCTCCACTCAAAGAAGACAACACAAGACCCAATCTTTCAACACAATCAGCAGCAATAAAACAATGCGTAGCACCAGTATCAATAATAGTGATTAAAGGAGTACTATTAATGAAAAATGTACCTCTAATAAGTCCATCTTCAGCAGCTGTCTGATCCTCAACCAAAGCAAACACTTTACCACTTGACTGAGCCCTCTTCGGCTTCGGACACTGGCTACCAATGTGCCCTTCTTCCTTACAATTGAAACAAACCATATTCTTGTGCTCGCACTCAGATACAATATGTTCGTTCTTACCACAACGGAAACACCTCTTCACTTCAGTAGTGCATACATTACTCTTGTGTCCAGGTTTCCCACACTTAAAACAAATCACACCAGCAGGAGTATCTCCCCCACTAGTCCTCTGACCATGAGAAACTCTCTGCTTACCCTTACCAGCTGGGGCATCATAAGGCTTACCATGACTCTGCGGGTGCTTACCCCTCTTCTCACTAATAATCTTGTAATGAGCATTATTATCTTACTCATAAATTCTACAACTATCGACCAAATCAGCAAAGACACGGATCTTCTGATATCCAACTTCCTTCTTAATCTCCGGGCGCAACCCATTCTCAAACTTAATACACTTCGAAAACTCAGCATTTTCCTCAGCGTAATACGGATAAAACTTGGCCAACTCAGCAAACTTGGCAGCATACTCAACAACTGACAGATTCCCTTGCTTCAGCTCAAGGAACTCAATTTCCTTCTTTCCAAGGACATCTTCATGAAAATACTTTCTCAGGAATTCCCTACGAAACATATCCCAAGTGACATTCTCACCTGCAGCTTCTAACTTCTGGCAAGTCTCTAGCCACCAGTCATCAGCCTCGACTGCTAGCATATGAGTCCCATAACGAACCTTCTACGCTGGAGTGCAGTCCATCACGTGAAAGATTCTCTCAATCTCTTTCAACCAGTCCAAAGCTCCATCAGGATCATACTTTCCCTTGAACGTAGGTGGATTCTCTCTCTGGAAAGTCGCCAAGCTACGAGATCCAACATTCCCGTCAGCATTCAGCTGATTTTCCATCGCATGAGCCATTGCTTCTAGATCAGCAGCAAGAGCAGCATCATTCCTTCCAGCCATCTCAACTTCTCACTACAACATAAACAACAGTTAGAACATCAAAATAACAATACTCGATTGTTAGACAACTACGACTCGACGGCAAGGTCGGACCAACATTTTGCTCTGATACCAACTTTGTAACACCCCAATTCTACCCCAAGAAATTTATGCAAAATAAATCAGAGTTATAAAATTTCATTCATACAAACGAATCGAGATGTCACAAATTCTTCTAACAAATTCATTGCATTCATCATGGATATATAACACTTTTAATAAAACATCAGATGAACCATCAACATAGCATCTTTAATAAAATAATTCAACAACTACGCAGCGGAATTCTTCAATAACATATTTAAATAAAACAACAACTTCGAAACATCTCATATTTAGTAAATAAACAATTTAAGGTTCAACAACTAAAAATCAGCAATCAAAAATCAGCAAGAGTTCATCCCCCCGAGTGTTACATATCAGAGCAATGACACAAACTCGATCTATTGAAGGTATACGTCCTTCACTCTCAATTACCTGCACGTTACTAACATAGGGGCAACATTCAAACATAAGGGGTGAGATATCTAACAATATAATAAAGCGCATGATAATTAATATATTAAATTAGATCAATAATATCACCACTTCTCATCTCATAATCAACAATAATTATAGCATATATACTCATTCATCAACATCAAATACATTTCATTACTCAATCATATAATGCGACTCAAAACTATGCAAATGCATGTGGTACCATTGGAGCAGAACTCCCATCTCAAAAATCCGCCAATTAATAGAGGCATCAACAAGGCATAGCCTTCATCTCAAAGTTTTACAATCCAGGCCATCTCAACGAGCATAAGCTCCATCTCAAAAATGCAATGTATGCGACTCTTCATGAATGTAATATCAACATCTCAATCATCTCAAAACACAACATCTCATAAACATCTCAAAACAACAACATCTCATAAACATCTCAGAACAACAACATCTCAATTACAGCATCTCATAAACATCTCAAAACATCTCAATTACAGCATCTCATAAACATCTCAAAACATCTCAATTACAACATCTCATAAACATCTCAAAACATCTCAATTACAGCATCTCATAAACATCTCAAAATAATTTATTAAACATCACTTATTTATCAAACGTCATTAGTTCATCATAAATTGTCAAACACCACTTTATTAATAACATCTCACTAATACTCAGTGTATATTAATAATACAGTAAGCCATCCTATTATTCTGCTAATTTATATCGTTGCTGTCACTAATCCTACTGTCATAATTCCTAACAGCAACCTCTAAACATCTCATGTTCATCATTCTGTCCAAAATCCAGCATAATTGTCAATCACGGGAATTAATCCTAAATCCTAAACTAGTTACTAGGATTACACTTCTTATTCATCATTTAAATCATCTAGAATAGAGTTCATCGCATTAGCTAATCAACGCTTCGAACGACATCTCAAACAGCATCCTACAACTCAAGTTACAGCAATTTAAAAACTAAATCTGTCAAAAGAAATCCGACATTATGTATCGACACAAAACTCCTTGGATCGACGCAAACTGCTTAACCTGTACCACATGAGTCGACACAAAACCCTACGGATCGACTCATCCTGGCTTCATCTATTCCATATGAGTCGACACATCCTCCTTATGGATTGACTCATCCTGCTTCAAATCAAAGCATGTATCGACACATGCACCTTACCAATCGACTCATCTTGAGTCTCACGTACTCACGTATCGACGTATCCTTTATTCGTGTCGACTCATCCTGAGTCTTACAACTATCATGCATCGACGCAAGCTCTTCTTGTATCGACTCATCCTGAGTCTTACAGCCTTCATGTATCGACACATCTAGTTTGGGGTCCACACATCCTGTTACATTCTGCATAATTTTCTATGTTTTCTACTGTAATTCACTACGAGAATCTAATTACAGTCCTACAAACCTCATTATAAACATAATAAATCATCACCTAACATTATACTCTATTACTCAATCGACTAAACAACATAATAACATCATTATTCCTCAAGAATTCATCAATATCACCATACATCATTGATAACACATCCAATTCAAGAACAAACAACAATTACGTCTAACCCCATATATCAAACATCATGAACCCAATTATAAAGTCAGAAACCCACCCTTACCTTGGATTGAAGGGCGCTCTACAATCTTTCGGGTTGAATTCTTCGTTCTTGCCGTTTTCCACTTTTTCCAGCAACTTCACGTTCTTCACAATCCTTATTTCTCTTCTTACTGCTTCCTCCTTCTATTCTTCTCACAAATAATAAAATAACCTAATATTATTATATTATTCCTTATTGGGCTCCAAACTTACACTCCCTTATTACTTCCACTCACACCATATAGGCCCACATTAATAATATTAACTTATAACATTATGTTACCAAATAGTAATATTATACCACTAATATTATTATTTCTCCACTTAATAAAATAAATCCAATTTAATAACACTTCTTCACAAATATTCTAAAAATAATTTAAATAAATAATTAATTAAATTACGGGCGTTACATTTTGCGAACACAAACGCAAAATGCAAACCAGCATTTTCCTAAAACAGTCCGGTTCTGCCACCGTATCATAGAACTGGCAACTCTGCTGGGGAAAATATAAGTGGGGTATACCTTAGGATTAGTTCATCATAAATTGCTTCTCTTGTTTGTTTTGGTTGCTTTATTGTTAAATGGTTTTGTATTGGGAGTTACTATAGATCCTAACTCATATCTGGGGATACCTTTTAGGTAAGTAGCAATAAACTGTGAGGGAACTGTACAACATAGACCGATACGGTTGAAGCAGTAGCTGCGTTGATGTGGCACATTGGTTGGTACCGGTATCCCTTGTGGAGAAACGAGGAGAATACGGGGCTTCTATGTGTGTCGTTAAGCATCAACTTACCTTAGAACACTTAATAGACCAACTTGGCCATTAGAAAGTAGTGAGATAGCCGGCCTCTGTGTAAAGCTGAGAACTGGTTGATACTCGATGCTACACTCATTGAGACCATACTCTCGAGATAGTTCCAGCCGCAAGAAAAGATTGCGTGAGCTGAAACCATGACCGATGAAGGATGGTCAGTGATATTGAGAACCTCTAGAACCCGGTTACTATTACTAGGACAGGTTGAAACCAACTGAACTTCAAGAGGGTAATACCTAGACCCCATGCAAGCCTTAAACTTAAGGGCTTTTGTGTGACTTGTTTGCCTTTGCCATGTCTGTTATCTTCTATACCTGTGTTTCTTTTATCATGACATCATGCATCATAACATAGCATGCATACTTCATTATACTAACCATTTCAAAGGCCGAAGGGATTTATCTTTGTTCTGTTTTGCAGATTATGGCTTCCATGCGCAAAAACACCATCCGAGTTAACTTTGTACAAATACCTGCTCAACTCAAAGAATTAGCCTCAAAAGTTTCTGATACTTCTTCATTCATTAGAAGACATGGTCAGCTTCTTAGCTTGGTTACCTCAAAGTTTGATGAGCAGATGATGAGTGTGCTTTTCCAGTTCTTCGATCCTGTGCATCATTGCTTCACTTTCCCAGATTATCAGTTGGTTCCCACTTTGGAAGAGTTTTCTCACTTATTGGGCATATCCATCCTTGAGCAGATGCCCTTCACAGGTTTGGAAGAGACTCCTAGACCAGAAGACATTGCCTCAGCTCTGCATATGAAAAGGGCTGATGTTGTATCCAATTGGGAAACACGAAGCGGGGTTGAAGGTTTCTTATCCAAGTTTCTAATAGATCAAGCTCAGCTGTTCTGAGATGGTTTGGACTTTCAGGCTTTTGAAGATATCCTGACTCTCCTCATCTACAGTTTGGTTCTCTTCCCGAATCCAGATTCCTTTATAGATGTGAATGCAGTTAAGATCTTCCTGTCTCGCAATCCGGTGCCTACTCTTCTGGGTGATATCTTGCATGCCCTCTACACTCGTACTGTGCGAAGAAGAGGGACTCTCATGTGTTGCATGCCGCTGCTGGCGAGGTGGTTTATTTTGAACCTCCCCAAATCTATTTTGAAGAATGAAGAAGGTTTAGGATGGTCTTACAGGATAATGTCCCTTGCCCATACAAACATTCTTTGGAGTTCCAAGGCTATGGAAAGCACTACTGTCATTGATCGATGTGGGGGATACCCTAATGTCCTGTTGCTTGGAATCAGAGGAGGTATAACCTACAGTCCTTGTTTAACTTTGCGAAAATTTGGTCGTGCTCGGGGAGATGGTCCTCAAGAGCAACTTCTTACAGATATTGCATTTGACTACAAGGAAGACGTTGACGAGCATCGCCGGAGGTTTATACGAGCTTGGGGCATGGTGAACAGATCTGACCCTCAAGATCTAGGACCAAGGACTTCTCTCTCTATGCAGCCTTATCTCCAGTGGGTCCGAGCTCGTGCTCAGAAGCTTGGGATACCTTATGAAGCTGTGTTGCCAGTGATAGTGGAGCCCACCAATGAAGAAGGAATTCCTTATACAGTCTTTTATCCCTATATGCCCACTGATCCTGGGACATTGAAGAGGTCTTGGATTCAGCTGAAAGAGGAGAGGGATACCTACCGGTAAAAGTATCATGAGCAAGAAAGGAAGATCTTGAAGCTCACCAGGCAACTCGAGAATGAAAAAACGATCAATGACTACGTCGACACAAAGGGGAAGCGTCCATGGGATTTCTAATTTTGCTTTTTCTAGTTTAGATTTGTTTTCTGTTTATTTCTTTGTAACGCCTCAAAGGCATTGTTGAACCTTTTTTACCAGTTAATCTAATAAAGTTTGTTTATTTATTTATTTTATTTTTATTTTTTATTTTTTTGGTTTGCAAATTTAAATCTCCCAAAGTCTTTGAAATTATTACATACGCATCCCATTATCATGCACACCATTACAGGTACCATTACAGGTTTCTCATCTTCTTCACTGTTTATTTCAGCATGAAATGTCTTCCGATCAAGCTATTAAAGATCTTCAGGCACAAAATGCCCAATTCCAAGAGATGTTCTTGAGCTTGGCTAAAGGGCAAGAGGATTTGAAAGAGAAAGAGAAGAAGAAGAAGAAGAAGAAGGTCGTTCTTCTGAGTATGGGCAAAAGGTTTGGGGATAGGTTGAAACAACAATCTGATCTGTCCTTTTCATCCAAGAAAGGGGAGGACCAAGAAGAAGAAAAGGGCCCCAGTCCTGCAGTTTCTGATAATGATACGGATTACGATGAGGAGCAATATCCTCCTACAGAGGATAAGTACAAGAAGTTAGAAGACCGTCTGAGTGCTATGGAGATTCAGAAGATCCCTGGTTTGGATTTCGGAGAACTGGGACTGGTATCTGGAGTGGTGATCCCTCATAAGTTCAAAGCTCCAGTTTTTGCCAAGTACGATGGAGTATCCTGTCCAAAACTCCATCTTCGCTCGTACGTCAGAAAAATCCAACCCCACACTGCTGATAGAAATTTGTGGGTGCATTTCTTTCAAGATAGTTTGTCAGGGACTCAACTTGAATGGTTTTATCAGTTGGAAGGGGCCAATGTACGAAACTGGGAAGACCTTGCTGCTTCTTTCTACAGGCAGTATCAGTATAACATGGACCTTGCTCCCACTCGTACTCAACTTCAGGGTATGTCTATGGGTGCAAGTGAAGGTTTTAAGGACTATGCTCAAAAGTGGAGAGACTTAGCTGGAAGAGTCCAACCCCCTTTGTCTGATAGGGAGTTGGTTGACATGTTTCTAGGGACGCTATCTAGTCCATTCTTCAATCATCTGATCGGCAGTTCGTCATCTGGGTTTACTGAATTGATTTTAACTGGGGAGAGAGTAGAAGCTGGTATTCGAAGTGGTAAGATACATAAGGATACTTCATCAAGTGCAGTCTATGGCTTGAGGGGCCAAAGCAGACCTGAACACCGTCAAGCAGTAAATGCGACAGTGATATCAAGACCCACCGTTTCTCCATAACGCAACAATCAACAAAGGGTGGAAAGACCACAGAGGCAGTACACTCGGCTCAATATGACCTTGTCTCAAATCCTTCTGCAGTTATTGAAGACCAACCTAGTAACTCTGAGGGAGGCCCCGAAGAACCCCAACACCACTTCTCCTCAATATAACCCGAATGCCTGCTGCGCCTATCACTCCAAAAGTCCAGGTCATGATACAAACAACTGTTGGGCCTTGAAAAATAAGGTGCAAGACTTGATCGAAGCCAAAGAGATTGAGCTTGACGCTCCGGAGAAGCCCAATGTCATAACTGCACCCATGCCCAAGCATGGCTTGGGAATCAATGCTATTGAGGTTGTCTCTGCCATAGAAGATGTCGATGATGAGAACCCGGATGTTGACAGCTGGATCTACCCAACAACCAATGGTGGATTGAACAACTGGACGACGAGGGACTTCACACCTGTTTCTTTTATTCCACAGTAATTGACTTTTGTTTTAAGAGTTGTAATAGACAGTTTAAAACTTTACGGCCCAGTGCCTTGCCCGAGGCACCTTGGCTTTGCTTGTGAGGGCTTATTATTTGTCATTTTCATATATCATTAATAAAGCATTGGACGTTCTTGCATTACAAATTTTATGCTCCTTGTTTTTCTTTTATGTTTCTCACTTTATCAAAACAGCTATTGTCTTACACACACTCACGTATCATAATGCAGATCCATATCCACTCTGGATCCCATTGATAACGACTCTGCTAATGCCAGTTATGACTTCGAAAATCCGATCAACCAACCCGAGGACGTAGGTGAGGATGATTGCGAGGTACCTGGAGAACTTACTAGACTATTACTATAGGAAGAAAGGGCCATACAACCTCATGAAGAGCCGGTTGAATCAGTAAACTTAGGTACAGAGGAAGACAGGAAAGAGGTCAAGATAGGTGCGAATCTGGAGCCTAGTGTCAAACAACGGTTGATACGGATGCTACGCGACTATGTTGAGATCTTTGCTTGGTCTTATGAAGATATGCCCGGTTTGAACACCGATATTGTGGTACATCGCCTTCCAACTAAAGAAGATTGTCCTCCGGTAAAGCAGAAGGTTCGCCGTATGCGCCCTAAGATGTCTGAGAAAATCAAAGCTGAGGTCATGAAACAGTTCGATGCGGGATTTTTAGCTGTTACTTCTTATCCGCAGTGGGTTGCCAACATCGTTCCAGTGCCTAAGAAGTATGGTAAGGTACAGATGTGTGTGGACTATAGAGATCTGAATAGGGCAAGCCCCAAGGATGATTTCCTACTTCCTCACGTCTATGTTCTGGTCGACAACACCGCGCAGCATAAGATCTTCTCCTTTATGGATGGTTTTTATGGTTACAATCAGATCAAGATGGCTCCCGAGGACATGGAGAAGACAACCTTCGTTACACAGTGGGGCACCTTCTGTTACAAGGTAATGCCTTCCGGGTTGAAGAATGTTGGGGCAACTTATCAGTGCGCCATGGCCGCTTTGTTCCATGACATGATTCACCATAAGATTGAGGTTTATGTTGATGACATGATCGCCCGATCCCAGACTGAGGAAGAACACCTTGACCATCTCCAGAAACTATTTGACAGGTTGAAAACGTATAAGCTGAGGTTGAACCCGAACAAGTGCACCTTCGGGGTAAGGTCTGGTAAGTTGTTGGGTTTCGTCGTTAGTGATAAAGGTATTCAGGTGGATCCTGCAAAAATGAAGGTCATACAGGAGATGACGGATCCTCGCACAGAAAAGGAAGTTAGAGGCTTTTTGGGACGTCTGAACTACATCGCCCAATTCATTTCACATCTGACTGCCACTTGTGAGCCAATCTTCAAGCTGCTGAAGAAAGATCAAGTGGTAAAATGGAATGATGAATGTCAGATTGCTTTTGAAAGGATCAAAGAATATCTTCAAGAACCGCCAATTCTGATGCCTCCAATTGAAGGAAGGCCTTTGATCTTATACCTGATAGTACTGGATGATTCAATGGGGTGCGTGCTGGGGCAGCATGACGAGTCTGGCCGATAAGAGCACGCTATTTACTACCTTAGCAAAAAGTTTACCGACTGTGAGATCCGATACTCACTGCTCGAGAAAACTTGATGCGCTTTGGCATGGGCTGCTCGCCGACTGAGACAGTATATGCTGACTCACACTACCCTATTGATATCAAAAATGGATCCAATCAAGTATATCTTCGAAAAGCCTGCTTTGTCTGGAAGAATAGCAAGATGGAAGATGATCTTAACTGAGTACGACATCCAATACACAACCCAAAAAGCGATCAAGAGGAGTGTGTTGGCAGATTATTTGGCACATCAAGCCGTGGATGATTACCAATCCATGAATTTCGAGTTCCCGGATGAGAACATCATGTTGATGACCGACTGTGAAGAACCTGGACCGAATGAAGGACCTGAGGAAGGATCCCGATGGTCTATGTATTTTGATGGAGCATCAAATGCATTGGGTAATGGCATCGATGCTGTGATTATATCTCCTGAGGGCTGTCATACTCTATTCACCACCCAATTATGTTTTAACTGCACCAACAATATGGCGGAGTATGAAGCATGCATCATGGGCCTTCGAGCTGCTATCGACCTGAGGATTAAGTTCTTGAGTGTATTCGGAGATTCTGCTCTAGTGATCAGTCAGATCAAAGGCGAGTGGGATACGAAGCACCCAAATCTTATTCCTTACAAAGAGTATGTATTGACATTGCTTCCATACTTTGAGGAGATAACCTTTGAACATTTCCCGAGAGAGGAGAATAAGTTAGCGGACGCGCTAGCTACCATGTCTTCTATGTTCAAGGTCAGGTGGGACAATGAAGCTCCCTAGATTACCATTGAGAGGTTGGACGAACCACACATTGCTATGACATTGAGACTGAAGAGGAGGCAGATAAACCCTGGTTTCACAAGGTAAAGAGGTATCTTGAGGCTCAAGAATACCCCGAGGGTGCATTTGTTAATGATAAGAAGTTCTTGAGAAGATTCGCTACAAAATTCTTCATCGGTAATGGTATCCTCTATAAGCGTAACCATGATTCGACCTTACTGCGATGTGTGGACAAAAGCGAGGCAGAAAGGATCATGGCAGAGTTACATGAAGGTACCTTCGAAACTCATTCCAGTGGACACACCATGGCAAAGAAAATCCTACGGGCTGGATATTATTGGTCTACTATGGAAGCCGATTGTTATCAGCATTCTCGGACCTGTCATAAGTGCCAAGTGTTAGAACATAGTTTGATTCTACAACCCTCAGTTAAAGTTTTGATGATAACAAAATACAAGAATAAATAAATTGAAAGATTTATATAAGACATATATGCTACTTAAAATTATGTTGTGTATTTATAGAAACTCTGATGGAATCAGCATCAGAATATCAGTATCAACATCAGCATCAGAAGATATGTCAGCATCAGAAGATCAAACATGTGCTATACGCTGAAGCCTGATAAACAAAATCTGCGCATAAAACACTCTGACTCTGATCAAGATCCTAACCAAGTCATCAGCACTCAGAAGCGTCAGCATAAAGGAAAGAACACTTTGATTACCATAAGCAGAGAAGACTCTGAAGTGTCAACGTTACTAAGCATTCAAGACAAATTTATTACCAACGACTTTATTCTAAGACAAAGATCTTCTCAAAAAGGAAAGAACGTTATTTGCATTGAAATGGATTTATGGATAACAACGTATCTCTTCCTAGGCTATTTAAACAAGTCTGTGAGAAAAGAAATGGCTAATACTCTACACGCATATACACGCCTAATCCAATCATCTTCACGCACGCTCTCATATTTGCTAAAGCTTTCAACCACGCTTACTCTATAGCTCTAGCAATCCAGTTTTCATTCTAAGCTTCATATTGTGTATTATCACAGTTGTGATATATAGTTTTATTAGAAAACATCAAACACACTTTTGTTCAATTATCTGTAAGAGAAATTCCTTGAGATAAACTGGTCTGTGGTTAGACTCAAGAAGGCTTTAACAGTTGTTAAAGTAGTTGTTGTATTAAGTTGAATATAGTGGATTAAGACCTCGTTGGAGAGAGGCGAAATCACCTTGACGGGTGGACTGGAGTAGTTTGAGATCAAACGAACCAGGATAAAAATAACGTGTTGTCTGCATTTGATTTTAAGTTTTACAATTCAACCCCCCTTCTTGTGTTTTTCACATCTTCAATTGGAATCAGAGCGCCTGGTTCTGAGCTTATAACACTTAACCGTGTCAGTACAAGATCCAGCGTCAGAAAAACACAATGGCAGGACCACATTAAAACATCAACAATGACAACAATGAAGAAAGAGACAGATTCAGCGGCAAACCTCCAGTCTTTGATGGAGAGAACTTTGACTACTGGAAAGACAGAATTGAAAGCTTCTTTCTGGCCCATGATGCTAATCTGTGGGACATGGTGACTGATGGATACACGCACCCAGTGGATGGAAGTGGTCAGAAGATTGACAGGAAAGAAATGTCTGATCAGCAAAAGCGTGATTTTAAAAATCATCACAAGGCCAGAACAATTCTTCTCAGCGCCATCTCTTATTCTGAATATAAAAAGATATCAAACAGAGACACTACAAAGAATATGTTTGACTCTCTGAGAATGACGCATGAAGGCAACATTCAAGTCAAAGAAACCAAAGCTCTTGCGCTCATTCAGAAGTATGAGGCATTCAAGATGGAAGAAAGTGAATCAATAGAGACTATGTTTTCAAGATTTCAAATTCTGGTTGCTGGTCTCAAAGTTCTTGACAAAGGGTATTCTACTGCTGATCATGTTAAGAAGATCATCAGAAGCTTGCCAAAACAGTGGAGGCCAATGGTCACAGCGCTGAAGCTAGCTAAGGATCTCAACAAAATCTCTCTGGAGGAACTTGTCAGCTCCCTCAGAAGTCACGAGATAGAGCTAGAAGCAGATGAACCTCAAAAGCAAGGTAAGCCATTAGCTTTAAAATCTAACAGAAAATCTGACTCCAAAGTTTTGCAGGCTGTTGAAGAAAACTCTGATGGGTCCTCATCAGAAGAAGATGAACTATCTCTCCTCTCCAGAAGGGTGAATCAATTATGGAATCAGAATGAATCTTTCTCCAGATACAGAAGGTCAGAATCCTCCTCTGGACACAAGATCTGAAGGCTCTTCAGGAAGAAGAAAGCCAAACAACAAAGACATCATCTGCTATGAATGTAACGAGCAAGGACACTACAAAAGTGATTGCCCAAAGCTTCAGAAGGATAAGCCCAAAAAGAAGTTTGGCAAGGAAAAGAAGAAAAGTCTCATGGCTACATGGGATGATTCTGACACATCCGAAGCTGACTCAGAATCAGATGATGAGAGAGCAAACATAGCTCTCATGGCAAACATAACAGAAGACAGTGAAGCTTCTGAGTCAGACTCTAAATCAGATACAGAAGAGGTATTTTCTGACTTTGCTATTAACTTTACTAAGGTTGAACTAGCTGAAAGCCTTAATGAAATTCTGGAAAGATATCAGCAGATCAGAGTCAAATTCAGAAACCTGAAAAGGAATCTTGCTTCTGACTCTGATAAGACTGAGAGTCTCAAATTAGAGAATTCTGAGTTAAAAGATAAAGTTTCAAAATTAGAAAATCTATTGCAAAACTCTCAGAAGGAAACAATCCCTGAAACTCCCAGCAGTGCTGATGAGATCATCAAGGAGTATGATCACAGCTTCCAGAAGTTTCTAGCTAAAAACATAGATAGAAGCAAAATCACTTCAATGATCTATGGAGTTAGCAGAAATGGCAGAAAATGAATAGGATACCAAGGTAAGGTACCTACACCAAAAAATGCCATGGATTTAGTTATAAAACGCACTTCACTTGACTCACACTTTGTATATGGGCACACACACGACATCAAATATACTAGTAGTAATTATTCTGTCAAACCAAAATTCAACCAGAGTTTTGGTAAAACTAACAAATCAGGACCCAAGAAAATATGGGTACCTAAGGATAAAATAATACATGTGGCAGATATCTTTAGCAGCAAAGCAGAAACACCAGTCATGGTACCTGGACTCTGGCTGCTCACGACACATGACGGGAAGAAGGCATATGTTCCAAAGCCTGGAACTTAAGCCTGGAGGCCACGTAGGCTTTGGAGGCAATCAGAGGGGAAAGATCATTGGCTCTGGAACAGTAGTCAAAGCAGAATGAAGTATTTGCAGGTATGGAAATTGAATTCACAGGTACTGAAGACAAGTCATCAGAAGCTCTTAACAGAGACACTCCCTCAACATCAGAAAGAGGCACTGCAAGCAATCCAGCACCTTCTGTTGATCAACTTCAGAAAAGACCATCCAGAAGCAGCATGGATCACCCAGAAGAAACAATCTTAGGAAGAAAGGAAGATCCAATCAGAACAAGAGCCAGCTTCAGAAACTCTGAAGAATCCCTCATGGGACTTGTTTCTCTAATTGAACCATCTTCAATTGATGAAGCACTTCTGGACAATGACTGGATTCTAGCAATGCAAGAGGAGCTGAATCAATTCACAAGAAATGACGTATGGGATCTAGTTCCTAAACCAAAAGGATTCAACATCATTGGAACAAAATGGGTGTTCAAAAACAAACTGAACGAACAAGGTGAAGTCATCAGAAACAAAGCACGATTGGTAGCACAAGGTTATAGTCAGCAAGAAGGGATAGACTATACAGAAACCTTTGCTCCATGTGATCGGTGGATCTGGAACTGACTGTTTAACGCTGGTTCGCGAAATGTCGCGGAAGCAAGAGTCGCCACCGTCTTTTATTTTCTCCAAATGGAAAGGACAAAAGCACAGAAAAATTCCTTATAGAGATTGCTCTCGGTTCGGGAGGTAGGTTATAGAAAGGGAAGGTGTTAGCACCCTTTCTATCCATGGTTATCCATGGGCTCTTAGATACTTGCTCACTTGTGTTTTCAAAAATGGTTTGTTTGCTTTTCAACTGTGGGTTTTAAAAAGTTTCTTTGAAAATTCCAGTTCGACTCTTGTATCGGTCCTCAAGAGTGTTTGAAAAATTGCTTTCGAAAGCTTTTTGAAAAAGTGTCGGTGTGAAAAGTATTTTTGATTTGTTTTGAAATTAGAGCAAGTATCTAGAGTCGTCTACCTACCCTAAGGAATTCGTCTGTGTAAATGTCCTTTAAAGTAGTGCCATCCCACCATTGAGAGGTAGGTAGCACCACCATTGGAGGTGTTCGGGTCAATTCGAGGTTCGGGACATGGTGATCACCAGAGCAATGGGAAGACACCTTAGAAGCTACCCTCATGCCAGGTTCCCGGATCATGAGGACTTACTAAGACATCCTCTACTCGACGATCACCTTTCGAGGCAAGGCAACAGTGAGACGTACCCTAGGGGTGGTGTGTGATTTGTGTGTCAGATTCGTTTATTTTTATCTTGTCATGGTATAGGTGATCTAGCGTTTGTTTTTTATTTTTGTCCATTCATTCTTGCATGCATTTGTTAACAGTTAAAAATTGCGAGAAAGATAAAATTCTAAACTATTACAAAAGGCGCGGGTCCACATCGCCAAAATTTCCAGGACCCGATTTGACAGAAAAATAAAGAAATAAAGCAAAGTGCGAAAGATAAATGTTACATGGCTTTGGGAGAGGTACATAAATATTAAAAGAAAAAGAAATAAATACGTGAATTGAATTAAAATCGGGAATGCGAGGGCGTTGGACCCTTTTAAAGAAATTAAATTATTATCCAATTAATGAAAATTAAAGAAAAAAGAAATTATTTTTTTGGTTTTTTTGTATTTATGAGAATTTAATGAAATTAATTGAGATTAAAATGCTAACCCTAATTCTAATTGTTTTTTTAGTTTATTAAGAAAGTATTAAAGTTAATCCTAAATTAACCTAATTATTTACATGCAATTTTAATTTATAAAAAATAATAGGAAATATTTAATTATTATGAAAGAAAAGAAAGAAGGATAAAAATTCTACTAAGTTTTAAGTTTATAAAAAAATATTAAGATTAGCCCTAAATTAAAACTAATTAATTAATAGAGGTTTTATTTACAAAAATATCAATTAAATAAATATATTTTAAATTTTGTCTTTTCTGATTTTTTTTTTATGTTTTTTTTTATATCATTGTGAAAATATTTAAATTAAAGAATATATTAAAAATAATAATTAGATCAAAATAAAAATGAAAAAAATATAAAGAGAAATTTGCAAACCTAGGGGGGTCTGTCCCCAAATGGAGGTTTTGATTAGTATTTTTGGGCCCATTTAGACCTTGGCCTGTTTGACTTTTGCGCTGGCATGGGTGTCTGTTGACTGATGTCTACCATGTCCTTCAGCTCATAGCCTTCTGAGCATTCTATTGGGCACATGGATGGCTTGATTTTGTGAACGTACGGTGGGCGCTAGCATTGAAACTACACATAAGCATTAACTGAAAAATAACATGGAAAGGGTGAGGGACCTGGGGCTCGAACCCAGGTCCTGAAGATTACCAACCAAGTGCCTTGCCAGACGCGCTGCTTTACTTCTTTGTTTATCATATGACCAATAAACATAATATAATAAAACAATCGTTAGTGCTCAAATTCAGCGCGAAATTCAAATAACCCAATTACCATTGGACACCTCATCTTCTTCTTCTTCGTTGTATTTTTTTCCTGAAAACAAAAGAAAGTTAGCGGGGGTTTTTAACCCCCCCAAAACGTGCTTGATTTGATAATAGCGAATAGGCCATATGGCCTCAGAAATTAGGCGCGAGGGTTTCATTATTTTCGTCCAAACACACTGAATCTGTTCATGGTATTATGAGGCTCTAATTTTATGGCTTTTGGAAACGCCTAATTTGGAACTCAAGGAACCCTAGCCTGCATCAATGGTGGAATCGTGTATAGCGCATAAAAATTCAATCAAAGTACACTGTTAGCTTCAGAATGATATAATGAGTACAAATCCAATATTAGAATTTACAAATAATGCATGAATGATGTTTCAAGAATCTGAAAAAAAGCTTGAACCGGCCATGGTCGTGCTACCTATTTCTTGTGTTAGGGACGTTGATTTTGATCTGTATATGTTCCTTGAAACCTCAGGAACACAATGGAATCAATATTATGGCTTGAATCGACCTAGAAATTGGTTTTCAGTATTGGACTTTTCTTGAAAAATTTCAAGTTTGCTTAGGGATTTCTGGCGCAGCTTGGACTCTTGGGCACGAGGGTTTGCTTTGGTATGTATAGGTGAATGATTTAGGTTAAGTTTCTTGTCCAAGGAATCAAGGAATTGATGTATGGATATTGATTTTTATGGCAAAATATTTTCCAATCTTTTCCATGCAAACTTAGTCCAAATCATGTTCAATCACCAAGATACTTTCCAAATATGATTATACACCAAATCTTGAGATTATTTTATGCACAAAAAGATTCAAAAAGTTAGGTTTAGTATTTTTTTACCTATTTATTTTAATTAAATGAATTATTAATGATTAAAAATCCAAATAAATAAAATAAAAATTATAAAAACTTCCCTTTGGGCCACATGGTCGTGCACATGCCTTGGATGATGAATTGTGGAAGAAAAAGAGGCCCATTAGCAATTTTAGGTCATTTGAAGCAATGTTGACTTTTCAAAATATCCAAAAATTTCCCAACTTCCACAAGGCATAACTTGCTCAATTTTTAAGCTTTGCTCATGTTCTTGGACATTTTGGAAAGGTCTTTGAGTCCTCTAACCAATGCCTTTGGTCCCATGTCATTTGGATTTACCAATATCAAGTTATGGCCTTTGACTTAAAGTCCCTTTTTGTTGACTTTTGAAAATGACCTATAATGTTGAAATTGATAACTTTTTGTGAGAGAATTTCTTGGACTTGAAGTGTGAAGAGGAGTTGTAGGAAATGTCTTTCTCTTCAAAATGAGCATTGGGTGGAATTTTTCTGATAATCCATGTGAAAGTTATGCCCTGGTCAAGTTACAGTTGACTTTTTCAACTGTCCAAATATGGAAACTTTTGCATCTTGATGATTTTTGAGCTAAGCTTTGAGAATCATGATCAAGCATTGATCAAATGATGTTTGTGGCTTCAAAATGGGATGTTGACCAAAAATTTGAACTTTTGACTGTCAAATGACCATTTTGCCCCTACAGTTGACTGTAGTGCAATTAGGGTTTTTGACTGTGCAATTTTATGCTGAAAGTCTTGAAACTTGGTATGAGGATGCTTGACCATATTTATAGGAATGTGAGACTTGATTGGACCCTTGGAAACTTCATTTTCTTTGTCAGAACCAAAACCCTAATCTTTGACTGTTAGCAGGCCCTTGAACTGTGCAACCCTTGGGGAATTTTGAAGCTTTGACTTGGCAAATCTTGAAGAATATGGGAGGCCAAATTTTGGGGTACAACAGTTGCCCCTGTTCAATCTTCTTAGACCTGAGGATGCAGATTGGCTGGCGTGCCTTTCGTAATCCGAAGGTGGAAGATGATTGAACACTAGAGTGCCCAGAAATTTGCGCTCACATAGTAGTGTGATGATGGGAATGGGCTTATAGATGCCATTTGGGGATTGATGGATAGGATGATGGGCTTATAGATGCCATGCTAAGAGATGATGGATGGTGGATGGGCTTACAGATGCCATCTGGATGTCAATCGCATAAGAGATTCCTTAGCGAGAACTTGCGTACCTGCAAAAGAAAGATGAGTACCTGATATGCTGCAGGAGCTGGTCTTCAAATGCTTCGTGTGGATGTGTCCCGACTGGTTACAGGAGCTAGATCTGGAGCTTCAAACGGTGATGAATGAACCAGGGATGGTTACCACCTCAACAGGAACGGTGAGAGAACCTTGGATGACTTTAACCTCAACAGCAACCATTGAGAAAATCTTGGGATGATTACTACCTCCGCAGGATCGGGGAGAGAACCATAGATAACTCCTACTAAGTCTTTATCAGGAAAATATGTTTGGGGTCGATTTAGCTGGACTAGAGAAGGCCTTGGACTGGATAAGAAATCTTTGGAGTCGATTTAACTGAACCGGTCTAGGTCTTGGAATGTCTTCAACTGGGTTTTTATCAGAAAAATCTGTTTGGGGTCGATTTAACTGGACCAGAGAAGGCCTTGGACTGGGTAAGAAACAGAAAATCTTAGGGTCGATTAACTGAACCGGTCTAGGTCTTGAATGTCTTCAACTGGATAAGAAACAGGGAGATCTTTGGAGTCGATCTGACTGAACCAGAGAAGGCCTTTGACTGGATAAGAAACAGAGAAATCTTTGGAGTCGATTTAACTGAACCGGTCTAGGTCTTGAATGTCTTCAACTGGATAAGAAACAGGGAGATCTTTGGAGTCGATCTGACTGAACCAGAGAAGGCCTTTGACTGGATAAGAAACAGAGAAATCTTTGGAGTCGATTTAACTGAACCGGTCTAGGTCTTGAATGTCTTCAACTGGATAAGAAACAGGGAGATCTTTGGAGTCGATCTGACTGAACCAGAGAAGGCCTTTGACTGGATAAGAAACAGAGAAATCTTTGGAGTCGATTTAACTAAACCGGTCTAGGTCTTGAATGTCTTCAACTGGATAAGAAACAGGGAGATCTTTGGAGTTGATCTGACTGAACCAGAGAAGGCCTTTGACTGGATAATAACCAGGAAAATCTTTGGAGTCGATTTAACTGAACCGGTCTAGGTCTTGAATGTCTTCAACTGGATAAGAAACAGGGAGATCTTTGGAGTTGATCTGACTGAACCAGAGAAGGCCTTTGACTGGATAATAACCAGGAAAATCTTTGGAGTCGATTTAACTGAACCAGACAAGGTCTTGGAGTCTTCAACTGAGTCTTCAAAAGAAAAACCTTTAGGAGTCGGTTTAACTAGACCAGAGAAGGCCTTTGACTGGATAATAACCAGGAAAATCTTTGGAGTCGATTTAACTGAACCAGACAAGGTCTTGGAATAGCTGAGAACTTAACTGAATCTTTTCCTGAAAGGTAAAGGTTAGTCATATGCAATGCGTGATATGAATCAAGCGATGATGTTCCCAACATGAATGAGATTTGTAAGATATGATGCGTATATGCATGCTATAATGTATGGAAATACGATGTTTATGAATGTATGTTTTCGTCTTAGGAAAATAAATCCTTGACGGGTGCCGGGAAGTCACTCCTGGGCTGATGTGTGAAGAATAGATCTTTGCTTCCGCTGGGGATGATAGTTGCAAGAATACCGGTAGGAGAAGATAACTCCGTTGGGGAATAAACTTGGCGAATGGATTACTCTGCGGGGAGAAAAGTACTCTAGCGATCTTGTTGGGAAGCAAAACTCTGTGGGGAGAGAGGTACTTTGCTGAAATGTTGATAATAATTTGCTGGGGATACCCTTGTTGTGTTGGAAGTGTTAATAGACTTCGCTGGGGATAAGAAGACTGCGTTGACGATGATCTTTCCGTGGCTTTTAGCTGAGGATAACCCAGTTATATCCTGGTAAGGGCATAACTCTTTGAATAAAGCCGGACGACGCGTTCGTGCTCTGTGAGGATAAGCTTCCAGAATCTACTGGGGATAAGCTTACTGCTTGGGGGAGATGGATTCCACTTTCCTGGGGACACTGGTCTGGACTCCTGGGGAAGTTTTGAACTGTACCGAGGAAGTGACTCCTTTGCATGTTGATAGAACGCCAGGGAACAATCTTAAATCAAGACTGTCGGGGATGCTTGTTAAGAATATATGTATATATGCTGCTGGGGAATGTTGAGATCTGCTGGAGGATACCCAACTTCCTTAAGTTTGATAGTAGCTTTGCTTGAGGAGAGTGTACTGACTTGTTGTTTCACTCTCTGGGGAATTAGGATATCTGGTTATGTTCTTTAGCTGAACCTACCTTGGTGCCTTGGAGGATAGAACAATTAGATTGCTTAGACAACTCTTTATTGCCCCTGTTTCTAACGTTACCTGTAATTAATCCTTTGTTTCGTATGCAAATATTCATGAGTTAGCAAATTATTGTCAATGCATATATCACAAATTGAACCTTGGACGTTCTTCGCAAAACAAAACAGAAAAATGAAAAACAATTGGCACTTTTAACTGAAAAGTATATTTGTATTGATTTTGAATTTGCCTGTAAAATAGGCGTTTTATGTACAAGAGGCTGGCGTCCTAGTAAGAGAACGCCGCCGAACAAAAGAGTTTATACAAATTTTGTACAAGAGAAAATAAAACAGCTGTGTGAAATGAATGATCCCACTGGGTTTCAACTCTGCTATTGTCTTTATAACTCCGAGTGTCTCATCACTTGATGACCTGAACGAAGATGAAGCTGACTGATCGATGCCGTCTGAACTTGATATAGATACCGGATTCTGGATGCAAAGTGATCAATGAGACATAGTATTACGCTTTATCCCTAACTTTTGCCTGGACCGCCCTTTCGGGTTTTCAGTCCACCGGGATACCCATTTTTTCCCAAGCCGCCTTTTCAGGTTTTCGACTTGCCGGGTGTACAGATTTTTTTATTTCATCCCTTCATTTTTCCCGAACCCTTTTGGTTCGCTGGGAAGCCCTAACTTTTGCCTAGGCATGTCAGCCTAGCGGGTCTTTTTTATGCGTAGTATCTTTTTACTATGTCTGCATTAGCGGGGTGAGGAAGGTCGTCACCGTCCATGTTGGTTAGAATCATGGCTCCTCCTGAGAACACATGCTTAACCACAAATGGCCCTTCGTACGTAGGGGTCCACTTACCCCTTGGATCACTCTGAGGAAGGATGATTCGCTTGATTACCAGATCCCCAACTTGATATTCCTGTGGTCTGACCTTTTTGTTAAATGCCCTGATCATCCGTTTTTGATACGTCTGACCATGACAGATAGCAGCAAGCCTCTTTTCATCAATAAGGTTTAGTTGATCAAGTCGTGTCTGGATCCAATCATCTTCGTTCAGATTTGCATCCTTCATTATCCGGAGAGAGGGTATTTGCACTTCGATCGGCAAGACTGCCTCCATACCATAAACCAAGGAGAAAGAAGTTGCCCCGGTTGATGTCCTGGCTGAGGTACGGTATCCATGTAGAGCGAACGGTAACATCTCGTGCCAATCTTTATAAGTCACTGTCATTTTCTGTATGATTTTCTTGATGTTCTTATTTGCTGCTTCTACAGCCCCATTCATCTTCGGTCTGTAAGGAGAAGAATTGTGGTGCTGTATTTTGAACTGCTCGCAGAGCTCAGTGATCATCTTATTATTCAGATTGGTACCGTTGTCTGTAATGATCCTTTCTGGGACGCCGTACCGGCAGATCAGATTATGCCGGATGAACCGTGCCACAACAGTCTTGGTTACCGTAGCGTATGAAGCTGCTTCAACCCACTTTGTAAAATAATCAATCGCTACCAGGATGAAGCGATGCCCATTAGATGTCGTAGGTTTAATCTCACTGATCATGTCTATGCCCCACATTGCAAACGGCCAAGGCGCAGTCAGAACATTCAGAGGAACTGGAGGAACATGCACTTTGTCTGCATAAATCTGGCACTTATGGCATGTCCTGGAATGTTGGTAGCAGTAAGCTTCCATTGTGGACCAGTAATATCCTGCCCGAAGGATCTTCTTTGCCATTGTATGTCCACTGGAATGTGTACCAAAGGTCCCTTCATGTAGCTCTTCCGTGATCCTTTCTGCTTCAGTCTTATCCACACAACGCAGTAAAGTCGAATCATGGTTTCGTTTATACAAGATGCCGTTGCTAAGGAAGAACTTTGCTGCGAACCTTCTCAGAAACTTTTTATCATTGACAGATGCACCTTCAGGATTTTCCTGAGCTTCCAGATATCTCTTCACCTCATGGTACCAAGGCTTCTCAGTCACCATTTCAGTCTCGAGATCACAACAGTATGCCAGTTCGTCCAGTTTCCAGATGATGATCCGGGGAGCCTCATTATCCCATTTGACCTTGAACATAGAAGACATTGTAGCTAACGCGTCCGCCAACTGATTCTCTTCTCTTGGAAAGTGTTCAAAGGTTATCTCTGTGAAGTGGGGGATCAATGTCAACACACATTCTCTGTAAGGAATAAGGTTCGGATGTTTCGTATCCCACTCTCCTTTGATCTGATTGATCACAAGAGCGGAATCTCCGAAGACACTCAGAAACTTGATCCTTAGATCGATCGCAGCTTGAAGACCCATGATGCACGCCTCATACTCCGCCATGTTGTTGGTACAGTTGAAACATAGTCGGGCAGTGAGTGGAGTATGAGTGCCTTGAGGTGATATGATTATAGCGCCAATACCGTTACCCAAAGCGTTGGAGGCTCCGTCAAAGTGCATAGACCATCGGGATCCTTCCTCAGGTCCTTCATCCGGTCCAGGTACTTCACAATCAGTCACTATCATAATGCTCTCGTCCGGGAACTCGAAATTCATTGACTGATAGCCGTCTACGGCCTGATGTGCCAAGTGGTCTGCCAATACACTTCCCTTGATGGCTTTCTGGGTCGTGTACTGAATGTCGTATTCTGTCAAGATCATTTGCCATCTTGCAATTCTTCCAGATAGAGCGGGCTTTTCGAATATGTACTTTATAGGATCCATCTTTGATATCAACAAGGTAGTGTGAGTCAGCATATACTATCTCAGCCGGCGAGCAGCCCATACCAAAGCGCAGCAAGTTTTCTCAAGCAGTGAGTATCGGGTCTCACATTCGGTAAACTTTTTGCTAAGGTAATAAATGGCATGCTCTTTTCGGCCAGACTCGTCATGCTGCCCCAGCACACACCCCATTGAGTTGTCGAGTACTGTCAGGTATAATATCAGAGGTCTCCCCTCAACCGGTGGCATAAGGATGGGTGGTTCTTGGAGATACTCTTTGATTCTGTCAAAAGCAGCCTGACATTCATCATTCCAACGTACTACCTGATCTTTCTTCAGCAGCTTGAAGATTGGCTCACATGTAGCAGTCAGGTGCGAGATGAATCGAGCAATGTAATTCAGGCGTCCTAAAAAGCCTCTGACTTCCTTCTCTGTCTTAGGAACTGGCATATCTTGAATAGCTTTAACCTTGGCAGGGTCCACTTGAATACCCTTATCACTTACAACGAAGCCCAGCAACTTTCCAGATCTTACCCCGAAGGTGCACTTGTTCGGGTTCAACCTCAGCTTGTACAGTTTCAACCGGTCAAACAACTTCTACAGATGATCTAGGTGCTCTTCCTCAGTCTGGGACCTTGCGATCATGTCGTCCACATATACTTTTATCTCATGATGGATCATGTCATGAAATAAAGCAACCATGGCACGTTTGTAGGTTGCCCCAGCGTTCTTTAGTCCAAAAGGCATGACCTTGTAACAGAAGGTGCCCTACTGAGTAACAAATGTAGTCTTTTCCATGTCTTCAGGTGCCATCTTGATCTGATTGTAACCTGAAAAGCCATCCATGAAAGAGAATACCTTGTGTTGAGCTGTATTGTCAACAAGGACGTCAATGTGAGGTAGAGGGAAGTCATCCTTGGGACTGGCCCTATTCAGATCCCTGTAATCAACGCACATTCTGACCTTTCCGTCCTTCTTTGGTACTGGCACCACATTAGCAACCCACTGCGGGTAAGAAGTCACTGCAAGGAATCCGGCATCAAACTGTTTCATAACCTCGGCTTTGATCTTCTCAGACATCTCTGGACGCATACGACGGACCTTTTGCTTAACCGGAGGGCAGTCTTCCTTAGTAGGCAAGTGATGGACCACAATATCGGTATCCAACCCGGGCATGTCTTCGTAGGACCAGGCAAATATCTCCACATAATCATGTAGCATCTTAGTCAACCGTTGCTTCACGCTGAGCTCTAGGTTGGCACCAATCTTTACCTCTTTCATGTCTGCCTCAGTACCCAAGTTTATTACTTCCACTGGCTCTTCATGTGGTTGAATTGCCCTCTCTTCCTGAAGTAACAGTCTTGCAAGCTCGCCAGGCACTTCGCAATCATCTTCACCTTCGTCTTCGGCTAAGTTGATCGGATTTTCGAAGTCATAACTGGCAGTAGCAGAGTCGTTATCAGTGAGATCCAGAGTGGATTGAAACCTGTATGAGTGAGTGTGTGTGTAAATACAGCTGTTTTGAAAAATATGTAAAGGAAGGAAAGACAGAAAAGGAGCATAAGATTTGAAATGCGAGAAAACATCCAAGATTTTCATTTATGATATATGAAATGACAATTTATATGCCCTCACAAATGAAGCCACGGTGCCCCGGGTAAGACATCGGGCCATAAAGTTCAATTTATTGTTTATTACAAATAACAAAACAAAGAAGCTTATTACTGCGTAACAAAAGTAACAGGAGTATGGTCTTTGACAATCCAATTGGTCAATCCGCCTTCGGTCGTCGGGTAGATCCAACTATTGAACTAAGCTTCGTCCACTTCATTGTCCTCCCCAACAGCATTCACTCCTGGATTTGTAATGAGCACAGGAGGTCTTCTGGTCTTCGCCTTCCGCATAGCTTTCTGACCCTCTGCAGTAAAACCCAGCCCAAATTTGTCAGTTTTCTGTGTAAAGTCGGGAAGTCTTCCCCAGTTAGCACATTCACCTTTTTGAACCACAACCCGGGCATCCTTCAGGGAAGCCATCTTCAAAGGAACATTCTCTTCGACTGCTGTTTCTGCTGCTGCTGAAATAGGAAGTACCTCCTCGAAATGCTGAAAGGGGGTTTCTATAAACTCCCCGTCCATCTCAATATCTGAAGGAATTCAAGTGGCTCACCATATACTCCTCCTATCCTTGCACAGTGACGATCTTCCCTCTGACGGGGTACTTCAGCTTCTGGTGCAAGGTAGAAGTCACCGCCCCAGCTTTATGGATCCAAGGTCGACCCAGTAGACAAGAGTACGATGGACGGATATCCATCACATAAAAAGTAGAGTCAAACACCTGAGAGCCCACACGAATAGGAATGTCAACCTCTCCATGAACCATCCTCTTGGAACCGTCAAAGGCTCGGACGATAATATTGCTGGGTTTTAATTCCAGGCCTTCACAATCCAAACGGTCTAAAGCCTTCTTTGGTAGAACATTCAAGTAGGAACCAGTGTCCACCAACGCATGCGCCAGAGTAGTGCCCCTGCATTCAATAGAGACATGCAGAGCATCATTATGGTCTCTTCCTTTCGCAGTCAGGTCAGCATCTGAGAAACCCAAGCCATTGTCCGCTATCAGATTTGCTACGCAATCGGTGAACTGGACTGCAGATATTTCCTGTGGCACATGGGCCGTCTTGAGAAATGAGATTAAGGCCTTAGCATGGGCCTCGGAGCACAACAATAAGGAGAGCATGGAGATCTTGGAGGGCGTATGCCCCAGCTGTTCTACAACATTAAAGTCACTCTTCTTTATTATCTTTAGAATCTCCTCCATTTCTTGTTGGGAGGCCTCAGCATTTATAGATATTGGTGCCTCCACCCGAGCAGGCTCATCTTCAATTCCTTTGCCCCGAGCATTGGATGACTCGGCAGCAGGGGAAACAACTTGGTCAGTAACAGGAACAGGTACACTTGTAGGTGTTATAAGGAGGGGTCTTCGAGTAGCGGGAGGTGCAATGTCAGGCGAGAAGAGCCTGCCACTGCGGGTAACCTTGGCTGGGCCAGTGATATCGCAGATACTGGCGCCAGTGTTGAATTCTTGTTTGATTCCATTCACATATACATCTGCCCCATAATGCCAGGGGACAGCTTTATCAGATACGTAGGGAAGAGGCCCCGGAACAGTGATAACAACAGGTGCGACAGTCATGATTTGGACAGGCTTCTTCGGGAGAGCCTTGATTGGATTATTATAGATTGTAACCACAGAAACCTCTTCCACCGGAACCAACTGAACAGCAGACTTCTTAAACAGAATCTCCTTGCTATCCATTAGGCTTTGGACGCCTAACTTCAGCAAAGGACAACCGGATAGGGAAACAGCACAGAACAGGCAACCCTCACTGCAACCCGTAAATAAACCGGCCAGCAGTAGGTTCTTCTTGACAGTCATTAAGGGAGTGGCTAGATCATCCACAGAAACAGCGTACACCTCTTCATCAACAGCGTTTACCCCATGCTGAGGCATAGGAGCAGTCACCACATTCGGCCTCTCAGGCGCTTCGAACTGTATCTCTTTCGCGTCAATAAGGTCTTGCACCTTATTCTTTAATGCCCAACAGTCATCAGTGGAATGCCCCGGGCTATCAGAATGGTAAGCACAACGAGCTTTTGGGTTGTATTTGGGGGAGGCAGTGTTCACACTTTTTGGCGCCTCTCTGACAGTCACTAGATTGGTGGATAGCAACTGTGGCAAGATCTGCGACAAAGTCATACTCAAACGAGTGAACTCTCTCCGGGGTCTTTCAGTCCTTTGAGGATTGGCTGGCCGAGGAGCGGCAGCAGGCTGAGCAATCATTATCGCACTGACAGATTGGCGGTGCTCAGATTTCTCTTGTCTCCTGGAGCCATATACAGCACTGGCCTCCTTCTTGAAGGGTTTCTTCTCAGAACTAGACGATGCACCCTTCGGAATCTTACCAGACTTCAACCCAGCCTCAATTCTCTCTCCAGTCAGAATAAGATCAGTGAATCCAGCAGAAGAATTCCCAATAAGATGGTTGAAAAATGGCCCAGACAGGGTCCCCAAGAACATGTCTACTAGCTCCCGGTCAGTCAACGGAGGTTGCACTCTGCCAGCCAGATCCCTCCACTTCTGAGCGTACTCTTTAAAACCTTCACTTGAACCTAACGACATACCCTGGAGTTGGGTACGTGTAGGGGCAAGGTCGGCATTATACTGATACTGCTTATAGAAAGCAGTAGCCAACTCCTCCCAGTTACGAACCTTGGTCCCATCCAGCTGATAGAACCACTCGAGATGAGTCCCTGAAAGTCTCCTGGAAGAAGTGGATCCACAAATTCTTATCCACTGAGTACGGTTGAATCTTCCGAACATAGGACCTGAGATGTAGCTTAGGACAAGACCGCCCCGTCGTACTTAGTGAAAGATGGTGCCTTGAACTTACGAGGAATAATCACACCGGTAGACAAACCCAAATCTCCAAAATCCAGCCCGGGTACCTGTTGTATCTCCATGGCATTCAGCCTATCCTCCAACTGCTTGTAACGGTCTTCTGCCGGAGGATATTGCTCTTCATCAAAATCAGTCTCGTTGTCGGAGACTACCGGACTAGGACCTTTTTCCGCTTGAGGAGTACCCTTGCCAATAGAAGAACCAGCCTCTTCATTCTGCAGAGTGTTGCCAAACCTTCGGCCCGAGTTGAACAAAACAGTTCTTCTCTTCTTCTTATTCTCCTTCTTCAGGAGCAGAGCCTTCAACTCCTCTTGGCCCTGAGCCAAACCCATGATTAATTCCTGAAATTGCGCATTCTGCGCCTGAAGAGCTTTGATGGACATCTCAGTTGATGACGAGTCGGGATTCATGATGCTGAAATAAACAGCGAAGAACGGTAAGCAACCTGAAAAGAGGGAAACCTGCTATGCACATGATGAATGGAATGCGTATGATTTATGTTTTCAAAGACAATCGGGAATCAACTTTGTAAACAAAAAAGGAACACACTTCATTAGATTCAACTTTGAACTGAAATTACTCAACAGGTTGCCCTTAGGCGTTACATGAAAGGAAATACTGAAAAGGGAAATAAAACTGTAAAAGAACATCCAGAGCTCCTTATTGATCCCATGGTCTCCTCTTCTCAGTACGGATGTAGGCATTCAGAGCTCGCTCATTCTCCAACTGCTTTGTCAGCTTCTGGATCTTTAATTCCTGCTCGTTGAACTTTTCCCGGTAAGAATCCCGTTCTTCTCGCAGTTGCGACCAAGACCTCTTTAATGTCTCATAATCAGTAGGTATCTGAGGAGGAAGGACACTTGGAGGAACACCATCTTTGTCAGGACACTCAAGAATGACGGGTCTGACAGCTTCATACGGCATACCTAACTTCTGAGCACGGATGCGAACCCATTTGTAGTAGGCTTCCATAGGTAAAGAAGTCTTTGGCCCCAACTCTTGTGGGTCAGCTTTATGAACTTTGTCCCAAGCCTTGATGAACCTACAACGCAGCTCGTCACTATCCACCTGAAACTCAAAACTGATGTGAGGCACCAACATCTCATGGGGGCCTGCTCTTCTGGCTCTTCCAAACTGACGGAGCGCTAGACATGGATTGTAAGAGATCCCTCCTTGGGTACCAATCAGAGGAACATTAGGGTATTCCCCGCATCGGTCAATAACAGCTATCTCATCCATACCTCTGCAAGTCCAAATGATGTCTTTATCGGTGAGAGACATTAACCTATGAGCCCAACCTCTTCCTTCTTGGTTCTTCAGTACGAACTTAGGGAGGTGCGAAATAAACCACCTCACCAACAAAGGGATACAACACCATAGGGTTCCTCGTCTTCGGGTAGTACGAGCATGAAGTTGTTGCAAGATGTCACCCAAGAGAGTGGGCACAGGATTCTGAGACATAAAGATCCTTATGGCAGTGACATTGATGAAGTTGTCAGGATTAGGAAACAAGACTAACCCATTGATCACGAGAGCCAAGATGTCTTCATATGCCCTAAAGTCCAGGTCATTCCAGAAACTGTTAGCCTTACCAATCAGAAACTTGGCCAGGAAACCCTTAACTCCGCTTCTAGTCACCCAGTTGTCCATTACCTCTTGATGTGTCAAAGGAAGAGCTGCAGCAACATCCTCAAGCCTGAGGGTCTTTTCCCAACCAGTAAAGGGAGTCTGATCCAAGATAGGGATACCAAGCAAATCAGAGAACTCTTCCAGGGTAGGGACCAGCTGGAAGTCTTGAAAGGTGAAGCACTGGTACAGAGGGTCATAGAACTGGGTCAGAACACTCATCAACTGTTGATCCCGCTTTGCAGTGACTAAACTGAGAAGAGAACCATGCCTCTGAATGAAGGAAGTGGTATTTGGAATTCTGCTAACCAACTCTTCAAGCAACTCAGATGGGTGAACAAAGTTGAACCGGACAGTATTCCTTCGCACAGGCATCATGGTGTCCTACAAAATAGAGCAAAGATGAAACCCTCTTGTCTTTGAAATGGTCAGTCCTTATGCAGGATGCATGCAATGCTCATGATGTTATGATGTTATGATAAAGCACGCCACAAATAGATATAAAGGCAGACATGGTAAGGCACACAAGTCACACAAGGCAAGCCCCTATAATTTAGGCCAGCATGAGGTCTAGGTACTACCCTCTTTCAGTTTGTTGGTTCATACCTGTCCTATCAAAGTAATCGGGTTCTTAGAGGATCCCAATATCATTGACTACCCTCAATCGGTCATAACTCCAGCATCGCAATCTTTTCTTGCGGCCAGAACCATTACGAGAGTTTAGCCTCAATGGGCGTAGCATACTGCTACTGTTCTAATGGCCAAGTTGTGTCATTTAAGGTTCTAAGGTTGTTGGTGCTTAATGACTCCTCAGAAGACCCATATTCTCCTCGTTACAACACAAGGGATATCGGTACAGACCAAGGTGCCACACCAACGTAGCTACTGCTTCACCCGTGTCGGTCTACGCCGGACAGGTCCCTCACAGCTTATGCTACCTAAACAGGGTATCCCCAGATCCGGGTTAGGATCTATGTAACTCCCATGCAACCCACAATAGTAAAGCAAGCAAGTCAATACAATTGAAAACACAGTTATGAACTACCCTAAGGTACACCTCACTTTATAAAGAGTCCCCAGCAGAGTCGCCAGTTCTATGATCGGTGGATCTGGAACTGACTGTTTAACGCTGGTTCGCGAAATGTCGCAGAAGCAAGAGTCGCCACCGTCTTTTATTTTCTCCAAATGGAAAGGACAAAAGCACAGAAAAATTCCTTATAGAGATTGCTCTCGGTTCGGGAGGTAGGTTATAGAAAGGGAAGGTGTTAGCACCCTTTCTATCCATGGTTATCCATGGGCTCTTAGATACTTGCTCACTTGTGTTTTCAAAAATGGTTTGTTTGCTTTTCAACTGTGGGTTTTAAAAAGTTTCTTTGAAAATTCCAGTTCGACTCTTGTATCGGTCCTCAAGAGTGTTTGAAAAATTGCTTTCGAAAGCTTTTTGAAAAGGTGTCGGTGTGAAAAGTATTTTTGATTTGTTTTGAAATTAGAGCAAGTATCTAGAGTCGTCTACCTACCCTAAGGAATTCGTCTGTGTAAATGTCCTTTAAAGTAGTGCCATCCCACCATTGAGAGGTAGGTAGCACCACCATTGGAGGTGTTCGGGTCAATTCGAGGTTCGGGACATGGTGATCACCAGAGCAATGGGAAGACACCTTAGAAGCTACCCTCATGCCAGGTTCCCGGATCATGAGGACTTACTAAGACATCATCTACTCGACGATCACCTTTCGAGGCAAGGCAACAGTGAGACGTACCCTAGGGGTGGTGTGTGATTTGTGTGTCAGATTCGTTTATTTTTATCTTGTCATGGTATAGGTGATCTAGCGTTTGTTTTTTATTTTTGTCCATTCATTCTTGCATGCATTTGTTAACAGTTAAAAATTGCGAGAAAGATAAAATTCTAAACTATTACAAAAGGCGCGGGTCCACATCGCCAAAATTTCCAGGACCCGATTTGACAGAAAAATAAAGAAATAAAGCAAAGTGCGAAAGATAAATGTTACATGGCTTTGGGAGAGGTACATAAATATTAAAAGAAAAAGAAATAAATACGCGAATTGAATTAAAATCGGGAATGCGAGGGCGTTGGACCCTTTTAAAGAAATTAAATTATTAGCCAATTAATGAAAATTAAAGAAAAAAGAAATTATTTTTTTGGTTTTTTTGTATTTATGAGAATTTAATGAAATTAATTGAGATTAAAATGCTAACCCTAATTCTAATTGTTTTTTAGTTTATTAAGAAAGTATTAAAGTTAAACCTAAATTAACCTAATTATTTACATGCAATTTTAATTTATAAAAAATAATAGGAAATATTTAATTATTATGAAAGAAAAGAAAAAAGGATAAAAATTCTACTAAGTTTTAAGTTTATAAAAAAATATTAAGATTAGCCCTAAATTAAAACTAATTAATTAATAGAGGTTTTATTTACAAAAATATCAATTAAATAAATATATTTTAAATTTTGTCTTTTCTGATTTTTTTTTATGTTTTTTTTTATATCATTGTGAAAATATTTAAATTAAAGAATATATTAAAAATAATAATTAGATCAAAATAAAAATGAAAAAAATATAAAGAGAAATTTGCAAACCTAGGGGGGTCTGTCCCCAAATGGAGGTTTTGATTAGTATTTTTGGGCCCATTTAGACCTTGGCCTGTTTGACTTTTGCGCTGGCATGGGTGTCTGTTGACTGATGTCTACCATGTCCTTAAGCTCATAGCCTTCTGATCATTCTATTGGGCACGTGGATGGCTTGATTTTGTGAACGTACGGTGGGCGCTAGCATTGAAACAACACATAAGCATTAACTGAAAAATAACATGGAAAGGGTGAGGAACCTGGGGCTCGAACCCAGGTCCTAAAGATTACCAACCAAGTGCCTTGCCAGACGCGCTGCTTTACTTCTTTGTTTATCATATGACCAATAAACATAATATAATAAAACAATCGTTAGTGCTCAAATTCAGCGCGAAATTCAAATAACCCAATTACCACTGGACACCTCATCTTCTTCTTCTTCGTTGTATTTTTTTCCTGAAAACAAAAGAAAGTTAGCGGGGGTTTTTAACCCCCCCAAAACGTGCTTGATTTGATAATAGCGAATAGGCCATATGGCCTCAGAAATTAGGCGCGAGGGTTTCATTATTTTCGTCCAAACGCACTGAGTCTGTTCATGGTATTATGAGGCTCTAATTTTATGGCTTTTGGAAACGCCTAATTTGGAACTCAAGGAACCCTAGCCTGCATCAATGGTGGAATCGTGTATAGCGCATAAAAATTCAATCAAAGTACACTGTTAGCTTCAGAATGATATAATGAGTACAAATCCAATATTAGAATTTACAAATAATGCATGAATGATGTTTCAAGAATCTGAAAAAAAGCTTGAACCGGCCATGGTCGTGCTACCTATTTCTTGTGTTAGGGACATTGATTTTGATCTGTATATGTTCCTTGAAACCTCAGGAACACAATGGAATCAATATTATGGCTTGAATCGACCTAGAAATTGGTTTTCAGTATTGGACTTTTCTTGAAAAATTTCAAGTTTGCTTAGGGATTTCTGGCGCAGCTTGGACTCTTGGGCACGAGGGTTTGCTTTGGTATGTATAGGTGAATGATTTAGGTTAAGTTTCTTGTCCAAGGAATCAAGGAATTGATGTATGGATATTGATTTTTATGGCAAAATATTTTCCAATCTTTTCCATGCAAACTTAGTCCAAATCATGTTCAATCACCAAGATACTTTCCAAATCTGATTATACACCAAATCTTGAGATTATTTTATGCACAAAAAGATTCAAAAAGTTAGGTTTAGTATTTTTTACCTATTTATTTTAATTAAATGAATTATTAATGATTAAAAATCCAAATAAATAAAATAAAAATTATAAAAACTTCCCTTTGGGCCACATGGTCGTGCACATGCCTTGGATGATGAATTGTGGAAGAAAAAGAGGCCCATTAGCAATTTTAGGTCATTTGAAGCAATGTTGACTTTTCAAAATATCCAAAAATTTCCCAACTTCCACAAGGCATAACTTGCTCAATTTTTAATCTTTGCTCATGTTCTTGGACATTTTGGAAAGGTCTTTGAGTCCTCTAACCAATGAATTTGGTCCCATGTCATTTTGATTTACCAATCTCAAGTTATGGCCTTTGACTTAAAGTCCCTTTTTGTTGACTTTTGAAAATGACCTATAATGTTGAAATTGATAACTTTTTGTGAGAGCATTTCTTGGACTTGAAGTGTGAAGAGGAGTTGTAGGAAATATCTTTCTCTTCAAAATGAGCTTTGGGTGGAATTTTTCTGATAATCCATGTGAAAGTTATGCCCTGGTCAAGTTACAGTTGACTTTTTCAACTGTCCAAATATGGAAACTTTTGCATCTTGATGATTTTTGAGCCAAGCTTTGAGAATCATGATCAAGCATTGATCAAATGATGTTTGTGGCTTCAAAATGAGATGTTGACCAAAAATTTGAACTTTTGACTGTCAAATGACCATTTTGCCCCTACAGTTGACTGTAGTGCAATTAGGGTTTTTGACTGTGCAATTTTGTGCTGAAAGTATTGAAACTTGGTATGAGGATGCTTGACCATATTTATAGGAATGTGAGACTTGATTGGACCCTTGGAAACTTCATTTTCTTTATCAGAACCAAAACCCTAATCTTTGACTGTTAGGAGGCCCTTGAACTGTGCAACCCTTGGGGAATTTTGAAGCTTTGACTTGGCAAATCTTGAAGAATATGGGAGGGCAAATTTTGGGGTACAACACTCCAGTTTCCAGGTTAGAATCTATCAGACTTTTAATTTCATTTGCAGTAAATAAAGGCATCACTCTATATCAGATGGATGTTAATAGTGCATTCTTAAATGGCTATATAGAAGAAGAGGTATATGTGCACCAACCCCCTGGTTTTGAAAGTTCAAAAAATCCAGAATATGTTTTCAAAATAAAGAAGTCACTGTATGGTCTGAAACAAGCTCCCAGAGCTTGGTATGAAAGACTAAGTAACTTCCTGTTAGAAAAGGAATTCACCAGAGGGAAAGTGGACACAACCTTATTCTGTAAGACAGTTAAGAATGACATCTTAGTATGTCAGATTTATGTTGATGATATCATTTTTGGATCTACTAAACCTTCTCTGGGAAGAAAATTTGCTAAGTGTATGCAGGCAGAATTTGAGATGAGCCTAATGGGGGAACTGAAATTCTTTCTGGGCATTCAGATCAATCAAACCCCAGAAGGAACTTACATTCATCAGAGCAAATATGTCAGAGAACTTCTGAAGAAATTTGATCTCTCAGAATGTAAGCCATCAAAGATTCCAATGCATCCCACGTGAATTCTGGAAAGAGAAGAGGTAAGTAAAAAAGGTAGAACAGAAGGTTTACAGAGGTATGATTGGTTCTCTTCTTTATCTGACAGCTTCAAGGCCTGATATTTTATTCAGTGTATGCATTTGTGCAAGATTTCAATCAGATCCTAGAGAATCTCACTTAACAGCAGTTAAGCGAATTTTCAAGTATCTGAAAGGTACTACTAATCTGGGTTTGTTTTATAGAAAATCAAGTGATTACAGCTTAGTAGGATACTGTGATGCTGACTTTGCTGGAGACAGAGTAGAGCGTAAAAGCACTTCTGGAAGCTTCCAGTTTCTGGGAGAAAATCTGATCTCATGGTCCAACAAAAGACAATCCATAATTGCTCTATCAACAGCAGAAGCTGAATACATAGCAACAGCTGGATGCAGCACACAAATTCTCTGGATGAAAAGTCAACTTGAGGACTTCCAGATTTTTGAGAGTAACATTCCTATCCTCTGCGACAACACTTCTGCTATTTGCTTAAGTAAAAATCCAATTTTACATTCTAGGGCTAAGCATATAGAAATAAAACATCATTTTATTAGGGACTATATTCAGAAAGGGATTTTAAATTTAAAATTTATTAACGCAGACCATCAATGGGCTGATATTTTCACAAAACCACTTTCTGAAGATAGGTTCAACTTCATTCTGAAACATCTCAGCATGAAGCTCTGCCCATAATGAAATTGTTTTAATTTTATATATTAACCTTCAGAACTTTGTTTATTTTCTGTGAACTACTGATCAATCTTCCTTCAGAACTTTAGAAGTGCAGATTGTATCAGAATCTGTCCATGAAGATCTGAGCGCTTCATTTCTAGGATGGAAATGTGCTGTTCACTCAAGCAAACAAGTGTCATCCAGTCATCAGCTGTTTTCTGAGGCTGAACACGCGTTCACGTTTCTGAAAAGGCAAAGCGCTGATTGGATGCATTGAGACACATGTCATGGGTAACCGTTCCAAATATCTTTCTGAATCCCCTAAAATCAGCTATCATTAAATGCTAATAATCATTATTAATTTCTCTCTCTTAAACGTTTATGTTTTCAAATCCTTTTTTAGAAATCTATTTAAACACTTCACACCATTCACACACTTTTACCGTCACTTTCATTTTCACTAAATATTTCTGATTTTTGTGTTCTTATTTCTCAAGAAACCCTTTCAATCTTTTTCTCAAAAACCTCGTGTGAACATGGCTTCTTCCAGCAGTCCTTCTTCAGGTTCCCAGAAAACTGTTTCATCTGAACAATATGAAGTACCATTCAGAACGCTTCTAACTCCAGTCAAGAATCTTGAAGTTCTGTCAGAATTAATAGTGGATTTCAACAGTCTCAAGGAGAATGGTTTTGATTTATCTGAAGAAATTAAAGCTCAAGGTTGGGAAAAGTATTTTGACAGGCTGGTGGGTCCAACATTTCCTATTCTGGTAAAGGAATTTGGGATTCACGCTTCTTCTTCAAATCACCAAGTTACATCCTACATCATGGGGAAGAAGATTGTGATTACTGAAGACCTGATTGCAAGACTCATAGGGTACAATGGTGGTGGTATTCGTTGTATTGATATGGCAGAAAGCTGTGCAGATGCTGCCGTAATTGCAAGGGAAATTTTCACGCTGGGGCTTCCCTCCAGCAAGATAAGGGACTTGAAGGACAAACACAAAATTTGGGCCAAGATCATTCTGGGTTGTTTCAACCACAGGAAGCCTACCAGCTCTCTTGATTATATTAATATTGACCAGCAGTTTCTGATCTATTTTATCTCTCAGAAGGTCAAGATAAATCTAGCTCATCTTCTGTTCAACTATCTCAGAACAAGTGTCAAGGAAACAAGAGAAGATGAACGTACAAAAAGGGATTAGATACCCTTTGGAAGACTGATATCATATATTCTTACAGAGAATAGGCTGATTGATCATCTGCAAGAGGCACAAGAAATCAGCACTCTGGAACCGTCTGTTGGCAAGCAGCTGAATGCCAAAAATCTGAAGAAATGAAGTTGATAGAGAACATTAAGAAGGAGCCCAACGTCACTCCTTTTGTTGAAATCTCCAGCAGAAGAGTCCCTCTGGACGACTTCCCTCTGTTCTCAGAAATTGACTCTAAGCCAGAAATCATTCTGAGATATCTGGATGCTTGTAAAGCTGATGGTACAGCACCAAATATGAATATTCAAGATCTTCAGCAGAAGGCACCAGAGGTTGTTCTGAAGAAGACGAAGAAAAGAAAAGTTGATGCAGAAGGATCATCTCAACAGACTCCAAAGAAGAGAGGTAATCCTTTTCTGTAACTGTTTTAGATTCAACTGCTGTTTCAACATCTATCCCTATTCCAACTCCATCTGAAAACCCAACACCTCAAACTTTCGATGATTTTGACTTAGTCTTTGACCCTTCTGAATCATTAACCCTCAGAAGATCTCGCCCCCAACCACAAAATCCAAATACTGAAGCCATACCAGAACAAGAACTTCAAAATGTTCTTTCTGATATAGACCAACACACTTCTGTTCCCGAACCAGAAAATCCAAATCCTAATCCAAACACAGATATTCCTCTCTCACCAATACCAGAAACTCCACTCTCTCCAAAACCAGAAATCCCTCTACCGTCATCTCCTCAACCAGATATTAATCCACCCTCTCCTCAACATGAACAATCTCCACAACCTGAGACTCAAACCTCTGAGGCTCAACCCTCTGAATCTCCTGAACCACAACCTTTGGCCATTTAATTGCCCTGTGGTACCATTGTGAATATTCCTCAACTTCCCTCTTCACCAGAAATAACTCCACCAAATTCCCCATCAAGTCCAATCGTAATTCCTGACTCTCCCACTCCCTCACCTAAGAAAAATTCAGATGACCACAACAAGACTGTCATTAATCTAACAGTCTTTGAACGCCATGCTGCAATCAACCACAAAACTGCTATCCCTAAACCAAAACATCCAGATGTTGGTTCCAGCATATTGAACTTTGAAACAGATATACAGAAGTGGATCACTTCTTTGAAACAAGCAAGTCTGGAACTGGTTGATCCTGCTGTATCAGATCTCCTCTGGACAAAATTCAGAAGATGGGTATGCGCTGAAACCTTTAAGTTGTAAGACCAGAGCTATGGACAGGCTCAACAGAACTTCAACAATCTGCTGAAGGAAATTGAAGGTTCAGTTCTGAGCAAGCTGCTTAAGGAAGAAGTTCTCCCACTAGATATTGCTCCTTGGTCTGAACAGCGTCTAACATCCAGAGTTCAACCTGTAGAAGAAAAGATGATCCCAGCTAAAGAACAGGTTCAAGAAGAAGATATTGAAGAAAGCTCTGAGAAGCACCCTGTTTCTGAAGATCCTCAAGCTTCCTCTCTTGACAGGCAGACTCTGGAGGACTTGAAAAGATCTGATATGCTGATGAATGAAAGAATGGATAAGCAGGACATCAAAATTGATTCTATAGCAAACATGGTATCTCAGCAACAGGAAACCAGCAATCAAAACAAGAGCATGTTGGAAGTTCTGTTCACACGTCTTCCACCTTCCTCTTAGATTTTTCTTGTGTTTTCCTTGTTTTCTTTAACATGTTTGTCTGTAATATTTTACGTGTTCTGAACTTATCATTGCTTCTGTTTTTAATACAAACGTTTTTTTTTGCTCTGATCATTCTAACTCTGATTATTTGTGCTTTTTGATAACTGACAAAAAGGGGGAGAAAGAATGATATTTTTCAATAACGAATTACTGAGACATAAGTCTCAAACATTTTAACATTCTGATATATTTGAATTTCCTTCTTCTGAAAAGCTTACAGGTACAAGAATCTGATGAATCTGATGAACTCTGATAAAGTAAAGTTCTGATGCTCAAGGTCTCATGGAATTAAAGGGAAGTAATCAACACAGGGGGAGTTTTTCTCTTCGTTGCTCTTATACCTTTTATTCCTTATCTTCTTATCTCTGATACCTTTTATTCCTTATTTGCTTATCTATGATACCTCTCAGTCTTTATCATTAATCTCTGATACCTTTTATTCTTTATTTTTAATTGAAAAAATCTGGGTTTTGTCATCATCAAAAAGGGGGAGATTGTTAGAACATAGTTTGATTCTACAACCCTCAGTTAGAGTTTTGATGATAACAAAATACAAGAATAAATAAATTGAAAGATTTATATAAGACATATATGCTACTTAAAATTATGTTGTGTATTTACAGAAACTCTGATGGAATCAGCATCAAAATATCAGTATCAACATCAGCATCAGAAGATATGTCAGCATCAGAAGATCAAACATGTGCTATACGCTGAATCCTGATGAACAGAATCTGCGCATAAAACACTTTGACTCTGATCAAGATCCTAACCAAGTCATCAGCACTCAGAAGCGTCAGCATAAAGGAAAGAACACTCTGATTACCATAAGCAGAGAAGACTCTGAAGTGTCAATGTTACTAAGCATTCAAGACAGATTTATTACCAACGGCTTTATTCCAAGACAAAGATCTTCTCAAAAAGGAAAGAACGTTATTTTCATTGAAATGGATTTATGGACAGCAACGTATCTCTTCCTAGGCTATTTAAACAAGTCTATGAGAAAAGAAATGGTTAATACTCTACACGCATATACACGCCTAAGCCAATCATCTTCACGCACGCTCTCATATTTGCTAAAGCTTTCAACCACGCTTACTCTATAGCTCTAGCAATCCAGTTTTCATTCTAAGCTTCATATTGTGTATTATCACAGTTGTGATATATAGTTTTATTAGAAAACATCAAACACACTTTTGTTCAATTATCTGTAAGAGAAATTACTTGAGATAAACCGGTATGTGGTTAGACTCAAGAAGGCTTTAATAGTTGTTAAAGTAGTTGTTGTATTCAGTTGAATATAGTGGATTAAGACCTCGTTGGAGAGAGGCGAAATCACCTTGACGGGTGGATTGGAGTAGTTTGAGATCAAACAAACCAGGATAAAAATAACGTGTTGTCTGCATTTGATTTTAAGTTTTACAATTCAACCCCCCTTCTTGTGTTTTTCACATCTTCACCAAGTCTATGCTGATAAGGTGCATATACCTCCAGTTCCTCTGAACGTCTTGACGACTCCTTGGCCTTTCGCAATATGGGGCATCGATATGATCGGTGATATCAAACCTACTACGTCTAATGGGCATCGTTTCAATCTGGTGGCTATTTATTACTTTACAAAGTGGGTTGAGGCAACTTCTTTCGCTACAGTAACCAAGAACATCGTGGCGCGATTTATCCGACATAACTTGATCTGTCAATACAGTGTACCAGAGATGATCATCACGGACAATGGTACAAATCTCAACAACGTGATGATCACCAAGCTCTATAAACAGTTTAAGATACAACATCACAACTCTTCTCCTTATCGGCCGAAGATGAATGGGGATGTTGAAGCAGCTAATAAGAACATCAAGAAGATTGTGCAGAAGATGATGGTGACATACAAAGACTGGCACGAGATGTTACCATTCGCTCTTCATGGGTACCGTACCTCAGCACGTACGTCGACAAGGGCAACACCCTATTCCTTGGTGTATGGCATGGAAGTAGTCCTACCCATTGAGGTCCAGATACCCTCTCTCTAGATCATGAAGGATGCAGGTTTGAGCGAGGACAATTGGATCCAGACCCGACTTGATCAGCTGAATCTAATCGACGAGAAGAGACTTACTGTTATTTTTCATGGTCAGGCGTATCAAAAGCGGATGATCAAGGCTTTTAACAAGAAAGTCAGACGACAAGAATATCAAGTCGGGGATCTGGTAATCAAACGCATTATACTGCCGCAAGGTGATCCCAGGGGAAAATGGATCCCTACGTACAAAGGGCCATTTGTGGTTAAGAACATTTTCTCGGGAGGAGCTATGATTCTAACCACCATGGATGGTGACGACCTTCCTCACCCGTCAATGCAGACATAGTGAAAAAATACTATGCATAATCATAGACCCGCTAGGTCGATTGGCCTAGGCAAACATAAGGGCTTCCCGGCGAACCAAAAGGGTTTGGGCAAAAATAAGGGATGAAATGAAAACAATTGTACATCTGGCAAGTCGAAAACCTGAAAAGGAGGCTTGGGCAAAAAAGGGTATCCCGGTGGACTGAAAACCCGAAAGGGCAGTCCAGGCAAAAATTAGGGATCAAAGCGTAACACTATGTCTCATTGGATCACCTTACAACCAGACTTCAGTATCGACTATCAAGCTCGGACGACACCAATCAATCTGATCTACCTTCAACCAAGTAGCAAAGTGATGAGACGCTCGAAGATATAAAGGCAATAGCAGAGTTAGAACCCAATGGGATTGTTTCACATAGCCGTTTTTATTTCTTTTTCACAAAATGTAAAATTCCCTCGGCGGCATTCTCTTACTAGGACGTCAGCCTCTTGTACAAAACGCCTATTACAGGCTAACTTCAAAAATCAATACAATTCGTTTTCACAAAGAAATTTCAACTTGTGTTTTCTTTTTCTGTTTTGTTTTGCAAGAACGTCCAATGATTCATTTTTGATATATGCGTTTGAAAATAATTGTTGCTCATAAATATTTACATGCGAAACAAAAGACAATTACTCGTAATTCCAGGAACAAGGGCAAACAAGAAATGTCCAAACCTTACAGTTGCTCTATCCACCAGGTACGGGGATAGACCCAGCTGAAGAATATGAGTAAAGGTACATACACTCTCCGCCGAGTAAGAAGTACCCAAAGATGGTGGTGTTAATTCTCCCCAAGCAGAGTTTATCTACCACCAGCCATAGAATTTCACCATCGGCTGAGTATAATTCTTCCACAAGCAGAAACTCAATCCCCAACAGGGTTCATTATCGCCAACAATGGTAATTCATCCCTAGCCGAGGTTATTTCTCCAAATCAGCAGATCTTCTAGCAGAGTATCTCTCTTCCCCATAGAGTCATTCTCTCGCCAATTTATTCTCCAGCAGAGTCTCTTCCGGCGGAATATTCTCAAACAAAACGGATGCAAGTCTCTGGCTAATCATCTTCGGTCGTTATCCCCAGCGAGCGCGAAGAACTCAACTCCTTGAACTCTTCAACAACAGTCCGAGATTTACTCTCCCCTGCTGGAGAACATCACAAAAAAACATTGCATATTCATACATCATGGCATGCGCATACGCATCATACGGAACAATCTCATTTATTTCGAGAACATCATTACTCGATACATGTCATACATCATGACATTACATATGACTAACTCTTTACCTTTCAGGGAAAGATATAATAAAATTCTCATAAGTTTTCTCTGGTTCAGTCAAATCGATGCTAAGATCTCTATTCCAGTTCAAGATATGAAGCCCGGATCCGACCAGATAATATTTTGATTTTTCCATCATACTGTGAAGCCCGGAGAACGACCGGATAACAGTACTAAGATACTACGAAGCTTGGAATCGACCAGATAGTGGTATATTCCAAATTCAAAGCTATAAAGCCCGGAAATCGACCGGAAAATAGCTGAATCCCCAGCAAGTTACTATAAAACCTGGAAATCGACCAGATAGCAGTCCAAGACACCATGAAGCCTGGAATGGACCAGATAGTGGTATGTCATAAACCCAAGCTGTGAAGCTCGGAAATCGACCGGAAAACAGCTTAATCCCTCGACAAGGTATTGTGAAGCCTGGAAATCGACCAGATAGCAATACAAGATACCATGAAGCCTGGACTCGACCAAATAATGGTATAAGACACCGTGAAGCCTGGATCACGACCAGATAACAACAAAGGATACTGAAGCCTGGGACACGACCAGATAACAATATAAGGTACTGCGAAGCTCGGAATTCAACCGAATAGCAGTTCACCTGGCCAATTACTAAGAAGCCCGAAATCGACCGAATATTAGTATTGTCTTAAATTCAAGTTGAAGCCTGGATGCGACCGAATAACAACTTAATTCCTTCTGAAGCCTGGAGCACGACCAGATAAGAAGTGAGAAATTGCGAATCCTGGATAACAACTAGATAGCAAGTTTAATCTCACCCCCCAGTAAGTCACTATGAAGCCTGGAGCACGACCAAATAGCAGTCGATCTTATTTTTCTCAACAAATCATTGTGAAGCCTGGAGCACGACCAGATAACAGTTTGTTTTCACCTCTTCGACTAAGAAATGATCCCCCAGTAGAATAACGGACGACTGAAGCTCCTAATTTTTTTATACTTCTACCAAGACAGAGACCAGCGTTCCCCAGCGTAGTCCTCCTTAACAACCAGTATACGGGCTCTCGCAAATGAATCTCTTACGCGACCAGCCTTCTTCTGATGGCATCTTTAAGCCCGTCTTCCGATATCAACTTTCAAATGGCATCTATAAGCCCATTCCCGACATCACAAGACAAATACCACTTCTTGCAAGTGCAAATTTCTGGGCACTCTAGTGTTCAATCATCTTCCACCTTCGGATCACGAAAGGCAGACAAGCCAATCTACATCCTCAGGTTTAAGAAGATTGAACAGGGGCAGCTGTTGTACCCCAAAATTTTCCCTCCCATATTTCTCAATACATGTCAAGTGAGATCCTCAAATTGCTCAAGGAAGTCCAAGGGTTGACCAGACAAACTCTCTCCCAAGGCAGTCTACCTCAAATTAGGGTTTCAGTTTGCATCAAGATGTTTGAACCCAAAGGGTCCTAAATTCTCACCATTGTCCTAATATGTTCTCAAGACTATCCATGTCAAGTTTCAAGCCTTGCAGAGGAAGTTTGCTCAGTCAATTGCTCAAAGGGTTGAAAATCGACTGTGCTAGGGCAAAAGTCAACTATGGCTCATATATAGTCAAACTTCAAGGTTTTTGGTCAACATCCTCATTTTGAAGTATTATTCATAATTTTATCAAGGGTTGATCATGATTCCTCAAGGATTGCTCACAATTCATCAAAACCCAAAAGTTGCTAAATTAGGGTTTTGCAGGAAAAGTCAACTCAACTTTGACCAAGCATAACTTCCTCATACTTTATAAAAAATGACCCATCTAAAGCTCATTTTGAATAGTATGGAATTCCATACAATTCATCTTCAGCCCCCAAGATCAAAATATGTACGCACAATAAGATATAAATTTGGACATTATAGGTCATTTTGAAAAGTCAACAAAAACACCTTTTTTGTCAAAGCTTCATACATAAACATGGAAGACCCAATTGAGATGAGACCAAAAGGGTTGCTTATAGGACATCTTAAGCTTTCTAAAAAGTCTAAGAACACATCTCTAGGGTCAAAATTGAAGGAGATATGCATGGGCAAAGTTGACCTTTTTTGCAAAATTGTCAAAAGTCAAATGTGGCCAAAATTGCATTTTTTGTCAAATGGGCCCACCTTTTTATGCTTGCATTGAGTTTGTAACATGATCCACGACTCATGATCCTTCCCATTTTTCATTATTTTATTTTTGTCATTTATTTTTATTTTATTTAAATTAAATCAAATAAAATCAAAATAAAATCATGAAAATATCAAAACTAATCAAAGCTTGAGATTTTGTGCATGTTTAGGCCTCTCATACAACTGGAAAGAAAATAAAATCGTGCAAGCTTCATTTGGACACAAAAAGATTGGATTTTCTCAATTTGGAAAGATTTGCACAAAGGATCAAATCTTGAATCAATGATCATTATTGGAGAAGATTTGAAACCAAATTGCAACCCTAATTCATTCTAGGGTACATATAGAACAAGTGCAGATAAAAAACAGTGAATTGGAGGCGTGCAAAGGTGAAAGCAACTTTCAAAAAAATCAAGAAAAGTTGCAAACTGTTTTCTCAGTTCCAGGCTTCCTCAAGCCATTCCAGTCACACAAATCGCTTCCTGGACGTTCTAGGATCCTATTCCAATCACTAGCAAGCCTCATAACGTCAAAAAACGCATTGTAAGAGTCCCACGACTTTCATGTTTTTTTGAAATCGTATATCATAATTCTGGCATTGTTAGCATATTTTATTAACATATTCTTAATCCTTATGGTGTTTGCAAGCTAATGGTAATATCCAATTGTATTTTTATTGGCTATACAGCAAGTTGGCATGTTTAGGGTTTTAGTTTTGTTTTTAGGGGTTTTGCGTGCAGGAATAATTAGCCATGGATAGTGGTACCATGATGCTCGTGAGGTTGCAACGAGTTGATTGGTACCACTGGTATTGATTTATCATGTAGGGATAAGATTTAGGAGATACATAGGGTTGTACCTACGCCCAAATGACTGTAGGTAAAAGTCCAAAAACCTTTAGCAATGGAGGGAGGAAGAAGATGATAATGTGGCCTTCCCTGACTGGCCCATTCAACTTTCGCGTATTTTTAGAATCCACTTTTTATCTTTATCATATAATGTTTGTTTATTATTATTCATACAAAAGAACAAGCCAGCTCAGATGGTCAGCGTGTTTTGTGAAAACGCCAAAGGGCCTGGGTTCGATTCCCAGGTCCCCCATATTTGTTCAATATTATTTTGCTTTGTCTGATCAAGTGTGCAGGCTTCTCATATAACCACCATACGCCCTCAACATCCAACCAATCTGATCATCAAGTGCCAGATCCAAGGCTTCCTACATGAGTGTCCACCATGGGCACAAGTCAAGCAAGCGCATGGGATCTGGAAAAGTCAAATGGGCTAGGCGCTTTTGGGCTCATAAATTGCAATTCAGACCCCCTCTTTGTTATAACACCAGGCCCATTCTAATTTGCTTCCTAATTATTTCTTTTATTTAATTTGTTTAATTTATTTTCTAACCATAAATTAATTTCTTTTTTTTTACAAAAAAATCATAAAATCAATTTCACCAATTTAGAATTTAGGTTTTATTTTATTTTATCAAAATCAATTTTATATTAGTTTTAATTTAGGTTTAATTATAATTTTTTTTGTAAATAATTAAAATCAAATTAGACAATTAGGTTTGTTCTTGATTTAATTTTTATTTCTTTTCACAAAATAACAAAAAATAAAAAAAAATAGTTAATTTAATTATTATTCTTAAATAAAATTAATTAGTCATTAGGTTTTCTTTATTTATTCAATTAAACACTATTTTCCCCAAAATAACACAAAAAACACAAAAATGTGATTTTTCTTTTAATTAGGTTTAGACGGGGCCAAAACCCTAATTTTCTCTTTCTCGTTTCATCGCGCGCATTTATTATTTTTGCAAATATTAATGTAACGGCTTACAGTATGTAATAGTTTAATTATGATTTTCCTTTATTTATCGTTTTACGGGTTTTTGGCTATGTAATTAATCCCCTACCCCGAAGCCTTGTAATAGCGTAGTTTTTATTTTCCGCATTTTAATTCTCACAAATATTAATTGTTAGATGTATGATAATAGGATTGCATGACAAGACTGTATGTTAATTTAAAATGGTTAGCAAATCCTAATGTGCAAAGATAATAACTGAAATTAAATCACTAGTACATGCGCACTCCTAGGGTATACTCTCACTTCGGTTGCCTTTGGTAAACGGTCATTAAGTATAGGGTGTTTTAGTGGTCGCCCTCCTGTATAAACAAAAAGATCAAAAGTCCCGTTCGGAAATGTTGCCTCGGAAATGTTTCCTCGGAAAGGTCGCCTCGTAAATGTTGCCTCGAATATGATTTTAAGACACTAGGGTTATTACTAAGACGTCCTAACATTGCTTTAGTGATTGTATGTCCCTTTCGAATTGACCCTTACAACTCCAACGACGGTGCTACCTACTCTTTAATAGTGGGATAGCGTTGTCTAAAGGAAACAAGAACAAAAACATTCTTTTTTCGAGTAGGTAGATGCTAGTAGGTACTTGCTTAAAATCAAACTTTCTCACACCAAACACTTTTCAAACAAAGTTTTCAAAACAACTTCGTAACACTCTTGAAGACAGAAGCAAGGGTTAAAACGAAGTAAAACAAAAACTTTTCAAAATAAACGCACATAAGAAATTTCTTTAAATGATGAGCAAGTACCTAAAAGCCCATGGAAAACCATGGATAGAAAGGGTACTAATACCTTCCCTTTCTATAATCTACCCCCCGTACTCAAAATCTCGAAAAAGGAATTTTTCTGTGCTTTTGTCCTTTCCAGTTGGATAAAATAAAAGTCGGTGGCGACTCTTGCTTACCGCGACATTTTGTGAACACAAACGCAAAACACAAACCAGCATTTTCCTAAAACAGTATGGTTCTGCCACCGTATCAAAGACCTCAACATAGTCATGTAGTAACTGAGTTAAGCGCTTCTTGACACTAGGCTCTAGGTTGACACCTACCTTGACTTCTTTCTTGTCTTCTTCAGTACCTAAGTTAACTGTTTCAACCGGCTCTTCATGGGGCTGTATGGTCCTTTCTTCCTATTGCAATAACCTGGCTAGCTCCCCTGGTACCTCACAATCTTCCTCACCTTCGTCTTCGGCTCGGTAGATCATATTTTCAAAGTCACAATAGGCCATAGCAGAATTGTTACCCATGGGATCCTGGGTGGATGTGGATCTGCATTTCGATATGTGAGTGTGTGTAAGAGCATAACTATCTTTGATAAAATAAAAGGTAGGAAAATAAAAACAAAGAGCATAAAATTTGCATGCAAAAACGTCCATGATTTATTGATGACATATGAAGATGAAGCAACAACCCTCACAAATGGAACATTGTGCCTCGGGTAAGACACAAGGTTTTAAAGTCTAAATTGTTTAAATATTACAAGTACGACAAAAAATTAACAGACAATTAATCTAGAATAAAAGTAATAGGGACAAATTCTTTGGCCTCCCAATTGTTGAGTCCTCTATTGATGGTTGGAAAAATCCACTCGTCCATATCACATCTGCCATCACTGTCTTCTACTGTGTTGATTCCCTGATTGCTGATACGTAAAGGTGGTCCCCCAGCGCGAGTTCGTCGAACAACTCTTTGTGCTTCCGAAGTAAAACCCAAACCAAATTTGTTGGATTTGTAGGGAATATCCGGAAGTTGTCCCCAGATAGTGCATCCACCTTCCTCAATCACTGCTCTGGCATCCTTCAGAGAGGACATTTTTAAAGGAGGTCTAGTAACCTTTGGAGCCTTGGTAGTAGTCTTGGCTGGCGCAACTATTTGTGGGACCTCCTCAAAGTTCTGACATGGAGTCTCAATGAACTCACCATCCATTTCCACGTATCTGAAAGAATTCAGATGGCTAACTGTGATATGATGGAAGAACTGACTTGGATATTTTGCGTTTTATCGCAAATATTGCAGTTAGCAAGAGTCGCCACCGACTTTTCTTTTATCTAAAAGGAAAGGTGAAAAAGAACAGGAAAGACCTTTAGAGATGTTTTCTTGAGTTCGGGGGGTAGATTATGAAAAGGGAAGGTATTAGAACCGTTTCATCCATGGTTTTCAATGGGCTCTTAGTTACTTTATAGATCACTTACTTTTGTTTGAAAATGTGCTTTGTATGGTTTTTGAAAGTATTTTTAAAAGGCGTCATCATTTAGGCAAACTTTGTAATGATTCTCGTTTGTAAGAATGTATACAAAGTGTTGATCTTTTGAAAATGTTTTCAAGTTTTGAAAAATGTTTTGAAAGTGTTTGGTTTTTGTTTTGAAAATAGAAAGGATGTTTTGTTTTGAAATTGAGCAAGTAACTAGGAACATTCTACCTACTCAAAAGTCTTTCATGTTCATTTCCTGTTTCCTTTGACATGTTATCTTACCATTTATTTGGTAAGTAACCCTATCTTTGGATGTAAAAGGGATTGGCGTGGGTCATCCTATAACCATGATTAACAATGTTGCAAGGTATCTTAGCATTTTCTTTAGGTGCTAAGATCATTTTGAAAGGCAACATAGATAGTGTCATCGAGGGACTATGATCTTGTTTTTTTGTTTGTTTTTGCTAAGATACCTCACGTGCATAACATGGCCATTTTTGTAAGACAACAAAGTGGATCTACCCTAGGGGTGCTTGTGTGCAAGTGTATTGATTCTTCATGCTTGATTTATCTTTGATTAGGATTTTCTACTTGATTGGTTTTAGTCTTTCCATACAAAACCCTAATTACTAGCATTTGTATATAAAGCGATAAATTGCGGAATTGGAAATTACTATGCTATTACAATACTTGTGGGAGGGGGATGTGCAAATTACAAATGGGGATTGCTAGAAAATAAATCTAATTATCTATTACAACCATATTGAACTTGGATAATGTACAAAAAATGAAATAAATATACGAGAATGTGAAATGGAAAGGAAATGGACTTTTGTTTGGATTTTTTTTAGGAAAAAGGGTTTTGTTTTAACCTAATTAACTAAAAGAAAAACAATTAATTAAGTTAGTAAAAAGTAAACCGAAATTTACTAGGAAAAGAATTTAAATAAAACCCTAATCTAAATATTAATTGAAAAAAAGAAATTAAGTTTGTAAGAAGAATATTTTTGGTATTTTTGTCTTGAAAATAATTTATGGTATTATAAAATATTTTTAGTCATTTTATATATTAAAATAATATATTTTAATTGTAAAAAAGAAAATAATTAAAAAAAACTAGTTTCTAATTAAATTTGTAGATTAATAAATGAAATAAATAAAATATGATTAAAATAAAAGTAATTTTTATTATAAAAATAAAATAAACTATATCAAAATATAAATCTAATATTTTTATATTATTTTCTGATTTTTTTTATATTAAATAAAATATTTGAGAAAACAAATAAATGAAAAATGAGAAAAAAGAAATAAAATGGGTCAGGTGTGAACAGTGAGTAGGGGGGTCAGAATGTAGCAAAAATACAAAGCCCAAAGGGGGGAGGCCCAGCGCTGCATACAAGTGTCAAAAATGAGAAAATGTGAGAAAATAAGCAAAAGGGTACCACTGGGGCTCGAACCCAGGTCCCATAGGTTAACAGGCGCGCGTTTTACCACTGGGGTGGCTATACATCCATTAATATAAGCAAAACAACAAATACATAACATCAACCCAGTCCTGAAAATGACTTCATCTTCAACCTCCAGCCAAAGGACTTGTATCTTCTTCATCTCTCAACAAAAATGAAAAGTTCAAACATGAAAGTTATGGCATTTCTTCCCACGAATCCAGCCAAGTAAATAACTTAAGCTAACAATCAAAGATGAAGGAGAATTTCTCTGGCCCTAATCTAAAACCTAAAAATTGTAGGACACTTCAACTCTAAAATTCTTTAAGCTCAGGCCATATAAATGCAAACTATAGATATGTACAGTTTCGTGGCAAAGTTATCTAAATTTTATCTTTACAAATCAAGACCTAACAATGCCTAAATAATGAGATGAAAAGTCAGAAAACTCAACTTGCAGCTGGAGACCGTGTTTTGAGTTAGAGCTACTTTCAAAGTGTTTTGATGATTGGGTGAGCTTCCTTGCACCTCCAGGAAGCTATTGCAAAGCTTACTTTATGCTGAGAGTTCTTGAATCAAGCTGGAGAAGTCAATGTTCAATTCCCTGTTTTTTAAAATGGAGAATGGTGTAAATGGTATTAGAGTTTGAAAATAGGGGTTAGGATAGTTTCTATATGTGTATTAGAAGCTTTGTGGATTGTTTTGCCAAGAAATGCACGAGGGAATTTGGAAGTTGGGTTCAAAAATAAAAAATGACAAGTTTTTGTGCTTGTATGGCAATTTATGGTTTTGGAGAGTTTGAGGACTTGTTCAATCATCTGTTAGCTTGTAATGCACTTGTATAATTATATGGAAAAGGTTAGAGGACTTGAGGAAGTCAGAAAACAAAGATCACATGTTATGAGTTTTTGACTTGTTTTTGAAATTATCTTGAAAAACATGGTTTCAATGCAAGGTACATGTCTTGTAGGGTGGCTTACAAATTTAAACATATTTGTTATGAGTTTATAGAGAATGCTTGTGCAGAAAGAATAGGTATAAAGCTCCATACAAGTTGACTTTGTGATTAAAGTCACTTTTCCAAAATGGAAGTGTGAACTTTGTTCCATTAATGGAAAATTTACTTGGACAAAGCTTGAATCAAGTGGATAATAGCTCAAAATCAAGTGTAATCTTCTTATTATGGATATTTCTTGCGGTTTAGAGGCCTGCAAAACAAAATTTTTCCGCATAGGTTTGAAATTGAATTCTTGTTCATCACAAAACGACTTGTAATTCAAGTGTGAAAACCCTAACTTCATCTCTTCGATTCTCCCTACTCAAGAATGATCTCAAGGATTTATTGGAGATTTTGGAAATCTTGTAATGTGATCTACAACCTCTCTTTGAATCACTTTTGAAAATTCCCCTTGGAACTATATGAAAAAGTTCCAAGAAGTTAGGTCAAAATCCTGACCAAAACTAGGGCAAAATTTCACTGTGTCCAATTTCAAGACCATGACTTTATGAATTAATAACTTAAGATCCAAGAATTTTTAGGAGAAGTTGTATAAATAAATGTTGTATATATCATGGAGATCTACAACTTTCACGTTGAAAGTTTCTTTTGAATCCCCTCGCATCATGATGAAAAATTGGCCCAAAGTTAAGAAAAAAAACATGAAGTTTAAACACTTAGAAAAATTTCTAAGTTAGAAAACTTTGACTTTTCAAAATGAAATGTTGAATTTTTGGTTTCTTGATGAATAGTTTCATATTTTGACATGTTTTGATGAATTGTGATCTTTGACATTGAATTTTGACCAAAAAGTCAAAGTTTGACTTTTCAGTGTACAGTTGACTTTTTGATCAGTTGACTGAAAATTCACTATCAGTCCAATTGATCTTGAGAAATGTTTTAGGTCATGCCATTAGGTCAAAATGATGCAATTGAACTCTTTAAATCATGCTTCAAACCAATTGACCATTTGCTAGGTCAAAAATCAGAAATTGCCCTTTCTCAATCAAAACCCTAATTTTGACCATTTTGCCCTTTTGATGATTAGATCAAATTTCTTGGAGAAATATGGTCCAAACTTGATCAAATGATACATATGAGTTTATAATGTTTATGTGGATCAAAAATTATGAATTTTGACTATAAATTGGCCATAGTTGACTTTTTTCTCAATACAGCTGATTTTTAGGTCAATTGCTCAATTGACTGAGCAACAATGTGATCCAAGGTTTGAAACTTGACATGAGCAATCTTGGGGGTCTATAATGATCCATGAAATTAATTTTAATCATTGAAAGTTCAATTATCCTTGTGTAATCTCAAACCCTAATGTTGGTCATCAATGCTTAAGGAGGTGTCTTGAGCTGATCAATCCTAGTGCAGTCTTGAACCAAGAGAGATCCTTGTGAGAAAATATTTGATAAATGAGAGGGAAAATTTTTGGGTACAACAACTTCCCCTTTTCAATCTTCTTAAACCTGAAGAGTTAGATTGGCGGATCCTCCATTCGTGACTTGAAGGTGAAAGATGATTGAACACTAGAGTGCCCATAAATTTGCACTCGAAGATGGATGGTGAATGGACTTATAGATGCCATTTGGAGGAATGTTAGTAAACACTGGAATAAGTATCAACATGAATCTCTTGTTGATTTATACTAAAACTTGATGTTTTACCTGTGAGGAAAAGAGTTAGTAAAATGCAGATGCCTGCATGATGTTCAACAAATGTGGTATTATGTTAAATGCGTATGGTATGTACATGCTATGATGTATGAATGTGAGATGTATGTTTTTGTCTGGGAAAATAAATCCCTGACTGCTGTTGAGGAAATTCTGGGGGGTTAAATCCCTGATTGCCGTTGGTGATGAAGAATATGCATATCTTCAAACTTTGTTGAAAAGATGCTCTCACTGGAGATTATCTCTTGAATGTCAGTTGTTATCTGGTCGGATCCAGGCTTCACAATTTGCTGAGGAGGAAGTAGTCAACTGCTATCTGGTTGGATCCAGGCTTCACGATAACTTATTGGGGAAAGAGACGAATTAAATGTTATCTGGTCGAATTCTAGGATTCGCAGAAAATTTTCTCGAGATTGAATAGTTATCTGGTCGGATCCAGGCTTCACAACAATTTGCTGGGGATACGAAAGTTAACTGTTATCTGGTCGGATCTAGGCTTCGCAATAACTTGAAGTGGTAACTACTATCTGGTCGGGTCCAGGTTTCATGGTTTTTGGAAAGTTGTACTATTATTTGGTCGAGTCCAGGCTTCATAGTGTCTCTCTGGGGATCATAGTTAATTGTTAACTGGTCGGGCTCCAGGTTTTACAATAAACTGTTTGAAAAAAAACTGTTATCTGGTTGGGTCCAGGCTTTGTAGATTTCTGAGATTGGTGAGGTCACAATAAACTATTTGGGAATATAGTTGTTATCTGGTCGGTTTCCAGGTTTCACAACGAATCTCTGAGGGTGATTGCTATCTGGTCGGATCCAGGCTTTACGATGACTTGCTTAAAAAGGGAATTGAAAAATGATATCTGGCCGGGTCCGGGTTTCTCAGTAATTTGTTGGGGCAGAGGCAAACTCTACTGGGGAAAAGATGTTAAACCTTGGTCGGATTGCGTCCAGGTTCTTCTATATCTTTGAGGAGTTAAACTATTATCTGTTCGGGTCCATGTTTCATAGCATCTTGAAATTGAGATCAACTATTATCTGGTCGGATCCAGGTTTCAGGTATCTTTTTGGAAATAGTAAAGGCTTTGATGACGGCTTTATTGGGGATCAGGGGTTGTGGCCTGTTGTACACCAAAATTTTCCCTCCCATATTCCTAAAAACATTGCAAGAAAAATCTCCAAGTTGCCCAAGATTGCTCAAGGATGGGTCAGACAAGCTATCTCCTAAGGCAGTCTACCCCAAATTAGGGTTTTGTGTTGCATCAAGATACTTGAGTCCAAATGACCTCAAGTGCTCCCCAATGTCCTAATATGTTCTCAAGATCATCCATGTCAAATTTCAAGCCTTACAGAGGAAGTTTGCTCAGTCAATTGCTCAAAGGTCCAAAAATCGACTGTGCTAGGGCAAAAGTCAACTGTGACCTACATACAGTCAAACTTCAATATTTTTTGTCAACATTGTCATTTTGAAGGATATTTCATCATTTGATCAAGGGTTGATCATGATTCATCAAGGATTGCTCAAAATTCATCAAGACTCAAAAGTTGCTAAATTAGGGTTTTGTAGGAAAAGTCAACCCAACTTTGACCAAGCATAACCTTCTCATACTTTATGAGAAATGACCCATCCAAAGCTCATTTTGAATAGGATGCAATTTCCTACAATACATCTTCATACCCCAAGATCAAAAAATGCACTCACAAGAAGTTATGAATTTGGACATTATAGGTCATTTTTGAAAGTCAACAAAAACACCTTTTTGGTCAAAGCTTATAACTTGATAATGGAATATCAAAATGAGATGAAACAAAAGGGGTTGATTATAAGACATCTCAAGCTTTCTAGGAAGTCCAAGAACATCTCCAAAAGTTCAAAATTGAAGAAGTTATGCATTGTTGAAGTTGGACTTTTTTGCAAAATTGTCAAAAGCCAACCATCCCCAAAACTTCAAATTTTGCCAAATGGGCCCATTCTTTTCCACTTGATTTAAGTTTGCATTATTGCCCACGTGCCCTAGCTCCAGCCATGTGTCCATATCACATTTTAATTATTTAATTTGATTTTTATTTGAATTAATTCATTTTTAATCATATAAAATCTAAAGCATTGATAACACATGATTTCTTGGCTATTTCAGGCTCCAAATACAGCTATTATTTCAATCAAATTCATATCAAAGGCATTGGTTACAAGAATATATGATTTGGATCAAATTTGGAAAGGTTTTCATGAAGAATCAAATCAAATATGCAATCATTGATAGAGCAAGATTTGAACCACATATGCTACCCTAATCCAATGTACCATACATAAGCAAGGCAAGGACACGAAAATAAGGGTTAAAGAACACTTGTGGAGGCAGAGCAAAAACTGAAAAAATCACAAAAAAGTGGGAGATCGAAATCAACCCTAGAAGCATTTTCAGAGCTTGATATTGGTCTCAATCGATTCCTGGAAACGCACACAAACTATCCCAATCCAAACCAAGCATTATCAGACCCTAATACGCACTGTAAGTCTCACGCAAGACACCTATGTTCTTGAATTCGATTTGAGTTACTCTGGCATCATTTGAGTAAACTAACAGCATGTTTATGATCACAAGAACATTTGCAAACCTTTGGCATCATTTAATTTCATTTATCTAACCTGTATTGCAAACCACCATAGTTAGGGTTTCTTGGACGTTTTTGGGAGTTTTTGTTTCAGGTGAAATTGAGACACGTGGTGGACATGGTTGTATCCAGGAGGTTGAGACAAACACGACCATGTCCTTAGAAATCGTTTTCATGGCTTGTAGAGGATTTTAGAACGAGGCTGCGCTTTTAGCTGCGGATACAAATCCACAGGTAAATTTACAGTGTTTAGAGGACAGGGACGATGAGGTGTCCTCCGTCCATTGGGCTATTCAAAAGTTGCACACATTTTTTTGTCTTTCTGGCCATTGACTTGTTTTTATATAATATATATTCTTTGCATTATTATTAACAAAACAGCAACATGGCGTGGTGGCAAGCGTTTGGTGAATTTCCCTTCAGGACCTGGGTTCGAATCCCAGGTCCCCTCTTTCTCAATATTATTATTTTTCAGGTTATCACATGCACGCAGGGGCCAGATCCACACCCTACTCCCTCACGATCCAAGCGCCAGATGGCCAAAGGGTCAGATCTGGTGGTCCATGTTGGAAGTCTACCACAAGCCAGGTCAATGCGTGCCTACTGAATAAGAGAAAGTCAAACGAGCCAGCTGCTAATGGGCCAAGGAATTGCTTTCCACACCCTTCAAAATCAAGCCCACTCTCTCTTTTCTTTATATTTTGTTTATTTATTTAATTACTTTATTTTTATTTTAATTAATTTTTAACCAATAACATTTTTTTTCTTTTTTATTAAAAAATCACAAAAAATACTTTTTTAATTCAGAATTTTATTTTTTAATAAATACTAATTAATTAATTTAGGGTTTTAATTCTAGAAAAGTTTAATTTGTTTTTTTAAATAAATAAAATTAATTAGACTTAATTAGGTTTTAAATACTAATTTAATCATTTTATTTTCTTTCTTAAATTAACAAAAAAACCAAAAATATGTCATAAATTATTTTTTCATTAATTAACTTATTAATTTAATTTAGAATTTAATTTCTTTTCTTAAAATAAAAACAACAAAAAAAAGCATTTTCTTTCAAAAGGGTCAAAACCCTAATTGTGCATCCGATTTAATTCCACGTCGCGATTTACTTTTTTTATCCAATTATGTATCTGCTTACGGATTGTAATAGTTAAATAGGACATTTAATTATTTTTATCGCTTTATTTTATTTTTAAAGGGTTGCTTTTGGCGATGTAAATACCCGACGCCTTGTAATTTAATTTCCGCATCTTTAATTTCTGCAAATTATAACTGCTAGATGTTTGATAATAGGGTTTGCATGACAAGACTGAATGTTTAAATCTTAAAATCAAATTAGATCACCTTTAACACGTGCAAAGATAAAAATAACTGAAAACGACACACTCGCACATGCGCACTCTTAGGGTACACCCCACTTGGTTTCCTCCGTACACGGTCATTAAGTATAGGTCGTTTTAGAGGTTGCCCTCTTGTCTAAAAGATCATAAGTTGCCTCAAAATGGTTGCCTTGGATATTTTTGCCTCAAACAAATTATCTAAGACATTAGGGTTACCGCTAAGGCGTCCTAACATTGCTTTGGTGACCGTATGTCCCTCATTTTAATTGACCCTCAAACTCCAACGACGGTGTTACCCACTCACTAATAGTGGGATAACATTGTCTAAAGGACATTAGCATAGAACGATTCCTTTTTCGAGTAGGTAGATAGTTCTTAGATACTTGCTCATTCAAAACAAAACTTTTTTCACACTTACACTTTTACAAACAAGTTTTCAAAAACACTTCATTACACTCTTGAGGACAGAAGCAAGAGTTAAATCGAAGTTTTAAAACAAAAACTTTTTTAAACCCACAAGCACAAAGAAAGCAATTTTGAAAACAAATGAGCAAGTACCTAAGAGCCCGTAGATAACTACGGATAGAAAGGGTGCTAATACATTCCCTTTCTATAATCTACCCCCTGAACCCGAGAAATATCTCGAAAAAGGAATTTTTCTGTGCTTTTTTTCCTTTCCATGTTGGATAAAATAAAAGTCGGTGGCGACTCTTGCTTACCGCGACATTTTGCGAACAAAAAACGCAAAACACAAACCAGCATATCAAAAAACAATCAGTTCTTCCCACCGCATCATAGAACTGGCGGCTGTGCTAGGGACAATTTAATAAGTGGGGTGTACCTTAGGAATAGTTCATAATGTTTTCAATTTCTTGACTTGTATGCTTTATCTTTGTGGGTTTGAATCGGAGTTACTATAGATCCTAACCCGGATCTGGGGGACACCCTTTAGGTAAGTAGCAATAAACTGTGAGGGAATTGTACGGTGTAGACTGATACGGTTGAAGCAGTAGTTACGTTGGTGTGGCACTTTAGTTTGTACTGATATCCCTTATGGCGCAACGAGGAGAATATGGGTCTTCTAAGGGGTCATTCAACACCAACTGACCTTAGAACCTATAATTGACCAACTTGGCCATAGAACAGTAGCAGTATGCTACACTCATTGAGACCAAACTCTCACGATGATTCCGGCCGCAAGAAAAGGTTGCTAAACTGGAATTATGACTGATCGAGGGTGGTTAGTGATATTGAGATCCTCTAGAACCCGGTTACTATTTCTAGGACAGGTTTGAACCAACTGAACTGAGAGAGGGTATTACCTAAGCTCCTTGCCAGCCTGAAATCTAAGGGTTATCTATGTGACTTGTTTGCCCTTACCATGTTTGCTATTTGTGGATACTTGTGGTGTGTTTTCTAACATGACATTGCATGCATCTTGCATTGGACTAACCAATTTCAAAGACATAGGGGATTCATCTTTGTTCTGTTTTGTAGGTCATGGCACCCATGCGTAGAAACACTATTCGGATCAACTTTGTCCAGATTCCGACTCAGCTTAAGGAATTGGTTGCAAAGGTTCCAAATACTTCCTCCTTTATCAGAAGACATGGTAACCTGCTGGGTTTGGTCACTTCCAGATTAGATGAACAGATGATGAGTGTTTTGTGCCAGGTCTTTGATCCACTGTACCACTGCTTCACTTTTCCGGACTACCAGTTGGTCCCTACCTTGGAAGAGTTCTCTGATCTGCTTGGTATCTCCATTCTAGAGCAAACCCCGTTTACAGGTTGGGAGAAAGTCCTTAGGCCGGAAGAGATTTCTTCATCCCTCCATCTGACAAAGGTTAAGGTAATGTCTAATTGGGAGACTCGAAGTGGGACAAAAGGTTTCTTGGCTAAATTCTTGGTTGATCGGGCTAATCAGTTCTGGGACAGTCTAGACTTTCAGGCATTTGAAGACATTCTGGCTCTTCTCATATATGGTTTGGTGTTGTTTCCTAACTCATATTCTTTCGTCGACGTGAATGCGATGAATATTTTCATGATCGGTAATCCTGTGCCCACTCTCTTGGGTGACATGTTGCACTCTCTTTATGCCCGTACTGCTTAGAAACGAGGAACCCTTATGTGTTGTGCACCATTGCTGGCGAGGTGGTTTATTTCTCACCTCCCCAAATCAGTTTTGAAGAACAAGGAAGGCATGGGTTGGGCCTACAGGATTATGTCCATTTCTCACATGGACATCATTTGTACTATTAAAGGCATGGAAGACGTGGCTATTATTGATCACTGTGGGGAGTACCCCAATGTTCCACTACTTGGAGTTCGAGGAGGGATCACCTATAACCCTTGTTTGGCCTTACGTCAGTTTGGGCGAGCTAGGAGGGAAGGACCTCATGAGTTGCTGATGCCAAGCATTGTCTTTGACTTCCAAGGGGATAGTGACGAGCAACGTCGTAGGTTTATACGAGCTTGGGACAAGGTACACAGGTCTGATTCGCACGAGCTAGGTTCGAAGACTTCTCTTTCTATGGAACCATATCTCCGATGGGTTTGTATACATGCTCAAAAGCTGGGAATGCTGTACGAAGTTGTCTTGCTTGTCATTGTTGAGGTTACTGATGAAGAAGGGGTTCCTCCTACCATCCTTCATCCATACATGCCTACTGACATTTGGGGCATTAAAGAGGTCTTGGATGCAGCTGAGAGAAGAGCGGGATACTTACAGAGAAAAGTATCACGAGCAAGAGCGCAAGATCCAAAAGTTGACAAGGCAGCTGGAGAACAAGCAGATCCTCAACGACTATGTCCGCACCAACGGGAAACGACCATGGGAGCGCTGATTGTCTTTTGATTATTTCTAGTTTTAATTTACTTTCCAGTTTTTCTTCTTGTAACGCCTCAAAGGCATTTGTTGAACATTTGAATTCAAAGTTTATCTAATAAAAGTGTGTTTAATTTTGGTTTACGAATTTGAATTCCTAAAGTCTTTGAAATCATATCATGCACATTTCATTCCCATGCACTTCATAACAGGTACCCTTACAGGTTTCTCATCTTCTTCGCTGTTTATTTCAGCATCATGTCTTCTGAAACATCAACTGAACAAGCCATCAAGGCTCTGCAAGCTCAAAACGCCCAGTTTCAGGAATTGTTCATGAGTTTAGCCAAGGGTCAGCAAGATCTGAAGACCCTTATCCTGAAAGAGAAGAAGAAGAAGAAGACGGTCCTACTAAATATGGGTCGCATATTTGGAAACAATTTACGAGAAGAGGTTGATTTGACTCACTCATCTGGAGGGGGAGATAATCAGGAAGAAAAGAGGGCTGCTAGCCCTGTGGTTTCCGACAACGAGACTGACTTTGACGAAGACCAGTATCCTCCGGCTGAGGATAGGTATAAGCAACTGGAAGACCGGTTGAGCGCGATGGAAGTTCAGAAAGTGCCTGGTCTGGACTTTGGAGATTTGGGTCTGTCATCTAGGGTGGTGATTCCCCACAAGTTTAAAGCACCAATCTTTGCTAAATACGACGGGGTCTCCTACCCAAAGTTGCACCTTCGCTTGTATGTTAGAAAGATCCAACCATACACCGCTGATAAGAATCTCTGGATCCACTTCTTTCAAGATAGTCTTTCAGGGACTCAACTTGAATGGCTTTACCAGCTGGAAGGAGCTAGTATCCGTAATTGGGAGGACTTGGCTGCTGCTTTCTACAAGCAGTACCAATACAATGCCGACCTCGCTCCCACGCGTACCCAACTCCAGGGTATGTCTATGGGTGCGGGTGAAGGTTTCAAAGACTACGCTCAGAAGTGGAGGGACCTTGATGGAAGAGTGCAACCTCCCTTGGCTGATAGGGAGCTAGTGGATATGTTTTTGGGGACCCTGTTTGGTCCGTATTTCAACCATTTAATTGGAAGTTCTTCGTCCGGGTTTACAGAGCTGATTATGACCGGAGAAAAAATTGAGGCCGGTATCAAATCTGGCAAGATACAGAAGGGTGCTTCATCAGGCACTGAGAAGAAGCCTTTTAAGAAGGAATCCAGCGATGTTTACAGTTCAAAAAGCCACAATAGACCGGAACGCCGCCAAGCAGTTAATGCGGTGGTTATATCAAGACCTACTGTTGCTCCTCAGCGCAACAATCAGCCAAGGGCCGAGAGGCCACGAAGACAATTCACTCAGCTCAACATGACTTTATCCCAAATTCTGCCGCAGTTATTGAAGACAAACTTGGTGTTTCCGAAGGAAGCCCCGAAGAATCCCAACATTACATCACCGATGTACAATCCGAACGCCCGCTGTGCTTTTTACTCCGATAGCCCGGGGCATGATACGAATGACTGCTGGGTCTTAAAGAATAAAGTGCAGGATCTGATTGATGCTAAGGAAATTTAGTTTGAAGCGCCGGAAAAGCCTAATGTCATAACGACACCTATGCCCAAACATGACGCGAGAGTGAATGCTATTGGTGATAATGAAGAAGAGTTTGATATTGACAGTTGGATATACCCGACTACTGATGGTGGACTAAGCAATTGGACAACGAAGGATTCTATGCCCGTTTCTGTTATTACCCAGTAATGAGGCTTTTGTTTTAACTTTGTAACAGACAATTTTTAAACTTTACGGCCCGGTGTCTTACCCAGAGCACCGTGGCTTTATTTGTGAGGGCTTTTAGTGTGTCATCTACATATATCATTAATAAAAGCATTGGACGTTTGTTGCATTTCAAATTTTGCGCTCCTTGTTTTTCTTTTATTATATCTTGCAAAACAGATATTTTACACACACTCACATATACAGGTCTACATCCACTCTGGATCCTACTGATAACGACTATGCTACTTCCAGTTATGACTTCGAAAGTCCGATCAACTTAGCCGAAGACGAAGGTGAAGATGATTGTGAAGTGCCTGGTGAACTTGCTAGACTGCTACTTCAGGAAGAGAGGGCTATATAAACACATAAAGAGCTGGTGGAATCAGTAAATCTGGGTACAGAGGTAGACAAAAAAGAGGTTAAAATCGGTGCAAATCTGGAGCTTAGTGTGAAGCAACAGTTGATTCAGATGTTGTGTGACAACATGGAGATCTTTGCCTGGTCTTATGAAGGTATGCCTGGGTTGGATATCGATATTGTGGTTCACCTCCTGCCTACCAAGGAAGACTGTCCTCCAGTAAAACAGAAAGTCCACCAAATGCGCCCATAGATGTCTGAGAAAATCAAGGTTGAGGTTATGAAACAGTTTGACGCCGGTTTTCTAGCAGTTACTTCCTACCCACGGTGGGTGGCCAATATGGTTCCAGTGCCGAAGAAGGATGGTAAGGTTCGAATGTGTGTTGACTATAGGGATCTGAACAGGGCGAGTCCCAAGGATGACTTCCCTCTACCTCATATCGACGTTCTGGTTGACAACACTGCACAGCATAAGGTCTTCTCCTTTATGGATGGTTTCTCCGGTTATAATCAGATTAAGATGGATCCCGAAGACATGGAGAAGACAACCTTTGTTACTCAATGGGGTACCTTTTACTACAAAGTCATGCCTTTCGGATTGAAGAATGCTGGGGCAACGTATTAGCGCGCCATGGTCGCCTTGTTCCATGACATGATCCATCATGAGATTGAGGTATACGTTAACGACATGATTGCAAGATCCCAGACTGAAGAAGAACATCTTGACCACCTCCAGAAGTTATTTGACAGGTTGAAGTTGTACAAGCTGAGGTTAAACCCGAACAAGTGCACCTTCAGGGTGAGGTATGGTAAGCTGTTGGGTTTCGCCGTAAGCGATAAAGGTATTCAGGTGGATCCTACAAAGGTGAAGGCTATACAGGAAATGCCGGCTCCCCGAACAGAAAAAGAAGTCTGAGGTTTTCTGGGACGTTTAAACTATATTGCCCGATTCATCTCGCACTTGACTGCTACTTGTGAGCCAATCTTAAAACTACTGAAGAAAGATCAAGTGGTAAGATGGAATGATGAATGTCAGGCCACTTTTGAAAGGATCAAAGAATATATCCAAGAGCCACCTATTTTGATGCCTCCAGTTGAAGGGAGACCTTTGATCTTATACTTGACAGTACTCGATAACTCAATGGGGTGCGTGCTGGGGCAGCATGACGAGTCTGGCCGAAAAGAGAATGCTATTTATTACCTTAGCAAAAAGTTTACCGACTGCGAGACCCGATACTCGTTGCTCGAGAAAACTGCTGCGCTTTGGCATGGGATGCTCGCCGACTGAGACAGTATATATTGACTCACACTACCCTATTGATATCAAAGATGGATCCAATCAAGTATATCTTCGAAAAGCCTGCCTTGTCCGGAAGAATAGCAAGATGGCAGATGATCTTGACTGAGTATGACATCCAATACACGACCCAAAAAGCAATCAAAGGAAGTGTGTTGGCGGATGATTTGGCACATCAAGCAGTGGATGATTACCAGTCTATGAACTTTGAATTTCTGGATGAGAATATCATGATAGTGACCGACTGCGAAGAACCTGGACCGGATGAAGGACCTGAGGAAGGATCCCGATGGTCTATGTACTTTGATGGAGCTTCAAACGCTTTGGGTAATGGCATTGGCACCGTGATCATATCTCTTAAAGGCTCTCATACTCCGTTTACCGCCCGGCTATGTTTCAACTGCACCAACAATATGGCGGAGTATGAAGCATGCATCATGGGTCTTCGAGCAGCAATTGACCTAAGGATTAAGTTCTTGAGTATGTTCGGAGATTCTGCTCTCGTGATCAGTCAGATCAAAGGCGAGTGGGATACGAAACACCCAAATATTATTCCTTACAAGGAGTATGTATTGACGTTGCTTCCGCACTTCGAGGAGATAACCTTTGAACACTTCCCTAGAGAGGAGAATTAGTTAGAGGACGCGCTGGCTACAATGTCTTCTATGTTCAAAGTCAATTGGGACAACGAAGCTCCCCAGATTATCATTGAAAGATTGGAAGAACCTGCATATTAATGTGACATTGAGACTGAAGAGGTAACAGAAAATCCCTGGTTTCATGAGGTGAAGAGGTATCTTGAAGCTCAGGAGTACCCCGAGGGTGCATCTGTTAATGACAAGAAGTTTCTGAGAAAGTTCGCGGCGAAGTTCTTCATCAGCAATGGTATCCTTTACAAGTGTAACCATGATTCAACCTTACTACGATGTATGGATAAGAACGAAACAGAAAGGATTACGGTAGAGTTACATGAAGGTACTTTCGGAACTCATTCCAGTGGACACACCATGCCAAAGAAAATCCTACGGGCAGGATATTATTGGTCCATAATGGAAGCCGACTGTTATCAGCATTCTCGGACCTGTCACAAGTGCCAAGTCTATGCTGATAAGGTGCACATACCTCCAGTACCTCTAAACTTCTTGACAGCTCCATGGCCTTTTGCAATGTGGGGCATCGACATGATCGGCGAGATCAGACCTACAACGTCCAACGGGCATCGTTTCATACTGGTAGCAATTTATTACTTTACGAAGTGGGTTGAAGTGACTTCCTTTGCTACTGTGACCAAGAACGTCGTGGCACGATTCATTCGGCACAATCTAATCTGTCGATATGGTGTACCAGAGAGGATCATTACGGACAATGGTAAAAATCTCAAAAATAAGATGATCACCAAGCTCTGCAAGCAGTTCAAGATACAACATCACAACTGGCACGAGATGTTACCTTTTGCTCTAAATGGGTACCGCACCTCAGCACGGACGTCAACAGGGGCAACACCCTATTCCTTGGTATATGGCATAGAGGCAGTCTTGCCCATTGAGGTTCAAATACCCTCTCTTCGGATTATGAAGGATGCAGGTTTGAGCGAAGATGACTGGATTCAGACCCGGCTTGATCAACTGAATTTAATCGACGAAAAGAGACTTACTGCTATTTGTCATGGTCAGGCGTATCAAAAGTGGATGATCAAGGCATTTAACAAGAAAGTTAGACGACAAGAGTATCAAGTCGGGGATATGCTGATCAAGCGCATTATCTTACCTCAAGGTGATCCCAGGGGCAAACGGACCCCTACTTACGAAGGGCCATTTGTGGTTAAGAACATTTTCTCAGGAGGAGCTATGATTCTAACCACCATGGATGGTGACGACCTTCCTCACCCTGTCAATGCAGACATAGTGAAAAAATACTATGCATAATCAAAGACCCGCTAGGTCGACTGGCATAGGCAAAAATAAGGGCTTCCCAGAGAACCAAAAGGGTTCGGGCAAAAATAAGGGATGAAAATAAAAAAATATGTACACCCGGCAAGTCGAAAACCTGAAAAGATGGCTTGGGCAAAAAAGGGTATCCCGGTGGACTGAAAACCCGAAAGGGCAGTCCAGGCAAAAATTAGGGATCAAAGCGTAACACTATGTCTCATTGGATCACCTTGCAACCAGACTTCGGTATCGACTATCAAGCTCGGACGGAATTAATCAATCTGATCCACCTTCAACCAAGTAGCGAAGTGATGAGATGCTCGAGGAGATAGGGGCAATGGCAGAGTTGGAACCTAGTGGGATTATTCACATAGCTGTTTTGCTTAGTTTTTCACAAATTGTGTAAATTCTATTATTCGGCGGCGTTCTCTTACTAGGACGTCAGCCTCTTGTACAAAAATGCCTATTTACGGGCCAAACTTCAAAATCAATACAATTCGTCTTCAAATAAATTTCAAATTGTTTTTTCCTTTTTCTGTTTTGCAAAGAACGTCCAATGTTCATTTTTGATATATGCATTTGACATTAATTGCTGCTCATAAATATTTACATGCAAAACAAAAGATGATTACTTGTAATATCATAAACAAGGGCAAATAAGAATTGTCCAAGCTTTACAGTTGCTCTATCCACCAGGTATAAAGGTATTTTTAGCTGAAGAATATGGCTAAGGTACTTTCACTCCCCGCCGAGTAAGACAATAATGATAGCTCTCCCCAACTGAGGCTTACAACTATGAATGAATCGGTAATATTCTCCCCAAGCAGAGTTTATTTACCATCAGCACTGAAAGGTCTTAATAATCCCCAACAGAGTATAAGAATATTCCCCGGCAGAGTACAAAATATCCCCCGTGGAGTTTGAAATTTTTCCCAGCGCAGTCTGAAAAAAGCTTCCCTAGTGGAGTATGGAGAACCATCCTCAGTAGACTTTGGAAGATTGTCCCCAGCAGAGCTCAAAGGATTATCCCCATTAGAGTCTAAAAGGTTATCCCCAGTGAAGTCGCAACTGAAAGATCATCCCCAGCGGAGTTCTTTCTTTTCACAAACAAAAAATTCAATCCCCAACAGGATTCAGTATCACCAGCAACGGTAATTCATCCCCAGCGGAATTTATCAGCAGAATCCTCTATAGAGCATCTCTTCCCCACAGAGTAATCTCATCATCAGTTTATTCCCCAACGGAGTTATCCTCTCTTGCAGGTTTATTCTCACAAATATATTCGTTCGTCATCCCCAGCGGAAACGAAGAATTCAGCTCTTTTCTCCAACAGTTATCCAGGATTTATTTTCCCCAGCTAAAAACATTACATTTCCATACATCATGACACATGCATATATGCATCATACAACACAATCTCATTTATTTTGAGAACATCATTGCCTGATACATATCATGCATTACATACAACTAACCTTTACCTTTCAGGAAGGATGCAGTTAAATTCTCACAAAATTCAAAGCTATGAAGCTTTTACTCAGTCGAATTACTGTCAAGTTCTTAAATCTCAACAAAATTATTCTCAGTTGAATTACAAACAAGGTCCTAAATCTCGACAAAGTCCTCCGTCGAATTACAGACGAGTTCCTAAATCTCAGCAGAGTTTTCTCAGTTGAATTACGGGCAAGTTCTTAAATCTCGATGAAGATGTTTCCCCAAGAGTCGAATTACTGACAAGTTCTTAAATCTCAGCAGAGTTTTTCTCAGTTGAATTATAGACAAGGTCCTAAATATCGACAAAGTTCCTCCGTCGAATTACAGATGAGTTCCTAAATCTCAACAGAGTTTTCTCAGTTGAATTACGGGCGAGTTCTTAAATCTTGATGAAGATGTTTCCCTCAGTCGAATTACTGACAAGTTCTTAAATCTCAACAAAATTATCCTTAGTTGAGTTACAGACAAGGTCCTAAATCTCGACAAAGTCCTCCGTCGAATTACAGACGAGTTCCTAAATCTCAGCAGAGTTTTCTCAGCTGAATTACAGACAAGTTCTTAAATCTCGATGAAGATGTTTCCCCAAAGTCGAATTACTGACAAGTTCTTAAATCTCAACATAATTATCCTCATTTGAATTACAGACAAGGTCCTAAATCTCGACAAAGTCCTCCGTCGAAGTACAAACAATTTCCTATATCTCAGCAGAGTTTTCTCAGTTGAATTACGGATGAGTTCTTAAATCTTGATGAAGATGTTTCCCTCAGTCGAATTACTGACAAGTTCTTAAATCTCAACAGAATTATCCTCAGTTGAGTTACAGACAAGGTCCTAAATCTCGACAAAGTCCTCCGTCGAATTACATACCAGTTCCTAAATCTCAGCAGAGTTTTCTCAGTTGAATTACGGACAAGTTCTTAAATCTCGATAAAGATGTTTCCCTAAAGTCGAATTACTGACAAGTTCTTAAATCTAAACAGAATTATCCTCAGTTGAATTACAGACAAGGTCCTAAATCTCGACAAAGTCCTCCATCGAAGTACATACAGTTTGCTAAATCTCAGCAGAGTTTTCTCAGTTGAATTACAGGAGAGTTCTTAAATCTTGATGAAGATGTTTCCCTCAGTCGAAGTACTGACCAGTTCTTAAATCTCAATAGAATTATCCTCAATTGAATTACAGATAAGGTCCTAAATCTCGACAAAGTCCTGTGTCGAAGTACAGACAAGTTCCTAAATCTCAACAGAGTTCTCTCAGTTGAATTACGGGCAAGTTCTTAAATCTCGATGAAGATGTTTCCCTCAGTTAAATTACAGAAAAGGTCCTAAATCTTGACAAAGTCCTCCGTCGAAGTACAGGCAAGTTCCTAAATCTCAACAAAGATCAGACTCCCCCAACGGAATCTTCCACAACAACAGGTATACAAGCTCTCGCTAAGGAATCTCTTATGCGATCGACACTCCTTCAGATGGCATCTTTAAGCCCATCCCCCAGTCACCAATCTCCAAATGGAATCTTTTGTACCCCAAAATTTTCCCTCCCATTTTCCTCAAGACATTGCAAGAAAAATCTCCAAGTTGCTAAAGTTTGCTCAAGAGTTAGTCAGACAAGCTCTCTCCTAAGGCAATCTATCCCAAATTAGGGTTTTGTGTTGCATCAAGATCCTTGAGTCCAAATGACCTAAAGTTCTCCCCAATGTCCTAATATGTTCTCAAGATCATCCATGTCAAATCTCAAGCCTTCCAGAGGAAGTTTGCTCAGTCAATTGCTCAAAGATCCAAAAATCGACTATGCTAGGGCAAAAGTCAACTGTGACCCAAATACAGTCAAAATTCAAGTTTTTTTGTCAACATTCTCATTTTGAAGGATATTTCATCATTTTATCAAGGGTTGATCATTATTCATCAAGGATTGCTCAAAATTCATCAAGATTCAAAAGTTGCTAAGTTAGGGTTTTGTAGGAAAAGTCAACTCAACTTTGACCAGGCATAACTTTCTCATACTTTATGAGAAATGACCCATACAAAGCTCATTATTAATAGGATGCAATTCACTACAATCCATCTTCATACCCCAAGATCAAAAAATGCACTCACAAGAAGTTATGAATTTGGACATTATAGGTCATTTTTGAAAGTCAACAAAAACACCTTTTTTGTCAAAGCTTATAACTTGAGCATGGAATATCAAATTGAGATGGGACCAAAAGGGTCGGTTAGAAGACATCTCAAGCTTTCTAAAAAGTCCTAGAACACCTCCCAAAGTCAAAATTGAAGAAGTTATGTGTTGTACCCCAAAATTTTCCCTCCCATATTCCTCAAGATATGTCAAGAATAATCTCCAAGTGGCTCAAGTTAGCTCAAGAGTTGGACAGTCAAATCACCTCCTAAGGCAGTCAAATTCAAAATTAGGGTTTTGTGTTGCATCAAGGTCCTTACATCCAAATGACCTAAAGTGCTTCCCAATTTCCTAATATGTTCTCAAGATCATCCATGTCAAATTTCAAGCCTTGCAGAGAAAGTTTGGTCAGTCAATTGCTCAAGGGGTCCAAAAATCGACTATGCTAGGGCAAAAGTCAACTTTGACCCAAATACAGTCAAACCTCAAGATTTTTTTTCAACATTATCATTTTGAAGGATAATTCATCATTTGATCAAGGGTTGATCATGATTCATCAAGGGTTGCTCAAGATTCATCAAGATTCAAAAGTTGCTAAATTAGGGTTTTGTAAGAAAAGTCAACTCAACTTTGACCAAGCATAACTTTCTCATACTTTATGAGAAATGACCCATCCAAATCTAATTTTGAAGAGGATGCAATTTCCTACAATCCATCTTCACACCCCAAGATCAATAAATTCTCTCGCAAAAAGTTACAAATTTGGACATTATAGGTCATTTTTGAAAGTCAACAAAAACACCTTTTTTTCCAAAGCTTATAACTTGAGCATGGAACATCAAAATGAGATGAGACCAAAAGGGTTGATTATAGGACATCTCAAGGTTTCTAAAAAGTCCAAGAACACTTCCAAAAGTTCAAAATTGAAGAAGTTATGCATTATTGAAGTTGGGCATTTTTCCAAAATTGCCAAAAGTCAACTATCCTCAAAACTCCAATTTTTGACAAAAGGGACCACCTTTTTCCACTTGATTTAGTCTTGTCATGCCACACACGTGTCCCATCTTTAATTTCATGACCAAACATTCATTTTTCAATTTTATTTAATTTTTATTGATTTAATTCATTTTAAATCTATATTAATTCAAATAAAATCCAAAAATTAATGAATTGGTATCTTTGTGATTTGTACAGCTTGCATATATCATATAACACCTAATCAAATTCGTATCTTGGCTTTTTGTGCACAAAAAATCAGATCTTGACTATATTTGGAAACATGGTTATGGTGATCAAAATCAAATCCTAACTCTTCAATACACCAAGATATTGGCTCATGTTTTGACCTAGAATCATTACATTATATGCAAGCAAGCCTCACAAATAAAATTCACGCATAGAACTCTGCAGAAACGGCCATACCACTTTGCAAAAATCCTTGAAAAAGTGTGAGATCAAAAACGATATTGGAGGCACTTTCAGACCAAAAGAAGAACGCAACTCTCTTCCTTGACATCCAGTGGTGCTATACCAATCGAAAGGAAGTCTTTTCATCACCTACATCGCACTGTAAGTCATCACGAGTTGACCTCTGAACATGGAATCCAAACTTCCAGTTCTTGCATCCTTTCTTCAAAATATTGGCATATTCATGTTTGTTATTTGATTTAGAACATTTTTGCATTATTCAATTTCATTATTGGACCCTGTATCATGATGCTCGAACCTAGGGTTCATGTTCTTGTGTTTTAGGCGTTTTTTATATAGGCAAAATCAAGGTGAATGGTGGTTACAGGGATGATGAGGAAGCAGAGACGAACATGTCTGTGATCCTGGATAGCGTTTTCATGGCCTGGAGACAATTTTTGAAACGTCCTACGAAACTTCCTGCGGATAAAAATCTGCAGGTAATTGAACCTGGATTTGTGAAGAAGATGAAGATGTGTCATAGAGTGATTGGCCAATTTAAATCTTAAACGCGTTTTTTATTTTTGCCAACATATTAATTGATTTACATATATTATAATTAGTTCCTATTCCAATAACGAATGATCAAGTTAGTTGGGTTGGTTGAGCGTGCAGGCAATGAGCATTGGGACCTGGGTTCGAATCCCAGGTCCCCCAAAACTTTGTTCAATTTTTTCTTCAGATATTCAGGTGCAGTTCTCAAAGGATGATCCATCATACACCCTTCTCCAGATGCTGGCCAGGTGGACTCAAACCAGATCCAGGGGCCCAGATTGCATACTCACCATACTCCTTGGTCAATGCACGCCTAGCAAATCACCAAAGTCCAATGAGGCTGAAGCGTTTTGGGCCAACAAATTGAAATTCATACCCTCTCTTCAAGCCCAGCACCCCCCAAAGTTTGCTTATGTTTTTATTTTCTTTTCATATTTTTTTGCTTTTTATTATTATTATTAACTAATTAATTAATTAACAAATTAACTTTTTTTCACAAAAAATCAGAAAACACCAAAATAAATAATAACATTTATTAATTTCATTATTTTATTTTTGTAAACAAAAATTAACCAATTAATTTAGTTTTAAATTAGGTTTAATGATAATATATTTTGCAATAAATTAAAATTGATTTAGAATTAGGGTTTTGATATATTTTTACCTTTCTAATTTTATTTCCTTAATTAAAATAAAAAAATCAAAAATATTTTCTTTTAATTAATTAATTCCATTTTTAATTTAGACTTAATTTTTAATCCAAAAAATAACAAAAAATATGCTTTATTTAATGAAAAAAGGGTCAAAACCTTATGACACTCTGATTCAATTTTTCTCGCGCGCATATTATTTTTTATCCATATATTGTAATTGCTCTTAGGATGTAATAGTTTTAACTTAGGACTTCTATTTATCGATTTTATTTACTTTTCGCAATTTAATTTTCAAGGGTTTGTTTTTGGCGATGTAAATACCCGACGCCTTGTAATAGCTTAGCTTTATTTCCCGCAATTTAATTTCCGCAACCATTAACTGTTAGATGTTTGAATAATAGGTTATGCATGACAAGATTAATCTTTAATTTAAAATCAACAGTAGCTCACCATTAACATGTACAAAGATAAATGAACTGAAAAACAATACACTCGCACATGCCACTCTTAGGGTACGCCTCACTTGGTTGCCTCGAACGTGGTCATTGAATATAGGAGGTTTTAGAGGTCGCCCTCTTGTCCAAAGATCATAAGTTTCCTCGAAACGGTTGCCTCGGAAAAAATGATCTAAGACATTAGGGTTACTACTAAGGCGTCCTAACATTGCTTTAGTGACCACACGTCCCTTAAATCGAATTGACCCGAAAACTCCAACGACGATGCTACCTACTCCTCAATAGTGGGATAACATTGTCTAAAGGACATTAGCACAATTTAATTCCTTTTTCGAGTAGGTAGATGGTTCTTAAGTACTTGCTCCTTTTAAAACAAAACAAAACTTTTCGCACTTACACTCTCTTCAAAACAAAAACTTTTTTCAAACCCACAAACACAAAGAAAAGCAAACTTTTGAAAACATAATGAGCAAGTACCTAAGAGCCCGTGGATAACCACAGATAGAAAGGGTGCTAACACCTTCCCTTTCTATAATCTACCTCCCGAACCCGAGAAACCTCTCAAAAGGGAATTTTTCTGTGCTTTTGTCCTTTCCTTGTTGGATAAAATAAAAGACGGTGGCGACTCTTGCTTACCGCGACATTTTGTGAAAATAAACACAAACGCGAACCAGCATTTAAAACAGTCAGTTCTCATTCCCACCGATCACATTATGCATTGTTGAAGTTGGACTTTTTTGCAAAATTGCTAAAAGTCAACTATCCCAAAACTTCAAATTTTGCCAAATGGGTCCATTCTTTTCCACTTGATTTGAGTTTGCATCATTGCCTACGTGCCCTAGCTTCAGCCATGTGCCCATATCTCATTTTTATTATTTAATTTGATTTTTATTTGAATTTATTCATTTTAAATCAAATAAAATCATATAAAATCCAAGGCATTTATAACTCATGATTTTTTGGTTGCTTTAGGCTTTGAATACAGCTATTATGTGAATCAAATTCGTATCAAAGGCATTGGTTACAAGAAGATATGATTTAGGCCAAGTTTGGAAAGGTTTTCATGGAGAATCAAATCAAATATGCAATCATCATTGGAGCAAGATTTGAACCAAATTTGTTACCCTAATCCAATGTGCATTACATAAGCAAGCTAAAGCACACGAAAGAAGGAGGGGAAATCGTTGGAAGAGGCAGAACCACTTTGCAAAAATTCACAAAAAAGTTGGAGATCAAAACCCAGGTTAGAGGCAGTTTCAGGGATCGAGACTTGTTCCAATCGCTTCCTGGACATTCACACAAGCTAATGCAATCAAAACCACACATCCTCAGGTCTCCAAATGCACTGTAAGTCCCACGCAAACTGCTCCTGTTCTTGATTTCGTAACTCTGAAATTAGGCATCTTTTTCATGAACTAATAGCATATTTGTAACCCTCATATCATTTGCAAGCTATTGGCAATAACCAATTTGATTTATATGCACTGTAACCATGAAATGCCATGGCTAGGGTTTTTTTTTCCTGTTTTTAGGGGTTCTTATTTCAGGTAAAATTGGTCCATGTGATGGGCATGGTTGTATCCAGGAGGTTGAGACGAACACGACCATGCCCTTCAAAGTCATTTTTATTGCTTGAGGACGATTTTAGGAGTAAGCTGCGCTTTTAGCTGCGGATTCAAATCCGCATGTAATATTACAGTAGTGGGAGGACAGGGACGAAGAGCTGTCACTCGCTCATTGGACCATTCAAACGAAATGCGCGTTTTTTTGTTTTGTTTTTTCTGGAAATTGTTTTGATTTCATATATATTATATTACATGCGTTATTATTAACAAACAACAAACACGCCCCAGCGGTTGCCATGTCAGCTTCAAAGTGTTCCAACGCTGGAGGTCAGGGGTTCGATCCCTGCCTCCAGCACTTTGTATTTTCTCATTGTTTTTCAGATAATCACATGCGTACGCTAGCTTGCAACCTATCATGCTCCCTCATGATCCAAGCTCCATATGGTCAAGGAGCCAGATCTGGTGGTCCACGTTGAAAGTCCACCATAGTCCAGGTCAACACATGCATATTGGATCAGAGAAAATCAAACAGATCAGCATTGTTGGGCCTACAAAAATTGCTACCAACACCCTTCAAAATCAGGCCCAACTCCTCTCTTTTTATTTATCTTGTTATTTTATTTAATTGTTTATTTCATTAATTTAATTTTCTAACAATCACAAAATTATGTTTTTATTAAATAAAATAAAATAAAATTTATTTCAATCAAATTTTAAACTTTTATTTTTCTTAATAAATTTATTAATTGATTAGGTTTTTAATTAGAAAACTTTAATTCATTTTTGTAAATAATTTTAATTAATTAGATTTAATTAGATATTAACTACTAATTTAATAATTTTCAATTTCTTTCCTAAATAATCAAAAACTCCAAAAATAATTTATTTTTTCATTTAATTTAGTTATTTAACTTAGGATTAATTTATTCCTTAAAATAAAAACAACAAAAACCAAAAAAAGACATTTTCTTTAATCAAAAGGGTCAAAACCCTAAAATTCGCGCTCGATCTAATTTCCCGCGCGCTTTATTTATTCTTATCATATTATGTATCTGCTTCCGGATTGTAATAGTTAAATAGGACATTTAATTATTTTTATCGCTTTACTTTATTTTTCAAAAGGGTTTGTCTTTGGTGATGTAAATACCCGACGCCTTGTAATTTAAAATTCCGCATTTTATTTTCGCAAATTATAACTGCTAGATGTTTGATAATAGGGTTTGAATGATAAGACTGGATGTTAATCTTAAAATCAAATTAGATCACCCTTAACATGTACAAAGATAAAAATAACTGAAAACGACACACTCGCACATGCGCACTCTTAGGGTACACCCCACTTGGTTGCTTTCGTACACGGTCATTGAGTATAGGTTGTTTTAGAGGTCGCCCTCTTGTTTAAAAGTTCATAGTTGCCTCGGAAAGGTTGCCTCGGATATTGTTGCCTCAAACAAATGATCTAAGACATTAGGGTTACCGCTAAGGCGTCCTAACATTGCTTTAGTGACCGTATGCCCCTTTCGAATTGACCCCCAAACTCCAACGACGGTGCTACCTACTCACTAGTAGTGGGATAGCATTGTGTAAAGGAAATAAGCATAGAACGATTCTTTTTTCGAGTAGGTAGATTAGTTCTTAGATACTTGCTCATCCAAAACAAAACTTTCTTCACACTTACACTCCTTTACAAACAAGTTTTCAAAAACACTTCATTACACTCTTGAAGACAGACGCAAGAGTTAAATCGAAGTTAAAACAAAAAAATTTCAAAACCCACAAACATAAAGAAAACAATCTTGAAAATGATGAGCAAGTACCTAAGAGCCCGTAGATAACTACGGATAGAAAGGGTTCTAATACCTTCCCTTTCTATAATCTACCCCCCGTACTCAGAAATATCTCGAAAAATGAATTTTTTTGTGCTTTTTTACTTTCCTTGTTGGATAAAATAAAAGTCAATGGTGACTCTTGCTTACCGCTACATTTTGCGAAAACAAACGCAAAATGCAAACCAGCATCCCAAAAAACAGTCAGTTCTTCCCACCGTATTACAGAACTGGTGAATCTGCTGGGGATAATAAGTGGGGTGTACCTTAGGATTAGTTCATAATGTTTTCAATAGCTTGATTTGTATGCTTTATCTTTGTGGGTTTGAATCAGAGTTACTATAGATCCTAACCTGGATCTGGGGGATACCTTTTAGGAAAGTAGCAATAGACTGTAAGGGAACTGTACGGCGTAGATCGATACGGTTGAAGCAGTAGCTATGTTGGTGTGGCACTTTAGTTTGTACCGATATCCCTTGTGGTAGAACAAGGAGAATATGGGGCTGCTAAGGGGTCATTAAGCATCAACTGACCTTAGAACCTATAATTGACCAACTTGGCTATAGAAAAGTAGCAGTATGCTACACTTATTGAGACCATACTCTCGTGATGATTCCGGCTGCAAGAAAAGGTTGCTAAACTGGAATTATGATCGATCGAGGATGGTCAGTGATATTGAGAACCTCTAGAACCCGGTTACTATTACTAGGACAGGTTGAACCAACTAAAATGAAAGAGGGTAATACCTAAACTCCATGCCAGCCTGAAATTTAAGGGCTATTGTGTGACTTGTGTGCTTTCAACTTGAACTACTTGCACATGTTTGTTATATAACAACTTGAGTTCCTTGCAGGTTTTGTTTACAGTCCTTATCCAATACCTTGGATTTCTTTCCAGATTTACTTGTTTACGTTACCTCGTACTTTTGCTTAAACGCATAACATACACATCATAACATCATGCCTTAACATTTCCTTAACCATTTCAAGGATCTCAAAGGTTTGTAATGAAGGTTATGGTAAATCAAACGTCTAGCAAGGGGCAAAGGGGATTTATTTTCCTCTAGCCAATGCCGTCTAGAGATCAAAATACGATAACTTGAGTCAGTGGCTATGACCCACTCGATATGGTGAGCTTGACTCTTGAAGAAGGACACTTAACAACACGGAGTTTCTTCAATCAAAGCTGCAAAATTCAAATTCTAACAAGTTTCTTATTTACCCCACGAGATCCTTGAAAACATTGCATACATATATCATACATATCATTGCATAACAGGTCTCCCAGTACAGGTCTCTCATGTTCTCGCTATTTATTTCAGCAATGGCTTTCTAACAAGACAACCAAGATCTTCAAACTCAAGAAACTCAGTTCAGGGACGTATTCCTAAACCTATTCAAGGGGAAAGAAGAGTTGAAAACACTCCTCGTCGGGAACTTGGTCAAAAAAAGTCCTGAAGACAATAAGGACGAATGGTTGGAACAACTGCAAGCTGAGTTAGGTGCCATAAAAACCATTATCAACCAGCTTCATCAAGACAGATACAACAGTATGAAGCAAACAGTCGAGGTCGGGGACCAAGTCATTAATAAACCTCCAAGAAAACAAAGATTTGGTTTGGTAAAGAATGGACCTCTCCAAGTTGTTACTACCTCAATGGTCCAACAACAACCTTGCCATAAACAACGGGTTAATCAGAGGAAGTTTACCAAGATCAACATGCCTCTGTCCCAAGCTTTGCAACACCTGTTGAGATTGAATCTGGTGTCGTTGGTAGGACCTCTTCCGAATCCTAAGACTTCTTCACCTAACTACAATCCTGATGCAAGGTGTGCATACCATTCTAACATCCCGGGCCATGATAATGACGATTGTTGGAAGTTGAAATACAAAATTCAAAACCTGATTGATGAAGGAGCATTAGAATTCACACAAGACGGTCAGGCTGAGTTCTTCTACCATCCCTCCAATGCTCACCATTTGAAGTGACAAGTCCTGAGACGAGAAGACTTTTTATTCATTAGAATTTTTAATTTGTAATTTTCTTTTGATTGTTCAGGCATTTATTCATGTTAAACTTTGTTACTTTATCAATGCATTGCATGTATCTGTTTTGAATCAGTCCATTCGTATTCACTATATTCAAATTGCTTTCATTTTTGTGATGTTCAACTCTCGACTAAAAAATTCTAAGCCTTTAAAGGGAGGATGATGAAAATGATACCACAATCTCTACAATATGCTTTTGAACAGACCCCACTGACGACACACTCGCACATGCACACTCTTAGGGTACACCCCACTTGGTTGCCTTCGTACACGGTCATTGAGTATAAGTTATTTTAGAGGTTGCCCTCTTGTTTAAAAGATCATAGTTGCCTCGGAAAAGTTGCCTCGGATATTGTTGCCTCAAACAAATGATCTAATACCTTAGGGTTACCGCTAAGGCGTCCTAACATTGCTTTAGTGACCGTATGTCCCTTTCGAATTAACCCTCAAACTCCAACGACGGTGCTACCTACTCACTAATAGTGGGATAGCATTGTATAAAGGAAACAAGCATAGAACGATTCCTTTTTTCGAGTAGGTAGATTAGTTCTTAGATACTTGCTCATCCAAAACAAAACTCTTTCACACTTACACTTTTACGAACAAAGTTTTCAAAAACACTTCATTACACTCTTGAGGACAGAAGCAAGAGTTAAATCGAAGTTAAAACAAAAACTTTTCAAAACCCACAAACATAAAGAAAACAATCTTGAAAATGATGAGCAAGTACCTAAGAGCCCGTAGATAACTACAGATAGAAAGGGTGCTAATACCTTCCCTTTCTATAATCTACCCCCCATACTCAGAAATATCTCGAAAAAGGAATTTTTCTGTGCTTTTTTCCTTTCCTTGTTGGATAAAATAAAAGTTAGTGGTGACTCTTGCTTACCGCGACATTTTGAGGAAAAAAACGCAAAACGCAAACTAGAATTCCAAAAAATAGTCAGTTCTTCCCACCGTATCACAGCATCTGTAAGCCCATTCCCGACATCACAAGGTTGATACCACTTCATGCGAGTGCAAATTTCTGGGCACTCTAGTGTTCAATCATCTTCCACCTTCGGATCACGAAAGGCATGAAAGCCAATCTACATCCTCAAGTTTAAGAAGATTGAATAGGGGCAGATGTTGTACCCCAAAATTTTCCCTCCCATATTCCTCAAAACATTGCAAGAAAAGTCTCCAAGTTGCCCAAGATTGCTCAAGGATGGGTCAGACAAGCTATCTCATAAGGCAGTCTACCCCAAATTAGGGTTTTGTGTTGCATCAAGATCCTTGAGTCCAAATGACCTCAAGTGCTACCCAATGTCCTAATATATTCTCAATATCATCCATGTCAAATCTCAAGCCTTGCAGAGGAAGTTTGCTCAGTCAATTGCTCAAAGGTCCAAAAATCGACTATGTTAGGGCAAAAGTCAATTGTGACCCAAATACAGTCAAACTTCAATTTTTTTTGTCAACATTCTCATTTTGAAGGATATTTCATCATTTGATCAAGGGTTGATCATGATTCATCAAGGATTGCTCAAAATTCATCAAGATTAACAAGTTGCTAAATTATGGTTTTGTAGGAAAAGTCAACTCAACTTTGACCAAGCATAACTTTCTCATACTTTATGAGAAATGACCCATCCAAAGCTCATATTGAAGATAATGAAATTTCTTACAATCCATCTTCATACCCCAAGATCAAAAAATGCACTCACAAGAAGTTATGAATTTGGACATTATAGGTCATTTTTAAAAGTCAACAAAAACACCTTTTTTGTCAAAGATTATAACTTGAGCATGAAATATCAAATTGATATGGTACCAAACGGGTTGGTTAGAGGACATCTCAAGCTTTCTAAAAAGTCCAAGAACACCTCCAAATGTTCAAAATTGAAGAAGTTATGCATTGTTGAATTTGGACTTTTTTGCAAAATTGCTAAAAGTGAACTATCCCCAAAACTTCAAATTTTGCCAAATGGGCCCATTCTTTTCCACTTGATTTAAGTTTGCATTATTTCCCACGTGCCCTAGATCCAGCCATGTGTCCATATCACATTTTTATTATTTAATTTGATTTTTATTTGAATTAATTCATTTTTAATCAAATAAAATCATATAAAATCTAAAGCATTGATAACACATGATTTCTTGGCTATTTCAGGCTCCAAATACAGATTTTATTTCAATCAAATTCCTATCAAAGGCATTGGTTACAAGAATATATGATTTGGATCAAATTTGGAAAGGTTTTCATGGAGAATTAAATCAAATATGCAATCATCATTAGAGCAAGATTTGAACCACAAATGCTACCCTAATCCAATGTACCATACATAAGCAAGGCAAGGACATGAAAATAAGGGTTAGAGAACACTTGTAGAGGCAGAGCAAAAACTGAAAAAATCACAAAAAAGTGGGAGATCAAAATCAACCCTATAGGCATTTACAGAGCTTGATATTGGTCTCAATCGATTCCTGGAAACGCACACAAGCTATCCCAATCTAAACCAAGCATTATCAGGCCCTAATACGCACTGTAAGTCTCACGCAAGTCACCCCTGTTCTTGAATTCGATTTGATTTATTCTGGCATCATTTGAGTAAACTAATAGCATGTTTGTGATCACAAGAACATTTGCAAACCTTTGGCATCATTTAATTTCATTTATCTAACCTGTATTGCAAACCACCATAGTTAGGGTTTCTTTGATGTTTTTGGGAGTTTTCGTTTCAGGTGAAATTGAGACACGTGATGGACATGGTTGTATCCAGGAGGTTGAGACGAACACGACCATGTCCTTAGAAATCGTTTTCATGGCCTGGAGAGGATTTTAGAACGAGGTTGCGCTTTTAGCTGCGGATACAAATCCGCAGGTAAATTTATAGTGTTTAGAGGACAGGGACGATGAGGTGTCCTCCGTCCATTGGGCTATTCAAAAGTTGCGCGCGTTTTTTTGTCTTTTTGGCCATTGACTTGTTTTTATATAATATATATTCTTTGCATTATTATTAACAAAATAGCAGCATGGCGTGGTGGCAAGCATTTGGAGAATTTCCCTTCAGGACCTGGGTTCGAATCCCAGGTCCCCCTCTTTCTCAATATTATTATTTTTCAGGTTATCACATGCGCGCAGGGGCCAGATCCACACCCTAATCCCTCACGATCTAAGCGCTAGATGGCCAAAGGGCCAGATCTGGTGGTCCATGTTGGAAGTCTACCACAAGCCAGGTCAATGCGTGCCTACTGGATCAGAGAAAGTCAAACGAGCCAGCTGCTAATGGGCCAAGGAATTTCTTTCCACACCCTTCAAAATCAGGCCCACTCTCTCTTTTCTTTATATTTTGTTTATTTATTTAATTACTTTATTTTTATTTTAATTAATTTCTAACCAATAACATATTTTTCTTTTTTATTAAAAAATCACAAAAAATACTTTTTTAATTCAGAATTTTATTTTTTAATAAATACTAATTAATTAATTTTGGGTTTTAATTCTAGAAAAGTTTAATTTGTTTTTTTAAATAAATAAAATTAATTAGACTTAATTAGGTTTTAAATACTAATTTAATTATTTTATTTTCTTTCTTAAATTAACAAAAAAAACCAAAAATATGTCATCAATTATTTTTTCATTAATTAACTTATTAATTTAATTTAGTTTTTTAATTTAGAATTTAATTTATTTTCTTAAAATAAAAACAACAAAAAAAAGCATTTTCTTTCAAAAGGGTCAAAACCCTAATTGTGCATCCGATTTAATTCCGCGTCGCGATTTACTTTTTTTATCCAATTATGTATCTGCTTACGGATTGTAATAGTTAAATAGGACATTTAATTATTTTTATCGCTTTATTTTATTTTTAAAGGGTTGCTTTTGGCGATGTAAATACCCGACGCCTTGTAATTTAATTTCCGCATCTTTAATTTCTGCAAATTATAACTGCTAGATGTTTGATAATAGGGTTTGCATGACAAGACTGAATGTTTAAATCTTAAAATCAAATTAGATCACCTTTAACACGTGCAAAGATAAAAATAACTGAAAACGACACACTCGAACATGCGCACTCTTAGGGTACACCCCACTTGGTTGCCCTCGTACACGATCATTAATATAGTTCATTTTAGAGGTCGCCCTCTTGTCTAAAAGATCATAAGTTGCCTCGAAATGGTTGCCTCGGATATTGTTGCCTCAAACAAATGATCTAAGACATTAGGGTTACCGCTAAGGCGTCCTAACATTGCTTTGGTGACTGTATGTCCCTCATTCAAATTGACCCTCAAACTCCAACGACGGTGTTACCCACTCACTAATAGTGGGATAGCATTGTCTAAAGGACATTAGCATAGAACGATTCCTTTTTCGAGTAGGTAGATAGTTCTTAGATACTTGCTCATTCAAAACAAAAAAATTTTCACACTTACACTTTGTTGTACCCCAAAATTTGCCCTCTCATTTTATCAACATTTCTCATCACAAGACTTTTGGAACTCAAGATCAAGCTAGAGTTTGCTCTGCTCAAGGCACCTCCTTGCACTGTTGACCTAAATTAGGGTTTGAGTTTGCACAGGGATGTTTTGACCTACAATGCCCAAAGTTACTTTCATAATTCATGTTGGACTCACAAGTTTGTCCATACCAAGTTTCAAGCCTTGAATCAAATATTTGCCCAGTCAATTGGACAATTGACCTAGAAATCAGTTGTATTGGGGAAACAGTCAACTGTGACCAATTGACAGTCAAACCTCATGAATTTTGACCCACATCAACATTATGAACTCATATGAACCATTTGATCAAGTTTGGATCACAATTCCGCAAGAAATTTGATCAGATCACCAAAAGGGCAAAATGGTCATTTTTAGGGTTTTGACTGTACAAAGGCAATTTTTGACTGTTTGACCTAGCCAATCGCAAATCAAGCTCAACCATGGACTCAAGGACTAAATGACATTATCTTGACCCATTCAACAAGTTCAAAAGATCTCAAATGCATATGATTGACAGATGAATTTTTTAGTCAACTGTCAAAATTTAACTGTATACTGAAAAGTCAAAATTTGACTTTTTGGCCAAAATCAAATGCCAAGGGTCATTTTTCATCAAGAAATGTCAAATTATGAAACTTTTTCATCAAGAAACCCAAAACTGCAAATTAGGGTTTAAAATGGAAAAATTTCATAACTTAGAAATTTTCTAAGTTATAAAATTTTCTTGTTTTTTCCTAACTTTGTCCCATTTTTTCACCAAGATGCAAATGGATTAAAACAAAACTTATAACATTAAAGTTGTAGTCCATCACAAAGTCTACAACTTTGATTCACAAATTTTTCTCAAAAGAATCTTGGATCTCAAGTTATGATTTTTGGAACAAGGGTACCTAAAACTTTTAACTTAGAGAAATTTTGCCCTAGTTTAGGCAGGATTTTGACCCATCTTCTTGGCAATTTTTCACATAGTTCCACTTGGAGTATTAAGTTGCATTTCAAAGATGGATTATAGTACATGTTGCAAGCTTTCCAAATTGTCAAATAACTCCTCAAACACCTTTGTGGTTAGGGAGAATCGAATGCTTGAAGTTGGCAAAAACTCACTTTGTAACCATGGCCAATACATGTTCATACCACTTGCCAAATCTGACCAAGCTAGCTTAGTTCACAATTACAGGCCTCTAAACCAATTTGTACTCAATAATTAAATGCAAATCCATTGGTATAAGGTTTTGTTTTGGACATTAGAGGATTATACACTAGATTAATACAAAAATAGTAAAAGGTAACTTTGCCATTTTTGTCAAAATCTTGCTTTATGTCAAATAGAATCCTTGAGCCTTGAAAAAGATCTTATGCTGCAAACCAAATCCACAAACTTGGGGCCAAGCTTACACAATGGATGCAGGGTTAGAGCTAGCCTGTACAGGCCTGCTCTTTGTCACTTCTCATTTGGCTTCATAACCAAGAAACTTGCCAAACACAGGACAACTCACACATCTGATAAAATCAACTCAAGCAAAGTTTTGAAACAAGTTTCTCACACCCTTGCAAGCCAGAAGCGTGAGCCCTTGACATCTAAAACCTCCTCATACTCAAAAATCACATTTTCTTGCAAAACAGGGCAAGTTCTGCATATTGCAAGCCACAATCAAACCCCCTCGTGCGTTTTGTCCAAATTCACTTTAAACACATTCCAAACCATATACCTAAGTTGTCCAGACCATTCACAAGTTGTTGTAACTCCATTAACACACATCACCATTTTTGTTTGGAAGCTTTGCAGGTTGAGTTATGTAGCACGATTCATGCCACTTCAAAACAAACTAAGCATTGGGAAAGCTTCAGGGGACATCAAGCAAGCTCAAAAGAACCTCAGGCACCATTGGAAGTTGCTGCATTGTCCAGCTCGAACTCAACTGAAACAGGTATTTCATGAACTTCTATCTCTCTATTTAGGAACATTTAGACTTAGGTTTGTGAATGAAAGATGTTGTATTCATAGCCCTGAAACCATACATGTGCTTAGTTTTCATTTATATTAATCGTGCTAAGAGAATTTCATCCATGAACATTCTGGAAAAAACTAGGTTAGAAATTAGGGCCAGAGAAATTCTCTCTGGTCTTTGAGAGTTAGCTTAAGTTTTTTATATGGTTGGATTCGTTGTTTGATGCTCTACAAGTTTCATGTTTTGAGTTTTGTCAAAAGATCACAAATACAGAAGATACAGGTTTGTGTAGCAAGCGCGCGTTTTTTCAAATTTTTGTTGGACAGAGGAAGAAGATGAAGTAGCTGGGCTGGGCCTGGCTACTTCCTACTTTTGGCACCCCCCACTTTCAGTTTCACACCCCCTGGCCCATTTCTTGTATATTTATTATTTTTTGCATTTTTGCTTCTTTTCTGACTTTGATGTTTTATTTTCAAGTATAAAAAATATTCCAAAAATATTTTCACAATTTTTTTTATTTATTAGTTATTTTATTTTAAATTTTCTAATATAAACAATGTTTAAATACTTATATTATTTTTATTTAAACTTAAAAATAATGTAAAAAATAATTTTTTTTTCATTTATTATTTTTATTTACATTTGAAAATATTTACTTGAAATATATACAATTTTGTAAATAATTTATTTTATTTTTTACACACTTAATATATTTAATATATATTTATATACATATATACTATATTTTATTAAAATTAGAATAAAAAGCACAAAAATAATACATTTTTATTTTCTTTACTAAAAAATACTTTTTTTTAATATACTTTTATTTTTGTACATATTGATACATTTTTGTACATAAATAATAAATAATACCATTTCTTGAGAAATTAGGGTTTTTTTCCCTAAAAACAAATAAAATTAATCTTTATTCATTTCTTTATACCTTTTACATTAAAAATATTTTTTGCATACATGAATAAATAAAAAACTCTTTTTTACATAATACATTTTATTTAATATTTATTTATTGTATTTTATTTAAATATTGTATATTTAAATATTATGCCTTGCAAATTCAATTTGGTTGTAATAACTTAGGGTTTAATTTCTTGCAAAATAATCCCCTATTCAAATTTATACCCCCTTCTCTATATCATGTTGTAATAGTGTAGAATTTAAATTCTCGTACCTTTAAGCTTTCAATTATGCCATGATTAGAATTAGGATTTGTATGCAAAAATCAAAACCAACAAATAGTGTGACCTAATCAAAGACAAAAATGCATGAAAAAACAAACACAATGCACACTTGCACCCCTAGGGTTACAATCCACTTGTTGCCTCCAAAAAGGGGCCATGATATGCATGTCAAGTACTTTAGCAAAACAAAAACAAAACAAAAGATCATAGTCCCTCGATGACGCTATCTGAGTTGCCTAAACAAAATGATCAAGTCCCTCAAGAAAATTGCCAAGAATACTTGACACTATTGCTATCATGGTCTATACGATAACCCGCGCCTGTCCCGTTTAACATCCTAACACAAGGTTATTCACCAAATACAATGGTGAAGCAACACTGTTAAAAGGGTTAAAAACACAAGAAAGATCTTTGAGTAAAATAGGGTAGACAAACTCTTAGTTACTTGATCAAAGCTTGCAAAAACATTCTTGCTATTTTCAAAAGCACACTTCACCGCACAATTTCAAAACCCTACTTTCAAACATTGAAAACTTCCCAAAAGACAAAAACACCTTTGTATACATTCAAACAAGAATCATTACAAAGGTTGCCACAACGATGGCCTCTTTTCAAAACATCTTTCAAAATCACACACAAAGCACCATTTCAAACAATTGAAGATCACCATTTCAAACAATTGGAAAGCAAAGCAAGTGATCTAAACAAGTAACTAAGATCCCATGGATAACCATGGATAGAAAGGGTGCTAATACCTTCCCTTTCTATAATCTACTCCCCGAACCCAAGAAAAAATCTTAAAGGTCTTTCCTGTGCTTTTTGACCTTTCCTTAGGATAAAATAAAAAGTCGGTGGCGACTCTTGCTAAACCGAAACATTTGCGAACACAAACGCAAAATCCCAAGTCAGTTCTCCCACCGTATCACAGAACTGACGACTCTGCTGGGGACAACTTTAAAAGTGGAGTAACCTTAGGGCTTAGATCACCCTTTGCATGATTATATTGTTTGCTTTGATTGATTTACATTTGGTTCTCTTGTTTGGGCTTGAAATCCTCTACCCGGATTTGGGAAACATTCATAGGTAAATAGCAATACGTTGTGGAAACTGTGCGGGGTATACCGACATGGTTGAAGCAATAGCTATATTAGTGCGACATGTTTGTGATTACCGGTAGCATTTGAGTCAATCAAAGAGAATACGGGGCTGCTGAGTGATGTCATGAAGCACTAATGAACTCTTAGAACCTTACTTGACCATCTTGGCCTTTTATTAGGAGTAGTGAGATGATCGGCTTTGGTGCAGTCCAAAGTTGGTAGATACTCGATACTACACTCATTGAGGGTTGTTTTCTTGGAATATTTTGGTCGCTAGTTAAGTGGCTAAACCAAAACAATGAACATAGAAAACAATCCGGTGATATTGAGCTCTTTAGAACACGGTTACTATTTATAGGACAGGTTTGACCCAACTAAACTCAAGAGGGTATTTACCTATGAAACCTCATGCAAGCCTGAAACTAGGGTTTTGTGTGACTTGCTTGTACATGTGATTGTGCATACATCATGAACATAATAAAGTATCATATGCATCCACTAACCATTTCAAGGGTTTGGATCTTCATCTTTGTTCTTGTTTTGTAGGTCATGGAATCTCTTCGCAGGAAAACAATCCAAGTCAACCTTGTGAGAATCCCTCCTCAACTCAAGGAGCTTACTTCCAGGATTCCAGAGAATTCTCTCTTCAGTGAAAGACATGGTAGGCTTCTCAACTTGGTCAACTCCAACATTGAAGAAGACATGATGAAATTTCTCTTCCAGTTCTTTGACCCCCTACACCATTGTTTCACATTCCCTGATTACCAACTAGTACCCACCTTGGAGGAATTTTCTCAACTCTTGAGAATTCCTATTCTTCATCAACTACCCTACAACGGTACGGAAAAAGAACCAAAAAGCCTGAAGATGTTGCTCAAGCATTACACTTGCAACCAACTGACATCAAGGGACATTGGGAGGCCAGAAGTGGTGTCAAGGGGTTCTTGGCAAATTTTATGTTTGAGAAGGCACAAGACTGTTGGAACTCTCTAGATCTACAAGCCTTTGAAGAGATTGTGGCACTCCTCATCTATGGGTTGGTCCTGTTCCCAAACCCTGATCAACTTATAGATGTGAATGTTGTCAATATTTTAATATCCCAAAATATGGTACCTACATTGCTCGGGGACATCCTACACTCATTTCACACACGAACAATGAGGAAATGAGGTGTTCTCATGTGCTGTACTCCTCTCCTAGCAAGGTGGTTTATTTCTCACCTTCCACAATCAGTTTTGAAGAATGAGCAGGGTTTGAGATGGTCACAACGATTGATGACCCTCATACATTCTGATGTTCATTGGTGTTCTCGGTCCAGAGAAAATGTCATCATCATCGATAATTGTGGGGAATTCCCTAATGTCTCACTACTTGGCATTAGGGGAGGCATTACCTATAACCCCTGTTTAGCTCTAAGACAGTTTGGATATACTCGGAGGGATGGCCCTCACAACATGCTGATTCCTGACCTAGTTTTTGACTTAGACAACGATGCGCAAGGACTTCGACAAAGGTTCATCAGAGCTTGGAGGATGCCCAACAAGGTGGATAGTAAGACACTGGGGCACAAGAATTCCATCCCCCTTGAGCCTTATCTCAAGTGGGTACGAACCCGCGTCCAGAATCTTATGATGCCATATCCTCACATTCTCCCCTTGATCAAATAGCCTATTATGGAAGGAGAGGTTCCATACACCCTCCTACATCCTGACATGCCAACATCATGGGAAGAAATGCAAAAGAGTTGGATCCAACTCAAAGAAGAACGGAATACTTTTGAAGCCAGCTTCTATGCCAGTGAGAAGAAGGTTTTGGAGCTTACCCGCCGACTACATGAGGAGGAAACTCTCAACACTTACATTGCACCAAAGAAGATGCGCAATGTCTTTTTACATTAAGAATTTTGTAATATTTTGCCCATGGGGCACTTATGTACTAACAATTTCTTCTTAATATGACGTGTGTTCCTTTTTGTTTGCAACAAATTTGAATTTCTGAATCCTTGAATGCATTACATGAATAACATACCATTCATCATATGCATAAACAGGTCTTCACACCAGGTTTCCTTATCTTTCTCTTGTTTATTTCAGCAAGATGGATTTGGAGCAGACGGTTAAGGATCTGCAAGCACAGAATTCTCAATTCCGGCAACTCCTCATGACCTTAGCAAAGGGTCAAGAGGATCTCAAAGCACTGTTGGATAAGAATAAAGAGAAAAAGAAGAAAAGGCCCGGAGTAGCCACTTTTGGAAGAAGGTTTGAAAGCAATGCTAGAAAAGTTCTCGAGTTCCCCTCAACGTCTGACGAAGGGGCTGGTAAAGGAAAAGGAGTTGCGGGACCTTCTGAATCTGAAGTTGAAGAGGAGGAAGAGGAAGAATACGAAGACTACTCCGAACAACAATATCCCCCGGTGGATGATAAATATAAGAATCTTGAGGATAGATTGGCAGCCATGGAGTTGCAAAGGGTACCTGGTTTAGATTTTAAAGAACTAGGGTTGGTCGTTGGGATCGTCATTCCTCCCAAGTTTAAAGTACCAACATTTGCTAAGTATGACGGACTGTCCTGCCCAAAGATGCATCTGAGATCCTACGTCAGAAAGATCCAACCCCACTCATCTGATAAAGACCTCTGGGTACACTTTTTCCAAGACAGTTTGTCAGGCACACAATTGGACTGGTTCTATCAACTTGAGAGGTCTGAGGTCCATAACTGGGAAGACTTAGCTGTTGCTTTTTACCGTCAATGCTAATACAATGCTGATTTGGCGCCCACTCATACTCAGCTACAAAGTATGGGGATGGCTTCCAATGAAGGATTTAAAGAGTATGCCCAGAAGTGGCGTGATCTGGCTGGAAGGGTGCAGCCACCATTATCGGATAGAGAGCTAGTTGACATGTTTCTAGGGACCCTGTCTGGCCCTTTCTTCAATCATTTAATCGGGAGTTCCTCCGCGGGATTTACTGAACTAATTCTGACCGGCGAAAGGGTCGAGGCTGGTATTAAAAGTGGTAAGATTCAGAAAGATACTTCTGCGTCCACTGCTGTTAAGAAGACCTTCCCAGCTAAGAAGGAAGCCTCTGTTGTTTACTCTCAGAAAAGCCAGGGAAGAACCGAGCACCGGCCAACTGTAGGGGTTGTGATGATTCAAAACTCTTCAAATGATCAACCTCGCGGCAATCAGTCAAGACCTAATCAACAACGGGTAGAAAGGCCACAATGGCAGTTCACCCTAATTAACATGACGCCAGCTCAAGTACTCCCTCATTTGTTAAAACTGAATCTTACCAGTTTGAAGGAAGCTCCAAAGAACCCTAATACCTCCTCTCCATACTACCACTCCAATGCCAAGTGTGCTTACCACTCTGACAGTGTTGGGCATGATACCAATAATTGTTGGGCGCTTAAGAACAAAATCCAAGACCTGATTGACGCCAAGGAAGTAGAATTTGATGCTCTTGAGAAGCCCAACGTGATATCTGCTCCGATGCCCAAACACGGTCATAATGTTCATGTCGTTATGGAAGACCTTCATGTTACCGATGCTGCTGACCTTTTGACTCCGTTACTAGTGATTAAAGAGAATTTAATGAGAGTCGGGATATTCCCAGGCTGCGAGAAAGACTGCTACTTTTGTTTAAACATACGAGCTGATTGCCCAATGTTGAAGTCAGGCATCCAACGCCTGATGGATACCCAAGAGATACTCTTCCAAAAAACCCTTGTTGATACCTTCACTCCTGCTACTTTTGCTACTTCAACCAACGATATTGCAATTATAACCATATCCGACAATCTTCCCAAGGCTTGCAAAAGGCCTGTCAAGATTACACCTGATCCTGAATTTGTAGCTTTAAAAATCACCATGCCGGGGCCCGTCCCGTATCAATCTAACAAAATGATACCATAGAACTACGAAGGAGAAATCTTCTATCATGATATCAAACAGATTGAAGCAGTCCAAGAGAATTCTGAAGAGGAAATCCCTGATATAGGGAACATTGCAGGAACAAGCAAGATAACCCGCAACGGCCGGATTTTTTCTCCGGAGATTGCTCCCCCTCGAGCAGTTTTCGGACCCTCGAAAGCTTCTGCACCTGTTAGGCCATCTGTGCGAGACCCGATAATTGAAGAATTGGATACTCCTGAAGTAAGACCATTTGTTGATACTACCAATAAGGGTAAGGGGATACTAGAAGCGCCTGTCAGGACGAAGGCTCGTGTTGTGGTTATCCTCGAAACCACCCAGAAAGAAATGGATGAAATCTTGAAAATAATCAGAAAGAGTGACTACGACGTCGTGGAACAGCTAGGGCATACCCCTTCTAAAATTTCAATGTTGGCTCTTCTACTCTGCTCTGAGGCTCATGCTAAGGCCCTGATCAAATTTTTGAAGGCGGCACACGTGCCCCAAAAAACTTCGGCTGACCAGTTTCAGGAGTGTGTGGCCAGTCTTACTGCTGATAATGGCCTTGGCTTTTCCGATGCTGATCTGACTCCCAAAGGAAGGAAACACAATGATGCGCTACATGTCTCAGTTGAGTGCATGGGAACCACCCTCGCCCATGTCTTAGTTGATACTGGTTCTTCCTTGAATGTGCTGCCGAAGAAAGCGTTGGACCGTTTGGACTGCGAAGGATTGACCCTCAAACCTAGTAACATCGTTGTTAGGGCCTTTGATTGGTCCAAAAGAATGGTTCACTGAGAGGTTGACATTCCTATCAAAGTGGGCACCGAAGTTTTCAACTCCACCTTTTATGTGATGGACATCCGTCCTTCATACTCATGTTTGTTGGGAAGACCGTGGATCCATTATGCCGGGGCAGTTACCTCCTCTTTGCACCAAATGCTGAAATATCCTATTAAGGGTAAGATTATAACGGTGCACGGCGAGGAAGAGTACATGATAAGTCACCTCAATTCCTTCCGCTATGTGGAATTGGATGGAGAGTTCATCGAAACGCCTTTCCAACATTTTGAGGAAGTTTCTCCTGAGGTAGCAGTTGCGAAGACAATGGTTGAGGTGCCTATCATTCCCAAGCATGTATCTAGGATGATATCTCTCAAAGACACAGAGGTTGTAGTCAAAGAAGGGAAGAGCACAGTATGGGGGCATCTTCCTGATTTTCCCCATAAGACGGACAAGTTTGGATTACGATTTACTGCTGCAGGACAAAAGGCTATGCGTCGCTCCAACGCTGGAGGACCACCCGTCAAAATCACCCACCATGGAATTAATGCTGTAGAAAATGAAGATGAATAGAACAACTTTGCAGAGTGGATCTTTCCAACCGTCGAGGGGGGTTTAAGCAACTAGGAAGCAAAGGATTTTATTCCCATCACCTTCATCCACCAGTAAATTTATTTTTGAACAATTTCTTATTTTGGTCTGTAATGAATAAATAATTCGTACACTATTTTTACCTTATGCCTTGCCCAGGGCATATAGGTCCATTTGTAAGGGCTTGATTTTCTTCATTATCATATGCCATGTTTTAATGAATCATTGGATGTTTTCATAAATTGTTGTGTTCTTTTTCTTTCCTTTTGCATTTTGTTTTGTTTAAGGATGGCTATCCCTTACACACACCCACACTCACAAAATGCAGGTACCCATCCACTCCAGATTCCATGGGTGACTATTCTGTTCTAGCCTTCGGTAACTCTGAAGACTTGGTCAATCATGCTGAGTATGAAGTTGACGAAGATTGTGAAGTGCCGGGAGAGTTAGCCAAACTTTTACAACAAGAAGAGAGGGCTATCCTGCCTCATGAAGAGTTGCAAGAGACCATCAACTTGGGAACAGAGGAAGACAGGAAAGAAGTAAAAGTGGGTGCCAACCTGGAACCAAGTGTCAAAGAGCGCCTAGTGCAGTTGTTGAACGAATATGTTGAAATATTCGCTTGGTCTTATGAAGACATGCTGGGATTGGACACAGATATCATGGTCCACCGTCTCCCTACAAGAGAAGACTGTCCCCTGGTCAAGCAAAAGGTCCGCCGAATGAGGCCCGACTTGTCTGAGAAGATCAAAGCTGAGGTAATGAAGCAACTCAACGCTGGCTTTCTGGCTGTTACTTCCTATCCACAATGGGTTGCTAACATCGTGCCCGTGCCTAAGAAGGACGGCAAAGTCAGAATGTGTGTGGACTATCGGGATTTGAACAGGGCTAGCCCTAAAGATGATTTTCCACTGCCACACATTGACATCTTGGTTGACAACACAACTCAACACAAGGTATTTTCCTTCATGGACGGATTCTCAAGATACAACCAGATCAAAATGGCCCAAGAGGACATGGAGAAAACTACTTTTGTCACGCAATGGGGTACGTTCTGCTACAAAGTGATGCCATTCGGACTGAATAATGCAGGGGCAACCTATCAACGCGCCATGGTAGCTTTGTTTCATGATATGATACATCATGAGATCGAAGTTTACGTAGACGACATGATAGCTCGATCACATACGAAAGAAGAACACCTTAATCATTTGCAAAAGCTGTTTGTCAGGTTGAAGGAGTTTAAGCTCAGACTGAACCCAAGCAAGTGCACTTTTGGAGTTAGATCTGGTAAACTTTTGGGATTTATTGTCAGCAACAAAGGCATTGAGGTTGATCCTGCTAAAGTCAAAGCTATATAAGAAATGCCTGCCCCCCGCACTGAAAAGGAGGTTAGAGGATTCTTGGGACGCTTAAACTATATTGCAAGGTTCATCTCTCACCTAACATCTACTTGTGAGCCAATCTTCAAATTGTTGAAGAAAGATCAGGTAGTTGAATGGAACAATGATTGTCAAGTTGCTTTTGATAAGATCAAGGAGTATTTACTAGAATCTCCTATTTTGATGCCACCCGTCGAAGGAAGACCGTTAATCATGTATCTGACTGTTTTGGATAACTCAATGGGGTGCGTACTAGGCCAACATGACGAGTCTGGCCGAAAAGAGCATGCCATTTATTACCTTAGCAAAAAGTTTACCGACTGTGAGACTCGCTACTCACTGCTCGAGAAAACTTGCTGCGCTTTGGTATGGGCTGCTCGCCGGCTAAGGCAGTATATGTTGACTCATACCACTATGCTAATTTCCAAGATGGATCCGATCAAGTATATCTTCGAGAAGCCTGCTTTATCTGGAAGAATCACTAGATGGCAAATGATCCTGACTGAGTATGATATCCAGTATACTACCCAAAAAGCTATAAAGGGGAGTGTACTAGCTGACCATCTAGCTCATCAAGCCGTCGAAGATTACCAATCTATGAGATTTGACTTCCCTGACGAGGACATCATGACATTGGACAACATTGAAGATAACGGACCGTATGACGGACCTGAACAAGGATCTCGATGGACCATATACTTTGATGGTGCTTCAAATGCACTTGGCAACAGTATTGGTGCGGTACTTATTTCTCCGGAGGGTTTCCATACACCCTTCACTGCCCGACTTTGCTTCAGCTGTACCAACAACATGGCTGAATATGAAGCTTGTATCTTTGGTCTCAAGGCTGCTATAGACTTGGAAATCAAATCTTTGGTCGTATTTGGGGACTCGGCTTTGGTTATCAGTCAAATCAAAGGAGAGTGGGACACTAAACATCCTAATCTTATCCCATACAAAGAATATGTCTTGACATTATTGCCTCATTTCGAGCAGATTACCTTTGAGCACTTCCCGTGAGAAGAAAATCAGCTAGCATATGCTCTGGCTACAATGTCTTCCATGTTTAAACTCAACTGGGATAACGAGGCTCCCCAAATTACCATCGAGCGAATGGACGAACCTGCACACTGTCATGAGATTAATATCGAGGAAGTAGTGGAACAACCTTGGTTTCATGAAATCAAAAGGTATCTCCAGACTTGGGAATATCCTGAAGGAGCTTCAGTCAATGATAAAAAGTTCTTAAGGAGATTTGCTTCCAAGTTCTTCCTAATAAATGGCATCCTTTATAAGTGAAGCCATGATTCTGTTTTACTTCGTTGTGTGGACAAGGTTGAAGCAGAGTTGATCATGACCGAAATACATAGTGGCACATTTGGAACCCACTTGAGCGGACATACGATGGCTAAGAAGATTCTAAGGGCAGGCTAATACTGGTCTACCATGGAAGTTGATTGTCATCAACATTCCCGTACTTGCCACAAATGCCAAGTCTATACCGACAAGGTACATATTCCTCCTGTTCCTCTCAACGTTCTGACAGCTCCTTGGCCATTCACAATGTGGGGCATTGACATGATTGGAGAGATCAAGCCTACGACATCCAATGGACATCGCTTCATCCTGGTGGCTATTGACTATTTTACCAAGTGGGTCGAGGCAGCTTCCTATGCCTCAGTTACAAAGAATGTGGTTTCCCGCTTCATCAAGCAGAACCTCATATGCCGGTATGGTATTCCCGACAGGATCATCAGAGACAACGGTACAAATTTGAACAACACTATGATCACCGCTCTATGCGAACAGTTCAAGATTTATCATCACAATTCATCTCCCTATCGGCCGAAGATGAACGGTGCTGTTGAAGCCGCGAACAAAAATATCAAGAAGATCATTCAAAAGATGACAGTCACCTACAAGGACTGGCACAAGATGTTACTGTTTTCTCTGCATGGATATCATACCACGGCACGCACTTCAATAGGGGAAACCCTCTTTTCTTTGGTATATGGCATGGAAGTTGTTTTACCTATGGAGGTTCAGATTCCTTCCTTAAGGATTATGAAGGATGCTGGTTTGAGTGAAGACGATTGGATATAGACCCGGCTTGATCAACTTAACTTGATTGACGAGAAGCGACTTACTGATGTTTATCATGGTCAGACGTATCAAAAACATATGATCAAGGCTTTCAACAAGAAAGTCAGGCGCCAGGTATATCAAGTCGGAGATCTTGTAATCAAGCGGATCATCTTGCCGCAAAGTGATCCCAGGGGCAAGTGGACTCCTACCTACGAAGGACCATTTGTAATCAAGAGCATCTTTTCTGGTGGGGCAATGATCCTGGCCACCATGGACGATGATGACTTGCCGCACCCTACGAACACAGACATAGTCAAAAGATACTACGCATAAAATAACCCGACAAGTTGAAAACTCGAAAAGGCGACTTGGGCAAAAATGGGCATCCCGGTGAACCGAAAACCCGAAAGGGCGGTTCAGGCAAAAATTAGGGATAAAACAAAAAATTTGTACACCCGGCAAGTTGAAAACTGAAAGGGCGACTTGGGCAAAAAAGGGTTTCCCGGTGGATTGAAAACCCGAAAGGGTGGTCCAGGAGAAAGTTAGGGAATTAAATCGTATGACTATGTCTCATCGGATCACTTTAAAGACAAGCTCTTCACCAATAGACTCCAAGCTTCTGACCAATCCAGTCATCGGCAGACGAAGCAGCGAATGGACAAGATACTCAGAGTTGTGAAGGTTGTAGTAGAATGGGAAACCCATGAAATTGTTACACATAGCCATCTTTCCTTTTGTATACATTTTTTTAATTTTTACGACAACATTCTCTTACTAGGATGTCTGTCTCCTGTGTACAAAGATACTCACAAAAGTTAATACAAAGATAGTTCAAATGCAGAAATTTTCTTGCCTTTCTTTCTTTTTTACACTTATGTTTTTATTTGAAAACGTCCAAAGTTTTGTTAAATAGGCATATGCATTTGAATGTAATCACTGCTTACAAATAAAACAAAATTGAGAAAGGATAATTACTGGTAAGTTGAAGGTGTAGGAAAATATCTTTGTGCGGTTCTAGAAGAAATCCCCTACAACACACATTTCAGATCCTCAACAAAGCTAAAACCTTGGAGTACAAGTTCCCAACGGAGTTAAGCTTCAAGATCCCCAGCGGAGCCAATGCATTCTAAACTTGATTCCCCAACTGAGTTAAGTTTCAAAGTTCCCAGCGGAGTTAAACTTCAAGATCCCCAGCGAAGCCTGAAAACCCTGAAAAACCTATCCCCAGTGGAGCCAGAATATTCTAAACTTTCTTCCCCAGTGAAGTAAAATTTCCAACTATCAACCCCCGGTGGGAACTGTTCAACTTCCCCCAATTTCCCCAGCAGGCTATCTTAAAAGTCTGAGGACCAAGCAAATAACAGTTAACTTCTTGGTTGCTTCCCCAGTAGTTTGGCATACAACCCAAAACTCCTGATTTCACCGGTCGAGTAAACATTCGCCCCACAGAGTTATCTCCTAGCAAGATCGAAGATTCTCGGCCTCTTTTCTCCAAGCAGAAGGCTCCCAGGTTTTTAACTCCCCAGTAGAGATTTTCAGGGTTTTCCCTATTTCCCAGGAAAGTCATGAAGGATTCTCATTCCCTGCAGAAGTTGTCGAAGGCCTTATTAATCCCAAATCGCCAAGGATTTTCAATCTCCAGCAGTGGTCCCAGGATTTATCCTTCTCAAGCAAACAGAGATCTTTAATCTCCAAGCAGTCAGCAAGGATCTCTCATCTTCAACAATCAAAGTTTTGAATCCTCAACATCGGTCAAGGATTTACTTTCCCCGGCAGCAGCCAGAGATTTCATTATCTCCAATTATCAAGGATTTATTTTCCTCAGCAAGACAGCTACTCAGCTTACATGCATAACCATTACATTCATATATCATAAACATTGATGAAACACAGTTCATTGCATCATACATACCATGCAACATAACTTTGTGTTTTAGCTAACATTTTACCCTTTTCAAGACAAGATTAAAAGGCTATCGTTAACAATTATTCAGATACAGTATGGATACACCCCAGACACGGCGGTCATTCTATTACTCATTCAAAATTTCAAGCCAGATACAGTATGGATACACCCCCAGACACGGCGGTCATTCTACTACTCATTCAGACTTCAGCAATCCGATACAGACTAGATACGCTCCAGACAAGGCAGCCATTCTATCTCTCATTCAGATTCAACTATCAACTACAAGTTCAGATACGCTCCAAACACGGATGCCATTCTGGCCCTTACACCAGAAGTTTGATTCTCCCCAGTGCAGTCGCCACGGAAATCATTTTGTCACTTATTCAGATCCCAGTTACAGTCTCAGATACACTCCAGACACGGAAGTCATTCTGCTACTCATACAAATCTCAACTTCAGATACAATACAGATACACTCCAGACACGGCAGTCATTCTGATATTCATTCAAAGTTCAAAAATGGTTACAGCTCAGATACGCTCCAGATACGAACGCCATTTTTTTGCTCATACAAACTCAGTCTCCAGATACAGTTCAAATGCATTCCAGACACGGATACCATTCTGATGCTCGTTCTTCTGACCTACAACATTGCAATTCAACAAACATTCTTGGATGGCATCTTTAAGCCCATCTCCAACAAGATTCTACCATCTCCAAATGGCAGCTTTAAGCCCATTTCCTCAGCTATATTTTGACGAGTGTAAATTTATGGGCACTCTAGTGTCCAATCCTCTTTTACCTTTGAGTCACGAAAGGCAAGCTTGCCAATCTAACTCTTCAGGTTCAAGAAGATTGAACAGGGGCAACTGTTGTACCCCAAAATTTTCCCTCTCATTTTATCAACATTTCTCATCACAAGACATTTGTAACTCAAGATCAAGCTAGGGTTTGCTCTGCTCAAGGCACCTCCCTGCACTGTTGACCTAAATTAGGGTTTGAGTTTGCACAGGGATGTTTTGACCTACAATGCCCAAAGTGACTTTCATACTTCATGTTGGACTCACAAGTTTTTCCATACCAAGTTTCAAGCCTTGAATCAAATCTTTGCCCAGTCAATTGGACAGTTGACCTAGAAATCAGCTGCATTGGGGAAACAGTCAATTGTGACCAATTGACAGTCAAACCTCATGAATTTTGACCCACATAAATATTATGAACTCATATGAACCATTTGATCAAGTTTGGATCAAAATTCCACAAGAAATTTGATCAGATCACCAAAAGGGCAAAATGGTCATTTTTAGGGTATTGACTGTACAAAGGCAATTTTTGACTGTTTGACCTAGACAATGGCAAATAAAGCTCAACCATGGACTCAAGGACTCAATGAAATTATCTTGACCCATTCAACAAGTTCAAAAGATCTCAAATGCATAAGATTGACAGATGGATTTTTTAGTCAACTGATCAAAATTTAACTGTATACTGAAAAGTCAAAATTTGACTTTTTGGTCAAAATCAAATGCCAAGGGTCATTTTTCATCAAGACATGTCAAATTATGAAACTTGTTCATCAAGAAACCCAAAATTACAAATTAGGGTTTAAAATGGAAAATTTTCATAACTTAGAAATTTTCTAAGTTATAAAATTTTCTTGTTTTTTCCTAACTTTGTCCCATTTTTTCACAAAGATGCAAATGGATTTAAACAAAACTTATAACATGAAAGTTGTATTCCATCACAAATTCTACAACTTTGATTCACAAAGTTTTCTCAAGAGAAGCTTGGATCTCAAGTTATGATATTTGGAACAAGGGTACCTAAAACTTTTAAACTTAGAGAAATTTTGCCCTAGTTTAGGCAGGATTTTGACCCATCCTCTTGGCCATTTTTAACATAGTTCCACTTGGAGTCTTAAGTTTCATTTCAAAGATGGATTATAGTAAATGTTGCAAGCTTTCCAAATTGTCCAAGAACTCCTCAAACACCTTTGTGGTTAGGGAGAATCGAATGCTTGAAGTTGGCAAAAACTCACTTTGTAACCATGGCCAATACATGTTCATACCACTTGCCAAATCTGACCAAGCTAGCTTAGTTCACAATTACAGGCCTCTAAACCAATTTGTACTCAATAATTAAATGCAAATCCATTGGTCTAAGGTTTTTTTTGGACATTATAGGATTATACACTAGATTAATCAAAAAATAGTAAAAGGTAACTTTGCCATTTTTGTCAAAATCTTGCTTTATGTCAAATAGAATCCTTGAGCCATGAAAAAGATCTTATGCTGCAAACCAAATCCACAAACTTGGGGCCAAGCTTACAAAATGGATGCAGGGTTAGAGCTATCATGTACATGCCTGCTCTTTGTCACTTCTCATTTGGCTTCATATCCAAGAAACTTGCCAAACACAGGACAACTCACACATCTGATAAAACCAACTCAAGCAAAGTTTTGAAACAAGTTTCTCACAACCTTGAAATCCAGAAGCACGAGCCCTTGACCTCTAAAACCTCCTCATACTCAAAAACCACATTTTCTTGTAAAACAGGGCCAATTCTGCATATTGCAAGCCACAATCAAACCCCCTCGTGCGTTTTGTCCAAATTCACTTCAAACACATTCCAAACCATATACCTAAGTTGTCTAGACCATTCACAAGTTGCTGTAACTCCATTAACACACATCACCATTTTTGTTTGGAAGCTTTGCAGGTTGAGTTCTGTAGCACGATTCAGGCCACTTCAAAACAAACTAAGAATTGGGAAAGCTTCAGGGGACATCAAGCAAGCTCAAAAGAACCTCAGGCACCATTGGAAGTTGCTGCATTGTCCAGCTCGAACTCAACTGAAACAGGTATTTCATGAACTTCTATCTCTCTATTTAGGAACATTTAGACTTAGGTTTATGAATGAAAGATGTTGTATTCATAGCCCTGAAACCATACATGTGCTTAGTTTTCATTTATATCAATCGTGCTAAGAGAATTTCATCAATGAACTTTCTGAAAAAAACTAGGTTAGAAATTAGGGCCAGAGAAATTTTCTCTGGTCTTTGAGAGTTAGCTTAAGTTTTTTATATGGTTGGATTCGTTGTTTGATGCTCTACAAGTTTCATGTTTTGAGTTTTGTCAAAAGATCACAAATACAGGAGATACAGGTCTGTGTAGCAAGCGCGCGTTTTTTCAAGTATAAAAAATATTCCAAAAATATTTTCACAATTTTTTTTTATTAGTTATTTTATTTTAAATTTTCTAATATAAACAATGTTTAAATACTTATATTATTTTTGTTTAAACTTAAAAATAATGTAAAAAATACTTTTATTTTCATTTATTATTTTTATTTACATTTGAAAATATTTACTTGAAATATATACATTTTTGTAAATAATTTATTTTATTTTTTACACACTTAATATATTTAATATATATTTATATACATATATACTATATTTTATTAAAATTAGAATAAAAAGCACAAAAACAATACATTTTTATTTTCTTTACTAAAAAATACTTTTTTTTTAATATACTTTTATTTTTGTACATAATGATACATTTTTGTACATAAATAATAAATAATACCATTTCTTGAGAAATTAGGGTTTTTTGCCCTAAAAACAATTAAAATTAATCTTTATTCATTTCTTTATACCTTTTACATTAAAAATATTTTTTGCATACATGAATAAATAAAAAACTCTTTTTTGCATAATAAATTTTATTTAATATTTATTTATTGTATTTTATTTAAATATTGTACATTTAAATGTTATGCCTTGCAAATTCAATTTGGTTGTAATAACTTAGGGTTTAATTTCTTGCAAAATAATCCCATATTCAAATTTGTACTCCCTTCCCTATATCATGTTGTAATAGTGTAGAATTTAAATTCTCGTACCTTTAAGCTTTCAATTATGCCATGATTAGAATTAGGGTTTGTATGCAAAAATCAAAACCAACAAATAGTGTGACCTAATCAAAGACAAAAATGCATGAAAAAACAAACACAATGCACACTTGCACCCCTAGGGTTACAATCCACTTGTTGCCTCCAAAAATGGGCCATGATATGCATATCAAGTACTTTGGCAAAACAAAAACAAAATAAAATATCATAGTCCCTCGATGACGCTATCTGAGTTGCCTAAACAAAATGATCAAGTCCCTCAAGAAAATTGCCAAGAATACTTGACACTATTGCTATCATGGTCTATACGATGACCCGCGCCTGTCCCGTTTAACATCCTAACACAAGGTTGTTCACCAAATACAATGGTGAAGCAACACTGTTAAAAGGGTTAAAAACACAAGAAAGATCTTTGAGTAAAATAGGGTAGACAAACTCTTAGTTACTTAATCAAAGCTTGCAAAAACATTCTTGCTATTTTCAAAAACACACTTCACCGCACAATTTCAAAACCCTACTTTCAAACATTAAAAACTTCCCAAAAGACAAAAACACCTTTGTATACATTCAAACAAGAATCATTACAAAGGTTGCCACAACGATGGCCTCTTTTCAAAACATCTTTCAAAATCACACACAAAGCATCATTTCAAACAATTGAAGAGCACCATTTCAAACAATTGGAAAGCAAAGCAAGTGATCTAAACAAGTAACTAAGATCCCATGGATAACCATGGATAGAAAGGGTGTTAATACCTTCCCTTTCTATAATCTACTCCCCGAACCCAAGAAAACATCTCAAAGGTCTTTCCTGTGCTTTTTGACTTTTCCTTAGGATAAAATAAAAAGTCGGTGACGACTCTTGCTTAACTGAAACATTTGCGAACACAAACGCAAAATCCCAAGTCAGTTCTCCCACCGTATCACACACTTTTACAAACAAGTTTTCAAAAACACTTCATTACACTCTTGAGGACAGAAGCAAGAGTTAAATCAAAGTTTTAAAACAAAAACTTTTTTAAACCCACAAGCACAAAGAAAGCAATTTTGAAAACAAATAAGCAAGCACCTAAGAGCCCGTAGATAACTACGGATAGAAAGGGTTCTAATACCTTCCCTTTCTATAATCTACCCCCGAACTCGAGAAATATCTCGAAAAAGGAATTTTTCTGTGCTTTTTTCCTTTCCATGTTGGATAAAATAAAAGTTGGTGGCGACTCTTTCTTACCGCGATATTTTGCGAACAAAAAACACAAAACGCAAACCAGCATATCAAAAAACAGTCAGTTCTTCCCACCGTATCACATGGCCCTATGATTTGTAACAATCCGATAGGAAAATTCCAACTAGAGAGTATAGACTCAGTTGGGTAGGACAGACTTAGCTTGGGGAGGATACACTCAACTGGGAAGAATAGACTCCGTTTGGGGATAATAGCCTTGGCTGGGGGAAGATATACTCAGTTGGGAAAGACAGGCTCGGCTGGGGAACTCCTTGGTGTCTTGATTGTTGTATGTTGAGAAAAATTGAACTCGGTTGGAGAGTTTTATGGTTCCTCGATTATTGTTGGGGAAATAAAACATGTTGGGGAAAGGTTTATTGTAGTCGTCCTTATGGGGATAATAATAATGAGATAACTCTGTGGGGATATTTCATATACATTAAAGAGATGATTGTTGCTGCTTAGCAGGACACATGTGCCAAATAGTTTTAATTATGTTTATATGCATATGTTCATTCAATTTTAGTCATTGGAAAATTTGCATTCAAAACAAAGACAAATTTTTTGCACTTTGAAGTATATTTGTATTGATACTTTGCCCATGAATAGGCGTTTTTTGTACAGAGAGACGGAAATCCTAGTAAGAGGAAATCGTTGAAAGGAAAACAAAATTGAGAATGAAAACAAATAGCCATGTGAAATGATCTCATTGCCTTCCAACTCTACTATTGCCCCAATGTCTTCGAATATCCCTTGTCGTTGATTGAAGTTGATTGGATTGATCTTGGACCGTTTGAACTTGGACCTTGGTGATAAAATTGACTGTGTTGATTCCACGGGACATAGTCATACACTTTTAATCCTTATTTTTTGCCTGGACCGCCCTTTCGGGTTTTCATCCCACCAGGATACCCTTTTTTCCCAAGTCTCCCTTTTGGGTTTTCAACTTGCTGGGTGTATAATCTTTTGCATATATCCCTAATTTTTGCTCAAACTTTTTGGTTTGCCGGAATGCCCTTATTTTGCCTAGGTGTGTTAACCTAGCGGGTCTCTTATGTGTAGTATTTTTTTTAACTATGTCCGCGTTTATAGGATGTGGGAAATCTTCACCATCCATGGTAGTCAGCATCATAGCACCTCCAGAGAAAACTCTCTTGACAACAAATGGCCCTTCATAGGTGGGATTCCATTTCCTCTGGGGTCGCCTTGTGGTAAAATGATGTGTTTTATCACCAAGTCACCAACTTGATATACTCGAGGCTTAACCTTTTTGTTGAAAGCCTTGATCATCCGTTTTTGGTACGTCTGACCATGGCAAACAACATCTAATCATTTTTCGTCGATCAAGTTCAGTTGATCCAATCTCGTTTGAACCCACTCGTCTTTGCTTAGGCCCGCCTCATTCATAATTCTTAGCGAGGGAATCTGAACTTCCACTGACAAAATAGCTTCCATTCCATAGACTAGAGAAAAGGGAGTTGCCCCAGTTGACATTCTAGCTGAAGTACAGTAGCCATGTAGAGAAAACAGTAACATCTCATGCCAATCCTTATAGGTTACTACCATTTTCTGCATAATCTTCTTGATATTTTTGTTGGCCGCTTCGACCGCGCCATTCATTTTTGGTCTATATGGAGAATAATTGTGATGCTTGATCTTAAACAGAGTGCAAAGCTCAGTGATCATAGCATTGTTGAGGTTAGTCCCATTGTTAGTGATGATCCTTTCAGGGATACCATAATGGCAGATGAGGTTGTGTCTAATGAGTCTGGCTACCACATTCTTGGTGACTGAGGCAAATGAGGCGACTTCGACCCATTTGGTAAAATAGTCGATAGCAACAAGAATGAAGCGGTTTTCGTTGGAAGCTTTGGGCTTGATCTCTCCAATCATGTCAATGCCCCACATTGAAAATGGCCACAGAGAGGTCATGACATTCAGAGGGATAGGAGGCACATGGACCTTATCAGCATAGATTTGGAATTTGTGACAAGTTCTTGAATGTTGATGGAAATCAGTCTCCATCATTGACCAATAGTAACCGGCTCTTAATATTTTCTTATCCATCATATGTCCACTTGAATGAGTACCGAAAAGACCATCGTGCATGTCTTCTATGACCTCCTCTGCCTCCTTCTTGTCTACACATCAGAGTAGAGTTGAATCATGGTTGCGCTTGTACAATATCTTGTTACTTAGGAAGAATTTGCCTGCAAATCTTCGCAAGAACTTTCTGTTATTGATAGATGCCCCCTTTAGATACTCTTGTGCTTCAAGGTACCTCATCACCTCATGGTACCATGGCTTTTCCGCATCGGTGTCAAGCTCATAGCAATGTGCAGGTTCATCGAATCTTTCAATTGTAATCATAGGGGCTTCGTTGTCCCAACTGACTTTGAACATTGAAGACATGGTTGCTAAAGCGTCAGCCAACTGGTTTTCTTCCCTAGGGAAGTGCTCAAAAGTGATCTCTTCGAAGTAAGGAATTAGGGATAACACAAGTTCCTTGTAAGGAATAAGATTAGGGTGTTTAATGTCCCAATATCATTTTACTTGGATGATCACCAAAGCAGAATCCCCAAACACATCCAAATGCTTGATCCTTAAGTCGATAACAGCTTTTAGACCTAATATGCATGCTTCATACTCGACCATATTATTTGTGCAATCAAAGCATAGTCTGGAAGTGAAAGGAGTGCGGCAACCTTTAGGAGAGATGATCACATCACCAATTCTGTTACCTAAGGCATTGGAAGCCCCACCGAATACCATATTCCGTCGAGATCCTTTTTCAGGTCTGTCACATGGTCCAGGTTTCGCCCAGTCGGTTACCAGCATGATGTTCTCATCAGGGAAGTCGAAGTTCATTGACTGATAATCATCCACATCTTGATGGGCCAAATGATCTGCTAGTACACTTCCTTTGATGGATTTTTGGGTCGTATATTGAATGTCGTACTCAGTCAAGATCATTTTCCATCTGGCTATCCGTTCGGAAAGGGCAGGTTTCTCGAAGATGTACTTGATTAGGTCCATCTTAGAAATCAACAGAGTGGTATGAGTCAACATATACTATCTTAGTCGGAGAGCAGCCCATGCCAGAGCATAGCAAGTTTTCTCGAGCAGTGAATATCTGGTTTCACAGTCGGTAAACTTTTTGCTCAGGTAATAAATAGCATGCTCTTTTTGGCCAGACTCGTCATGTTGGCCCAAAACACACCCCATAGAGTTCTCTAGTACTTTCAAGTACATGATCAAGGGTCTTCCTTCAACTGGAGGCATGAGAATATGAGGTTCTTGTAGGTATTCTTTGATTTTGTCAAAGGAAGTCTAACATTCATCGTTCCATATGACTACTTGATCTTTCTTCAAGAGTTTGAAGAATGGCTCACAAGTAGCAGTTAAGTGTGATATGAAACGGGCAATGTAATTGAGACGACCCAAGAATCCTCTAACTTCTTTTTCAGAATGAGGGAATGGCATTTCTTGGATGGCCTTTACCTTGGCAGGATCAACTTCAACACCTTTACCGCTGACAACAAAACCTAGAAGCTTTCCAGATCGTACTCCAAATGTGCACTTGTTAGGGTTTAACCTCAGCTTGTACTTCTTCAGCCTCTCGAATAATTTGGGTAGGTGATCGAGATGTTCTTCTTCGGTTTGTGATCTGGAAATCATATCATCCACATATACCTCTATCTCATGATGAATCATGTCATGAAATAAAGCTACCATAGCTCTTTGATATGTTACCCCTGCATTCTTTAATCCGAACGACATAACCTTGTAGCAAAAGGTTCCCCATTGCGTAACGAAAATAGTATTCTCCATGTCTTCAGGAGCCATCCTTATTTGATTATAGCCTGAGAAGCCATCCATGAATGAGAAGACTTTATGCTGAGCAGTATTATCAACTAAGACGTCAATATGTGGTAGAGGGAAGTCATCCTTGAGGCTTGCCCTATTCAGATCCCTATAGTCTACGCACATGCGAACCTTCCTGTATTTCTTTGGCACTGGCACCAAATTGGAAACCCATTGAGGATAGGATGTCACAGCTAGGAACCCTGCATCAAATTGTTTCATCACTTCTTATTTGATCTTTTCAGACATATCAGGCCTCATGCAACGAACCTTTTGTTTAACAGGAGGGAAGTCCTCTCTTGTCGACAGACGGTGAACTACGATGTTGGTATCCAACCCAGGAATATCTTCATAAGACCAAGCAAATACTTCCACATGATCATGCAACATCTGAACCAACCTGCTCTTAACACTGCTTTCCAAATTAGTGTCAATCCTGATTTCCTTCTTATCTGACTCAGTACCCAGGTTCATAACTTCAACTGACTCTTCATGCGGTTGAATAGCTTTTTCCTCTTGTAATAGAAGTCTAGCTAGTTCTCCTGGTATGTCACAATCTTCCTCGCCTTCGTCTTTGGCTTGGTTGATAGGACATTCAAAGTCATAGTCGGCAATAGTAGAGTCATTGGCAATAGGATCCAGAGTGGATGTGGACCTGCAAAAGTGTGTGTGTGTGTGTGTGTGTGTGTGTGTGTGTGTGTGTGTGTGTGTGCGCATGTAAGATACGTGGCTATTTTTGAAAATGTATTTGAAATAAAGGAAAGAAAATGAACACAAATATTTGAATACAAAAGAGTCCAATGTACTGAATGATCATATGATTAGATGAATATAAATAAAACCCTTGACAAATGGACCAAAATGCCCCGGGCCAGGCACATGGCTTAAAAGTCATTGTTTGAATATTACAGACAACAAGTTCTTGAATTGAAAGAAAAGCAATAACAAATATATTACTCCTCAATGAAGGAGATGGGCACAAAGTCCTTTGTATGCCAATACTTCAGCTCCATTGTAGTTGGGTACACCCACTCTTCAAATGCAGCTTCTTCTTCAGAATCATCCATGGCATTGACTTCATTGCTTCCAATGTGGAAAGGTGGCTTTCCAGCACGAGCACGCCTTACTTCCTTTTGAGCTTTGATAGTGAAGCCCAGACCAAACTTGTCCACTTTAAAATGTATATCGAGGAGTTTCCCCCAAGTATCACAGTTTCCCTCTTCAACTGTCGCGCGGGCATCCTTGAATAAAACCATCTTTGGCGTGGCCTTAATAGCTTTAGGCTCATCAGAAGAACATTTAGTAGCATCAATCATCAGTGGTACAATCTCAAAGGCTTGACATGGGGTTTCAATGAATTCTCCATCCATCTCTACGTACTTGAAAGAGTTAAGGTGGCTCACCATAAACTCTTCTTCCCCACAAACGGTGACTATTTTACCCTTGACTGGATATTTGAGTTTCTGGTGGAGAGTTGAAGTCACTGCCCCAGCTTTATAGATCCACGGGCAACCTAACAGACAAGAATAGGCTGGACGAATATCCATAATATAGAAGGTGAAGTTTAAGATTTGGGAGCCCACTTTGATTAGAAGATCTACTTCCCCATGAACAGTCCTCTTTGGCCCGTGAAACGCCCTTACAATGATGTCACTTGGCTTCAAGACTAAATCTTCACAGCCAAGAAGGTCTAACGCCCCCTTGGGTAAGACATTCAGAGAAGAACCAGTGTCGACTAGCACATGTGCTAAGGTAGTTCCTTTGCACTCGATTGACACATGTAAAGCTTTATTGTGATTTTTCCCGAGAGGCGTTAAGTCAGCATCTGAAAATCCCAAGCCATTATCAGCAGTCAGGCTAGCCACGCAATTCTCAAATTGATCTGTTATCGTTTCATGGGGGACGTGGGCTTTTTTCAGGAACTTGATTAATGTTCGAGCATGGGCATCAGAGCAAAGCAGCAATGACAACATTAAAATATTAGAAGGGTGTGATACGGTGGCAGAACCGACTGTTTTGAAAAATGCTGGTTTGCGTTTTGCATTTTTTGTTTGCAAAATGTTGCGGTAAGCAAGAGTCCCACCGACTTTTATTTCATCCAACCAGAAAGGAAAAAAGTACCAAAAAAATCCTTTTTCGAGATTTTGAGTACGGGGGGTAGATTATAGAAAGGGAAGGTGTTAGGACCCTTTCTATCCATGGTTTTCCATAGGCTCTTAAGTACTTTCTCATTTTTTAAATTGCTTGTGTATGTGCTTTGTTTTGAAAAAGTTTTGTTTTACTTTGTTTTAACCCTTGTATCAGTCCTCAAGAGTGTTACGAAGTGTTTTGAAAACTTTAGTTTGAAAAAAGTGTAAGTGTGAAGAGTTTGATTTTGATCAAGTACCTATTAGCATCTACCTACTCGAAAAAAGATCGTTTTTGTTCTCGTTTCTTTTAGACGGTGCTATCCTACTATTAAGGAGTAGGTAGCATCATCGTCGGAGTTGTAAGGGTCAATTCGAAAGGGACATACAATCACTAAAGCAATGTTAGGACGCCTTAGTAATAACCCTATACTCTTAAGATCATATTCGAGGCAACATTTCCGAGGCGACGTTTCTGAGGCAACATTTCTGAACGGGACTTTTGATCTTTGTTAGACAAGAGGGCAACCACTAAGACACCCTATACTTAATGACCTTTTACCGAAGGCAACCGAAGTGAGAGTATACCCTAGGAGTGCGCATGTGCGAGTGATTTGATTTCAGTTATTATCTTTGCACATTAGGGTTTTCTAGCCGTTTTAAATTATCATGTAATCTTGTCATAAAATTCTGTTAACATACATCTAAACAGTTAATATTTGCAAGAATTAAAATGCGAGAAATAAAACCTACGCTATTACAAGGCTTCGGGGAGGGGATTAATTACATAGCCAAAAAACCCGTAAAAAACGATAAATAAAGAAAGTCCTAGATTAAACTATTACATACCGTAGATAGTTACATTAATATTGCAAAAATAGTAAACGCGCATGATGAATCGAAAATCATTTTTTTTTCGTTTTTGTGCTATTTTGAGAAAATAAAGTTAAATTGAATAAAAATAACCTAATCACTAATTAATTTTAGTTAAGAACAAAAAACAATTAAATTAACCTATCTTCTTGTATTTTTATTTTATTTGAGAAAAAATTAAATCAAAAGTTAACCCTAATTTTTCTAATTGATTTTAATTATATAAAAAAAAGTTAGAATTACCCTAGATTAAATCAAACTAATATTAAATTAAATTTGATAAAATAAAACCTAAATCTAAATTTTTTGTGAAATTCTTGATTTTATGATTTTGTAAAAAAAAGAAATTAATTTTGGTTAAAAATGATTAAGCAAATAATAAAAGAAATAAAATAAATAAGCAAAGAAGAATTAAGATGGGCCTGGTGTTGTTTAGCAAGAGAGGAGGTATGAATCTGACTTCTTGGCCCAATAATTTCTGGCCTTTGTTGACTTTGTTAGATCCAGTGTGCATGCTTGACTCAGGCGCATGGTGGACCTTCAAGAGAGAAGCCTTGGATCTGGCTTGCTGGGGATCTGATGGTTGGATGTTGATGATGCATGGTGGACACATGGGAGACTAGCGCACCTGATTATGCAAAGAAAAATAATATGAAGCTAAAGTTGGGACCTGGGATCGAACCCAGGTCCTTTGCATTATCCCCTTGCCACGCTGCCAGCTGAGCCATAATGTTTAGTTGTCATTACAATAGCAAACAATTATTATATAATACAAACAAATGTTAGTCCTCAAAACGCGTGAAATTCAAACTGGCCATTCACCACCTGCCACGCCATTGTCTTCTTCGTTTCCTTCGTCATTTTAGATAAAATACTTTTACCTACGGACATCAAGCGTAGGTATAGCCCCTGTGCATTTCCAAAATCTCATATAAGCATGATAAATGAAAACCAATGGTACCAATCTACTCGTTGCAACCTCACGAGCATCATGGTACCATTATTAATGGCCAATTGTTCTTGTACAGTAAATCCCTAAAGACGAAGAAAAAACCCTAGCCATGGCACTTTGTTGTACAATCAATAAGAATGCAATTGAATATAACCATTATCTTGCAAACATCTCGAGGATTATGAATATGCCAATCAATCATGTTAAATATGCCAGAATCAAGATATTCGAATTCAAGAAAAGAGACAAACTGTGCGACTCTTACAGGGCGTTTCAAGGAGTGGGGAAGCTTGCTAGTGATTGAAACACGATCCTGGGGAGTCCAGCAATTAATTGGTATGATTAGAATGGCTTGAGATGGCCTGAAACTTAGAAATCAGTTTGCACTTTTTTCTTGAACTTTTGCAATTTGTTCTTTGCCTTTGCACGCCTCTAGCCTCTTGTTTTTTGTCTACACTTGTTCCTTATGTATACTAGAGTGCATTAAGGTTGCAACTTTGTATCAAATCTCTTCAATTATGAAGATTGATTCATGATTTCATCCTTGTACCAAATCTTTCCAAAACAAAAAATTCAATCTTTTTGTGTCCATATAAGCCTTGCACGATTTGATCTTGTCTCCAGCTGTATAATGAACCTAATCATGCATAAAATCTCAAGATTTAATTAGTTTTTGATGTTTTCATTATTTTATATTGATTTTATTTGATTTAAATGAAATAAAATCAAAATAAATAACAAAAATAAAAGAATGACAAGTGGAAGGACTCATGAGTCGTGGGTCACATTACAAACTCGGTGCAAGCATAAAAAGTTGGGCCCATTTAGCAAAAAATGCATTTTTGGCCACATTTGACTTTTGGCAATTTTTCAAAAAGGGTCAACTTTACCAATGTATAACTCTCTCAATTTTGACCCTAAAGATGTGTTCTTGGACTTTTTAGAAAGCTTAAGATGTCCTATAAGAAACCCTTTTGGTATCATCTTAATTGAGTCTTCCATGTTCATGTATGAAGCTTTGACTCAAAAGGTGTTTTTGTTGACTTTTCAAAATGACCTATAATGTCCAAATTCATATCTTCTTGTGAGTGTATATTTTGAACTTGGGAGATGAATATGAATTGTAGGTAATTTCATCCTATTCAAAATTAGATTTGGATGGGTCATTTTTGATAAAGTATTAGAAAGTTATGCTTGGTCAAAGTTGAGTTGACTTTTCCTCCAAAACCCTAATTTAGCAACTTTTGGGTTTTGATGAATTGTGAGCAATCCTAGAGTAATCATGATTAACCCTTGATCAAATGATGAATAATACTTCAAAATGAGAATGTTTACCAGAAATATTGAAGTTTGACTGTATGTGGGCCACAATTGACTTTTGCCCTAGCACAGTCGATTTTCAGGCCTTTGAGCAATTGACTGAGCAAACTTCCTCTGCAAGGCTTGAAACTTGACATGGATGATCTTGAGAACATGTTAGGACAATGGTGAGCATTTGGGATCCTTTGGATTCAAGCATCTTGATGCAAAATGAAACCCTAATTTGAGGTAGATTGCCTTAGGTGAGAGTTTGTCTGGTCAACCCTTGGACTTCCTTGAGCAATTTGAGGACCTCACTTGAAATGTATTACCAAATATGGGAGGGAAAATTTTGGGGTACAACAGCTGCCCCTGTTCAATCTTCTTAAACCTGAGGATGTAGATTGGCTTGTCTGCCTTTCGTAATCTGAAGGTGGAAGATGATTGAACACTAGAGTGCCCAGAAATTTGCACTCGCATGAAGTGGTGTTGGTCTTGCGATATCCGAAATGGGCTTATAGATGCCATTTGGAAGTCAATGACGGAATATGGGCTTAAAGATGCCATCCGAAGAAATGTTGATCGCATAAGAGATTCCTTTGCGAGAGCCCGTACACCTGTTGTTGAGGAGGACTACGCTGGGGAACACCGGTCTCTGTCTTGGGGGAAGTAGAATTTTAGGAGCTTCAGTTCTCCGTTACCCTACTTGGGAATCATCTCTTAGTCGAGGAGGTGAATATGAACTGCTATTTGGTCGTGCTCCAGGCTTTGCAATCTCTCAATTCTTATCTGGTCGTGCTCCAGGCTTCAGAAGGAATCAAGTGGTTATCCAGTCACATCTGGATTTCAACTTGAAATTAAGGCATACTAACATCCGGTCAATTTCCGAGCTTCATAGTAATTGGCCGAGTAAACTGCTATTTGGTCGATTTCCAAGCTTTGTAGTACCTTATACTGTTATCTGGTCGTGTCCCAGGTTTCACTGTCCTTTGTTGTTATCTGGTTATGTTCCAGGCTTCACGGTGTCTTATACCGTTATCTGGTCATGCGCCAGGCTTCATGGTGTCTTGTATTGCTATCTGGTCGATTTCCAGACTTCACAATAACTTGCTAGGGGGGGGGGGGGGGGGGTTAAGCTATTTTCTAGTCGATTTCCAGGCTTCAAAGCTTGAACTGGAATAGAAATCTTAATATCGATTTGGCTGAACCAGGGGAAACTTGTGGGAACTTCAAATGGGAGAGAAATATTAGTGTCGATTTGACTGATCCCTGGAGAGGTCTCGGATTAACTTTGACTGGCATAGAAATCAAGGGAATCTTAGTTGCGATTCGGCTGACCCAGCCGAAAGTTTTAAAATGTCTTCAACTAAAATAGAAACCTTAGTGTCGGTTTGACTAAACTAGAGAAAACTTGTCAGAACTTGATTGCATCTTTCCCTGAAAGGTAAAGAGTTAGTCGTATGTAATGTCATGATGTATGAAATATATTGAGTAATGATGTTCTCAAAATAAATGAGATTGTGCTATATGATGCATATGCGCATGCCACGATGTATGGATATGCAATGTTTTTGTGATATTCTCTGGCTAGGGAGAATAAATTCCAGACTGTTGTTGGAGAGTATAGGGAGTTGATTTCTTCGTTCTTGCTGGGGATAGTGACCGAAGATGATTAGCTAGAGACTTGCGTCCGTTCTGCTTGAGAATATTCCGCCGGGAGAGACTCTGTTTGAGAATAATCCTGGGGGAGAATGACTCTGTGGGGAAGAGAGATACTATGTTGGATGATCTGCAGATTTGGAGAAATAAACTCAGCTGGTTGTGAACTTCTATTGCTGGCGATAGATAAACTTTGCTTGGGGAGAATTTTTTTGATTCATTCGCGATTATGAACCTCGGCTAGGGAGAGCTAACACCACTGTCTTTGGATACTTCCTACTCTGTGGGGAGCGTGTGTACATTTATTCATATTCTATAGCTGGCTCTATCCCTGTACCTGGTGGATAGAGCAACTGTAAGGTTTAGACACTTCTTGTTTGCCCCTGTTCTTGGAATTACGAGTGATTGTCTTTTGTTTCGTATGTAAATGTTTATGAGCAGCAATTATTTTCAAATGCATATATAAAAAATGAATCATTGGACATTCTTGCAAAACAAAACAGAAAAAGAAAAAACAAGTTGAAATTTCTTGTGAAAATGTATTGTATTGATTTTTGAAGTTGGCCTGTAACAGGTGTTTTGTACAAGAGGCTGACGTCCTAGTAAGAGAACGCCGCTGAAGGATCGAAATTGTACAATTTGTGAAAAAGAAAGAAAAACAGCTATGTGAAACAATCCCATCGGGTTCCAACTCTGCTATTTCCTTTATATCTTCAAGTGTCTCATCACTTTGCTACTTGGTCGAAGGTGGATCAAAATGATTGGCGCCGTCCGAGCTTGATAGTCGATACCGAAGTTTGGTTGCAAGATGATCCAATGAGACATAGTGTTACACTTTGATCCCTAATTTTTTCCTGAACCTCTCTTTCGGGTTTTCACTCCACCGGGATACCCTTTTTTTCCCAAGTCGCCTTTTCAGGTTTTCGACTTGCCGGGTGTACAGTTTTTTTTCATTTTCATCCCTTATTTTTGCCCGAACCCTTTTGGTTCGCCGGGAAGCCCTTATTTTTTCCTAGGCCAGTCAACCTAGCGGATCTTTGATTATGCGTAGTATCTTTTCACTATGTCTGCATTGACGGGGTGAGGAAGGTCGTCACCATCCATAGTGGTTAGAATCATAGCTCCTCCCGAGAAAATGTTCTTAACCATAAATGGCCCTTCGTACGTGGGGGTCCATTTGCCCCTGGGATCACCTTGCGGCAGTATGATGCGTTTGATCACCAGATCCCTGACTTGATATTCTTGACGCCTTACTTTCTTGTTAAAAGCCTTGATCATTCGCTTTTGATACGTCTGACCATGACAAATAGCAGTAAGTCTCTTTTCGTCGATTAGATTTAGCTGATCAAGTCAGGTCTGGATCCAGTCGTCCTCGTTCAAACTCGTATCCTTCATGATCCTGAGAGAGGGTATCTGGACTTTAATGGGTAAGACTACCTCCATGCCATACACCAAGGAGTAGGGTGTTGCCCCTGTCAATGTCCGTGCTGAGATACGGTACCCATGAAGAGCGAATGGTAACATCTCGTGCCAGCCTTTGTATGTCACCGTCATCTTCTGCACAATCTTCTTGATGTTCTTGTTAGCCGCTTCAACAGCCCCATTCATCTTCGGCCGGTAGGGAGAAGAGTTGTGATGTTGTATCTTGAACTGTTTGCAGAGCTCGGTGATCATTGTATTGTTGAGATTTGTACCATTGTCCGTAATGATTCTCTCTGGTACACCATATCAATAGATCAAGTTGTGTCGGATAAACCACGCCACGACGTTCTTGGTTACTGTAGCAAAGGAGGCTGCCTCAACCCACTTCGTGAAATAATCAATTGCTACCAGGATGAAACGATGCCCGTTGGACGCAGTAGGTCTGATCTCGCCGATCATGTCGATGCCCCACATTGCAAAAGGCCAAGGAGCTGTCAAAATATTTAGAGGAACTGGAGGTACATGAACCTTATCAGCATAGACTTGGCACTTATGACAGGTCCTAGAGTGCTTATAACAACCGGCTTCCATAGTAGACCAGTAATATCCTGCCCGTAGGATTTTCTTCGCCATGGTATGTCCACTAGAATGAGTTTCGAAGGTACCTTCATGTAACTCCGCCATGATCCTTTCTGCCTCGCTCTTGTCCACACATCGCAGTAAGGTCGAATCATGGTTACACTTATAGAGGACACCATTACTGATGAAGAACTTCGCAGCGAACCTTCTCAAGAACTTCTTATCATTAACAGACGCACCCTCGGGGTATTCTTGAGCCTCAAGATACCTCTTTACCTCGTGAAACCAGGGTTTATCTGCTACCTTTTCCGTATCAATGCCACAACAATGTGCGGGTTCATCCAACCTCTCAATGGTAATCTGGGGAGATTCATTGTCCCACCTGACTTTGAACATAGAAGACATGGTAGCTAGCGCGTCTGCTAACTGGTTCTCTTATCTCGGGAAGTGTTCAAAGGTTATCTCCTCAAAGTGTGGGAGCAACGTCAATACATACTCTTTGTAAGGAATAAGATTTGGGTGCTTCGTATCCCACTCGCATTTGATCTGACTGATCACTAGAGAGGAATCTCCTAATACACTTAAGCACTTAATCCTTAGGTCAATAGCAGCTCGAAGACCCGGGATACATGCTTCATACTCCGCCATATTGTTGGTGCAGTTAAAACATAATCGGGCAGTGAATGGAGTATGACAGCCCTCAGGAGATATAATCACAGCGCCAATGCCATTACCCAATGCGTTCGAAGCTCCATCAAAATACATGGACCATCAGGATCCTGCCTCAGGTCCTTCATCCGGTCCAGCTTCTTCACAGTCGGTCACCAATAAGATGTTCTCATTCGGGAACTCGAAATTCATGGACTGGTGTCATCCATGGCCTGATGTGCCAAATGATCCGCCAATACACTCCCTTTGATTGCTTTTTAGGTTGTGTATTTGATGTCATACTCAGTTAAGATCATCTGCCATCTTGCTATTCTTCCGGACAAGGCAGGCTTTTCGAAGATATACTTAATTGGATCCATATTTCATATTAATAAGGTGGTGTGAGTCAGCATATACTGTCTCAATCGGCGAGCAGCCCATGCCAAAGCGCAACAAGTTTTCTCGAGCAATGAGTATCGGGTCTCACAGTCGGTAAACTTTTTGCTAAGGTAGTAAATAGCGTGCTCTTTTCGGCCAGACTCGTCATGCTGCCCCAACACGCACCCCATTGAATTATCCAGCATTGTCAAGTATAGAATCAAAGGCCTTCCTTCAACTGGAGGCATCAAAATTAGTGGTTCTTGAAGATATTCTTTGATTCTTTTGAAAGCGGTCTGGCATTCATCATTCCATTCTACCACTTGATCTTTCTTCAGCAACTTGAAGATTGGCTCACAAGCAGCGGTCAGGTGTGAAATGAACCTGGCAATTAATTCAGACGTCCCAAAAAGCCTCTAACTTCCTTTTCTATGCGGGGATCCGGCATCTCCTGTATGGATTTTACCTTGGCTGGGTCCACCTGAATACCCTTATCACTGACGACGAAACCCAGCAGCTTACCAGACCTTACCCCGAAGGTGCACTTGTTTGAATTCAACCTCAGCTTGTACGTCTTCAACCTGTCAAACAGTTTCTGGAGATGATCAAGGTGCTCTTCCTCAGTCTGGGACCTTGTGATCATGTCATCAACATAAACTTCAATCTCATGGTGAATCATGTCGTGGAACAAAGCGACCATGGCGCACTGATAAGTTGCCTCAGCATTCTTTAACCCAAAAGGCATTACCTTGTAACAGAAGGTGCCCCACTATGTAACAAAGGTTGTCTTCTCCATGTCCTCAGGAGCCATCTTGATCTGATTGTAACCAGAAAAACCATCCATAAAGGAGAAGATCTTATGATGCACGGTGTTGTCGACCAGAACATCGATGTGAGGAAGTGGGAAGTCATCCTTGGGGCTCACCCTGTTCAGATCTCTATAGTCCACACACATCCGTACCTTACCATCCTTCTTAGGCACCGGAAAAATGTTGGCGACCCACTGCGGATAAGAAGTGACAGCTAAAAATCCCGCGTCGAACTGTTTCATGACCTCAGCTTTGATTTTCTCAGACATCTCAGGGCGCATACGGCGAACCTTCTGCTTTACCGAAGGGCAATCTTCTTTAGTCGGCAGGCGGTGTACCATAATGTCAGTGTCCAAACTAGGCATATCTTCATAAGACCAAGCGAAGATCTCAACATAGTCGCGTAGCATCTGTATCAACTGTTGTTTGACACTAGGCTCCAGATTCGCACCTATCTTGACCTCTTTCCTGTCTTCCTCTGTACCCAAATTCACTGATTCAACTGGCTCCTCATGAGGTTGTATGGCCCTTTCTTCCTGTAGTAACAGTCTAGCAAGTTCTCCAGGCACCTCACAATCATCCCCACCTTCGTCTTCGGCTTGGTTGATCGGATTTTCGAAGTCATAGTTGGCAGTAGCAGAGTCGTTATCAATGGGATCCAGAGTGGATATGGATCTGCATTATGATATGTGAGTGTGTGTAAGACAATAGCTGTTTTGATAGAGTGAGAGACAGAAAATAAAAACAAGGAGCGCAAAATTTGTAATGCAAGAAACGTCCAATGCTTTATTAATGATATATGAAAATGACAAATAATAAGCCCTCACAAGCAAAGCCAAGATGCCTCGGGCAAGGCACCGGGCCGTAAAGTTTCAAACTGTCTATTACAACTCTTAAAACAAAAGTCAATTACTGTGGAATAAAAGAAACAGGTATGAAGTCCCTCGCCGTCCAGTTGTTCAATCCACCATTGGTTGTAGGGTAGATCCAGTTGTTGATGTCTGAATCCTCTTCACCGTCTTCAATTGCATTAACTCCCTGATTGCCGATGTGCAGAGGAGGTCTTCCAATCCGTGCGCCCCTAACAGCCCTTTGAGTCCCTGTAGTAAAGCCCAAACCAAATTTGTCAGTTTTGTGCATAAAATCAGGGAGCTGACCCCAATTTGTACACCCACATTCTTCAACTACAGCCCTGGCATCCTTGAGAGAAGCCATCTTCATCAGAGGTTTCTCGGTAGCAACTTCAGTTGACGCCAAAGTCTGAGGGACCTCTTCAAAGTTATGACAAGGGGTTTCGATGAATTCCCCATCCATCTCTATGTAGCGAATGGAATTGAGATGACTCACCATATACTCCTCTTTACCCTGTACCGTTACAATCTTCCCTTTTATCGGATATTTCAACATTTGATGGAGCGTGGAAGTCACTGCCCCAGCCTTATGAATCCAAGGGAGACCCGACAAGCAAGAATATGATGGTCTGATATCCATCACATAAAAGGTGGATGCAAAAGTCTGAGAGCCAACTTTAACGGGGACCTCCCCGTGCACCATCCTTTTTGACCCGTCGAAAGCTCTAACCATAATATTGCTCAGCTTTAGAATCAAACCTTCACAGTCCAGACGGTCTAATGCTTTCTTTGGAAGAACATTCAATGAGGACCCGGTATCCACCAGTACATGGGCCATAGTAGTACCCCTGCACTCGATCGAGACGTGGAGAGCATCATTATGATTTCTCCCTTTAGCGGTCAGATCTGTATCTGAGAAACCCAACCCATTGTCGGCAGTCAGACTAGCTACGCAATCTTTGAATTGGTCGGCTGAAGTTTCCTGCGGCACATGCGCAGTTTTGAGGAATGCAATTAAAGCCTTTGCATGGGCTTTAGAACATAACAACAAGGAAAACATGGAAACTTTTTACGGGGTCTACCCCAGCTGCTCGACTACGTTGTAGTCGCTCTTCTTGATAATCTTCAGAATTTCTTCTATCTCTTTTTTCGAGGTTTCTACAATGATCTTCTTAGGTGCCTCCGTCCAGGCAGGCTCACCTATAATTTCTTTACCCCGAGTTCCAGATGGCTCGGCGACAGGGGTAATAACTGGAGTAGGAACTGGGACAATAGCTTATGTATTAGCAGATGGAATGACAACAGGTTTATAGACAGTCGGAGGGGAAATCTTGGGAGAAAAGAGTCTTCCGCTTCTGGTGACCTTGCTAGCCCCGACAATATTTCTAACATCAACATCAGCTTCCTCACTTTTTAAGTCTTGTTTAACTCCATGGTAATACACATCAGTCCCATAATGTCAAGGGACAGCCTTATCCGAAGTGTATGGGATAGGACTAGGGACAGTAATTATTAACGGAGCAATTCTTTGGACGGGTGTAATCCTAACAGGATTTCTCAAGGAAACCTTGGAAGGATTGGCAGAAATGGTTATGATGGCAACATCTTCAATCGGAACCAACGAAATCATAGTCTTTTCGAACAGGATCTCATTATTATCCATCAGGCGCTGAACACCTGATTTCAATAAGTGGCAACCGCAGGCAGAATTGAACACATGTGGCAACCTTCACCATATCCTGGAAATAAACCAGCCAACAACAAATTCTTCTTAAATGTCATCAAAGGAGTAGAAATTTCTTCCACAGAGGTCACAAATAAATCATCGTCCATAACATTTACTCCATGACCATGTTTGGGCATGGGAGAAGTTATGACGTTGGGTTTCTCCGGAGCGTCAAACTCAATCTCTTTGGCTTCGATCAAGTCTTGCACCTTATTTTTCAAGGCCCAACAGTTGTTTGTATCATGACCTGGACTTTTGGAGTGATAGGCGCAACGGGAATTCAAGTTATAATGAGGAGAAGTGGTGTTAGGGTTCTTCGGGGCTTCCCTCAGAGTTACCAGATTGGTCTTCAATAATTGCGGCAGAATTTGAGACAAGGTCATATTGAGCCGAGTGAACTGCCTTTGCGGTCTTTCCACCCTTTGTTGATTGTTGCATTATGGAGAAATTGTGGGTCTTGATATCACTACCGCATTTACTGCTTGACGGTGTTCAGGTCTGCTTTGTCCCCTCGGGCTGTAGACTGCACTAGCTTCTTTCTTACCGGTGAAAGGATTCTTTACTGCACTTGATGAAGTTTCCTTCTGTATCTTACCACTTCGGATACCAGCTTCTACTCTCTCTCCAATCAAGATCAACTCAGTAAACCCAGATGACGAACTGTCGATCAGATGGTTGAAAAATGGACCAGATAGCGTCCCTAGAAACATGTCAACCAACTCCTTTTCAAACAAAGGGGGTTGGACTCTTCCAGCCAAATCTCTCCACTTTTGAGCATAGTCTTTAAAACCTTCACTTGCACCCATAAACATACCCTAGAGCTGAGTACAGGTGGGAGCAAGGTCGGAGTTATACTGATACTGCCTGTAAAAAGCAGCAGCAAGGTCTTCCCAGTTTCGAACATTGGCTCCTTCCAATTGATAAAACCATTCAAGCTGAGTCCCTGACAGACTATCTTGAAAGAAGTGTACCCACAAATTTCTATCAGCAGTGTGAGGTTGGATTTTCTTGACATACGATTGGAGATGGAGTTTTGGACAGGATACTCCATCATACTTGGAAAAAATCGGAGCTTTGAACTTATGAGGGATCACCACTCCCGATACCAATCCCAGTTCTCCAAAATCCAAACCAGGGATCTTCTGAATCTCCATAGCACTCAGCCGGTCTTCTAGCTGCTTGTACTTATCCTCAGCAGGAGGATATTTCTCTTCATCGTAATCCGTATCGTTATCAGAAACTGCTGGACTAGGGTCCTTTGTCCTTTCTTGGTTCTCCCCTTCCTTGGATGAGGAGGTTAGATCAACTGATTGTCTTATCCTTTCTCTAAATCTTCTGCCCATGTTCAGAATACCAGCCTTCTTCTTCTTCTTCTTCTCTTTCAGAATCAGGGTCTTCAAATCCTCTTGCCCTTTAGCCAAGCTTAAGAACATATGTTGGAATTGGGAGTTTTGTGCCTGAAGATCTTTGATGGCTTGATCGGAAGACATTTCTGCTGAAATAAACAGCGAAGAAGATGAGAAACCTGTAATGGTACCTGTAATGGTGTGCATGATAATGGGATGCTCATGTAATGATTTCAAAGACTTTGGGAAATTTAAATTTGTAAACCAAAAATAAACAAACTTTATTAGATTAACTTGTAAAAAGGTTCAACAATGCCTTTAAGGCGTTACAAATAAGTAAATGGAAAACAAATATAAACTAGAAAAAGCAAAAATCAAAAGTCCCATGGACGCTTCCTCTTGGTGCTGACGTAGTCATTGATCACTCTTACTTCCTCGAGCTGCCTGGTGAGCTTCAAAATCTTCCTTTATTGCTCATGGTACTTTTCTCGGTAAGTATCCCTCTCCTCTTTCGGCTGAATCCAAGACCTCTACAACTCCCCAGGATCAGTGGGCATGTGTGGATAAAGAACTGTGTACAGAACGCCTTATTCATTAGTGGGCTCTACAATTACTGGCAATACGGCTTCATAGGGCATCCCAAGCTTCTGGGCACGAGCTCGGACCCATTGGAGGTAAGGCTGCATAGGAAGGGAGGTCCTTGGTCCTAGCTCTTGGGGGTCAGATCTGTTCACCATGCCCCAAGCTCGTATAAACCTCCGGCAGTGCTCGTCAACGTCTTCCTTGTAGTCAAATGCAATATCCCTAAGAAGTAGCTCGTGGGGTCCATCTCTCCGAGCACAACCAAATTATTGCAAAGCTGGACAAGGATTGTAGGTTATTCCCCCTCTGATTCCAAGCAACGGGACATTAGGGTATCCCCCACAACAATCAATAACGGCAGTGTCTTCCATAGCCTGGGAGCTCTAAAGAATATATGTATGGGCAAGTGACATTATCCTGTAGGACCATCATAAACCTTCTTCGTTCTTCAGCACAGACTTAGGGAAGTGCGAAATAAACCACCTCGACAGCAACGACATGCAACACATAAGAGTCCCTCTTCTTCGCACAGTACGAGTGTAGAGGGCATGCAAGATATCACCTAGTAGAGTAGGCACTGGATTGCAAGAAGGGAAAATCTTGTCCGCATTCACATTTATAAAGGAATCTGAATTCGGGAAGAGGACCAACCCATAGATAAGGAGAGCCAAGATGTCTTCAAAAGCCTGAAAATCCAAATTATCCCAGAATAGCTGAGCCTGGTCTATCAAAAAATTGGCTAGGAAACCTTCGACCCCGCTTCGTGTTTCCCAGTTGGATACTACATCAGCCCGTTTCAGATGCAGAGCTGAGGAAATATCCTCTGGTCTAGGAACCTCTTCCATACCGTGAAGGGTACCTGCTCAAGTATGGATATACCCAATAAGTGAGAGAACTCTTCCAAAGTGGGAACCAACTGGTAATCTGGAAAGGTGAAGCAATGATGTACAGGATCGAAGAACTGGAAAAGTACACTCATCATCTGCTCATCAAGCTTTGAGGTGACCAGGCTAAGAAGTTGACCATGTCTTTTAATGAACATAGAAGTCTCAGAAACTTTTGAGGCTAACTCTTTGAGTTGAGCAGGTATTTGCACAAAGTTAACTCGGACGGTATTTTTGCGCACGGAAGCCATAATCTGCAAAACAGAACAAAGATAAATCCCCTTGGTCTTTGAAATGGTTAGTATAATGAAGTATGCATACTATGTTATGATGCATGATGTCATGATAAAAATAACAGATATAGCAGATAACAGGCATGGCAAAGGCAAACAAGTCACACCAAAGCCCTTAAGTTTAAGGCTTGCATGAGGTCAAAGGTACTACCCTCTTGAAGTTCAGTTGGTTTCAACTTGTCCTAGCAAAAGTGACCTGGTTCTAGAGGTTCTCAATATCACTAACCATCCTCCATCGGTTATGGTTTCAGCTCACGCAATCTTTTCTTGCAGCCGGAACTATCTCGAGAGTATGGTCTCAATGAGTGTAGCATCGAGTATCAACCAGTTCTCAGATTTACACCGAGGCCGACTATCTCACTACTTTCTAATGGCCAAGTTGGTCGATTAAGGGTTCTAAGGTCAGTTGATGCTAAACGACACACGTAGCGGCCCCGTATTCTCCTCGTTTCTCCATAAGGGATACCGGTACCAACCAATGTGCCACATTAACATAGCTACTACTTCAACCGTATCGGTTTACACCGTACAGTTCCCTCACAATTTATTGCTACTTACCTAAAAGGTGTCCCCAGATCCGGGTTAGGATCTATAGTAACTCCCAAACAAAACCCTTAAAAGTAAAGAAACCAAAACAAACAAGAGAAGTAATTATGATGAACTGGATCCTAAGGTATACCCCACTTATAAGATTCCCCAGCAGAGTCGCCAGTTCTGTTATACGGTGGCAGAACCGACTGTTTTGAAAAATGCTGGTTTGCGTTTTGTGTTTTTGTTTGCAAAATGGTACGGTAAGCAAGAGTCGCCACCGACTTTTATTTCATCCAACCAGAAAGGAAAAAAGTACAGAAAAAAATCCTTTTTCGAGATTTTGAGTACAGGGGGTAGATTATAGAAAGGGAAGGTGTTAGCACCCTTTCTATCCATGGTTTTCCATGGGCTCTTAGGTACTTGCTCATTTTTTAAATTTCTTGTGTATGTGCTTTGTTTTGAAAAAGTTTTGTTTTACTTCGTTTTAACCCTTGTATCAGTCCTCAAGAGTGTTACGAAGTGTTTTGAAAACTTTAGTTTCAAAAAAGTGTAAGTGTGAAAAGTTTGATATTGAGCAAGTACCTATTAGCATCTACCTACTCGAAAAAAGATCATTTCTGTTCTCGTTTCTTTTAGACCGTGCTATCCTACTATTAAGGAGTAGGTAGCACCGTCGTCAGAGTTGTAAGGGTCAATTCGAAAGGGACGTACGATCACTAAAGCAATGTTAGGACGTCTTAGTAATAACCCTAGAGTCTTAAGATCATATTCGAGGCAACATTTCCGAGGCGACGTTTCCGAGGCAACATTTTCGAACGGGATTTTTTATCTTTGTTAGACAAGAGGGCAACCACTAAGACACCCTATACTTAATGACCTTTTACCGAAGGCAACCGAAGTGAGAGTATACCCTAGGAGTGCGCATGTGCGAGTGATTTGATTTCAATTATTATTTTTGCACATTAGAGTTTTCTAGCCGTTTTAAATTATCATGTAATCTTGTCATACAATCCTATTAACATACATCTAAACAGTTAATATTTGCGAGAATTAAAATGCGAGAAATAAAACCTACGCTATTACAAGGCTTCGGGGAGGGGATTAATTACATAGCCAAAAAACCCGTAAAAAATGATAAATAAAGAAAGTCCTAGATTAAACTATTACATACCGTAGACAGTTACATTAATATTGCAAAAATAGTAAACGCGCGCGATGAATCGAAAACAAGAGAATTAGGGTTTTGACTCCAACTAAGCCTAATTGCAATTTAAAAGGAAAATCATTTTTTGTCGTTTTTGTGCTATTTTGAGAAAATAAAGTTCAATTGAATAAAAATAACCTAATCACTAATTAATTTTAGTTAAGAAAAAAATAATTAAATTAACCTATCTTCTTGTATTTTTATTTTATTTGAGAAAAAATTAAATCAAAAGTTAACCCTAATTTTTCTAATTGATTTTAATTATATAAAAAAAAGTTAGAATTACCCTAGATTAAATCAAACTAATATTAAATTAAATTTGATAAAATAAAACCTAAATCTTTTTTTTTTGTAAAATTCTTGATTTTATGATTTTGTAAAAAAAAGAAATTAATTTTGGTTAAAAAATAATTAAGCAAATAATAAAAGAAATAAAATAAATAAGCAAATAAGAATTAAGATGGGTCTGGTGTTGTTTAGCAAGAGAGGGGGTATGAATCTGACTTCTTGGCCCAATAATTTTTGGCCTTTGTTGACTTCGTTGGATCCAGTGTGCATGTTTGACTCAGGCGCATGGTGGACCTTCAAGAGAGAAGTCTTGGATCTGGCTTGCTAGGGATCTGATGGTTGGATGCTGATGATGCATGGTGGACACATGGGAGACTAGCGCACCTGATTATGCAAAGAAAAATAATATGAAGCTAAATTTGGGACCTGGGGATCGAACCCAGGTCCTTGAGCATTATCCCCTTGCCACGCTGCCAGCTGAACCAGAATGTTTAGTTGTCATTACAATAGCAAACAATTATTATATAATACAAACAAATGTTAGTCCTCAAAACGCGTGAAATTCAAACTGTGCATTCACCACCTGCCACGCCATTGTATTCTTCGTTGCCTCCGTCGTTTTAGATAAAAGACTTTTACCTACGGATATCAAGCGTAGGTATAGCCCCTGTGCATTTCCAAAATCTCATACAAGCATGATAAATGAAAACCAATGGTACCAATCTAATCGTTGCAACCTCACGAGCATCATGGTACCATTATTAATGGCCAATTGTTCCTGTACAGTAAATCCCTAAAAATGAAGAAAAAAACCTAGCCGTGGCACTTTGCTGTACAGTCAATAAGAATGCAATTGAATATAACCATTAGCTTGCAAACATCTCAAGAATTATGAATATCCCAATCAATCATGTTAAATATGCCAGAATCAAGATATTCGAATTCAAGAAAAGAGTCAAATCATGAATCTTACAGGGTGTTTCAAGGCGTAGGGAAGCTTTCTAGAGATTGAAACACGATCCTGGGGAGTCCAACAATTGATTGGTATGATTAGAATGGCTTGAGATGGCCTGAAACTTAGAAATCAGTTTGCACTTTTTCTTGAATTTTTTAAATTTGTTCTTTGCCTTTGCACGCCTCTAGCCTCTTGTTTTTGGTCTGCACTCATTCCTTATGTATACTAGAGTGTATTAGGGTTGCAACTTTGTATCAAATCTCTTTCAATTATGAAGATTGATTCATGATTTCATCCTTGTACCAAATCTTTCCAAAATAAGAAAATTCAATCTTTTTGTGTCCATATAAGCCTTGCACAATTTGATCTTGTCTCCAGCTGTATAATGAACCTAATCATGCATAAAATCTCAAGATTTAATTAGTTTTTGATACTTTCATTATTTTATATTGATTTTATTTGATTTAAATCAAATAAAATCAAAATAAATAACAAAAATAAAATAATGACAAGTGGAAGGACTCATGGGTCGTGGGTCACATTACAAACTCAGTGCAAGCATAAAAAGTTGGGCCCATTTAGCAAAAAATGCAATTTTGGCCACATTTGACTTTTGGCAATTTTGCAAAAAGGGCCAACTTTACAAATGTATAACTCTCTCAATTTTGACCCTAGAGATGTGTTCTTGGACTTTTTAGAAATCTTAAGATGTCCTCTAAGTAAACCTTTTGGTCTCATCTCAATTGAGTCTTCCATGTTCATGTATGAAGCTTTGACTCAAAAGGTGTTTTTGTTGACTTTTCAAAATGACCTATAATGTCCAAATTCATATCTTCTTGTGAGTGCATATTTTAAACTTGGGAGATGAAGATGAATTGCAAGGAATTGCATCCTCTTAAAAATGAGCTTTGGATGGGTCATTTTTTGTAAAGTATGAGAAAGTTATGCTTGGTCAAAGTTGAGTTGACTTTTCCTACAAAACCCTAATTTAGCAACTTTTAGGTTTTGATGAATTGTGAGCAATCCTTGAGGAATCATGATCAACCCTTGATCAAATGATGAATAATACTTCAAAATGAGAATGTTGACCAGAAATCTTAAAGTTTGACTTTATGTGGGCCACTGTTGACTTTTGCCCTAGCATAGTCGATTTTCAGGCCTTTGAGCAATTGACTGAGCAAACTTCCTCTGCAAGGCTTTAAACTTGACATGGATGATCTTGAGAAAATATTAGGACAATGGTGAGCATTTGGGATCCTTTGGATTCAAGCATCTTGATGCAAAATGAAACCCTAATTTAAGGTAGACTGCCTTAGGTGAGAGTTTGTCTGGTCAACCCTTGGACTTCCTTGAGCAATTTGAGGACCTCACTTGAAATCTATTGCCAAATATGGGAGGGAAAATTTTGGGGTACAACAAAGGGGTTTTCCCTAACTGTTCTACAATTTTGAAGTCGCTTCTCTTGATGATCTTCAAAATTCCGTCCATTTCACGGGCGGAGGGTTCTTCATCAGCTACGTCTTTGGAGGGTACTTCAATCACAACAGGCTTGGCAACCTTCTCTTTCCCTCTTGTATCTTCACTTGGCTTGGTAGTGGTAATGAGGATGGGAGTCTTTGTAACTACTGGAGGTGAGATATTGGGTGAAAATATTCTCCCACTTCTAGTTACTTTGCTTGAGCCAGCTATGTTGCCAACATTGTCATCTTTTTCTTCTTTGATCCAGCCATCTTGTTTAATCCCATGATATAACACTTTAGCATCGTAATTCCATGGTACCACTTTATTTAAATAATAGGGAATCGGTTCGGGATTGGTAATGATTAAGGGAGCAACAGTGGGTTCATTTGGAATCCTAATAGGACCTTTGGAGGTAATCCTAATAGGCTTGTTGGAGATGGTAATAATAGATAGGTCTTCACATTTGTTAATCACACTCTTGGCAGGTGGAGTCTTTTCAAACAGAATTTTGTGGCTATCCATCAGGCGTTGTACGCCTTTCTTCATCCTTTCACAACCATTGTATTGTTTTGTACAGCACACACAGTCTTTTTCACAGCCAGGGAAGATTTCGGCTTTCAACAAATTGTTCTTGATTATATTCAACAGAGTAGTCAATTCTTCAACAGAGGCAATAAAAATTGTATCTTTGACAGCATTAACACCTTTGTCATGCTTCAGTATTGGAGCGGTAATCACATTCGGCGTTGGAGGAGGATCAAATTCAATAGTCTTGTTGTCAATTAAATCCTAGATTTTGTTCTTCAAGGCCCACCACTGGCCAATCTCGTGCCCGGGGCTGTTTGAATGGTAAGCACACTTAGCGTTTGGATTATACTTTGGCGACGAGGTGTCACGGTTGGTGGGAGGATCGCACAATGTCACTAAATTAGCCTTGATCAAATGTTTAACAGCTTGAGATAGTGACATGCCTAACCTCGTAAATTATCTTCTTGGAGTTTCGAAACGTTGATGATTTGTAGATGGTCTTGGAGTATGAGTTGGATTGGAGATTCTGACAACATTGACAGACGGACGATCATTCTTCTTGGTATGGGCCCTTGCCCCATACATAGTATTAACTTCCTTCTTTGCAGCAAAAGGTTTCTTGATAGGATTGGTGGTGGAGGTAGATGCCACAAAGATCTTCCCACTTTTGATGCCGCTTTCAAATCTTTCACCGGTTAAGATTAATTCGGTGAAACCAGAAGAAGAGCAGCCAACCAGCAGATTAAAGAAAGGACCAAATAAAGTACCCATGAACATGTCAATGTGCTCCCTATCAGTAAAGGGAGGTTGGACCCTACTAGAAAGGTCTCTCCACTTTTGCGTATATTCCTTAAATCCTTCATTCTTTCCCATGGTCATATCTTGCAATTGAACCCTTGTTGGCGCCAAGTCGGTGTTGTACTGATACTGATGGTAGAGGGAAGTAGCTAAATCCTCCCAAGTGTTGATAAGAGAACCATCTAACTGATAAAACCATTCAGGTTGTGTTCCAGCCAAACTCTCTTGGAAAAAGTGAACCCATAGCTTCTTATCGGCAGTGTGCGGTTGCATCTTGCGCACATAAGACTTCAAATGGAGTTTTGGACAAGAAACCCCATTGTACCTGGCAAGGATTGGTACTTTGAATTTGTGGGGGATGACTACCCCAGAGATTAAACCCAAATCATCAAAATATAAGCCGGGGACGGCTTGGATTTCAACAGCTTTCAACCTGTCTTCTAACTGTTTGTATTTGATATCAGTGGGTGGATATTGCTTGTTGAAATAATAATCATCAAATTCTTGATCATTAACACATTCAGCTTGAGTACTCTTGACCTCACCGACCTGGTTCTCGTCCTCTTCATATGAGTCTCCTCCTACTGGGATTTGACGGATTATCTCCTTGAACCTTCTACCCATGTTGAGTAGAGCTTTCTTCTTCGGCTTCTTCTTAACGGCCAGCAAAGCCATCATATCTTGCTTCCCCTTGGCTAGGGTTATTAGAGCTTCCTGAAATTGAGAATTCTGGGCTTGGAGATCCTTCACAGTTTTCTCTAGATCCATCTTGCTGAAATAAACAGCAGAAAGATAAGGAAACCTGTTATGCGAAAACTTGTCATGTTATGATGCATGGAATATGTACATGTGAATGACTTCAAGGATTAATGAAATTTAAATTTGTATAGACAAAATAATGAACAAACGTTAATTTTCATTAGAAAAAACAAGAAATATTACATCATGCCTATTGGTCTTACAAAATAACTTTCTAAGATAAAAAGACTGAACGCATCCTCTTTGGTGCAAGATAAGCGTTCACACTTTGCTCTTCTTGTAGCTGCTTCGTAAGCTCCAAGACCCTCTTCTCACTAGCATAGAATTGAGCCTCTAAAGTATCTTGTTCTTCCTTAAGCTGGATCAAAACCTTTTGTAAGTATTTGAGAGAGGTAGGCATGCCGGGATTGAGGATAGTGTAGGGAATATCTTCTTCAACCACAGGCTCCATGATGACCAGCAGGATAGAGGGATAATGCATCACAAGTTTCTGAGCATGAGCTCGCACCCATTTGAGCTAAGGCTCGAGGGAAATGGAATTCTTGTGTCCTAGCCTCTTGCTATCCACCTTGTTCAACATCCTCCAGGCTCGGATAAACCTCTGACGATAACCTTAATTTTCGCTCTCGTAGTCAAATACCAAACCTTGAATAAGCATCTCATGGGGACCATCCCTTCGGGCGTAACCAAAATATCTTAAGGCTAAGAAAGGGTTGTAGGTGATACCCCCTCTAATGCCAAGTAAAGGGACATTAGGGAATTCTCCATAACGGTCAACGATGGTAACATTCTCCAAAGAGCGGGAACACTAGTGAATATCTGAATGTCTGAGCGTCATTTACCTATGTGACTACCTTAAACCTTGCTCATTCTTCAATACAGATTGGGGAAGATGCGAAATAAACCATCTTGCCAAAAGAGGAGTAAAACACATAACGATACCTATTTTCCTCATGGTGTGAGTGTGGAAAGAATGTAGGATGTCCCCTAGCAAAGTAGGCACTGGGTTACGAGACGTGAAGATTTTGACGACGTTCACATCTATGAGTTGGTCAGGATTTGGAAACAAAACCATCCCATAGATGAGGAGAGCCATAATTTCCTCAAGGGCTTGCAAATCAAAAGAGTTCCAACAGTTTTGGGCTTTCTCAAACAAGAACTTTGCTAAGAAACCTTTGACACCACTCCTTGTTTCCCAATTAGTTGTGATATCATATGGTTGCAAGTGTAGAGCTTGAGGAATCTCTTATGGCTTTGGATATCTTTCCGTACCTTTGAAAGGTAGTTGATTGAGAATGGGAATCCTCAAGAGTCGGGAGAATTCTTCCAAAGTTGGCACAAGTTGATAATCGGGAAATGTGAAGCAATGGTGTAGAGGATAAAAGAACTAAAAGAGCATCTTCATCATGTCTCCATTAGTGTTGGAGGTGATCAAGTTTAGTAGGCAACCGTGTCTTTTGATAAATGGAGAATTTTCAGGAATCCTTGATGTTAACTCTTTGAGTTGAGGAGGGATTCTTACGAGGTTGACTTGAATGGTTTTTCTGCGAATAGAATCCATGTCCTACAAAACAGAACAAAGATAAATCCCAAAAATCCTTGAAATGGTTAGTGAGTATGAGTAGGATGTTATGATGTTCATGATGTTATGTACAAGTAAATATACACAAACAAAGCAAACAAGTCCTTAGGTTTAGGCTTGCATGGAGTCTCATAGGTAAGTACCCTCTTTAAGTTTAGTTGGCTCAAACCTGTCATAGTAATAGTAACCGGGTTCTAAGGAGCTCAATATCATTGGTTTGTTTCCTTGGACATTGTTTCAGTGCAAGCCTCTTTAATGGTGACCGAACCCAAAAAACCAAACCTCAATGAGTGTAGTATCGAGTATCTACCAACTTCAGACTGTACCAAATCCGGTCATCTCACTACGTCCTAAAGGCCAAGTTGGTCAAGTTAAGGTTCTAAAAGTTCATTAGTGCTTCATGACATCACTCAGCGGTCCCGTATTCTCCTTGACTACGCAAGGGCTACCGGTACCCACAAATATGTCGCACTAACGTAGCTATTGCTTAGACCGTGTTGGTATACCCCGCACAATTTCCATAATGTATTGCTACTTACCTATAAGATATCCCAAATTCAGGTAGAGGATTCAAACCCAAACAAAGAACCAAAATGTAAATCATACAAGTCAAACAAAGAAAGTAAGTAGATATGATCTAGACCTAAGGTAACCCCACTTTTAGAAATGTCCCCAGCAGAGTCTCCAGTTCTGTGATACGGTGGAAGAACTAACTTGGATGTTTTATGTTTTATCGCAAATGTTGCGGTTAGCAAGAGTCGCCACCGACTTTTCTTTTATCCAAAAGGAAAGGTGAAAAAGCACAGGAAAGACCTTTAGAGATGTTTTCTTGAGTTCGGGGGGTAAATTATGAAAAGGAGAGGTATTAGCACCCTTTTCATACATGGTTTTCCATGGGCTCTTAGCTACTTGCTAGATCACTTGCTTTTGTTTGAAAATGTGCTTTGTATGGTTTTTGAAAGTATTTTGAAAAGGCGCCATCGTTTAGGCAAACTTGGTAATGATTCTCGTTCGTAAGAATGTATACAAAGTGTTGATCTTTGGAAAATGTTTTCAAGTTTTGAAAAATGTTTTGAAAGTGTTTGGTTTTTGTTTTGAAAATAGCAAGGATGTTTTGTTTTGAAATTGAGCAAGTAACTAGGAACATTCTACCTACTCAAAAGTCTTTCATGTTCATTTCCTTTTTCCTTTGACATTGTTATCTTACCATTGATTTGGTAAGTAACCCTATCTTTAGATGTAAAAGGGACGGGCGTGGGTCATCGTATAACCATGATTAGCAATGTTGCAAGGTATCTTAGAATTTTCTTTAGGGACTAAGATCATTTTGAAAGGCAACATAGATAGCGTCATCGAGGGACTATGATCTTGTATTTTTGCTTGTTTTTGCTAAGATACCTCACGTGCATAACATGACCATTTTTGTAAGGCAACAAAGTGGATCTACCCTAGGGGTGCTTGTGTGTAAGTGTATTGATTCTTCATGCTTGATTTATCTTTGATTAGGATTTGCTACTTGATTGGTTTTAGTCTTTCCATACAAAACCCTAATTACTAGCATTTGTATATAAAGCGATAAATTGCGGAATTGAAAATTACTACGCTATTACAATACTTGTGGGAGGGGGATGTACAAATTACATATGGGGATTGCTAGAAAATAAACCTAATTATCTATTACAACCATATTGAACTTGGATAATGTACAAAAAATGAAATAAATATACAAGAATGTAAAATGGAAAGAAAATAAACTTTTTTTGGATTTTTTTAGGAAAAAGGATTTTGTTTTAACCTAATTAACTAAAATAAAAATAATTAATTAAGTTAGTAAAAAGTAAACCTAAATTTACTAGGAAAATAATTTAAATAAAACCCTAATCTAAATATTAATTGAAAAAAAAGAAATTAAGTTTGTGAGAAGAATATTTTTGGTATTTTTGTCTTGAAAATAATTTATGGTATTATAAAATATTTTTAGTCTTTTTATATGTTAAAATAATATATTTTAATTGTAAAAAAGAAAATAACTAAAAAAACCTAGTTTCTAATTAAATTTGTAGATTAATAAATGAAATAAATAAAATATGATTAAAATAAAAGTAATTTTTATTGTAAAAATAAAATAAACTATATCAAAATATAAATCTAATATTTTATATTATTTTCTGATTTTTTTTATATTAAATAAAATATTTGAGAAAACAAATAAATGAAAAATGAGAAAAAAGAAATAAAATAGGCCAGGTGTGAATAGTGAGCAGGGGGGTCAGAATGTAGTAAAAATACAAAGCACAAAGGGGGGAGGCCCAGCGCTGCATACAAGTGTCAAAAGTGAGAAAATGTGAGAAAATAAGCAAAAGGGTACCACTGGGGCTCGAACCCAGGTCCCATAGGTTATCAGGCGCGCGCTTTACCACTGGGGTGGCTATACATCCGTTAATATAAGAAAAACAACAAATACATAACATCAACACAGTCCTGAAAATAACTTCATCTTCAACCTCCAGCCAAAGAACTTGTATCTTCTTCATCTCTCAACAAAAATGAAAAGTTCAAACATGAAAGTTGTGGCATTTCTTCCCATGAATCCAACCATGTAAATAACTTAAGCTAACAATCAAAGATGAAGGAGAATTTCTCTGGCCCTAATCTAAAACCTAAAAATTTCAAGACACTTCAACTTTAAAATTCTATAAGCTCAGGCCATATAAATGCAAATTATGGATATGTACAGTTTCGTGGCAAAGTCATCTACATTTTATCTTCACAAGTCAAGACCTAACAATGCTTAAATAATGAGATGAAAAGTCAGAAAACTCACCTTGCAGTTGGAGATCATGTTTTGAGTTAGAGCTACTTTCAAAGTGTTTTGATGATTGGGTGAGCTCCCTTGCACCTCCAGGAAGCTATTGCAAAGCTTACTTTGTGCTGAGAGTTCTTGAATCAAGCTGAAGAAGTCAATGTGCAATGCCCTATTTTTGAAAATGGAGAATGGTGTAAATGGTATTACAGTTTGAAAACAGGGGTTGGGATAGTTTCTATATGTGTATTAGAAGCTTTGTGGATGGTTTGGCCAAGAAACGCACGGGGGATTTGGAAGTTGGGTTCAAAAATCAGAAATGACAAGTTTTTGTGCTTGTATGGAAATTTCTGGTTTGGGGAGTTTGAGGACTTGTTAAATCATATGTTCGCTTGCAACGCACTTGTATAATTATATGGAAAAGGTTAGAGGACTTGAGGAGGTCAGAAAACAAAGATCACATGTTATGAGTTTTTGACTTGTTTTTGAAGTTATCTTGAAAAACATGGTTTCAATGCAAGGTACAGGTCTTGTAGGGTGGCGTGCAACTTTAAAAATTTTTGTTCTGAGTTTATAGAGCATACTTGTGCAGAAAGAACAAGTGCAAAGCTCCATACAAGTTGACTTTGTGATTAAAGTCACTTTTCCAAAATGAAAGTGTGAACTTTGTTCCACTAATGGAAAATTTACTTGGACAAAGTTTGAATCAAGTGGATAATAGCTCAAAAGCAAGTGTAATCTTCTGATTATGGATAGATCTTGAGGTTTAGAGGCCTGCAAAACAAAATTTTGCATCATAGGTTTGAAATTGAATTCTTGTTCATCACAAAATGACTTGTAATTCAATTGTGAAAACCCTAACTTCATCTCTTCGATTCTCCATACTCAAGAATGATCTCAAGGAGTTATTGGACATTTTGGAAAGCTTGTAATGTGATATACAACACCTATTTGAATCACTTTTTAAAATTCCCCTTGGAACTATATGAAAAAGTTCCAAGAAGTTAGGTCAAAATCCTGACCAAAACTAGGGCAAAATTTCACTAAGTGTCCAATTTCAAGACCATGACTTTATGAATTAATAACTTAAGATCCAAGCATTTTTAGGATAAGTTTTGTAAATAAATGTTGTAGATATCATGGAGATCTACAAATTTCATGTTGAAAGTTTCTTCTGAATCCCCTTGCATCATGGTGAAAAATTGTCCCAAAGTTAAGAAAGAAACATGAAGTTTAAACACTTAGAAAAATTTCTAAGTTAGAAAACTTTGACTTTTCAAAATGAAATCTTGACTTTTTGGTTTCTTGATGAATAAGTTTCATATTTTGACATGTTTTGATGAATTGTGATCTTTGACATTGAATTTTGACCAAAAAGTCAAAGTTTGACTTTTAGTGTACAGTTGACTTTTTGATCAGTTGATTGAAAATTCATTATCAATCCAATTGATCTTGAGCAATGTTTTAGGTCATACCATTAGGTCAAAATGATGCAATTGAACTCTTTAAATCATGCTTCAAACCAATTTACCATTTGCTAGGTCAAAAATCAGAAATTGCCCTTTCTCAATCAAAACCCTAATTTTGACCATTTTGCCCTTTTGCTGATTTAATGGGAAATATGGTCCAAACTTGATCAAATGATACATATGAGTTTATAATGTTGATGTGGATAAAAAATCATGAAGTTTGACTGTAAATTGGCCATAGTTGACTTTTTTCCCAATACAATGGAATTTTAGGTCAACTGCTCCATTGACTGAGCAACAGTGTGATCCAAAGCTTGAAACTTGACATGAGAAATCTTATGGGTCCATAATGATCCATGAAATTCATTTGAAGCATTGAAATTTCAATTATCCTTGTGCAATCTCAAACCCTAATTTTGGTCATCAGTGCTTAAGGAGGTGTCTTGAGCTGATTAATTCTAGTGCAGTCTTGAACCAAGAGAGATCCTTGTGAGAAAATATTTGATAAATGAGAGGGAAAATTTTGGGGTACAACACTAACCATGTATTCCTCCTCCCCATGGACAGTGATGAGTTTTCCCTTGATCGAGTACTTCAACATTTGATGTAAGGTAGAAGTGACGGCACCAGCGCCATGAATGCTAGGCTTTAAAGCGAGTCCCTCCCAATCTAGCCGTTCAAGAGCATTTTTGGGCAAGACATTCAGTGATGAGCCCGTATCCACCAGAATATGGGCTAGCATGGTGCCCCTGCACTCAATGGAAATGTGCAAGGCATCATTGTGTTTCCTTCCTTTGGGAGTTAAATCAGTGTTAGAAAAGCCCAATTTGTTATCAGTAGTTAGACTGGCCACACAATTCTCAAATTGATTAATTGAAGTCTATTGGGGCACGTGGGAGGTCTTTAAAAAATTTACCAAGGCCTTGGCATGAGCCTCAGAACACATAAATAAGGCCAACATTGATATTTTTGAGGGGGCCTGCCTCAACTGTTCCACGACGTTGTAGTCACTTTTCTTGATTATCTTTAATATCTCTTCCATCTCTTTGCTAGAAGCTTTAAGAATGCCTTCTGGATGTGCCTTCTTCTGGACAGGCTCGAGAAATGTCTCTTTGCCCCTTGTCTTGGCGGCAGGGATATCAGTAGGATTGTCAATGGGAGTATTACTGGGAATGCTGGTAGGAGCGGTAGCGAGAATAATTACAGGAGTAGCAATGGTCTTTGGAGAGATCTACGGCGAGAAGACTCTTCCACTTCTTGTTATCTTACTGGTCCCAACGATATTGATGATTCCAGGATCAATGTCTTTCGCAACTTTGCCTTTGATAGCCAATAGATCTTGCCTGACGCCATGATAATAGGCGTCAGCCCCATAGTTCCAGGGAACAACTTTATCCGAAGAATATAGGATTGGCCCCGGCATAGTGATGATTAGGGGAGCAGACTTTGGAATAGATGTAATGTTAACGGGTCTTTTGGTGGAGACCCTGGGAGGATTATCGGAGATGGTTATTATTGAAATATCTTCACAGGAATTTCTAGGAAGAGCAACTTTTTCAAACAGGATTTCTTTGTTCGCCATCAGGCGCTGGACGCCCATCTTCACTAACAAACAACCATTTGGTAGAGACATGCATAAATGACAACTTTCACCACATCCCGGGAACAGACCGACTTGCAACATATTTTTCTTAATAGTCAAAAGAGGAGTAGATAAGTCATTCATGGAGGAAACAAAACAAACATCATCAACAATGTTGATACCTTGACCGTGTTTGGGCATTGGCGTCGTTATCACATTAGATGTTTCTGGGGGATCAAACTCAATTTCTTTCTCCTCGATAAGGTCTTGTACCTTGTTCTTCAAGGCCCAACAATCGTATGTATCATGCCCCGGGCTTTCAGAATGATAGGCACATCGGGCATTCGGGTTGTAGCAAGGAGAGGCAGTATTGGGGTTCTTGGGAGCTTCCTTTAGGGTTACCAGATTGGACTTCAAAAGATGTGGCAAAACTTGGGATATGGTCATGTTGATTTGGGTGAATCGTCTCATGGGCGCTTCTGGCCTGCGCTGATAGTTTCATTGCTGATTTTGTACAGGATTAGAAATCATAACAGCCCCTACCGTCAGACGACGTTCAGTTTTGTTTTGATTCCTATGGTCATATGCAACACTGACCTCCTTCTTTCCGGTAAAGGGTTTCTTCATCGTTCTTGAGGATACATCTCTTTGAATTTTGCCACTCTTTATATCGGCTTCTACCCGTTCACCAGTCATGATCAGTTCAGTAAATCCAGCCGAGGAGCTTCCGATCAGGTGGTTAAAGAATGGACCAGATAGCGTGCCTAAGAACATATCCACCAATTCTCTGTCAGATAAATAGGGTTGGACTCTTCCCGCGAGGTCCCGCCATTTTTTAGCATAGGTTTTGAAACCTTCACCAGCACCCATAGACATACCTTGTAAAAAGCGATAGTCAAATCTTCCCAATTGCGGATATAGGTCCCTTCCAACTGATAGAGCCAATCCAACAGCATCCCTGACAAGCTTTCTTGGAAGAAATACACCCATAGGTTCCTATCGGCCGTATGGGGTTGAATTTTCCTAACGTATGACCTTAAATGCAGCATTGGACAAGAGACATCGTCATATTTAGAGAAAGTGGGGACCTTGAATTTTTATGGGATGACAACCCCTGAGACAACTCTTAGCTCTTCAAAATCCAATCCGGGTACCCTCTGGATCTCCATAGTATTGAGGTGATCCTCCAACTACTTGTATTTATCGTCAATTGGAGGATACTGCTCTTCAGAGTAATCAACCTCTTCTTCTTCTTCAGACTCTGGATGGTAATTTACTTCCTTGTTTTTCCCTTCTTGATTATCCCCTTCACCCGATGATGTTGCAAAATCTAGAGTTCGTCTGGCTGGTCCTTTGAACCTTCTTCCCAGATTCAAAACACCGGCTGGTTTCTTTGCTTTCTTCTTCTTTTCTTTGATCAACAAAGTTTTCAAATCCTCTTGTCCTTTTTCCAGAGCAAAGAACATTTGTTGGAATTGAGTGTTTTGCGCTTGGAGATCCTTTACTATATATTCAATATCCATCTCACTGAAATAAACAGTAGAAAGATAAGGAGACTTATTGTAAGAAACATGTTTGTGTTATGATGAATGAAAATGCATATGCAAATGATTTCAAGGAAATTAGAGATTTAAATTTGTTTTAGACAAAAAGGAACACACGTTGCATTAATAAATCCAAGTTTGAGTACATCAGGCCTCTTTGGGCTTACAATGAAAGAAATAAAATACAAAAACTCCTAACACAAAAAGGTTGAACGCATCTTTTTTGGCGCGATGTAGGCGTTCAAACTCCACTCTTCATGAAGTTGCTTGGTGAGTTCCAGAACTTTCTTCTCACTGGCGTAAAACCGGGCTTCGAAAGTGTCTCATTATTCCTTTATATGAATCTAATACCTTTGCAAGTCTTCGAGAGAGATAGGCATGTTAGGATGAAGGACAGTATACTAGACATCTCCTTTAACCACAGGCTCTATGATGATAGGGAGGATAGAGGGGTAAGGCATTGCAAGACTCTAAGCACGAGTCTGTACCCACCTAAGGAAAGTGTTGCACCCTAAAATTTTACCTCTCACTTATCAAGAATTTGCTCACAAGATCTCCTTGGGCTCAAGACTGCACTAGGGTTTGATCAGCTCAAGACACCTCCTTAAGCACTGATGACCAAAATTAGGGTTTGATATTTCAAAAGGATATTTGAACTTCCAATTCCCCATATGACTTCCATGGATCATTATGGACCCTCAAGATCACTCATGACAAGTTTTAAGCTTTGAATCACACTTTTGCTCAGTCAATTGAGCAGTTGACCTAAAAAATCATTTGTATTGGGGAAAAAGTCAAATATGACCAATTTACAATCAAACTTCATAATTTTTTATCCACATCAACATTTTAAACTCATATGTATCATTTGATCAAGTTTGGACCATAATTCCTCAAGAAATTTGACCAAATCTCCAAAAGGGCAAAATGGTCAAAATTAGGGTTTTGACTGGGAAAGGGCAATTTCTAATTTTTGACCTAGAAAATGATCAATTGGTTTAAGGCATGATCTCAAGAGTCCAATTGTATAATTTTTACCTAATGACATGACTCAAAACATTGCAATTACATTGGATTGACAGATGAATTTTTCAGTCAACTGATCAAAAGTCAATTGTACACTGAAAAGTCAAACTTTGACTTTTTGGTCAAAATCAAATTCCAAAGATCATAATTCATCAAAACATGTCAAAATATGAAACTTATTCATCAAGAAATCAAAAAGTCAAGATTTCATTTTGAAAAGTCAAAATTTCTAAACTTTGAAATTTTTCTAAGTGTTGGAAATTTCATGTTTTTTCACAACTTTGAACAAATTTTTCACCATGATGCAAGATGATTCAAGAGAAACTTCCAACATGAAAGTTGTATATCTCATGAAATATACAACTTTTCTTTACACAACTCCTTCCAAAAGTTCTTGGATCTCAAGTTATAATTTTAAGAACATGTGGTCATGAAACAAAACACTTAGTGAAATTTTTGCCCTAATTTGGTCATGATTTTAACCCTACTTCATGGAACTTTTTCATATAGTTCCAAGGGGAATATTCAAAATCAATTCAAATATGGGTTGTAGAGCACACCACAAGCTTTCCAAAATGTCACAGAACTCCTTGAGATCATTCTTGAGTAGGGAGAATCCAAGAGATGAAGTTAGGGTTTTATCACTTGATTTACAAGGCATTTAGTGATGAAAAAAATTCAAATTCAAAGTTGTGCTGCATAAAATATACTTTGCAGGCCTCAAACTTGTTAGGCACTACATAATTAATGGTTTGCACAGCTGTTAGAGGTCTCATTTCAAGCATTCAATGCATGGACATGCTTTATATCCATTTTTGGAAGAAAGTGTACATTGCCATTTTGTTAAAGTGCTTTTTTGCACAAAACTTGTTCTCGAGCCTTGTACTTGTTCTCTTCTGATCATACAAGTCCTATAACTCATGAGAAATGGTTTAGACACTTACAATCACTCAGCACATGCTTGTACCTCACATTGAAACTTGGTTTCCCTCTTTTCTTGAAAATCAAGTAACCTAGCCAAAAGCTTGTAACTTGTACTTCTGACTTGCCAATTCACTCCAATCATTTTGCATATACATAGACAAACTATTTGCCACAAAGACACGAATGCTCAAGACCTGGAAACACCTAGAGCTCAGAATCACATCTCATACCTCCATTTTCCCACAACCAAAAACTTGAAACTCATAACTCCCTCGTGCGTTTTCAAGCCTTTTGGTTCCTAAAGTTTCTAAACATCATTTAGAACTGATCCCACACCCTGTTACAAAACTGTAACACCATTAACACCATCCTCCATTTTCAAAAATAGAGCTTTGCACTTGGACTTCTCCAAAACTCCTAAGCCCCTTTCAGCTCAAGCTAAGCATTCCATTAGCTTTCAGGGAACTTGAGGGAGCTAACCTAACCATTGGAACTCCTTGAAAGCTGCTCAAACTTCAAACCCGATACCCTCTTGCAAGGTAAGTTTTCTAACTTTGGAACTTTTCATTCTTGCATCATCAATGATTTATTTGTGAATGAAACATGTAGATATCATTGACCTGAAGCTAACCATGTTCATAGTTTTCATTAATTTTGCTTGAGCTTAGAGAATTTTGAGATTGAAATTTCTGAGATTTTTAGGGTTCATATTAGGGCCATTAAAATCCATGCTTATCTTTGATCTATAGTTTTAATATTTTACATTTCTAAAATCGTGAGTAAATTTGCTACAAGTTTCATGTTTACAGTTTTCATTTTTGTTGAGATTTGAATGAGTTACAGAAGCTCTGGCTGGGCGTGAGGGTCAAGATGAAGTTCAGGCCATGGAACATGTTTACCATATGTATTTATTGTTTTGCTTATGTTAACAGATGTATAGCCACCCCAGTGGTAGAAGCGCGTGCCTGTAACCTTTGGGACTTGGGTTTGAGCCCCAGTGGTACCCTTTTTGATTTTTCACATTTTCTTGTTTTTTGACTTTCTTTTTTGCATGGGTTGGGCCTCCTTGGGCCTGTTTTTTTTGTTTTTTTTTCTTTCTAACCCCCTGCAGGCTATTTGCACCTGGCCCAGTTTTATTTTATTTTCTTATTTTCATTTTATTTATTTTCTTAAATATTTTCCTAATACTAAAAAATCATAAAAAATACAAAAAAAATAGTAGATTTACATTTTAACTTAGTTTATTTATTTTTCTCAAACAAAAAAAATTATTTTATTAATCATATTTTATTTATTTTTACAAATTATCTTGTAAATTTAATTAAAACTAGGTTAGCATTTATTTTTCTTTTACACCTATTAAAATATATTATTTTAATATAAAAAAAAGGTCAAAAATATTTTATAATACTATAAACCATTTTCAAGACAAAAATACAAAAATACTTTTCTTAAACTTAATTCCTTTTTAATCCATTAATAGACTTAGGGTTTTATTTAAAAATCTTTTCTTATTAAATTAGGTGTAATTTTATTATTTTAATTAATTATTTTCTTTTAATTAATTAGGTTAAAACAAATTCACTTTTCCTAAAAAATCCAAACAAAAATATCCATTTTCCTTATATTTGCATTCTTGCATATTTATTCATCTTGTGCATTATTTATTTCAATACTTGTACAAATTCAATTTGGTTGTAATAAATTAATTAGGTTTATATTCTTGAAATCCCCATTTACAATTTATACACCCCCTCCCTTAAATATTGTAATATCGTAGTAACTTTAAATTCCGCAATTTATCGCTTTACATATAACATGCTAGTAATTAGGATTTGTATGGAAAGACTAAAACCAATATTTAGAAAACCCTAATTCAAGACAAAATCAAGCATGAAAACAACACACTTGCACACAAGCACCCCTAGGGTAAATCCACTTGGTTGCCTTTACAAAATGGCCATATTACTCATGTAAGGTATCTTAGCAAAAACAAGCAAATACAAGATCATAGTCCCTCGATGACGCTATCTAAAGTTGCCTTTCAAATGATCTTAGTCCCCAAAAAAGAATGCTAAGATACCTTGCAACATTGCTAATCATGGTTATACGATGACCCACACCCGTCCCGTTTACATCCAAAGATATGGTTACTTATCAAATCAATGGTAAGATGACAATATCAAAAGGAAAGAAAATGAACAAGAAAGACTTTTGAGTAGGTAGAATGCTCCTAATTACTTTCTCAATTTCAAACAAAACATCCTTGCTATTTTCAAAACAAACACCTACACTTTCAAAACCTCTTACAAACTTGAAAATATTTTCAAAAGATCAAACATCTTTGTATACATTCTTACGAATGAGAATCATTACAAAGATTGCCTAAACAATGGCCTCTTTACAAAATACTTTCAAAAACCACATAAAGCACAATTTCAAACAAAAGCAAGTGATCTAGTAAGTAACTAAGAGCCCATGGAAAACCATGGATGAAAAGGGTGCTAATACCTTCCCTTTTCATAATCTACCCCCCAAACTCAAGAAATAATCTCAAAGGTCTTTCCTGTGCTTTTTTACCTTTCCTTTTGGATAAAAGAAAAGTCGATGGCGACTCTTGCTAACCACAACATTTGCAATCAAACACAAAACTTTCAAGTCAGTTCTCCCACCGTATCATAGTAAGGCTCAAGGGGAATGGAATTCTTATGTCCCAATGTCCTATTATCCACCTTGTTTACCATCCTCCAAGCTCGTATAAACCTCTGACGGTAGCCTTGATCATCACTTTTGTAGTCGAACACCACATCTTGAATGAGCGCATCATGTGGACCATCTCTTTGCGCGTACCCAAAATATTGTAGAGCTAAGCAAGGGTTATAAGTGATACCTCTACTAATGCCAAGAAGAGGGACATTATGGAATTCCCCACAATGGTCGATGATAGTAATGTCCTCCAAGGACTGAGAACAACAGTGGATATCCGAATGTCTAAGTGACATCAGTCTATTGGACCATCTCAAACCTTACTCGTTCTTCATAACGGATCGAGGGAGATGCGAAATAAACCATCTAGCCAATAGAGGAGTACAACACATGAGGGTTCCTCTTCTCTTCATGGTGCGAGAGTGGAGAGCATGCAAGATATCTCCCAACAAAGTAGGCACTGGATTGTGAGATAAAAAGATTTTGACAGCATTCACATCTATAAGTTGGTCAGGATTTGGAAATAGTACCAACCCATAGATGAGAAGAGCCAAAATTTATTCGAAAGCTCGTAAATCCAGATTTTTCCAACAGTCTTGAGCTTTTTCCAATAAGAACTTGGATAAGAACCCTTTGACACCACTTCTTGTTTCCCAATTAGTCGTGACATCGGATTGTTGCAAGTATAAAGCTCGAGAAACCTCCTTAGGGCTTGGATCCCTTTCAGTATCGTTGAAAGGTAGTTGATCGAGAATAGGAATTCCCAAGAGTTGAGAGAATTCTTCCATAGTTGGTACAAGCTGGTAATCGGGGAAGGTAAAACAATGGTGTAAAGGGTCGAAGAACTGAAAAAGCACTTTCATCATATCTTCATCGAAGCTTGAGGTGACCAAGTTGAGAATTTGTCCATGTCTTTTGGTGAACGGAGAATTCTCAGGGACCCTTGATGCTAACTCTTTGAGCTGAAAAGGTACTCGTACAAGGTTGACTTGGATTGTGTTCCTGCGAGTGGGAGTCATATCCTACAAAACAGAACAAAGATGAATCTCAAAATCCTTGAAATGGTTAGTCTAAAATGTTATGGTATGATGTCATGATGTTATGTACAAGCATATGCACAAATTAAATCAAACAAGTCCTCAGGTTTAGGCTTGCATGAGGTTTATAGGTAAGTACCCTCTTGAATTTTAGTTGGTTCAACTTGTCCTAGAAAGTAAACGGGTTCTAGGGAATCTCAATATCACTGATCTTTCTTCATCAGGCGTTGTTTCAGCGCAAGCCTCTTTATTGGATACCGAAATATCCCGAAAGCCCGATCTCAATGAGCGTAGTATCGAGTATCAACCAACTTCGGACTGCACCAAAGTCGGCTACCTCACTACTTCCTAATGGCCAAGTTGTTCAAGTAAAGGTTCTAAAGTCAATTAGTGTTTCATGACACCACACAGCGGCCCCGTATTCTCCTTGACTACTCAAGGGCTACCGGTACCAACAAATGTGTCACACTAACATAGCTATTGCGTAGAGCATGTCGGTATACCCCACACAGTTTCCACAACTTATTACTACTTACCTAAAAAGGTGCCCTAAATCCGGGTAGAGGATCAAAATAAACCCAAACAAGGAACCATAATGTAAAGCAAACAAAACAAAGGAAAGTAAGTAAATATGATCTATCCCTAAGGTAACCCCACTTTTAAAACCACTCCTCAGTGTAACACCCAAATTCTACCCCAAGAAATTATGCAAAATAAATCAGAGTTATAAAATTCAATCATACAAATGAATCAGGACGTCACAAATTCTTCTAACAAATTCATTGCATTCATCGTGGATATATAACACTTTCAAACATTGGATGAACCATCGTCATAACATCTTTAATAAAATAATTCAACATCTACGCAGCGGAATTCTTCAATAACATCTTTAAACAAAACAGCAACTACGAAACATCTCATATTCAATAATCATTAATTTAAAGTTTAACAACTGAAAAACAACAGTCTAAAATCAACAAGCGTTCATCCCCCCCCCCCCCCCGAGTGTTACATATCAGAGAAATGACACCGACTCGAACTATTAAAGGTATACAGCCTTCACTCGCGATTACCTGCATGTTACCAACATAAAGGCAACATTCAAATAGAAGGGGTGAGATATCTAACAATATAATAAAGCGCGTGATAATTAATATATTAAATTAGATCAATAATATCACCACTTCTCATCTCATAATCAACAATAATTACATCATATATACCCATTCATCAACATCAAATACACTTCATTATTCAATCATATAATGCGACTCAAAAATATGCAAATGCATGTGGTACCATTGGAGCAGAACTCCCATCTCAAAAATCTGCCAATTAATAGAGGCATCAACAAGGCATAGCCTTCATCTCAAAATTTGCCAATCCAGGCCATCTCAATGAGCATAAGCTCCATCTCAAAAATGAAATATATGCGACTCATCATGAATGTGATAACAACACCCAAGTTAACAACATTTCAAATCATCTCAAAACATCTCAATTAACATCTCGTAACATCAAAATAATTTATTAAACATCATTTATTATCATAAAATCATCGAACACAACTTCATCAATAACATCTCACTAATACTCAACTGTATATTAATAGTACAATAACCCATCCCGTTATTATTCTAATTTATATCATTACAGTCACTAATCCTACTGTCATAATTCTAACAGCAGCCTCTAAACATCTACTATTCATCATTCTGTCCAGAAATCAGCACAACGACCAACAACGGAATTAATCCTAAATTAGCTACTAGGATTACATTTCTTATCCATCATTTTAATCATCTAGAATAAAGTTCATTGCGTTAGTTAATCGACGCTTCGAATGTCATATCAAACAGCATCCTAAAACCCAAGTTACAACAATTAAAAGCAAATTCTGTCAAAAACCAGACATTATGTATCGACACAAAACCTTATGGATCGACTCATCCTGCTTCATTTGTACACTATGAGTCGACACATCCTCCTTATGGATCGACTCATCCTGGCTTTAAATCACAGCATGTATTGACACATGCACCTCACCGGCCGACTCATCCTGAGTCTTGCAACTACCATGCATCGACGCATCCCCTCTTCGTGTCGACTCATCCTAAGTTTTACAGCATTCATGTATCGACACATTCAGTTTGGGGTCGACACATCCTGCTACAGTCTGCATAATTTCTGCATTTTCTTCTGTAATTTCACTATGGGAGTTATGTTACAGTCCTACAAACCTCATCATAAACATGATAATTCATCACTTAACATTATCCTCTATTACCACATCGATCAAACAATATAATAACATTATTATTCATCAGAAATTCATCAATCTTCATCAGACATCATTCATAATACATCCATTTCAAGCACAAAACAGCAATCCTCTAACCCCACATATCAAACATCATGAACCCAATTATAAAGTCAGAACCCCACCCTTACCTTGGATTGAAGGTCGCTCTACAATCTTTCGGGTTGTATCTTCGTTCTTGTCGTTTTCCACTTTTCCAGCAGCTTCACGTTCTCTTCCAAATCCTTATTTCTTCCTACTGCTTCCTTCTTCTATTCTAACAACAAATAATAAAATAACATAATATTCTATTATCCCTTAGTGGGCTCCAAACCTACACCGCCTTATTACTTCTACTCTTTCAAAATAAGCCCACATTAAATAATATTACACTTCTAATATTATTTCACCACATAATAATATATCTCTAATATTATTATTTCCCCACTTAATAAAATAAATCTGATTTAATTATAACACATCTTCACAAAATATTTCAAAAATAATTTAATTAAATGATTAATTAAATTACGGGCGTTACAACTCTCCCCCACTTAGAATATTTTCGTCCTTGAAATTTTACCTCAATCAAACAATTCAGGATAGGAGTCTCGCATCTTGCTCTCCAACTCCCAAGTCATGCTTTCACCAGCAGCTCCTAGCCAAACCACTTTAACCAAGGAAATCTCTTTGCCCCTCAGAGTCTTCATTTCACGATCCGCGAATCGTACAGGCATCGTATCCACCGTAAGATTATCCCGTACTTGCACATCGTCCATATGAATCACATGAGATGGATCTGAAATATACCTCCGAAGTTGCGACACATGAAACACATCATGCAAATTCGAAAGATTAGTCGGTAAGGCCACTCTATAAGCAACGTTCCCCACTCTCTCCGAAATCTGATACGGTCCAATAAAACGAGAAGTGAGCTTCTTAGACTTCAATGCTCGCCCAACACCAGTCACATGTGTAACTCTCAAAAACACATGATCACCAGCTTGGAATTCTAAATCCTTCCTTCACTTGTCATGATAACTCTTATGTCTACTTTGTGAAGCTTTCATCTTTTCTCGAATCAACTTCACCTTCTCAGTAGTCTCACGAACAAGTTCAGGTCCAAGCACTACACTTTCACCAGATTCATGCCAACATAACGTAGTTCTACATCTTTGACCATACAACGCTTCAAAAGGTGCCATCCCAATACTAGAATGGTAACTGTTGTTATATGTGAACTCTATCAACGGAAGATAAGTATCTCACAAACCTCCCTGCTTAAGAACACACGCCCTTAGCAAATCTTCCAACGATTGAATCGTCCGTTCAGTCTGACCATCTGTCTGAGGATGATACGCTGAACTCAATCTCAGCTTAGAACCCAGCGCTTCTTGCAAACTCTTCCAAAAATCAGAAGTAAATATCGGATCTCTATCTGACACAGTGCACAAAGGAACACCATGCAGTTTCACAATCACACTAATATAAATCTCAGCCAACTTCGACACTGGAAAAGTGATGTTAATAGGAATAAAATGAGCTGACTTCATAAGCCTATCAACAATCACCAAAATCGAATCATGTCCTCTTAAATTATTAGGCAACCTTGTCACAAAGTCTATTGAAATGCTATCCCATTTCCATTCTGGAACTTCCAATGGTTGCATCAATCCTGCAGGCTTCTGATGTTCAACTTTCGACTTCTGACAAGTCAAACATGCATACACAAATCGGGCCACATCACTCTTCATCCCAAGCCACCAAAACCAACCTTTCAAATCTTGATACATCTTTGTAGCTCCTGGATGAATACTCAACTTACTTCTATGACTCTCTTCAAGTATCACTTTCTTCATCTCAGTATCATCAGGAATACAAATCCGATTATGAAACCTCAACACACCTTACTCATCTAGCTTAAAATCACTATTCTCAGGTTGATCAATCCCCACCATCAAATCTACCAGTTTCACATCCAACTTCTGAGCTTCTCTGATACTGTCTAGAAATTCATTATTAATCTTCAACATACCCAACATAACACTCTGCGGAGTAACCTCGCAAACTAAGCTCATATCTCTGAACTGCTCAATCAAATCCAACTCTTTAATCATCATTGCTGACATATGTAAAGTCTTTCGACTCAACGCATCAGCTACCACATTTGCTTTTCCTGGATGATAATTCAAACTGAAATCATAATCCTTTAACAATTCCAACCATCTTCTTTGCCTCATATTCAACTCTTTCTTATCAAACAAATACTTCAAACTCTTATGGTCACTAAACACTTCAAATCTAGAACCAAAAAGATAATGTCTCCAAATCTTCAACACAAAGACAACAGCAGCAAGCTCTAAATCATGCGTAGGATAGTTCTTCTCATGAGTCCTCAACTGCCTTGACGCATAAGCAACTACCTTACCATTATGCATAAGCACACCTCCTAAACCCATCTTAGAAGCATCACAATACACCACAAAAGGCTCTCCTGGATTAGGCAACGTCAAAATCGGAGCCGACATCAACCTCTTCTTTAATTCTGTAAAACTTTCTTCGCACTGAACATCCCAAACAAAAGCTCTACCTTTACAAGTTAACTTAGTCAACGGAAGTGACAACTTAGAAAACCCTTCAATAAACCTTCTATAATAACCAGCTAGTCCCAAGAAGCTTCTAATCTCAGTAGCTAACTTTGGAGTTTCCCATTGCAACACAACATCAACCTTCGATGGATCTACAGCAATGCCACTACCTGAAATCACATGACCAAGAAAACTAACCTCTTTCAACCAAAATTCACACTTGGACAGCTTTGCATACAACTTCTTCTCTTTCAAGACTTGCAATACTACTCTTAAATGTTCAGCATGCTCTTCTTCTAACTTAGAGTAAATCAAAATATCATCAATGAACACTACTACGAACCGATCCAAATAAGTATGAAAGATAAGATTCATATATTCCATGAATACTCCTGGCGCATTAGTAACACCGAAAGGCATCACCGAATACTCATAATGTCCATAACGCGTTCGGAAGGCCTTCTTCTGAATATCTTCATCCTTCACTTTAATCTGATGATAACCCGACCTCAAATCAATTTTAATAAACACACGAGCATCCACCAATTGGTCCATCAAGTCATCTATTCTTGGAAGCGGATACTTGTTCTTAATCGTCACCTTGTTCAACTGTCTATAATCAACACAAATCCTCATACTTCCATCTTTCTTCTTCACTAACAACATTGGAGCTCCCCACGGTGATACACTTGGTCTTACAAACCTCTTCTCAAGTAACTCTTCCAATTGCTTCTTAAATTTTGATAACTCGGACGCAGACATCCTGTATGGTACCATAGACACGGGTCTGGTACCAGGTACAAGATTAATTGCAAATTCAACTTCCCTCTCTGGTGGTACATCAGGAATCTCATCAGGGAAAACTTCAGGAAATTCACACACCACCTGCAATTCCTCAATTACAGCTTGATTCTCTATAGATAGCGACGCCATCAACGAAAACATTTGTACTTCCTCTTGCACCAACCTCCTCAACTGTCTAGCAGACAATAAACCATCTTCCTCTTCTTCAGGAGTAGAAAACTTCACCGACTTGTCATAACAATTAATATGAATGCAGTTATGCTTTAACCAATTCATACCCATAATCACATCCAAACCTCTTAACGAAAAACAAATCAAATCAACAACAAAGTCTCTGTCAAAGATCGAAAAGGGACACTTAGCACACACAAAAGAAGTTGTCATCGACCCCTTGGCTGGAGTATCGACAACCATTTCTCCATTCAAAGAAGATAACACAAGACCCAATCTTTCAACACAATCAGCAGCAATAAAACAATTTGTAGCACCAGTATCAATAATAGTAATTAAAGGAGTAATATTAATGAAACATGTACCCCTAATAAGTTTGTCCTCGACAGCTTCCTGATCCTCAACCAAAGCAAATACTTTACCACTTGACTGAGCCCTCTTCGGCTTCGGACACTGGCTACCAATGTGCCCTTCTTCTTTACAGTTGAAACAAACCATATTCTTGTGCTCACACTCAGATACAACATGTGCGTTCTTGCCACAATAGAAACACCTCTTCACTTCAGTATTGCACACATTACTCTTGTGTCCAGGTTTCCCACACTTAAAGCAAATCACACCAGCAGGAGCATCTCCCCCACTAGTCCTCTGTCCATGAGCAACTTTCTGTTTACCCTTACCAGTTGGGGCATCATACGATTTACCATGATTCTGTGGATGCTTACCCCTCTTCTCATTGATAATCTTGTAATGAGTATTATTATCTTCCTCATAAATCCTACAGCTATCAACCAAATCAGCAAGGACACGGATCTTCTGGTATCCAACTGCCTTCTTAATCTCCAGGCGCAACCTATTCTCAAACTTAATACACTTCGAAAACTCAGCATTTTCCTCAGTGTAATGCGGATAAAACTTGGCCAACTCAGCAAATTTGGCAACATACTCAACAACTGACAGATTTCCTTGCTTCAGCTCAAGGAACTCAACATCCTTCTTACCACGGACAACTTTTGGAAAATACTTTCTCAAAAATTCCCTACGGAACACAGCCTAAGTGACATTCTCACCTGCAGCTTCCAACTTCCGACAAGTCTCTAGCCACCAGTCATCATCCTTGACTGCTAGCATATGAGTCCCATAACGAACCTTCTGCGTTGGAGTGCAGTCCATCACGCGAAAGATCCTCTCAATCTCTTTCAACCATTCAAAGCCCCGTCAGGATCATACTTTCCCTTGAACGTAGGTGGATTCTCTCTCTAGAAAGTCGCCAAGCTACGAGATCCAGCATTCCCGTCAGCATTCGGCTGATTTTCCATCACATGAGCCATAACTTCTAAAGCAGCAGCAAGAGCAGCATCATTCCTTCCAGCCATCTCAACTTCTCACTACAACATAAACAACGGTTAGAACTCAAAATAACAATACTCGATTGTTAGATAACTGAGACTCAACGACAAGGTCAGACCAACCTTTTGCTCTGATACCAACTTTGTAACACCCCAATTCTACCCCAAGCAATTAAGCAAAAAAAATCAGAGTTATAAAATTCAATCATACAAATGAATTGGGACGTCACAAATTCTTCTAAAAAATTCATTGCATTCATCGTGGATATATAACACTTTCAAACATCGGATGAACCATCGTCATAACATCTTTAATAAAATAATTCAACATCTACGCAGCGGAATTCTTCAATAACATCTTTAAACAAAACAATAACTAAGAAACATCTCATATTCAATAATCATTAATTTAAAGTTCAACAACTGAAAAACAACAGTCTAAAATCAGCAAGCGTTCATCCCCCCCGAGTGTTACATATCAGAGCAATGACACCGACTCGAACTATTGAAGGTATACAACCTTCACTCGCAATTACATGCACGTTACCAACATAAAGGCAACATTCAAACAGAAGGAGTGAGATATCTAACAATATAATAAAGCGCATGATAATTAATATATTAAATCAGATCAATAATATCACCACTTCTCATCTCATAATCAATAATAATTACAGCATATATACTCATTCATCAACATCAAATACACTTCATTATTCAATCATATAATGTGACTCAAAACTATGCAAATGCATGTGGTACCATTGGAGCAGAACTCCCATCTCAAAAATCTGCCAATTAATAGAGGCATCAACAAGGCATAGTCTTCATCTCAAAATTTGCCAATCCAGGCCATCTCAATGAGCATAAGCTCCATCTCAAAAATGCAATGTATGCGACTCATCATGAATGTAATAACAACACCCAAGTTAACAATATTTCAAATCATCTCAAAACATATCAATTAACATCTCGTAACATCAAAATAATTTATTAAACATCATTTATTATCATAAAATCATCGAACACAACTTCATCAATAACATCTCAATAATACTCAACTGTATATTAATAGTACAATAACCAATCCTGTTATTTTACTAATTTATATCGTTATTGTCACTAATCCTACTGTCATAATTCTAACAGCAGCCTCTAAACATCTACTATTCATCATTCTGTCCAGAAATCAGCACAACGACCAACAACTGAATTAATCCTAAATTGGCTACTAGGATTACATTTCTTATCCATCATTTTAATCATCTAGAATAAAGTTCATTGCGTTAGTTAATCGACGCTTCGAACATCATATCAAACAGCATCCTAAAACCTAAGTTACAGCAATTAAAAGCCAATTCTGTCAAAAACCAGACATTATGTATCGACGCAAAACCTTATGGATCGACTCATCCTACTTCATTTGTACACTATGAGTCGACACATCCTCCTTATGGATCGACTCATCCTGGCTTTAAATCACAGCATGTATCGACACATGCACCTCACCGGTCAACTCATCCCGAGTCTTGCAACTACCATGCATCGATGCATCCCCTCTTCGTGTCGACTCATCCCGAGTCTTACAGCATTCATGTATCGACACATTCAGTTTGAGGTCGACACATCCTGCTACAGTCTGCATAATTTCTGCGTTTTCTTCTGTAATTTCACTACGAGAATTATGTTACAGTCCTACAAAACTCATTATAAACATGATAATTCATCACTTAACATTATCCTCTATTACCACATCGATCAAACAGTATAATAACATTATTATTCATTAGGAATTCATCAATCTTCATCATACATCATTCATAATACATCCAATTCAAGCATAAAACAGCAATCCTCTAACCCCACATATCAAACATCATGAACCCAATTATAAAGTCATAACCCTACCCTTACCTTGGATTGAAGGCCGCTCTACAATCTTCCGGGTTGAATCTTCGTTCTTGCCGTTTTCCACTTTTTCCAGCAGCTTCACATTCTCTTCCAAATCCTTATTTCTTCCTACTGCTTCCTTCTTCTATTCTAACAAGAAATAACAAAGTAACCTAATATTCTATTATTCCTTAGTGGGATCCAAACCTACATCCCCTTATTACTTCTACTCTCTCAAAATAAGCCCATATTAAATAATATTACACTTCTAATATTATTTCACCACATAATAATATATCTCTAATATTATTATTTCTCCACTTAATAAAATAAATCTGATTTAATTATAACACATCTTCACAAAATATTTCAAAAATAATTTAGTTAAATGATTAAATAAAGGCAAAATACTCATTTTTGTCCTTTAACTATAACCTTGGGTTCACATTGGTCCCTTAACTTTTTTTCGTGTCATTTTGGTCCCTTAACTTTCAAAATGTTTCATTTCAGTCCTTTTTGTCTAGTTAGCGACGGATTTAGCGACGGATTTCAAAGTTTTTTCGTCGCTAATTAGACAAAAAGGACTTAAATGAAAATTTTTGAAAGTTAATGGATCAAAATGACACGAAAAAAAGTTAAGGGACCAATGTGAACTCAAGGGTATAGTTAAGGGACCAAAATGAGTATTTTGCCTTAATTAAATTACGGGTGTTACACCCAGCATATTTGCTAGTTCTGTAACACGGTGGGAGAACTGACTTGGGTGTTTTGTGTTTGATTGCAATTGTTGCGGATAGCATGAGTCACCACCGACTTTTCTTTTATCCAATAAGGAAAGGTTGAAAAGAACAGGAAATACCTTTCTATATTATTTCTTGAGTTCGGGGGATAGTGTTGTACCCCAAAATTTTCCCTCTCATTTTTACTCAAAACATACTCCTAGAGGTCCTCAACTTGCCCAATGATGCCTAAGGATTGACCAGACAAATCCTCCTCCTAAGACTATGAGCCTCTAACTAGGGTTTCCATTTTCATCAATATGTTTGGGATCCAAGGGTCCTAAATGATTTCCATTGCCCTAATATTTCTTCAAGATCATCCATTCCAAGTTTCATGCCTTGCACTACAAGTTTGCTTAATCAACTGCTCAGATGCCTAGAAATCAACTGTGTTAGGTCAAAAGTCAACTGTGACCCCATACAGTCAAACTTCAAGATTTTTGGTCAACATCAACATTTTGAAGTAATATTCACAATTTGATCAAGGGTTGAGCATGATTCCTCAAGGAATTCCCCAAATTCATCAAAACTCAAAAGTTGCTAAATTAGGGTTTCTATAGGAAAAGTCAACCAAACTTTGACCAGGCATAACTTTCTCATAATTTATCATAAATTTCTCATCCAAGGCTCATTTTAAAGAGAATACAATCCCATACAACTCATCTTCATCCCTCAAGTCCAAAAAATGCACTCATGAAAAGATATAAATTCATACATTATAGGTCATTTCAAAAAGTCAACAAAAACACATTTTGGTTCAAAGCTTCTTACATGAACATAAAAGATCCAATTGAGAAGAAACTAAAAGGGTTGTTTAGAGGACATCCTAAGATTTATAAAAAGTCCAAGAACACCCTCTTAGAGTTAAAATTGAGGGAGATATGTATTGTCAAAGTTGACCATTTTTGGAAATGTGCATGAAGTCAACATTGATCAAAAGGACTTTTTTCCAAATGGGCCCATGTTTTCTTGTTTAAAACTTGTTCCTAAGATGGCCCACGACCCATGAGCTTATCCACCTATTATTTTATTATTTTTATTATTTAATTTGATTTTTTATCCATTTAAATCAAAATAAATCAATTTAAATAGTTGAATAATGAAATAAAATCCAAGATTTGATTTTATGAGCATATTATGAGTCAATGAACAGCTAGCAAATCATCCAAATCGTGCAAGAGCTAATTGATTGGAAAAGATCATAATTTGGCTTGTTTTAGAAACAAATAATGCAAGGCAAAAAATCAAAACAAATCTCCATAGTTTGCAAGGATATGATCTGTTTTTGTTAACCTAATTCATTCCAATATAAGCACATAACATTCCCAAGGCAGGGAGACAGGGATTGGGTCGTGAAAACTAAAGAACAAAGTTGCAAATTTTGGAAGAAAAGTGCAGACCGGATTCTCTTCCATAGACCAATTCAAGCAATTTTGAAGCCAGCAATCCATTCCTGGACATGCTCTGAAGTTATTCCAATCATCCTCAAGTGACCACAACATTCAGAATCGTAAAATCCATAACTCGGTTCTCTAAAATTTTTTCTTTGATTACATGCATACATGAGTTTTCAATGAAATTTAACCATGCATTTTTTATTATCATAAGGTTTCGATGCTTTCTGATTTGTTTGATTGAGTTTTAAGTGCAGGAATCAAAGGATACCATTGTTAGGGTTCCAAGCTTCAAATTGGGGCTTTCTGATTTAGACATAATTGGGACAAACCAATGCCATTATCGTGTTCAGGGGACCAAAACGAGTTGATTCATAGCCTCGCCATTAATTTATATTGCATATTTTGTGAATTTTGATTTTTGCAGGGGGCTTTAGTGACGCTTGATCTGTTGCTATAAGCTATAGTAACAGATGCAGTCCGTAGGTAAAAGTATGGTAAAAAACAACAGTTCTGGGGAGAAGATGAGTGATGTGGCTGACTCCCACTGGCCGGTTTGAATGTTGGCACGTTTTTATGGGTATGCCACCTTGTTTACGTTATGTTATTATTTGTTTATTATGTTAACGAATGAGTCATGTAGCACAGATGGTAAAAGGCAGCGCTGGTGAGAGAAGGGACCTGGGTTCGATCCCAGGTCCAAGCATCTTGTTATTTTATTTTCTTAACATACTTTGCAGGATCCCATGCGCCTCACCTTCACAAGACCATCATGCATCCTCAGATCCAACCATGGGATCATCTCAGATCCAGATCCGGCGCCCAACAACTCACTCCCATGGTGGACCCTCAGAGGCAGGCTTCATTGAATCGCGCACTGGACAATTGGGCCATCAGCAAATTGGGCTTGGGAAATTCAGCAACAAACCCCCAGTTTGCTATTTCATACCAGGCCCATTTTAATTCTTTTAATTTATTCTATTTAGTTATTTGACTTTAATTATTTCACAAAAAAAATCATTGTTTTTAATTAAATCACAAAAAGCACAAATATTAGAATTAAGTTTTTTTTTCATAAAATAACTAATTTCATTAATTAATTAGATTAATTTACTTAGGATAATTTAATTTCTTTTTCCATAATTAAAATCAATTAGAAAATTAGGTTGAATTTGCAAATATTTAATTTTCTCAATAAAAAAAATCAAAAATATTTTCTTTAACTAAATAGATTCTTTAGGATATTTACTTTACTCTCGCGCGCAATATTTTATTTTTAATTCCAATTATTGTATTTGCTTCGGATTTGTAATAGCTTTTAATTAGGATTTACCGCATATTATTTACTGTTCAATCCCCAGTTTTTTTGGTTATATAACCCCCTCCCTGAAGCCTTGTAATAACGTAGATTTACTTTTCCGCTTTTAATTTTATGCAACTATAAACTGTCTAGATGTATGGACAATAGGCTTGTATGCAAAAGATAAATCAAATTAATACAGTAGAAAACCCTAATTGTGCAAAGATAAATAACCGAAAATCAAACACTTCACATGTTCACTCCTAGGGCCCCACTCCGGTTGCCTTCGGTAAACGGTCATGAAGTATAGGGAGTTTTAGTGGTTGCGCTCTAGTCTCAAAAGATAAAAAATGACCCATTCGAATGTTGCTCGGAAAGATCTTTAAGACTCTAGGATAACTACTAAGGTTTCCTAATCATTTCTTTTGTGACCGTAATTGTCCCTTCAAATGTCTCTTTAACTCTAACGATGGGGATACCTACTCCTTAATAGTAGGATAGCGCTGTCTAAAGGAAACGAGAAAATGAACAGTATTTTTCGAGTAGGTAGAAACTCTTAAGTACTTGCTCAAAACAATAAAAAACTCTTTCACACAAACACTTTCAAAACAATTTTTGAAAACAACTTCGTCACACTCTTGAGGACAGATACAAGGGTTACCACGAAGTTAAACAAAAACTTTTCAGAACACACACAAGCAATTTCAAAATGAGAAAGTACCTAAGAGCTAATGGAAAACCATGGATAAAAATGGTGCTAACACCTTCCCTTTCTATAATCTACCACCCCGTACTCAGAAAACTCTCGAAAAAGGTTTTTTCTGTTCTTTTTCCTTTTCCTTTGCGGGATGAAATAAAAGTTGGTGGCAACTCTTACTTACCGCACATTTGCGAACAAAAAACACAAACCAGTATAACAGTCGGTTCTGCCACCGTATCACAGGTAGGTTATGAAAAGGGAAGGTGTTAGCATCCTTTTCATCCGTAGTTATCTACGGGCTCTTAGTTGCTTGCTAGATCACTTGCTTTTGTTTGAAAGTGTGTTTGTGATGTGGGTTTTGAAATTATTTTGAAAAGGAGTGCCTTTGTAATGGTTCTCGTTCTTTAAGAATGCGTACAAAGTGTTTTGTCTTTAAAAAAATGTTTCAAAGTGAAATTGTGGGTGTATAAAAGGTTTTTGTTGTGAGCAAGCGAGCAACTAGGAGCATCCTACCTACTCAAAAGGTCTTAAACGTTCTTTTCCTCCTCCTTTAGGTATTGTTATCTCACCATTGTTTTGGTAAGAAACTCCATCGTTGGATGTGAAGAAACGGGCACAGGACGTTTTGTATAGTCATAGAAGGCAACCTATGGGACGTTTTAACAATGTCGTTTAGGGACTAGATCGTTTACCGAAGGCAACATTGAGGGTCATCGAGGGACTACGATCTTTTATCGAGGGTCTTTGCTAAAACGCCCATATCCGAGGGACATGACTATTTTCCGAAAGGCAACAAAGTGAGATTACCCTAGAGGTGCTAGTGTGCAAGTGTGTTTGATTGCATATATTTTGTCTTGCATTTAAAGGTTGTCTACTTGTTGATTTTATCTTGCCATACACCTTAATTACTAACAATATATGAAAGCAAATAAAATTCAGAAAATAAATCTTGAGCTATTACATCATTTCAGGGATGGGGTACATATTTACAAATTGGGATTTGCAAGAATTTAAATCCTAATTATCTATTACAACCATATTGAATTGTGCAATATAAGAAAAGGAAAGGACTTGTTTTGAAAATAGTTTTTTTAATAAATTAAAAAAAAAAGAGAACAATTAGTTAATAAAAGGAAAATATTTTTATACCTTTTTTATATTAATAAAAAAGATATTAATGCTTACAATAATAAGAATAAGAAATAAAAGGAAAAAAATAACGAAAATAGGATCAGCACATTGCTGAAAACGAAAATGAAGGGGACCAGAAGTTCTCATGCTGAGCACGCTGTAGTTCAGAAAGAATCGTTAGAGGAAACCAGAAGTTCTGGGTTGCTGCGCGCTAAAGTTCTAGATGTGAAAACAGTGAGGCAAACCTAGAAGTTCTGTGTACTGTGTTACAACAGTGAGAAAAACCTAGAAGTTTTGTGTTGTGTTAAGATAGTGAGAAAAACCTAGAAGTTATGGCGTACTATAATAGTAAGAAAAACCTAGAAGTTCCGGTATATTACAACAGTAAGAAAACCTAGAAGGTCTGGTGTACTACAACAGTAAGAAAACCTAGAAATTCTGGTGTATTTCAACAATAAGAAAACCTAGAAGTTCTGTGTGCTGTGTTACAACAGTAAGAAAATCTAGAAGTTCCGGTGTACTACAACAGTAAGAAAACCTAGAAGTTCTGTGTGTTGTGTTTCAACAGTGAGGAAAACTCAGAAGTTCGGTATTGTGTGAAAATAGTGAGAAAAACCTAGAAATTTTGTGTGTGTTAAAACAGTGAGAAAAAAAACTCAGAAGTTTTGTGTTACACTTCACCTCCTTCCTTATATTAGCCAGAGCATCTGCAACTTATTGAGTTCTTAACAACAGCAAAACAGAAAAATAAAAACACGACAATTTATAGAAGTTCTTATCCTAATTCTGAGCCTAGTTTTCTTCAAGAAATTCAGATCCACTGTTTTTCTACTTAGGCAATGATATGGATAGTATCGACATTATGATATTTACATATTTAATGATGTTCTGAATGAAAAGTTCAAAGTCAGAATGAATTACCTTAAATCTGAAGCGTGTGTTTGGGACCTGAGTTGCTGCCTTCGAATGTTCTAGGGTCAGCAAGAAACGGAACAAGAAATTTTATGTTCTTTGATTCAAAAAGGAAGAACAAAGGTATTGTTTTGAGAACTCTGGGTTCAAGAATGTTTGAATGTTTTCTTTTCTCTCTTTTTTTGTATTTGATCACTCTCTCTTTCCAAAAGCCAGCCTCTTAAACGTGTGATGGAACAACTTATTTATAGATGAGTTTGCTGTGGTTTTGGGGGGAAAACAAATGGGATTTGAACCCTTTTTGGCATATTGTTTCATTGCTTTTTAAACACAGCTTTTATGTGCTAATTTGGTGCAAATATGGGGTTTGAGAAAAATGCAGGCGTGGACTGGATCAACAACAATTTGGCGTATTGTGGCAGCTGGATGCAGGACTGTGCCATAGCAGTGCAGCAGACTGTTCAAACGAGGTTTTGGGGCTTGATTATGTTCTGATCGAAGAAGACCAGAATGAGATTCAAAGGGTGATGTTCTGATCGAAGCGTAGAACATAGTCTCCATATGCTGAAGAGTCGTGTTCTGATCGAAGAACACAGTTTGCATATGTTCTGATTGAAGAGTCATGTTCTAAACCATCTTTGCAAATTCTGATTGCACTTACGTGAAATCTGGTCCAGAAGTTCTGAAATTGTCATATTTTCTTAATACTTAGAAAATTTTCTAAGTGTTTAGAAATTTGATTTTTTCAAAGTAATTTCTGACTTTCGATTTCTTGATGAACCAATTTTATGTCTTGATGAAATATGATTCTTGAAATTTGATTTTGATCAAAAAATCAAAGTTTGACTTTTCAGTGTGCTTTTGGCCATTTTATCCTTGTGAATGACTTTCTTGAAAAATTGTAATCCGAAACTTGAAATTTGACAGAAGCAATCCTGAGAGTTCAGGATGATCCCTTGAAAAATGAAAGGGCAATTTTGAAGTACAATACACACATTCCAAACAAATATTCTTACAAATAATTTATTAATTTATACTCTTAGATACATGTTAACTTTTGTCTTTCTTTTTTTATAAGCAAGAGCACGACACTTAAAAGATAATGTAATCAATGAAAGAAAAAGTTTATGGTATGTTAAAGCCTCTTTCCCATGTCCCCCTTTGGTAGTCAACTCAAGGGTAAAAGTAATTCTTGTGAATTGGGTTTTCAATTTAGTTCAACTTTGTCTATGCAGATTGAATGGTTATTGGTTACACATAGATTTGGAATTATTACCATGTTACTGCCTCCTAGATGTAATTATGTACTCCACTAATTACAATATTCTTTGCAATAATTAAAGATAGCTGCTAACAACAATAAAAGGGGCACATAAACTCATAGTACACAACTACTGTAATTTTTAAAATTAAAGAAAAATTTAATTGGAATTTATAAATTTAGTTTAATTGTAACTTTGATTTTTCTATTTTTTATTTTTTATTTATTTTGATCCTTTCATTTTAAAAATCATTATTTAATCTCTTTTTAAAGTTTTTTTTATGTAATTTTCATTTTTTTATTTTGGTTTTTTCTACAATTTTAGTCTTTATTTTTATATATTTTTAACATAAAATTTAAAAGAGAGATCAAAATCGTAGTTTTTAAAATAAGGGGACAACAAAAAATACAAGAACAAAAATTATAATTAAACTTATAAATTTTTACTATCTTATTTCTAATTTGTAATTGTATTTATTTGTGACATTAGAACTCATATATTTCTAGGAAATTAAAATTGCAATGCCTTACTGTTTTAAAAAGGATTGTAGCTCGAATTAAAATGATGTTGAAGAATTTGTAATGTTGTGTTGTATTTTTGTAGGTTAAATTACAATTTTTATCTTTTTATTTTAGCCAATTCACTAAATCAGTCATCTTATTTATTTTTAGATGTCTCTTGTTTAGAAGGATGTAGATTTTCTACTGTCATTGATGTACACATTCACGTATTTGATGTATCGGTGACTGTTTAATCAAGATCAAACAAATTATATTTAAATTGTATATTTTATTAGCGTCTAAACATACACTCTCATATCGGTTTGTCTGTTTTTTCATTACGCTAACACATGTATTTTTTTAATGAATTTTTCTTTTTAAATTTCTAAAATGATATTATTTAGAAACAATAATTATAATTAAAAGTAAGATTATAAATATTCATTTCAATATGCTTTACTATTTCAATATCTCTCTCCCTTTCCTATATGCCATTCAGCTTTCTTTAGTGCGCACATGGTGAAAATATAAAGAATATTTTTTTGTTTAATTATAAAAATATTTGCTAATTATAAAAATATTTCCTCTCCCATTCATCCTAGACACAACAAACACCCGTAACAACATAAAAACTATAAATAAATAAAAAGTAGAATGTAAATTTGAATCAAGCAATGGAGTAACGAAAAAATAACACCCATAACAACATAAAAACTATAAAAACAAAAGAATGTAATTTTAAATCAGACAGTGGAGCAAAGAAAAAATATTAGAGAAAAATAATTAGAAGAATATTAGTAATTATTTTTAACCCTTCTTCTCTTTATCATCTTCATGTATAGTTTATATTCTGTTCTACGATAATAAACCTTCTCTGCCATTTTATACATATTAAGAAAAACACAAAAACGTAATAAAGTTAGTAATGTTTTTTTATAGTATTCTTAATCATATATTAGAAATAATAAAAATATAATTAATTAAAAGATAGAATTAAAAAATATATATATTAAAAATTGAAATTAATCATTAATTTTAAAATATTATTTTATTTTAAATGAGTCACTGTTTATAAGACGAATGAAATATATCTCCGATTAAAATAACTATGTCTCAACTCATAAGAACATATAGTTAAGTTTTAAAATATCGTAGTTAAAATATATTTGAATCAATCTTGTTGATTCTTTAACTTCTTCAATGCTGCAAAAATATATAAACAAAGATGGCAATCTAAAATAAAATTCAAATATTCACACTAAAAGAATTTGAACATGCCAAATTAAGTAAACAAAATTGAACCAAATTAGATAGAAAAGTTTTTAAATCTTCCATTCCCATCCCTTTTGACAATTTCGCAAACTGTGTTATATTCAGTGAGAAAGTGAAATGGTATAGTTTCTGTGATCATGAGTTTGTTTTCACATACAAAATATAAAATCATGGAAGTTATGTATGGTAGTGATTGTACATTTGAAAGGTAAAATCATGGAAGTATGATGGTCATTCTTTATATCTCTTTGTCTCCGATAAATATGTCTTCTTTCATAAATTTTACCTATTATCAAACATTAAAAACAAAAATTGTAAACAATTCATTAAAACTTGTTAATAAAAATGTAACAATATTGATCAAAATTAAAATTCAATAGTGTAAGTAAATAAATAATTATAGAATAAAAAATAGAAAAAAGAAAAGGTAAACATGATTGAGAAAGAGAGAAAAACAAAAAAAGAAATAAGAGAGGAGGTTTACTCTCATAAAATTGATAATGACATTATTGAAATATTTTAATAATATAATCTTATATTAGTATTGTAATAATTATGTGGCTAAATATATTTATTTAATTATATTAATTATTTTATTAAATAAAATGTTTTTAATAATTATACGATCAAATAATATTAAAAGATTATTTAAATTTTATTTAAGAATTATTTAATTAATTAATTAAATAATTGGGTATGGATTCAAATATGAGTGGATATGAAGATGATTTATTTGAAAATAATAGAAATTTTAATTCACCATCGTACTATATAAAAGTTATGATTCCCGATATACCTACTATACACAAGTAAATTATATCTTCTCTCAATCTAAAGAGAATTTAAGACATTAAGAGTATTAGTTGAGGAAAAACTATACAAATTATTCTCGATAAATTTAAATATTTTTAAAATCATTTTATCGATCCTTCAATTTTATACATTACTTGCATAACTATCAAATTTTCATATAAATTCTAACAAATAATTCATATTAATCATTTAATTCTAACTAATGATATCACAATTACAATTAGACTTAAAAGAGATTAAATTAAAATTGTCGGTATAAAATTTCCGTAACATTGGTTATATCATACGTATATATTAATATACATTGCATGGTTGTACCGTAACTCGTTATGTTATTATGCTAGTTTGCAAGTTGATTTAAGAAAGAAACAAATTGGTACATTAACCTCTTATATTTTTTAAAATTTATTTTATTTGGTTAATTATACTAGTTTATTTCTCTTGATTATATTTGAGCATAATCAAGTGTGCTTATTTAATAATTATATTTATTATACTCTTCGAGCACAATTAGCTTATTATACTATTATGTACATGACACTGACAAAATTATGTGTAACTTTTCAATTTAAATTATACGAGTTTTTGTATAATTAAAACATTTTAATAATAAATTGATTATTAAGCAATCAGGTGAACATACTGTTAGTGCGTGAGACATTTTTAGTGAGGAGAGAAAGAGAAAATAATAAAGGAAATAAGGATTTGTATTATTCAAGTGTATAAATAATGATACACACTATGATTATTTATATAGGCAAAATACTCATTTTGGTCCCTTAACTATATACCCTTGGGTTCACATTGATCCCTTAATTTTTTTTCGGGTCATTTTGGTCCCTTAACTTTTAAAATGTTTCATTTTAGTCCTTTTTGTCTAATTAGCGACAGCTTTAGCGACGTATTTCAAAGTTTTTCCGTCGCTAATTAGACAAAAAAGGACTAAAATGAAACTTTTTGAAAGTTAAGGGATCAAAATGACACAAAAAAAAGGTTAAGGGACCAATGTGAACCCAAGGGTATAGTTAAGGGACCAAAATGAGTATTTTGCCATTTATATACAACTCTAATTAGGCTTAGGCTAACACAACTTGGATTCTATTAAATATTAAATCTAATTAAATCTAATATAATCTAATCTAATATTTCAACACACCCCCATAATCCAAGTTATCGAACATCCTCAAAAATAGTCAATCTGAACTATTCCTAATTTCTTTTTCAGATTCAGGAATTTGTCGATCTTCAATCCTTTGGTGAAAATGTCGGCCAACTGTGCTTCACTTGAGCAATGTCTAACTTCAAGTTCACCTTGATTTACTTTTTCCCTAAAGAAGTGAAACCTTGCTTCAATATATTTACTTCTTCCATGCAGAACTGGATTCTTTGCCAGATTTATGGCTGACTTGTTATCAATTTGCAATACTAGAGGTTTCTTCACTTCGACAGTCATTTCTTCAAGTACAAATCTGATCCAAATTGCTTGACATGCAGCATAGGATCCCGCTATATATTCAGCTTCACACGATGACAATGCCACCACAGGTTGCTTCTTCGAACACCATGAGATTGAGGCACCAAATACTTGAAAGAAATATCCAGTTGTGCTTCTTCGATCTTCCTTATCTCCACACCAATCAGCATCTGAAAAACAATTAACTATTGCTTCTTTGCCTTCAGAATCTCGTCGAAATAGTATTCCATAATTTATTGAACCCTTCAAATATCGAAGGATTCTTCTTGCAGCCTTCATATGTGACACTCTTGGTTCACTCATATATCTGCCTACTAATCCGACTGTGAAACCTATATCAGGTCGACTATTGCGCACATACCTCAGAGATCCCACAATTTTCTTGAACAAAGTTGCGTCGAATTTGTCTTCCTCTCCATTCTTCTTCAACTTCACATTTGGTTCGACAGGTGAGGATGCAGGATTCGAATCATCCATTCTGAATATCTTGAGTATTTCTTTGACATACTTTCTTTGATGTAGCATCATACCTTGCTTCGACATTTGAAATTCCGTGCCTAGAAAATAAGACAATTTTCCTAGATCCGACATTTCAAATTCTTCCGTCATCAGCTCTTTGAACTTCGACAAGTTCTCCAAACTATTTCCAATTACTAGCAAGTCATCAACATACAAGCAGATTATTGTTATATCTTGTACTACAACCTGAACATAGACACCATACTCTGATTTGCATTTGACAAATCCTAATTTGACTAAGTATGAGTCGATCTTCTTGTTCCATGCCCTAGGTGCCTGCTTGAGGACATAGAGCGCTTTGTGCAATCTATATACTTTACTCGCTTCCTTATGAATCACAAACCCAGGAGGTTATGTGACATAAACTTCTTCATCTAAAGGACCATTCAAAAATGCTGATTTTACATCTAGATGAAATGTTGACCAACCTTGGTTGCATGCCAATGCTACTACTAGTCGAACAGTCTCTAATCTTGGTACTGGAGCAAATACTTCAGAGTAGTCAAGTCCTGCTCTTTGAAGAAAACCTCGAGCTACTAATCTTGCTTTATGTCTTGCTATTGACCCATCTGCATTGTGTTTCAACTTGAACACCCACTTTACTTCGATAGCTTTTATATGTGTTGGCAATTCGACTTACTCCCATGTGTTGTTTCTTTCGATTTCCTTTAACTCTTCGACCATAGCTAACTTACACTTGTTAATCTTCAAAGCTTCGCTATAGTTGATTGGTTCAACACCTGCAAGTAAAGCAAAATGAACTAATTCTCCATCTGGTGTGATTTCATCATCACCCATCACTTCATAATCATGAAGTCTTGTTGGAAGAACTCTATTTCTTTGAGGTCTTTGGCTTGTTTCAGCCACAACCTCTTCGACTTCGACTGTGACGAGAGTGTCAGCAACCGCTTCTTCTTCGACTTCGATTGGATTCTCAACAATTCTTTCGACCTCTACTTCATTAGTTTCTTCATCGAAATCAAAGTTCATTAATGATTTGTTAATTGAATTTCTAGAATTCCAATCCCAGGTAGAATTTTCATTAATCACAATATCTCGACTCAACACAATCTTTTCATTAACTGGATTGAATAGTCTGTATGCACCAGTTTTATGATATCCTACCAGAATCATAGGTTCACTCTTGTCATCAAGCTTCCTTCTCCTTGCATCAGGAACATGCTTGTAACACATAAATCCAAACACCTTTAAGTAACTTACTGATGGTCGTTTGCCACTCCACACTTCTTCAGGAACCTTGTTCTTCAATATCTTAGTAGGAAACCTATTCAAAATATAAATTGCAGTCAAAACAGCTTCTCCCCATAAATATTTTGGAAAATTCTTTTGCTTCAGCATGCACCTTGCCATATCTAATATGGTTCTATTTCTTCTTTCAGCAATTCCATTATGTTGAGGTGTGTAAGGAGCAGTTACCTCATGATCAACACCATGTTCTGCACAGAAATCTTCAAACATATTGGATGTGTATTCGCCACCTCCATCTGTTCGTAAAACTTTGATCTTCTTCTCACTCTGGTTTTCGACAAGTATCTTGAATCTCTTAAAGATTTCGAATACTTTGTCCTTTCGTTTTATCACATAGATCCACAGCTTTCGACTAAACTCATCGACAATGGAAACAAAATATATGTTTCAACCAATTGTATGTTCTTCAAATGGACCACATACATCTGAATGCACCACTTCGAGAATGCAGGATGATCTCATTGACATAGTCGAAACGAAAGAATTTCTGGATTTCTTTCCCACTAAACAACCTTCACAAAGTTTTTCAGGCATCTCAAGACTTGGAATAACAGTAACCATATCTTGAGTAATCAGTTGATTAAGTGATCGAAAATTCAAATGTCAAACCTCAAATTCCACAACCAACTATCCTTGTGGTCGACAACAGTTTTCAAACATTGAACTTCTGTCGAACTGATCATAGTCTTAAATGTCCTGTTCTTCGACAATGGAGATTTTAAAACCAAATTGTTCTTAGTGTCGAAGAATTTCAAAACTCCATATTTCATGACAACTGAGAAACCTTTTTCAACTATTTGTGCAACACTTAACAAGTTGCATTTCATTCCAGGTACATAGAGCACATCTTTGATCATAGCTTTCCCTCCATTACTCATTTGAAAGACTATGTTACCAGTACCTTCTGCTTGCAACAAACTATTATCAACAAGTTTTACCTTGCTCTTCTTCGACTCGTCAAAATCTGCCAACCACTCCTTTCGACCAGTCATGTGGTTCGAGCAACCTGAGTCGAGAAACCAGATATTAGATTCAACATGGTTATCTGCAACTGCAGCCATAACCATCATACCACCTTCAGAATCATCTGAATCTTGGCGTGCAAGGTTCGCTCCTTCGTCCCTTCCTTTTGATCCCTTGTCTTTTCTGTACCAACAATTCTTGGCCAAGTGTCCCCACTTTTCACAGTTATAACACTTCATACCTTTCTTATCTTCTCTGTCCTTTCGATAGTTTCCTCCTACCCTTTTCGAGGATTCAGAAGATCTATCTTCGGCCTTATTCTTATGGGAATTCGACCAAGACTTCTTGCCATGAGTCTTGTCGAACTTGCCTTTGAATTTGTTGGAACCACCATTTTTTTTCCATGATTGAGCTTGCAGTGCCTGTATCGAGTCCTGAACTCCTTTCCTTTCGACAATCCTCATCTCATGCGCCTCCAACGAACCAACCAAATCTTCCACTTTAGTGGTTTCAAGATTGTTGGATTCTTGAACAACTAGGATAACATGATCAAAGTGAGAGGTCAACATTCTCATTACCTTCTCAACTATCATCTTATCAGTAATGGTTTCACCACAACCCTTCATGAGATGGACGATTTTCTGAACCTTCGACATATATTCTGCAACTTTTTCATCTTCTCCCATCGACAACAACTCATATTGTCGATGCAAGGTTTGTAATTTGACAACCTTGACTTTCTCACCTCCTTCAAAATACTTTACCAGAATATCTCAGGCCTTTTTCGTTGTTTCAGCATGAGAGATTATGTCGAAGTTAGCAATATCGACAGCCATTTGAATGTAATAAGCAGCCTTGCAATCTTTTTTCTTGACTTTGTTGTGGGCTTTTTTCTGTTCGTCGGTTGCATTTGTAGCCAATGCCGAAACACCATCGGTAATCACTTCTACGGTTTCATGGAAGCCAAATAAGGATTGCATCTGTTTTTTCCATCGGATCCAATTTTTACCGTCAAGCATTGGAAGAGAATTTGGAATGCCCTTATCACTATCCATCTTCGTAGCGGTTGATTTACTTGCCCTAGAAAAACGATCTCTGATGTGAAATTCTTGAAAACTTGATCAAGAACAATAATCGGAAGCTCTGGATACCAATTTGTTAGTGCGTGAGGCACTTTTAGTGAGGAGAGAAAGAGAGAATAATAAAGGAAATAAGGATTTGTATATTCAAGTGTACAAATAATGATACACACTATGACTATTTATATACAACCCTAATTGGGCTTGGGCTAACACAACTTGGATTATATTAAATATTAAATCTAATCAAATCTAATCTAATTTAATATTTCAACACATACAAGTTTGATATTATATTTGAAGATAATGTTTGTGTGAATTTTAAGACCTTCTCATTTAATTTATTAAATTTAAATTGTCTAGTGATTTTGGTTTGGTTGTTTGAAATATCAAGTTGCAAAAGTAATATCTGTTGTGTAAAATTGATTAAATCGGAATCACAAAAGATGTAATTTGTAATTTTTCATGCGAACTGTTATGACCGGCCTAAAGAAAGACACAGTTTGGCCAAAAATTTACATACATGTGATGGTAAGCATGTAGTAATTATCAAGGTTATCCATGTGGCTAATGATTGATGTCAAAGAGATCCATTATTTGACAGGTCTTATTACTAATGTTTAATCATTATGTGAGAGTACCGCTTATAGTTAATTCTTACAATCAAAGATTGAGAATTGATGGTGTTTTTTGGTATCTTGTATAGGTCTTATCTAATTTACATATAAAGAATATTATGCATGTCTATATGGTTAATTGACATTCCTACTAATGTTATCGTATGTTTGTTGTTATTCTAAATAGATCTAGTTGTTGCTGCTACCGCTCCAAATTTTGTTGCTCAGATTAACTTTATCCCAATGCTGAGTGGGATGAACTTCAAATCTTGGAAAGAATTAGTGGAGATAGTTCTTGGATGCATGAATTTGTATTTACCTTTGAGGGATGAGCGTCCCATCGCCACTGCTGAGAACCCAAATGAAATTAAAATAGAAAAATAGGACCGATCTAACTGAATGTGCCTCATGATGATCAAAAGATCCATACCTTAAATGATTAAGGGCTCAACTGCTGAGAGTGAAAGCACCGAGAAGTTCTTGGAAACTGTGGAGCTATTCTTTGCTAAAAATGATAAGGCTGAGACAAGTAGTACCTTGTCCAAACTCATTTTAATGGTTTATAAAGGCAAAGGGAACATAAGAGAGTACATCATGGAGATGTATAATCTCGCATCAAAACTCAAGGAATTGAAGTTAGAACTTCCTGAGAATTTGATTGTGCACTTGGTTTTGATCTCTCTCTCGGCACACTTGGGTGGTTCAAAGTGAGTTACAATACTCAGAATGACAAATGGTCTCTAAATGAGCTCATATCTCATTGCGTGCAAGAGAAAGAGAGGCTAAAGAGAGAGAGGACTGAAAGTGATCACTTGGCTACCAATTCTCATAATAAAAGGAAGAAACCCGCAGGAAATTTTTCTCAAAACAAAACGTCAAAGGAACGACCTAAGGAGACCACTTGCTTCTCTTGCAAAAAGGTTGAACATATGAAGAAGAAGTGTTCCAAGTATGCCGCGTGGAATAAAAAGAAGGTAATTTTATCACTTTTGTTTGTTATGAAATTAATTTATTTTATGTACCTAAGAATACTTGGTGGGTAGATTTTGGTGCTACTACTCACATTAGTATGTCCATGCACGGTTTCCCGTGGATCCGTCCGCCAAGTGATGCTAAAAGATTCATCTCTGTGGGCGATGGCAATAAAGTTGCAGTAGAGGCTATAGGGACTTTTAGATTATTATTAAAGACCGATTTTCATTTGAATTTAATTGAGACTTTTATTGCACCGTCTATTAGACGGAATTTAATTTCTATTTCTATTTTGGACAAATCAGGTTATACTTGTTCGTTTGGAAATAATAAATTTAGTCTCTCATATGATTCAAATTTTGTTGGTTATGGTTCTTTGAATGATAATCTTTATATGCTTGATATTGAATGTCCTTATAACAAAATAATGCAATTAGAGTCACATGGTACAAAATGAAAATTAAATGAGAATTCGACCACTTTATGGCATAAGTGATTAGGAAATATATCTAAACAAAGAATTCAGAGGCTTATGTCAGACGATATTCTTAGATTCCTTGATTTGTCGGACTTTCAAGTCTGCATTCAATGTATCAAGGGTAAACAACTAAACAATAGGAATTCCCATGCTGAAAGAGCTAAGGATGTCTTAAAACTAATTCATATCGATATATGCGGTTCGTTCCCTACAGGTTCTTGAAATGGACAACAATATTTTATTATGTTCATAAATGATTACTCAAGGTATGTATACTTGTATTTGATTTATGAGAAATATCAATCTTTGGACGTTTTCAAGTTATTCAAAGCTGAAGTCGAACTTCAACTTGGAAAGAAAATAAAAGTTGTCAATTTTGACCGTGATGATGAATACTATGGTCGATATGATGGATCAGGGGAACAACGTCTAGGGCCCTTCGCACTTTTCCTCTATGAGCATGGAATTGCTCCGCAATACATAATGTCAGGAAAACCCAACATGAATGGAGTTGTAGAACGACGAAACCGGACTCTTTAGGACATGGTAAGGAGTATGATTAGTCATTCTTCTCTTCCAGAGTCATTATGGGGAGAAGCATTAAAGACCACAATTTATATCCTTAATAGAGTATTTAGTAAAGTAGTAGCTAAAACCCCTTATGAGCTATGGACTGGGAAAAAGCCTAGCATTAGACACCTGCACATTTGGGGATGTCCAGCTGAAGTGACGCCTATAAGCCTCATGAAGATAAGTTGGATGCAAAGATAGTTAGTTGTTATTTTATTGGATATGCTGAACGCTCTTACGGGTACAAGTTTTACAATCTCATCACTAGAACAATTTTTGAAATGGGAAATGCAAGATTCTTTGAGGATGTAGAGTTTGGAGGAGATGGAAGCATAAGAAGTGTTTCCTTTATGAATAAACTTTCTACCCCATCACAGTTTTGATTCTTTAGATGACATTGCTTATAAATAGAGTGAGTTAAATAGTTAGAGGTTTTTGCAACCTTTCAGCTTTCAAACCTTTGGGATATGGGTTGAACGTGTTTTGAGCTTTGAAGCACTTGCTTTATATGTGTGACATCTGAGGTGACTTGCCTTGCATTTTTCTGCTGATGCATGTTTGGAAGGTCGGCTTCTCTAGGGAGTGTGATTCACGATCGACCATTGATTCTTAGGCTTTTTGAATTGCTTTGTCTGATGCTTCTGTGAGGTTCTTGACAATTACTGTTAGGTTAGTGATTTTATGATTGTTAGCAATTTTTTTAAACCATGTATCGCAGCCAGATGCTGAGAAATATGTCATGAGATCTTGATTAGACATTATAGCAGGCTCAGTTTTACTTCTTGGAAGATTTGGTTTATTTGTTGTGAGGTTCTCTGCTATTTTATGTCACATATTTTCGCAGTTCAAGAAGGGTTAATTTTGGAATAACTCTTTCTATTCCAGCTGCACACTTGTTTCATAAAATAGGATGTTGAGACATTTTAGGAAACATGTGATGTTGTTCCTTATTTTAAGGAGAAGTTTTTTTGCATAAATTATGCAACAATCAGTTTGTGGATTTGTATCTAATTGATTGAAGATCCCGAAGCCCATGCTTTCCAAAGACTTTTAGAAGGACATTCTAAACCAAATGCAATTGGAGAAGTCATGCGCATCAAAGGAGTATTAGGGTTTTTAGTTTGTTCATTGTTTATTGTGAGCCACTCTCTTATCACCTTGATATTAGAGTTGAACTAAGTTTGAGTTGTACTTTGTTAATCAGTCATAAGCTTTTAACCATAGATGATTATGTTTCTTTTAAGAGTGTTTTCATCTTTCTATTATCATTGTTAGTTTGTCATTGTTTATGTTATTTAAGGGAAGTCAGAGGGGTCTCATATCTAGGAGTGTCTTAGATAGAAATAACATGAGAGTGATTAGGTGAGAAGATTGTAAACCAGAGGTTGTTTACTTAGGCTTCAAACTAATACTATTTTAGTGAATTTACTCTCTGGCTTGGATATCCCCAGATGTAGGTGATGTTGCACCGAACTGGGTTAATAATTATCTGTGTTATTTACATTCAGCAGTTTACCTTACTTGCATAATTGTTCCTGTTATTGTGACTGATCTGATATCAGTGTCGTGCCATCTGGTTCGACATCCAATATTTGTATACCATAATTTAAATAGGCACCAGAGCAGACACCATGTTCTATTTTAGGTGAGCTTTAGAGAAGATACTTTCTGGTACCATGGACAAGGAAGAAGGATTCAATAATAGACCACCAATATTAGATGGCACCAACTATGACTATTGGAAGGCTCATATGGTGGCATACCTAAAATCTATGGATTCTAAAACTTGGAAAGTTGCCATTAATGGTTGGGACCATCCTGTTGTGAAGGACAAAAATGTGAAGGGGACTTTTAAGCCATAAGAGGACCGGTCTAAAGATGAAGATGAACTTGCTCTTGGAAACTCCAAAGCTTTGAATGTCCTATTCAATAGAGTTGACATAAAACATATTCAGGTTAATAAACACATGTGTTGTGGCCAAAGATGCTTGGGAAATTCTCATATCCACTCATGAAGGCATATCTAAAGTGAAGATGTCTAGACTTCAACTTCTCACTACCAGATTTGAGAATCTAAAGATGGAAGAAGATGAAAGCATTCATGACTTTCATATAAATATTTTTGAGATAGCAAACTCATCTAGTGCCTTGGGGGAGAAAATGTCAGAAGAAAAGCTGGTTAGAAAAATTCTCAGGTCTCTACCTAAGAGATTTGACAAGAATGTGATAGCCATTGAAGAACCCCAAGACATAAGCATCGTGAGAGTGGATGAACTTGTTGGGTCACTTAAAACATTTGAATTGACTATTAGTGACAAAATTTCAAAAGAAGAACAAGAGCATAACTTTTGTATGCAATACTGAAAATGAAGAGGGTCAATGTGACATGGATACTGAGGAAGGAATGTCAAATGCAATTATATTACTTGGGAGGCAATTCAACAAAGTGCATAAGAGAATGGTTAGGAGGGAAAGATCTAATGTCAAGAACATCTAATTTGACATCAGCAAGAACCATGACTTTCAGAGAAAAACCAGAACTTAAGAGAAGTCTAGTCAAAGTAATGGCATTCAGTGTCATGAATGTGAAGGCTTTGAGCATATTATAGCAGAGTGTCCTACATATCTCAAGAAACAACATAAAGGGCTGTCTATTTCTTAGTCAACTGATGATACCTCTAAAAGTGAACCTGAGAGTGAATCTGCTAAACTTGTAACTGATTTAACTGGAAGGTGGGACTCTAATGAAGACTTCTATGTTGAATAAATGTCCTATGATGAACTGACTGCTTCTTACAAAGAATTTTGCACTAAAAGTGAATAAGTATGCCAACTAGGAGAAAAACATAAGGAAATCATAGCTAAAGTGCAGTCTGAAAAGGAAGAATGCTTAGCTGATATCTTTGATCTACATGATGAAGTGACCCTGTTAACCTCAAAACTTGAAAATATGATCAAGTCCATAAGGATGTTGAACAATGGGTCTGAGGTGTTGGATGAAATTCTTCAAGATGTAGAAGGAGGTAGAACATCTACTGGTATAGGGTTTTATTACCAGCCTTTAAAAAATAAAAGAAAAAACCATGTGATGAAATTCGTTTTTGCTGAAGTGAAGGGTGAGAGCATAATGTATGACCAAATGTTACAACATCTAGCCAGGTTTCAGGAAACTCAGACCAGAACCAAGCTCCAGCCTTGGAAACGTCATCATTGTGGGAGTTATGGTCACATAAAACCATTCTATTACAAACTGTATGGTTATCCAAAAACATTCACCTCATCTATGGCTAATCATGAAACGATTAAAATTAGAAAGGAGTGGAAAGTGAAGGATGTAGTTTGTTAACCCATTTTTTGAGAGTTAATACATGCCTTTAGAGTTTTCTATTTAGTCTTTTTATTTTGCTTATTAGTTATAATTTCTTGCATTTTAGTATTTTTAGTTGTTTTATCTTAAAGCACAATAGGTGCTCCCTTTTTATCATTTACTTGTGTTTTTGTGTTAACAAAGGTTAGAAGGATTGAGCTAAGGCAAGACTGCAGTGATTTGTTGCATGGTGTCGCATCTAGGGTTTTCATCAAAGCGCAAATGTGGCAGAAAAGAAGAGTCATCGTCAATGTTATTTATCCCAAGAGAGGGAAAGGAAACACTGAGTAAACCTAAAGGAAGGAAAGAATATGGTCACACGACCAAGAGAAAGGGTAAGGAAGTAGATTACACAAGGGGGAGGTATTATCACCCCTCACGTCTGTAGTACTCCATAGGATCCACTCAAGTTTGTTCTAATCTAAGGGTGTGTCAAAATCTAAAGCCTAATGCTAAGGGAATGCATGTAAGTTGTAACACACCATTTCTACCAGGCGGATCATTAATAAAATCAAAGTTCAACATAAATAGGATGCTACATTTTTAACTTGAAATCAAACTTCTTTTAATCGCATATAAAACAGATACATAACACTTAACTCGGATGAACCGATAACAACCTGATTTATTCTTAAAAATCAAACAACTTTTATTAGTAAGCAGCAGAATCACATACTCAACTTCAATTCACTTAACATCTTTTATTCAACTAAAATAACTTCAAGACAACAATTATTTCATGTAATCAACTTGAAAACTCAGCAACTGAAATAAATATCAACAACTAAACATCAAGCATTCATCCCACTGAGTGCTACGTATCAGAGCGATGACACCGACTTGAACTAACGAGGTAACAACTATCCTTCTTGATTCCTTGCTCGTTACCAGCAGAGGGCAACATTCAAACAGAAGGGGTGAGATATCAGACAATATAATAAGACATCTGATAAATAATATATTAAATCAGATTATAAAAAATCACCACTTCACAACTTCCAAACAACTTTAATCACAATAAAACATCAACATGACATAACTACTAATTCACAACTTTTAGATAATACCCGTCACAACAAGTCAACAACATAAATCAACAATAAATATATCATCACTACAACTCAATATGCAACATCAATGGCGACTCAATTACAATACACATGCATGTGGTATCATTGGAGCAGAACTCCCAACTTAAAAACAGAGCAGAACTCCCATCTTAAAAATTGCCAATTAATATAGGCATCAACAAGGCATAAGCCTTCTTCGCAGTTTGCCAATCCAGGCCATCACAGAATATGCAAATGTATGTGACTCAATGAATGCGCTATCACATACTCACAACAATCATCATTCGTCACAAGGCATAAGCCCACATCACCATTATTACCAGTAAATAGAGGTAATTCATCATCATCTAAAATTCTCTGCAACTTCGCATTATCAACAAGAATTCACATCGACAATCATAATAACACAACAACTCAACATAAATTAACATTGGCCATAAGCCTACCACATCAATCAATGATTCAACATTAACTCAACATAATTTAACTTTGGCCATATGCCTACAACTTGATATTTCAACAACAAGAATTAACACAACGTTGGCATAAGCCTACAACTTAGTATGTCACAATAACAATATCATATTAACAACAATAATGTGACAACAACATCAACAAGAAAACAATATTGGACATAAGCCTAACAATTCGATACCACCTGAAATTCATATTTTTTGCAAGATATTCAACACACCGTGTCGACTAAAATATACAATAATTGTTCCGTATAATTATTCAGACAAATCGGCTAAATCCTGCTAATTAATTAATTCTCCACTATTATTTTATTACAAATAACCTTCTTTTACTAATTCACATCTTAGTCTCTACCTTACAGCAACTTATACAATCCACCGTCTCAACCGTAATATTTTACAAACATTCCGCGTAATTATCCAGACAATTCAACTATATTTGGCTAAATAATCCTCTGCTAAAATCGCTAGTGTTTCCTGCTCCGTACTGTTACTAAATTTCTATACTATTAACATATATTAATTACTATGTCTCTGCTATTTTCCAATGACTCTGTTATTGAAGCTCTGCCAAATACGTACTACTATGTGATCTCATTACTCTGCTATATATATATATATATATATATATATATATATATATATATATATATATATATATATATATATATATATATATATATATATATATATATATATATATATATATATATATATATATATATATATATATATATATATGAATATACTAACTCTAAATTAATTGAATGATTCACTGGAACACTACTTTAGTATCCTCCTGACATATTGCTAAGTTATTAAACTATATTGGTTTTGGATTTTCCATTAACTACATGGACCATTTCTAATTTACCTTAAATTAATTCTATTGTCTAAGTTCTACCTACCACTTATATATATATATATATATATATATATATATATATATATATATATATATATATATAATGATGATAGCTATGAAGATTGTTAATTCACTAATAACATAAAAAATACACGAATTAAGAAGTATAGCAAAGTGCCCCTCAGCACAAAGGTGTGCCACTCGGCACACCCTCTCTCCTAAGCATGTGCCGGTCAGCACCTTCCATCAACAACACATGTCGTGCAACATGTTGTGCGTGCCACCCGTCACGCTCCACTCTACCAAATTGTGCCGGTCTGCACTCTTCATCAACACGCATGTGCCGCTCGGCACATGTCCAATATTACAGTTTTCTGCAACTTCGTCAAATTGTCTTGCGATCGATAATTCTTTTCCTGCTCATAATCTCAAGCCAACTTAACAATTATACCCATATCAATATATGATAAATCCAACACTCAATTCATCGATTGAATCGCTACAATGTTAGCACAATTATCACAGAAACACAATTTAATTCTCAGCAACATATTCATAGAAATCTGACAAATTTCAGAAACAACCAACCACAACAAATATACACATACAACAACGATTTTACACAATCCAATTCCCACATACTATTCATCATAATTCTCATTATAGAGTCAAAACCCCACCCTTACCTTGGATTGGAGACCACTCTATAATTCTTCGGTCGAGCAAAGCCTTGCCAAAGTTTCCAACCTTTGCCTCTTCTCTGTAACTTTACAACTTCTCACGTTCCCACAAAATTCTCCGAGACTTGTTCAATTAACCTAATTCTCCTTATAATTAGCTTAAACTTATAATTATTACTATTATTATTGGGCCTAACTTACATACTCCACTTTTACTACATACGACCATATAATTAAGCCCAACAATAAATCTTATAACCATTCTAATGTTATTATTAATATTATTGCTAATATTAATCAACCAAATAACAACTTAGCAACTTAAATTAACATTTCTCGACATTTTCGAACTTCAACAATTTCCACAACATTTTCAACCATTAATCCTTAATTAATTTAATTAAATAAATAATTAATTAAATTAACGGGCGTTACAACTCTCCCCCACTTAGAATATTTTCGTCCTCGAAAATCTATTCGATACTACCACTCTTAGTACAAGTTTCGCATCCAACTCGTTGATTTCCAAGTCGCGTTTGGTAACACTTCTACCGCTACTTTCCCGATAACTCAATAATTCAACATGATTTAAATCGATTATGCTCATGCCAATCATTCAACACTTCGCGACATGACCGGTACTAGCATCTCAACTACTCCACCATAATCTGACATACCAACATTTAAAGTAGCAAAAACTATAACACACTTATACTTGTATTTACATCATCGTAATGTCATCTTAACAACCTTTTCAACATCAAAACACATACACAATTTCATTCCCTTATGTCAATTATCAACAAAATACCAACAAATTTATTCACATCTTCGTATCGCTCTTATAGTGACATCAACAGAACCAACATAATAAACTTTGTCATGGTATGGAGTATCATTCCTTACTTATAGAAATCAACAATAACATCTCAATAACAATAACAAAATCATTACAACATCAACTTAACTGTATAACTCAACAAGCATACCCATAGCTCACCATCAACCAACAATCCACAACAATCTTCTTATAAAATCCGCAAATATTTACTAGCAAACATAGTGCCCTGGCACAACATCTCTATATCAACAATCCACCAAATCAAACATGAAGATCAAGACATATCATTCCCATAGGCTCCTGATATGTAGTCCTTCACTTCTAACGAGTCGTACAAGAATAGCAACTGCACCACATCACGCTTCGACTGTGCAACTCTGATCATCCATCTTACATCACTGTCCTCATTAAAATTTCCATTAACTATATGGCTTATAAGTTTCAATATAGTTTCAGACTTTCGTTAACATCCCCCATAAAATCGTTGTTCACTTGATATTCTCAATCTTTCACTTTGCTATGTTAATTCGCATATAACTCGCCACTCTGACTTGTTCAATACCTCTCAATTCTTTCTTAGCAATTCCTCTATTACTTCACACAAACTGGTGAGCAACTATCATCACGATATAACATCAATCACTTCACTCACCATTAAGATAGCAAGACAAGTCTATAGCATCCAACACGATCTCGTCTACTATCAACAAGAGATTAAGGGTGATCAGTTCCTCAATTTGTCAATAGATAGCCGATAATCATAATGGAGTATAAACCATCGTTACTAACTATAATAGTGTTCCTTTCGAATTTGTACTCGAATTTGGTCAGACATAACAACCTGCTCTGATACCACTAATGTAACACCCCATTTCTACCTGGTGGATCATTAATAAAATCAGAGTTCAACATAAATAGGATTCTACATTTTCAACTTAAAATCAAACTTCTTTTAATCGCATATAAAACAGATACATAACACTTAACTCGGATGAACCTATAACAACCTGATTTATTCTTAAAAATCAAACAACTTTTATTAATAAGCAGCAAAATCACATACTCAACTTCAATTCACTTAACATCTTTTATTCAAATAAAACAACTTCAAGACAACAATTATTTCATGTAATCGACTTGAAAATTCAGCAACTGAAATAAATATCAACAACTAAACATCAAGCGTTCATTCCCCCGAGTGCTACGTATTAGAGCAACGACACCAACTTGAACTAACGAGGTAACAACTATCCTTCTTGATTACCTGCACGTTAGCAAAAGAGGGCAACATTCAAACATAAGGGGTGAGATATCAGACAATATAATAAGTCGTATGATAAATAATATATTAAATCAGATCATATAAAATCATCACTTCATAACTTACAAACAACTTTAATCACAATAAAACATCAATGCGACATAACTACTAATTCACAACTTTTAGATAATACCTGTCACAACAAGTCAACAACAAATATATCATCACTACAACTCAATATGCAACATCAACAGCGACTCAATTACAATACACATGCATGTGGTATCATTGGAGAAGAACTCCCAACTTAAAAACAGAGCAGAACTCCCATCTTAAAAATTGCCAATTAATAGAGGCATCAACAAGGTATAAGCCTTCTTCGCAGTTTTCCAATCTAGGCCATCACAGAGTATGAAAATGTATGTAACTCAATGAATGCGCTATCACATACTCACAACAATCATCATTCATCTCAAGGCATAAGCCTATATCACCATTATTACCAGTAAATAGAGGTAATTCATCATCATCTAAAATTCTCTGCAACTTCACATTATTAACAAGAATTCACATCGACACTCATAACAACACAACAGCTCAACATAAATCAACATTGGCCATAAGCCTACCATATCAATCAACGATTCAACATCAACTCAACATAATTTAACTTTGGCCATAGGTCTACAAATTGATATTTCAACAACAACAATTAACACAACGTTGGCATAAGCCTACAACTTAGTATGTCACAATAACAATATCATATTAACAACAATAATGTGACAACAACATCAACAAGAAAACAACATTGGCCATAAGCCTAACAATTCGATACCACCTGGAATTCATATTTTTAGCAAGATATTCAACACACCGTGTCGACTAAAATATACAACAATTGTTCCGTATAATTGTTCGGACAAATCGGCTAAATCCTGCTAATTAATTAATTCTCCACTGTTATTTTATTACAAATAACCTTCTGTTACTAATTCACATCTTAGTCTCTACCTTACAGTAACTTATACAATCCACCGTCTCAACCGTAATATTTTACAAACATTCCACGTAATTATTCAGACAATTCAACTATATTTGGCTAAATAATCCTCTGCTAAAATTGCTAGTATTTCCTGCTCTGTACTGTTACTAAATTTCTATACTATTAACATATATTAATTACTATGTCTCTGCTATTTTCCAATGACTCTGTTATTGAAGCTCTGCCAAATACGTACTACTATGTGATCTCATTACTTTGCTATATATATGAATATACTAACTCTGTAAATTAATTGAATGATTCACTGGAACACTACTTTAGTATCCTCCTGACATATTGCTAAATTATTCAACTATATTGGTTTTGGATTTTCCATTAATTATGTGGACCGTTGCTAATTTACCTTAAATTAATTCTACTGTCTAAGTTCTACCTACCACTTATATATATAGATATGTCTTACTATTATTTTCTTCTAGTCAAGTAATCATGTATCATTTAATTAATAATGATGATAGCTATGAAGATTGTTAATTCACTAATAACACAAAAAATACATGAATTAAGAAGTATATCAAAGTGCCCCTCAGCACAAAGGTGTGCCACTCGGCACACCCCCTCTCCTAAGCATGTGCCGGTCGGCACCTTCCATCAACAACACATGCCGTGCGGCATATTGTGCGTGCCACCTGTCACACTCCCTTCTACCAAATTGTGTTGGTCGCCACTCTTCATCAACACACATGTGCCGCTCGACAAATGTCCAATATTATAGTTTTCTGCAACTTCGTCCAATTGTCATGCGATCGATAATTCTTTTCCTGCTCATAATCTCAGGCCAACTTAACAATTATACCCACATCAATATATGATAACTTCAACACTCAATTCATCAATTGAATTGCTGCAATTTAGATCAATTATCACATAAACACGATTTAATTCTCACCAACATATTCATAAAAATCCGATAAATTTCAGAAACAACCAACCACAACAAATATACATATACAACAACGATTTTACACAACCCAATTCCCACATACTATTCATCATACTTCTCATTATAGAGTCAGAACCCCACCCTTACCTTGGATTGAAGACCGCTCTATAATTCTTTGATCGAGTCAAGCCTTGCCAAAGTTTCCAACCTTTGCATCTTCTCTGTAACTTTGCAACTTCTCACGTTCACACAAAATTCTCCAAGACTTGTTCAATTAACCTAATTCTCCTTATAATTAGCTTAACCTTATAATTATTACTATTATTATTGGGCCTAACTTACATACTCCACTTTTACTACATACGACCATATGATTAAGCCCAACAATAAATCTTATAACCATTCTAATGTTAATATTAATATTAATATTATTGCTAATATTAATCAACCAAATAACAACTTAGCAACTTAAATTAACATTTATCGACATTTCGCAACTTCAACAATTTTCACAACATTTTCAACCATTAATCTTTAATTAATTTAATTAAATAATTAACTAAATTAACGGGCGTTATAACTCTCCCCCACTTAGAATATTTTCGTCCTCGAAAATATATTCGATACTACCACTCTTAGTACGAGTTTCGCATCCAACTTGTTGATTTCCAAGTCACGTTTGGTAACACTTCGACCACTACTTTTCTGATAACTCAATTATTCAACATGATTCAAATTTATTACGCTCATGCCAATCATTCAACACTTCGCGACATGATCGGTACTAGCATCTCAACTACTCCACCATAATCTGACATATCAACATTTAAAGTAGCAACAACTATAACACACTTATACTTGGATGTACATCATCGTAATATCATCTTAACAACCTTTTCAACATCAAAACACATACACAATTTCATTCCCTTATGTCAATTATCAACAAAATACCAACAAATATGTTCACATCGTCTTATCGCTCTTATAATGACATCAACACAACCAACATAATCAACTTTGTCACGTTACAGAGTATCATTCCTTACTTACGGAAATCAACAGTAACATCTCAATAACAATAACAAAATCATTACAACATCAACTTAACTGTATAACTCAACAAGCATACCCATAGCTCACTGTCAACCAACAATCCACAATAATCTTCTTATAAAATTCGCAAATATTTACTAGCAAACATAGTGCCTTGGCACAACATCTCTATATCAACAATCCACCAAATCAAACATGAAGATCAGGACATATCATTCTCATAGGCTCCTGATATGTAGTCCTTCACTTCTAACGAGTCGTACAATAATAGCAACTGCGCCACATCACGCTTCGGCTGTGCAACTCTGATCATCCATCTTACGTCACCGTCCTCATTAAAATTTCCACCAACTATATGGTTTACAAGTTTCAATCTAGTTTCGGACTTTCGTTAACATCCACCATAAAATCGTTGTTCACTTGATATTTTCAATCTTTCACTTTGCAACGTTAGTTCGCATATAACTCGCCACTCCGACTTGTTCAATACCTCTCAATTATTTATTAGCAATTCCTCTATTACTTCACACAAACTGGTGAGCGACTATCATCACGATATAACATCAACCACTTCATTCACCATTAAGATAGCAAGACAAGTCTATAGCATCCAACGCGATCTCGTCTATTATCAACAAGATATTAAGGGTGATCAGTTCCTCAATTTGTCAATAGATAAACAATAACCATAATGGAGTATAAACCATCGTTACTAACTATAATAGTGTTCCTTTAAAATTTGTACTCAAGTCATATAATGCACCATAATCTAATAATTTCCAATGAGGTTTACAAATAATCCCCCAATTTCCCTCTCATTCGATTTTGTCGATGAGACACAAACACTCCACATTTACACAGTCCTCATTACACTCACTTAGCCTCACACAAAGGTTAAGTATCCTCCAACTCAAGAATTACTTTCTTCATCTCCGCATCATCAGGAATACAAATTCGATTATGGAATCTCAACACACCTTGCACATCCAACTTGAAACCATCATTCTTAGACTGATCGAGTCCAACCACCGAATCTACCAATTCAACATCTAACTTCTGAGCTTCTTTGATACTGTCTAGAAAATCATTCTTAAACTTCAACGTCCCCAACATAATAGTCTTTGGTGTCACTTCGTAAACTAAGATCATATCTCTAAACTGTTCAATTAATTCCAATTCTTTAACCATCATTGCCGACATATGTAAAGTCTTTTGACCTAAAGCATCAGCCACAACATTAACTTTACCTAGATGATAATTCAAACCAAAATCATAATCTTTCAATAACTCCAACCATATTCGTTATCTCATATTCAATTCCTTTCGATCAAATAAATACTTCAAATCTAGAACCAAAAAGACAATGTCTCTAAATCTTCAACATAAACGCCACCGTTGCTAACTCTAAGTCACGCGTAGGATAATTCCTATCATGAACTATGAGTCTTCTAGAAGCACAAGCAACAACTTGTCCATTCAGAATTAGCACACCACTAAGTCCCATCTTAAACGCATTCATAATACACTACAAATGACTCACTCGGATTAGGCAAAACCAATACCAGAGCAGTCGTCAATCTTTTCTTTAATTCTACAAACATTCTTCACATCGACATCTCATTCTTGAAATGATGAAAAACTATCCTTTTTAATGCCGAACATCTCATTTCTCAACTTAATCGTCAACAAAATATTATGCTTGACCTCATCTCGAACAACTACGATAATAATCATTTATGCCCAAAAAGCCTCTAGTTACATAAAAGACTTCAGAGTTTCTCCATATGGGAATGCATAAACCATATTTGAAAACACTCTCATAGGATATAATATATTTCTATCTCCTCACAGGTTCAAACAAAACACAAATCTGATACTCAGAACACAAGATACAAATTTCTAAAGTTATCCGAAAATGCGAACACCGATGTCATGCAGCGACATACTGTTACACACCTTACGATAACATCAGAACATAATTTCTTCGTACCAGTACCAACATTTACCATTCTTGAAATCGTACTCATCTCCTTGCATTTCCGACTTTGACTCGCGATTCAAACCATTCCAACAACTTCAACAAGTTTTACAATCACTTACAAGGATTCCACGACACACTCTACAGCAATCTGACACTCTATCATAGTTCAAACGTCGACATCTTATGCAAGGGATACTCAAACTGACAACTTCACAGTCCACCAGCAGTGCTGAAACATCGCAACTTTCTAAATTCCATCTTCAAAAAATAAACCTTGTTACTTAATAATCACCTTTAGAAATATTAGGGATTTATACTCTACTTGTATATCAACAACCGTTACATTGCTCCTCATCCTTCGAGAAGTAAACATCAACAAGGTCTGCTCATCCTCCCTCAAGACGCTCTAACTTGATTAACAAAAAAAATCTTGAATTCATGTCACCTTCGGAATCGGGAAACAACAAAACTTCGATAATACTTGCACTGTCGCCATACCGCACCAACATCTTACAACCGAAACATATCCGATAAGCAAAGCTTCTCCCCCACTTATCTTCAAACCAACTCCTGCATACAACTCGATTAGAAAAACAACAAGCACCAACAGTGTTTCACACACTTGTTTCATACAAAGGAACAAACAACATTAGACAACTTGGTCAGAAGGACCGACTTGCTCTAAAACCACTAATGTAACACCCCATTTCTACCCAGCATATCATTAATAAAATCAGAGTTCAACATAAAATAGGATGCTACATTTTTAACTTAAAATCAAACTTCTTTTAATCGCATATAAAACAGATACATAACACTTAACTCGGATGAACCGATAATAACCTGATTTATTCTTAAAAATCAAATAACTGTTATTAATAAGCAGAAGAATCACATACTCAACTTCAATTCACTTAACATCTTTTATTCAACTAAAAAAACTTCAAGACAACAATTATTTCATCTAAACAACTTGAAAATTCAGCATCTGAAATAAATATCAACATCTAAACATCAAGCGTTCATCCCCTCGAGTGCTATGTATCAGAGCCACGACACTGACTCGAACTAACGAGGTAACAATTATCCTTCTTGATTACCTGCACGTTACTAACAGAGGGAAAAATTCAAACAAAAGGGGTGAGATATCAGACAATATAATAAGTCGTATGATAAATAATATATTAAATCAGATCATATAAAATCACCACTTCACAACTTACAAACAACTTTAATCACAATAAAACATCAACACGACATAACTACTAATTCACAGCTTTTAGATAATACCGGTCACAAAAAGTCAACAACATAAATCAACAACAAATATATCATCACTACAAGTCAATATGAAATGTCAACGGCGACTAAATTACAATGCACATGCATGTGGTACCATTGGAGCAGAACTCCCAACTTAAAAACGGAGCAGAACTCCCATCTTAAAAATTGCCAATTAATAGAGGCATTAACAAGGCATAAGCCTTATTCGCAGTTTGCCAATCCAGGCCATCATAGACTATGCAAATGTATATGACTCAATGAATGCGCTATCACATACTCACAATAATCATCATTCATCGCAAGGCATAAGCCCACATCACCATTATTACCAGTAAATTGAGGTAATTCATCATCATCTAAAATTCTCTGCAACTTTGCATTATCAACAAGAATTCTCATCGACAATCATAACAACACAACAACTCAACATAAATCAACATTGACCATAAGCCTACCACATCAATCAACGATTCAACATAAGCTCAACATAATTCAACTTTGGCCATAGGCCTATAACTTGGTATTTCAACAACAACAATTAAAACAACATTGGCATAAGCCTACAACTTAGTACGTCACAATAACAATATCATATAAACAATAGTAATGTGACAACAACATAAACAAGAAAACAACATTGTCCATAAGCCTAACAATTCGATACCACCTGAATTCATATTTTTAGCAAGATATTTAACACACCGTGTCGACTAAAATATACAACAATTATTCTGTATAATTATTCGGACAAATCGGATAAATCCTGCTAATTAATTAATTCTCCACTGTTATTTTATTACTAATAACCTTCTGTTACTAATTCACATCTTAGTCTCCACCTTACAACAACTTATACATTCCGCGTAATTATTCAGACAATTCAACTATATTCGGCTAAATGATCCTCTGCTAAAATCGCTAGTATTTCCTGCTCTGTACTGTTACTAAATTTCTATACTATTAATATATATTAATTACTATGTCTCTGCTATTATCCAATGACTCTGTTACTGAAGCTCTGCCAAATACGCGTACTACTATGTGATCTCATTACTCTGCTATATATATGAATATACTAACTCTGTAACTTAATTGAATGATTCACTAGAACACTAGTTTAGTATCCTCCTAACATATTGCTAAATTATTCAACTATATTGGTTTTGGATTTTCCATTAATTACATGGTCCATTGCTAATTTACCTTAAATTAATTCTACTGTCTAAGTTCTACCTACAACTTATATATATAGATATGTCTTACTATTATTTTCTTCTAGTCAAGTAATCAGTAATCACGTATCCTTCAATTAATAATGATGATAGCTATGAATATTGTTAATTCACTAATAATATAAAAAATACATGAATTAAGAAGTATATCAAAGTGCCCCTCAGCACAAAGGTGTGCCACTCGGCACACCCCCTCTCTTAAGCATATGCCGGTCGACACCTTCCATCAACAACACATGTTGTGTGGCATGTTGTGCATGCCACCCGTCACACTCCCTTCTACCAAATTTTGCCGGTCGAAACTCTTCATCAACACGCATGTGCCGCTCGGCACATGTCCAATATTACAATTTTCTGCAACTTCGTCCAATTGTCTTGCGATCGATAATTCTTTTCCTGCTCATATCTCAGGCCAGCTTAACAATTATACCCACACCAATATATGATAATTCCAAGACTCAATTCCTTGATTGAATCGCTGCAATGTTAGCATAATTATCACAGAAATACAATTTAATTCTCAGCAACATATTCATAGAAATCTGATAAATTTCAGAAACAACCAACCACAACAAATATACACATACAACAACAATTTTACACAACCCAATTCCCACATACTATTCATCATAATTTCCATTATAGAGTCAGAACCCCACTCTTACCTTGGATTGGAGACTGTTTTATAATTCTTCGATCGAGCCAAGCCTTGCGAAAGTTTCCAACCTTTTCCTCTTCTCTCTAACTTTTCAACTTCTCACGTTCCCACAAAATTCTCCAAGACTTGTTCAATTAACCCAGTTCTTCTTATAATTAGCTTAACTTTATAATTATTACTATTATTATTGGGCCTAACTTACATATTTCAATTTTACTATATACGACCATATAATTAAGCCTAACAATAAATCTTATAACCATTCTAATGTTATTATTAATATTGTTGATAATATTAATCAACTAAATAACAACTTAGCAACTTAAATTAAAATTTCTCGACATTTGCAACTTCAACAATTTCCACAACATTTTCAACCATTAATCCGTAATTAATTTAATTAAATAATTAATTAAACTAACGGGCGTTACACAAGTATATACAAAATGAAAGTTTTTATTAGTTGTGCCTGCCTCGGTTGCAAACCTTTGTGCCTATGTACCATCGTCCGTGTAATGGAGATCAAGGCACTCGTAGTTCACCTTAAAATTTTTGGTTTTTTATTTGTTTTTATGCCGATGATAATACCTTCTCACTCTAGAAGTTGACATATTGCAACAAGACCTTTGTGGAATCATACGTTGTATTGTGCAGAGTGGAAATAACACATATTTTTTATGAAAATGTTTTCAAAAGAAAAGCCCAAAGGCGGCCCGAAGGCAAAAGGTTTGAATTGGTTGGTATTTTTTGCTGTGAATAATAACTATTGGACCTCAAGAGAGAGAGAGATATTGGCCTTTATCTACTTATTAATGAAAAGAGTCTTTGAGATTTGAACCACACAAAAGATTAAGAATGAAAGAATGATAAGATCGAGAAAAAAACCCGCTTATCATTTCCACCGCTTAACGAAAGTGTGATTCTCATCATTTATTTATTAAGTGTTTTAAAGTTTTGAATGAAAAAATAAGAAGTTTTAGTTTTAACATGGATGTAAAAGAGAAAATACTAACAAAAGGGGATCTCTATCCTATAAGTTGTCATGCTTGTGGATCTAAAGTTGGGATAAGAGGGAGATCTACCTAATATTGTCATGCATGGATAGAAAACATAATTTATATTTAGTTCAATCTTAGAGAAGAATGAACTAAATGTCCTATGGGGAACACAGAGTCACTTAAAAGAGAAGAAGGAGAAGAAGAAGAAGAAGAAGAAGAAGAAGAAGAAACCATACACTTACATAAGAGAGAAAGCAAGCATCACATAAACACACATGCACTTATGTTGTGAATTCAATGCCAATAACAAAGTATAGAATAAGGGAGGAATATCAAACAAGGAAGAAGAAGAACACAAGAATTGGTTATAACTGCTATTCTTTACTTTCTCTTAGAAAACAAGATTACAAGTTTACAAGAATAACAAATAACCCTCTCACCCTAATTTAGGATTTGCTGTGTTGCAATGATGAGAGACTAGTATGCTATTTATAATAAAACCTAACATACTAACTAATGGGCTTTTTCACAAGGCCCATTATACAAGCTAACTTAATAATCAAGCTAACTTAACAAATTAGGGTTTAAACACTAAAACCTAATTTAACAAGCATTCTTCGACAAGTACATGCTTCGACTACAGCATGTACTTCGATCATGCTAGAGTTCGATCCAAAATCCCACAAATCTCCACCTTGGACCTAACTCTACAGCATCAAGAGACACTAACTAGCTTTCTTCATGCAGCTTTATCAACTGCATACAGTGGAAAAACTTGCAACTTGGCAATGTTTTGGTGATCATATCAGCGGCATTGTGATCTGTCGAGACCTTCAGCACTTGGACTTCTCCACGCTCGATTACCCCTCTGACGAAATGCAGCCTCACATCTATGTGCTTGGTTCGCTCATGATAGGCTGAGTTCTTCGACATGTGTATTGCACTTTGACTATCACATTTAACAGTGATACCTTGACCTTGAAGTTTCAGCTCCTTTGCAAAACCTTCAAGCCACAATGCTTCTTTCACAGCTTCAGTTAGGGCAATATATTCTGCTTCAGTAGTTGATAAGGCAACAACCTTCTGAAGAGTTGCTTTCCAACTAATTGCTGTACCAAACATAGTGAAAACATATCCAGAAATAGATTTTCTGGAATCCATACAGCCTGCATAATCAGAGTCAACATAGCCTTCGACAACTGCTTTACTATCTTCACCCAAGGCTCCACCATAAATTAAGACTCTGTTCAGAGACCCATTTATGTACCTTAGAATCCACTTTAACGCTTGCCAGTGAGCCTTTCCAGGATTCGCCATGTACCTGCTTACAAGACTTACTGCATATGCTATGTCGGGTCTAGTACAGACCATAGCATACATCAAAGAACCAACTATATTAGCATATGGGATGCTGTTCATATAGGTTCTTTCGACATCAGTACTGGGACATTGATCAATGCTCAGCTTGAATTGAGGGTTTGTTGGAGTCACAACAGGCTTTGAATTCGACATACCAAACTTGTCAAGAATCTTTCGTAGGTATGCCTCTTGAGATAAGCATAATTTCGACTGCTTTCTATCTCTTCGAATGTCAATTCCAAGAATCCTAGATGCAGCTCCCAGGTCCTTCATGTCGAACTCCTTATTGAGTTCAGCCTTCACCCTCATTACATCTTCGACATTGTTGCTTGCTATCAGAATATCATCAACATAAAGCAACAAAATAACAAATGAATTTTCAGGTCGAAATCTGGAGTAAACACAGTGGTCGAACTGACTTCTAATGAAACCTATGTGTTCCATGAACTTGTCGAATCTCTTATTCCACTGTCGAGGAGATTGTTTAAGTCCATATAAAGATTTCTTCAGTTTGCACACATAATCTTCTTTCCCCTTTTCGACATACCCTTCAGGTTGCCTCATCAGGATCGTTTCATCTAAGTCACCATACAAGAACGCAGTCTTCACATCCATTTGTTCCAGTTCAAGGTCGAACTGAGCCACCATGGCAAGCAACATTCGAATGGATCTGTGCTTCACAACAGGGGAAAATACATCATTGAAGTCGACACCTTCTTTCTGAGTGAAACCCCTTGCGACTAATCTTGCCTTGTACCTCTTCGACATTACTCCTTCAATTCCTTCCTTAACTTTGAAAATCCACTTACAGCTGACTAACCTTGCCCCAACAGGTTTCTCGATTAGTTCCCAAGTGTGATTATCATGAAGAGATTTCATCTCATCATGCATGGCCTTTAGCCATTCAGTCTTCATTCGACTCCTTATAGCTTCCTTATAATCTCTAGGTTCTTCGTCTAGAACTTCACTTGCAGAGATTAAGGCATAAGCTACAAGATCTGCATATCCAAGTCTCTGAGGTGGTTTTATGACTCTTCTTTGCCTATCTCTCGACAATAGGTAGTCATCAACAGTTTCCTCAACATCATCAGAATCTTCTGTTTCTTCTTCGACTTCATCTGGGATACGCATTTCAGCATCAACATGCTCCACCTCAACAGGAATCTCTACCTGTTCCAGCTCTTCGTCAACATCATCAGTTTTCTTGAAAACCATTTCAGTTTCATTGAAAACTACATCTCGACTGGTGATACACCTCCTGTGACCTGGCTCTAGGCACCATAGCCTATAAGCTTTCACTCCTTCAGGGTATCCCATAAACATGCATTTCAGAGCTCTAGGTTCGACCTTGTCTTGCCTAATGTGAGCATAGGCTACACAGCCAAATACTCTTAGTTTGTCGAGATCTGGTGGATGTCCCGACCAAACTTCTTCAGGTGTCTTCATATCTAACGCTGTCGAAGGACATCTGTTTATCAGGTATGCTGCTGTCGAAACAGCCTCAGCCCAAAACACCTTCTTTAATCCCGCACTAGTCAACATGCATCTAACTCTCTCCAAAATAGTTCGATTAAACCTTTCAGCCAAACCATTTTGTTGTGGAGTACCTGCGGTAGTTCTGTGCCTTGCAATACCAGAGGCAACACAAAAACTGTCGAACGCCTCATTGCAAAACTCAAGGCCATTGTCGGTTCTCAACCTCTTTACCTTTCTGCCAGTTTGATTTTCGACAAGAGTCTTCCAACTTTTGAAATTCTCAAAAGTTTCATCCTTAGTCTTCTGGATGAATACCCATAACTTTCTGGAATAGTCATCTACTATGGATAGAAAATACTTTGCTCCTGAATGTGATGGACACCTTGCAGGCCCCCAAAGATCAGCATGGACGTAATCAAGGGATCCATGTGTTCTTTGTTTGCCTTTGTTGAACTTCATTCTACAGGACTTTCCAAGTACACAGGGTTCACAAAACTTCAGCTTTTCGACTTTATCTCCACCAAGCAGATTTTGTTTCCCTAATTCAACCAGACCCCTTTCACTGACATGGCCCAATCTCATGTGCCAAATTTCTGTTTTCGACAGATGTTTCGTGGATGCAACATTTGTCGAACCACTTACAACTTCAGCCTCAAGGGTATACAAGCCTTGTTTCTTCACGCCTCTCAAGACTTCCTTCGACCCTTTCATGACTCTTAGGATACTTTTCTCTCCTTGAAAAACATATCCTTTCTTGTCGAATTCACCAAGAGAAATCAAATTTCTCTTCAAATCAGGTACATACCTGACTTCAGTCAACAATCTTATTGACTCATCATGGAGCTTGAATCTCACAGATCCAACGCCTGCAATCTTGCAAGCTTTGTTGTTTCCCAGCAATACAGATCCACCATCTTGATCACATAATTCCTCGAACAAGTCTTTGTTTGGAGTCATGTGCCAAGTGCATCCAGAATCCATAATCCATTCCTTCGACGAGTTTTTGCTTGAAACCACAAGAACATCAGATGATTCGAAATCATCTTGGACAATAGCTGCGTTGCCATTATCCTTACCTCCATGATCTTTCAGGCGTTCAGGGCACACCTTTCTTGTGTGACCTACTTTCTTACAGTGATAGCATCTAATACCAGATGCATCACCACTATAAGACTTCGACTGATTTTTACCTTTCCTCTTGTCGAATTTTCCTTTAACAGCCAAACCTTCACCAACCGTCGAAGGTTTATGCTCCTTACGTTCGTTCAAGTCCTTAGAGTACAAAGCTGATTGAACTTCTTCAAAGGTCAGGGACTCTCTTCCATACAAGAGGGTTTCTTTGAAGTGAGCATGTGATCTGGGCAAAGCGCACAATAATAACAGCGCTTGATCTTCATCATCAATCTTTACATCAATATTTTCAAGATCAAGAATCAGCTTGTTGAACATATCCAACTGCTCAGCCAACACTTTGTCTTCAATCATCTTGAATGAATACAAAGCTTGCTTCAGGTAGAGTCGATTTACCAGAGATTTGGTCATATACAAACTTTCAAGTTTCACCCATAACCCTGATGCCGTCGTCTCCTTTGATACCTGTCGAAGAACCTTATCACCAAGGCTCAACAAAATTGCGCTGTGTGCTTTCTCGATCATGGCCGTCTTCTCTCTTTCTGTTAACGCAGCGTCCATCGCCGTCGCTCCCTTCAACGCTTCCAAACAACCCTGCTGAACCAGTAGGGCTTTCATCTTCAAGCGCCATAGACCGAAATCATTCACTCCGGTGAACTTTTCAATCTCATATTTTGTTGAAGGCATCTTATCCACGCTCACCGCACCAATTTGTTGTGAATTCAATGCCAATAACAAAGTATAGAATAAGGGAGGAATATCAAACAAGGAAGAAGAAGAACACAAGAATTGGTTATAACTGCTATTCTTTACTTTCTCTTAGAAAACAAGATTACAAGTTTACAAGAATAACAAATAACCCTCTCACCCTAATTTAGGATTTGCTGTGTTGCAATGATGAGAGACTAGTATGCTATTTATAATAAAACCTAACATACTAACTAATGGGCTTTTTCACAAGGCCCATTATACAAGCTAACTTAATAATCAAGCTAACTTAACAAATTAGGGTTTAAACACTAAAACCTAATTTAACAAGCATTCTTCGACAAGTACATGCTTCGACTACAGCATGTACTTCGATCATGCTAGAGTTCGATCCAAAATCCCACAACTTAGATAGAATCCTAATCACTAATCAAGAATAGTAGAAGAGATGGACATTGACATGTTATACACTTAGCACAAACCTCATGGTCAAGAATAAATTCAATTAGACATTGAAAACATGGTACAAACACCAAAGTACACAAACTAGTTTCAGTCAAAGTTGTGATGTAAAGTGGGAACAAGTGTGTGATGAAGTGAATATGAAATGACATGTCAAGTAAGTGTGAAGTCAGAAGCAAACACATAAGGATATCACATATCATGACCTCTAATATTTTTAAGGAAACACCACTAAAACAAATTCAAAAGCTAGTACAAGAATGGGTCAATACCACACCCTAACACCCCCTAAAGGTAAGTGAAGCACAAGAAAGGGATAGATTAAGAGGGAACATGTTTAGAAGGCGTCAAAACTCACAAGTAAGTATCAAATGATCTTTAACTCCACACATTTAAACATCACAAGTACAGGGAGAAAATTGAATACATAGCACACAAAGGAAGTGGCCAAAGGAGACAAACAAGAATGTTCAATTTAAACAAGAAAAGATCAAATGAAGGATGCATAATTAAATAATTATAGAATGTGTGACTTATATAACAAGTTAAATCAAGATGAAGTTCAAGAGTAGCAAAGTAAGAAGATGAAACTTCATACACAAGAAAAGTCACCAAATTGATGAATAACATCATCTAAAGATAGATGATACTTGTATTATATCAAATAAAATTTATAAAGATCAATTAAGATTGAAATGATATATTATATGTCATAGGATAATGGTCAATCCATCACAAGAAATCAATCATGAACTTAAAGCCTCAAGAGATGTCACCAAAATAACATACACAAGTGTCATGACAAATTAGAAAAGTATAGCCCCTTAATGCACACAAGGATTGTGATTTAAATAAATAAAAGATAATGTTATTAGATGTTATGGTAAGTAGCCAACATCAAGATACATTCATGGGACATGGAACAAAATCTCATGAGGCAATCATTAGACAATGATGCTCAAAACACAAGTAGAAAAGAGAATGTGGCTTCTTTATGTATCACCATATTGGTTAGCAAGTAAGTTCTTATCCAAGGATCAAAGAAGAATTAGAAATGAGATTAGAATATATGTTAATATAAATAATTAAGAACAAATATATTGGACCTTGGTCCTCTAATTGATTCAAAAACATCAACACACACAAACTAGGTCAAAATTAGAGAATGTAGCTCCTAACACGTCATCATGATGAATTGAAAATGGAATGTAAACCAAAGAATCAAAGGAGAATTAAATTAAAGCATTAAAGACATTAGAGGTCATAAGAAAAGGAGGTTTCAATCATTTTAGATCCCTGATATTTAAGGAAAAGTGCACAAAAGAAACCTCCTAAGCCATGATCACCAATGAGGAACTAATGATCTCTTGAAGAAAAGATAAAATGTTATAGCACTTAAATAGTTCATAGACATGAAATTAAGGCTCTAAAAATGTAATTATAAGGATAAAAATAAGAAGGAACTTGGTTCCTTATAGGATGAACAAGTGCACACCTTATATTTATAGCAACAAGATGCAACAAAGAAAGATCAAATGGAGAGCAAAGGCATAAAGCATAAGGTAGAGTCAATTAATTCTCATGCTCTTAGTGAGAACTTCATTGAACATATCGTCCTATAATCATTATCATTGGACCTCAATAGTCCTCAAGAACAAACCACAAAAACACAAGAAAGATTCAAATTAGGATTTAAAACTTGAACAATTAAGAGTTCAAAACAAAATGATCATCAATAGATAAAAAGGATCAAATAAATTGTTCCAAGATAATGTGATGCTAAAGGTATCCAAGGATCTCTAAGTGTCCAGAACTCAACCCCAAAATAGTTTCATAAGCTAGCAAATGAAAAGCAACAAGTTCAAGCAAGTCTTAATGAACAATTTCAATAAAAAATTAGGTTAAAAAAGGAAAAAAACTTGTAAATTCAAAAAAAATTAATTTTATCTTCCTTAAAGTTTCAAAAATTCAGAAACAAATGTTAAAGTTCTTGGATCAACATGAAAAGGTGAAAAAGATTTGAAATCATCAAGACTAGTTAGCAAAGTGCTCAAATTAGACATGCTTAACAAAATATTTTGTAAGAAATATAAGATCAATATTTAAAATTTAAAAAAATATACATTTTCATGATCTTAACTCATCCAAGAATCTTAAAAAAATTATTTCAATTTTATAAGTGAAGGAGAGGAGAGAATGAATTCAATCTCTAAGAATATGCAAGAAAAATGACCAAAAAAACACAATAAACTTCTACAATTTTTGGAATCAAGCAAAATTAATTTTAAATCAGATTAAAAATCATGTAAAATTATTTTAACCTCTAAGGGTTACTAAAACTATTTTTGTGGAATTTTATCATGAGGCAAAAAATTAAAATCAAAATCAAAACAAAATGTAACAAAATTGAAAGAAAAATGACGTTATTAAACAATTGATTTAATTAAAGTAACACAAAATTTTGTAAAACAAAATAAAAATTATTTTCAGAAAGTATACTCAAAGACCTAACTGATAATATTTTTTTCATAACTTTCTGATCATTAAAGCTATAAAAATAAAATCAAGAGAACAATTGAAATAAATAGGGAAAAATATGACACAAAATTCAAATTAATAATAAAATAAGGTGCATGGCGTGTGTGATCGGTGGGAATGAGAACTGACTGTTTTAAAATGCTGGTTCGCGTTTGCGTTTCGCAAAATGCCGCGGTAAGCAAGAGTCACCACCGTCTTTTATTTTCTCCAACAAGGAAAGGATAAAAGCACAGCGAAATTCCTTTTCGAGATGTTTCTCGGGTTCGGGAGGTAGATTATAGAAAGGGAAGGTGTTAGCACCCTTTCTATCCGTGGTTATCCACGGGCTCTTAGGTACTTGCTCACTATGTTTTCAAAAAGTTTTGCTTTTCTTGTGTTTGTGGGTTTTGAAAAAAACTTTGTTTAAAAACTTCGATTTAACTCTTGTATCTGTCCTCAAGAGTGTATGAAGTGTTTGTTTGAAAACTTTTGTTTGAAAAGTGTAAGTGCGAAAAGTATTTTTGTTTTGAAAGAGCAAGTACCTGAGAACCTCTACCTACTCAAAAGAAATTAAGCTGTGTAAATGTCCTTTAGACAGTACTATCCCACTATTGAGAAGTAGGTAGCACCGTCGTTGGTGTTTTCGGGTCAATTCGATTATAGGGACATGTGGTCACCAAAGCAATGGTAGGACGCCTTAGCGGTAACCCTAATGTCTTAGACCGTTTTATCCGAGGCAACCGTTTCGAGGAAACTTTGATCTTTAGACAGGAGGGCGACCTCTAAAACACCCTATACTCAATGACCACGTCGAGGCAACTAAGTGAGGCGTACCTTAGGAGTGACATGTGCGAGTGCGTCAGGTTTCAGTTATGTTATCTGTGTACATGTCATGGTGAGCTACGATTGATTTTAATTTAAGAGAAGTCTTGTCATGCATAGCCTAATTAGCATACATCTAGCAGTTAATAGTTGCGGAAAATAAAGCTAAGTTATTACAAAGCGTCGGGTATTTATATCGCCAAAAGCAAACCCTTGAAAAAGTAAATGCGGAAAATAAATGAAAGCGATAAAAAGATCCTAATTAAAGCTATTACATCCTCGGAGCAAACACAATTATATGATAAAAAATTATGAATCAAAAATAATCACGCGCGCGAAAAAAAATGAATCGGAGAGTTTTTAGGGTTTTGACCCTTTTTTGAGAAAGAAAGAGATTTTTTTATTATTTTGCATTTAATTAAATTAAACCTAGACTAATTAATTAATTAAATAAAAGAAAGATATTTTTTGAGTTTTTTATGTTTTTTAAGGAAAAAATAAAAGATGGTCAAAAGTTATTAAAAAAAACCTAATTCTACATTGATTTTAAATTATTGTGAAAAAGTTAAAATTAACCTAACTAAAACAACTAAATTAATTATGTTAGTATTTATTTACAAAAATAACTAATAAAATTTAATAAATAAAAATATTATATTTTTTATGTTTTCTGATTTTTATTATGAAAATTAATATTAATTTGTTAATGTTAATAATAATTATAATAAATAATTAAAATAAAAGAAATAAAAAGGAAAATAAAAGAAATAAACTTGAAGGGGGGTGTTGGGCCCAATTCTGGAGTGTATCAGCAATTCTGAAGCCCATTATGCTTCCAGCCTGTTTGACTTTTGCAACTCCCTGCATGCTCATTGACTAGGGCGTATGGTGATCTCCCACTCATGTCCATTGGATCTATGCCTGAAGCCACATGGCGCATTGATATTTGAGGTGCATGGTGGACTACCTTTGGAAATCTGCATGTGAATATGTGAAGAAAAATGAAATAAATGTTTTGGGGGACCTGGGATTCGAACCCAGGTCCCAATGCTTCCAGGCCAACGCACCAACCACTCCACTATGCTGCTTTACTTGTTATTGAAATAAGTGGCAATTATTATATATAAAAAACAATCAATATACTGTAAATAAAACAAAACGCGCGCTTTTTTCAAATTGGCCAACCATGTGATAACACATCATCGTCTTCTTCGTTTTTCTGCATAGTTAGAATCAGATAGCGGGGGTTTTTAACCCCCACTATTTATCTGCACGAAAAATAGCGATTAGAACCACAGTGATCATAAATATTTCGCGAGGGGTGGGTCTTGTTCGTCTTGGTCTCACGATCTCAACCATGTGTCTCACTAGTCCCAATTTTTCTTGGATTGAAAAGCCCTAATTTAAAGCTCAAGAACCCTAGAAATTTGATCATGGTATCTTTCGATTCAGGGCATTACAGTTTAATTCAATCATGCCATTAGCTTTGTATGGTCCCTAGCAATGCAAAACAATCACAAAAACATGTTAAATGCGCATGAATCAAGATATATAATTCTGAATAAGAAAGGTAAATCGTGAAACTGTATGTGACGATTCTTTGAGCTTTAATGCCTGAGTTTGATTGCAAAACACTCCTGGGACCTCCTGCAATATGTTTGAATGAATAGCACGCCTTGAATTGGCCTAGATTGCAAGAATAGGTTTTCAATTTTCTTTGAAATTCTTGAATTTGATAGGACTGTTTCTGCAGCTTTCAATCGTCCATTAGGTCAGGGTTAGCTTGCATACATATAAGGGAAACAAATTAGGTCAAAAAATTGGATCCAATCCATGTGCATTGATGTTTAAATCTTTGATTGAAAATCAAATATTTTTGATTCTTCATGATTGAACAAAGTTGCCAAAATTGGATTTTTTTGTATCTTTGACTTGTGCACGAAATTGCCAGCATGTTTAGGTCATATTTGCTTCACAAAAAGATTTAAAAGATCAAATCTTCTATTTTCTTATGATTTAAATTAATTAAATGAATTAATATTAATTAAAAATCCATTTAATCAATAAAAATAAGAAAATAAATTCAATTAAGCTTGATGGGTCGTGCATAGGTCATGGGTGAAGTTTCAAGAAGATATTTGAGGCCCATTAGCAAAAAGAAGGTGTTTTGAGCAAAGTTGACTTTTGCAAATTCATGAAAATTTCCCAACTTCTCCAATGCACAACTTGCTCAATTTTGATCATATGACCATGTTCTTGGACATTTTGGAAAACTCTTGAAGTCCTCTAACCAATGCCTTTGGTCCCATGTCTTTTGGATTTACCATTCTCAAGTTATGGCCCTTGACTCAAAGTGCACTTTTGTTGACTTTTGAAATTGACCTATAATGTAAAAATTGGTAACTTCTTGTGAGAGCATTTCTTGAACTTGGAGTGTGAAGATGGATTGTAGGAAATTTCATCCTCTTCAAGATGAGCTTTGGATGGAATTTTTCTGACAAAACATGAAAGAGTTATGCCCTGGTCAATGTACAGTTGACTTTTCTACTGTCCAGAAATAATAACTTTTTGCACCTTGATGATTTTTGAGCCATTCTTGTGGAATCATGATCAAGACTTGATCAAATGATGATTGTGAACTCAAAATGAGATGTTGACCAAAAGTTCTGACTCTTGACTGCAAAATGACCATTTTTCCCTTGCAGTTGACTGTGGATCAAATGGAGCTTTTGACTGTGCAAATTGGCATTGTGAGTCTTGAAACTTGGCATATAGGTGCTTGAGAATGCATATAGGCCTATGAGACTTGATTGAACCATTGAGAACCCCAAATTCCTTGAAAGAACCAAAACCCTAATTTCAGCTGTCTTAGGAGGTGTTTGGACTGTACAACTCTTGGGCCATCTTGAGCAATTTGAAGATTATCCTTGACATATCTTGAGGAATATGGGAGGGAAAATTTTGGGGTACAACAGTTGCCCTTGTTCAATCTTCTTAAACCTGAGGATGTAGATTGGCTTGCGTGCCTTTTGTGATCCAAAGGTGGAAGATGATTGAACACTAAAGTGCCCAGAAATTTGCACTCGCATGATGTAGTATCAGCAATGTGATGTCGGGAATGGGCTTACAGATGCCATTTGGAGATTGTTAGTAGAAGGATAGGCTTACAGATGCCATCTGGAGATTGTTTGTTGAATTGTGATCTTGTAAGTTGAAAGAAGGAACCTGTGTAGGGTTGCCTGATGAGTCCGTGTGAAACTCCATCTTAGAAGGAAGGAAACCTGTATAGGGTTGACTGATGATGAGTCCATGTGAAACTGCATCTTGGGAGGAAGGAACCTGTGTAGGGTTGCTTTGCAAGGAGTTTGGGTAAAAACTACGTCGGGAAATTGTAAGGAGGAACCTGGGTGAGGTTACTTTGGGATAAGTTTGTGTAAAACCTCTGGAGGAATCTGGGTAAGGTGATAAGTCCGTGTAAAACTTCTGGAGGAACCTGAGTAAGGTGATAATTCCGTGTAAAACTTCATTTTGGAAAGAGAAGGAACCGGTGTAGGGTTTCCTGATGATGATTCTGTGTAAAACTTGATCTTGGAAATGAGGAGGAACCGGTGTAGGGTTGCCTGAGGATGAGTCTGTGTAAAACTTCATCTTGGAAGGGAGGAGGAACCGGTGTAGGGTTGCCTGAGGATGAGTCCGTGTAAAACTTCATCTTGGAAATGAGGAGGAACCGATGTAGGGTTGCCTGAGGACGAGTCCGTGTAAAACTTCATCTGAAAGGAAAGAACCTGTGTAGGGTTTCCTGATGATGAGTCCGTGTAAAACTTCATCTGAAATTGAGAAGGAACCCGTGTAGGGTTTCCTGATGATGAGTCCGTGTAAAACTTCATCTGAAAGAGAAGGAACCGGTGTATGGTTGCTTCATGATGGTCAAGTAGATAATTGTCCTGTCTGGTTTCAGGTATTAACCTACGATCAGTCGTCCAAAGAATTTTCCTGGCTTGTTACAGGTATTAATCTGGAATTAGTCATCCACAGATGCTTTTCCTGGCTTGTTATAGGTACTAATATGGGACTTGGAAAGGTTGATGGTAGCCATCTTTTGATTGACTTGTTCCTGAAAAGGCAAAACATTAGTTGTATGCAATGTCATGATGCATGAACTGCATGATGTTAAGATGTTCTCAAGAATAAATGAGATTTGTATTTGTGTTGTATGATGCGTATGCATGTCATGATGTATGAAGATGTGATGTTTTTAGTTGGGGAAAATAAATCCCGGAGTTGCTGGAGAATAGTGTTGAGTTCTTCGTTTCCGCTGGGGATGATGAACAAAGATGATTGTGAGGATAAACCTGTAAGAGAAGATGACTCCGTTGGGGAATAAACCTGGTGAAGAGATTACTCTGCGGGGAATTACTCTGTGGGGAAGAGGTACTTTGCTGAGATTTTAATGATAACTCCGCTGGGGACTCCGTTGATAAGCTCTGTTGGGGATTTTGATGATGAACCCTGCTGGGGATAGAAAGAACTTCGCTGGGGATGATCTTTCCGTTGCACCTTGCTGAGGATAACCCAATTAGACTCTTGTGGGGATGACCTCTGAATTTGGCTGGCGGGATACATTTGTACTCTGCAGGGGACAAGCTTCCAGAATATACTGGGGAGGATGATTCAACTCTGGCGGGGAAGCCTTTTTTAGACTGCGTTGGGAAATGGCCCCATTGGGGGTATCTTGTATTCCGCCGGGGAACATTCTTACACTCTGTCGAGGAATATTAAGACTGCCGGTGATGCTCTTTATGCTTGCACGGGAATATCTTTATACTCCGTTGGGGAATATTAAGACCTACTGGGGATACTCAACCTTTTTAGGGCTGATGGTAGACCAACTCTGCTTGGGAAGAGTATTGCTGATTCATTCATGGTTGCAAGTCTCGGTGGGGAATAGCTACCATTGCTGTCTTACTCTTGGGGGAGTGAAGGTATCTTGGTCATATTCTTCAGCTGAATCTACCTTGTATCTGGTGGACAGAGAAGCTTGTATAGTTCGGACAATTCTTATTTCCCCAGTTTCTGCGGGAGACGAAGGTCTATGAGGTGCTTAGTAACTGCCGATTGACAAATCTTCTTCTGGTAGGCAAGTGACGAGATGACGGGACATAGTCGTAAGCTTTGATCCCTAATTTTTGCCTGGACCGCCCTTTCGGGTTTTCAGTCCATCGGGATACCCTTTTTTTCCCAAGCCGCCTTTTCAGGTTTTCGACTTGCCGGGTGTACGGATTTTTTTCATTTTCATCCCTTATTTTTGCCCGAACCCTTTTGGTTCGCCGGGAAGCCCTTATTTTTGCCTAGGTCCGTCGACCTAGCGGGTCTTTGATTATGCGTAGTATTTTTTTTGACCATGTCCATGCTCTCAGGATGTAGGGAGTTGTCACTGTCAGTAGTGTTGTGTTTCCATACTACCAGAAGATGTTTGATCGTGCAAGATTTGTCGCTGGAATTCATGCCCAATTCCCCAAGTGACTCGGGCAGAGATTTGCCTCTGGCTATTTGGAATCTTGAAAGATTCCTTGAATCTTGACTTGACTGCCCCAGATGATGGACAAGGGTTATGTCTGCCCCTTGGTTGGAAGTGTTTTTTCCACTTGAGGTGATTCTTTTTATTGAGAAGGTTTTTGTTCACTAGATATTCGTCGTGCGAATTTCTCTGCTGTTTGAACAAATAGCCATATGCAAACAATGTTATTTTAAGAATGCAAAGCTTATGTCTGTCTTGAAGTTTTTGAAAATGCAGTTTTCAATAAAACAAGCGAATTTTTGTAAAATGTGATGTCAACTCAGGATTTTACAGCGAGCCCTACAAGAGTCAGGATACCTTTCGTAACAGTATGCTTTCGAACTAACCCATGCTTCAGCTAGGACTTTTTAAGGGTTATAACATGGCCTGGTTCACGGTTTAAGAAACAAAGGATAAAGGCTCAAAGCATATTTGTACCCACCCGCTCTTCGTGATGTTCTTCAATCCTAAACTCAGTTAATCATGCATTAGATCTTGTTTGAGTCTTTGCTCTGATATACCGGTGATGGTTCAGATACTGATGGTTTATTTTGAATAGGCAATCATTTCTTTTTCGTTGAGGGTTTGTAGGACCTCTTTCTTTTCGATTTTATTATCCCTGTCTTTTTGCCTGAACTGTTTCTTTTGTGATTACAGTCAGCGGGATGCCCCAGTGTTGTAAGTCTCCTTCATAGGTTTTGACTTGTTGGGATTTTGTTTTTGAAAGATAACGACTGCCTGTCTTGACGATTATAGGGAACCATCACTGTCTCTTGTTTTGGAAGGACTCCTTTGATGCCATTCATTGTGCACCTGGATCAACTGAGAAAACTACCCTGCCCCAGGTTATAATTAAGGGTTTTAATTTGTGAAAAGAAAAACTCCAACTTCTTTGGCTCAAAGGGGTTGACTATGGATTATCTTCCTTATAACGCCACTGTTTAGGATTTGAAACAATGCATGTACTTCATCAGCGGGGTCTATTCAAAAGCATACTGTAAAGATCGTGGTATCATTTTCGTCATCCTCCCTTAAAAGGCTTAGAATTTTTTAATCGAGAGTTTGAACATCATAAAAAGGAAACATGAAGCAATTTTAAGCGTAGTGAAAACAATTAATTCAAAACAGACACGTGTAATGCATTAATGAAATAAAAGAGTTTGACATGATAATTGTTTGAATAGCAAAGAAAAATACAACTTCAGAATTCAAATGAACAAAAATGCTTTCAATCCTAGCCATGTTTTGGCAAGGGAGCAGTGATCACATTGGGAGTCTCAGAAGGCTCAAATTCGATCTCCTTAGCATCAATCATATTCTGAATCTTGTATTTCAGCGCCCAAAAATCGTCAGTATCGTGCCCCGGGCTACCGGAATGATAAACACACCTCGCATCTGGGTTGTAGTTTGGAGAAGAAGTCTCAGGGTTCGTAGGAGGGTTTATCACCGCAATCAGGTTCATCTTCAACATGTGTTGCAGTGCTTGTGACAATGGCATGTTGATGTTGGTGAACTGTCTTTTAGGCTCGTCTGGCCTTCGTTGATTTCCCTTTTGCTGTTGTCGGCGTGACGCAGAACCAGAGATCAAAACTGCCCCTACGTGTTAGTCACGACGACTCTTTTGACTGTACGCAGCATTGGACTCTTTCTTCCCACTGTAAGGCTTTTTATGAGCATCAGAAGGTGTAGCTTCTTGAATCTTCCCACTTTTGATGCCAGCTTCAATTCTCTCCCCAGTCAAGATAAGGTCTGTAAACCCGGCCGAAGAATTTCCAATCAAATGGTTGAAGAACGGACCAGACAGGGTCCCCAGAAACATATCAACAAGTTCACGATCAGTTAAAGGTGGCTGCACCCTCCCGGCAAGGTCTCTCCATTTTTGAGCATACTCTTTAAATCCTTCACCCGTCCCTATTGACATACCCTGAAGTTGGGTACGCGTAGGAGCGAGGTCGGAATTATATTGATACTGCTTATAGAACGTCGTAGGCAAATCCTCCCAGTTACGGATACTGGCTCCATCCAGCTGATAGAACCATTCGAGTTGAGTCCCTGAAAGACTATCCTGAAAGAAATGGATCCACAAATTCTTGTCAGTTGTGTAAGGCTGGATCTTCCTTACATACGACCGGAGGTGCAGCTTTGGGCAGGAGGCTCCGTCATATTTGGCAAAGGCAGGTGCCTTTAACTTATGGGGAATCACCACCCCAGAGGATAAGCCTAGGTTTCCAAAGTCCAACCCGGGCATATTCTGTATCTCCATGGCGCTCAAGCGGTCCTCCAACTGTTTGTACCTATCCTCAGCAGGAGGGTACTGCTCTTCATCATAATCTGTCTCGTTGTCGGAGACCATGGGACTAGGAACCCTCCTCTCTTGTGGGTTGTCTTTCCCTACAGATGAGGTGGTCAGATCAACCTCATTCTGTAGTCCATTCTCAAATCTGCGTCCAGTGTTGAACAAGACGGTCCTCTTCTTCTTCTTCTTCCTCTCTTTCAGAATCAGAGTCTTCAAATCCTGTTGACCCTGGGCTAGGCTCATAACCAACTCTTGGAACTGGGCATTCTGGGCCTGGAGGGCCTTGATAGCTTGCTCAGTGGAAGGTTCGGTAGACATGATGATTGCTGAAATAAACAGCGAAGAAGATAAGTGACCTGTAAAAGGGTACCTGTAATGCAATGATATGTATGACATATGTATGCAATGTTTTCAAGGATCTCGTGGGGTAAACAAAGAAACTTGTTAGAATTTGAATTTTGTAGCTTGATTGACGGAACTTCATGTTGCTGAGAGTTCTTCTTCAAGAGTCAAGCTCACCATATCGAGTGGGTCATAGCCCTTGACTCAAGTTATCGTGCTTGGATTTCTAGACAACCTTGGCTAGAGGAAAATAAATCCCCTTTGCCCCTTGCTAGACGTTTGGTTCATCATGACCTGCATCACAAACCCTTGAGATCCTTAAAATGGGTTAGTCCTTATGCAGGATGTATGCAATGTTATGATGTTATGATGTTATGGTAAAGACACACCACAAGTATTCACAAAAGGCAAACATGGTAAGGCACACAAGTCACACTAAAGAGCCCTTAGATTTCAGGCTGGCATGAAGTTTAGGTACTACCCTCTTTCAGTTTCAGTTGGTTAAGACCTGTCCTAAAAATAGTAACCGGGTTCTAGAGGATCTCAATATCACTGACTACCCTCGATCGGTCTTAATTCCAGTTTGGCAACCTTTTCTTGCGGCCGGAACCATCACGAGAGTTTAGCCTCAATGAGTGTAGCATACTGCTACTGTTCTATGGCCAAGTTGGTCAATTTAAGGTTCTAAGGTCAGTTGGTGCTTAATGACTCCTCAGAAGACCCATATTCTCCTCGTTCCAACACAAGGGATATCGGTACAGACCAAGGTGTCACACCAATGTAGCTACTTGTTGTACCCCAAAATTTGCCCTCCCATATTCTTCAAGAAACTGCCAAGTCATGCTTCAAAATTCCCCAAGGGTTGCACAGTGCAAGGGCCTCCTAAACAGTCAAAATTAGGGTTTTGGTTCTGACCAAGAAAATGAAGTTTCCAAGGGTCCAATCAAGTCCCACATGCCTACAAATATGGTCAAGCATCCTCATACCAAGTCTCAAGACTTTCAGCACAAAATTGCACAATCAAAACCCTAATTGCACTACAGTCAACTGTAGGGGCAAAATGGTCATTTGACAGTCAAAAGTTCAAATTTTTGGTCAACATCTCATTTTGAAGCCACAAACATCATTTGATCAATGCTTGATCATGATTCTCAAAGCTTGGCTCAAAAATCATCAAAATGCAAAAGTTTCCTTATTTGGACAGCTGAAAAAGTCAACTGTAAATTGACCAGGGCATAACTTTCACATGGATTATCAGAAAAATTCCATCCAAAGCTCATTTTGAAGGGAAAGACATTTCCTACAACTCCTATTTATACTTCAAGTCCAAGAAATGCTCTCACAAAAAGTTGTCAATTTCAACATTATAGGTCATTTTCAAAAGTCAACAAAAAGGGACTTTAAGTCAAAGGCCATAACTTGAGATTGGTAAATCAAAATGACATGGGACCAAAGACATTGGTTATAGGACTCAAAGACCTTTCCAAAATGTCCAAGAACATGAGCAAAGATTTAAAATTGAGCAAGTTATGCCTTGTGGAAGTTGGGAAATTTTTGGATATTTTGAAAAGTCAACATTGGTTCAAATGACCTAAAATTGCTAATGGGCCCATTTTTCTTCCACAATTCATCATCCAAGGCATGTGCACGACCACTTGGCCCAAAGTGAAGTTTTTATTCATTTTTTATTTATTTATTTGGATTTTTATTAATAATAATTCATTTAAATTAAAATAAATACATGAAAAATGCTTAACCTAGTTTTTCAATCTTTTTGTGCATATTATATCCTCAAGATTTCGTGCCTAGCTAAATATGGAAAGAACCAATGCAATTGGATGTGATTTGTATCAAAAAGCATGTGAAAAAAGATTTGAAAATCATGGTGAAAAAAATCAAATATTGCATTCATTAATTCAAGGATTTTGATCAAATTTTTTGACCTAATTCACTCCATACATAAGCTGCAAGCAAGACCTAATGCCAAGAACCACAAAACTGCGCAAAAACTCAATTGACAAAACTCAATTTTTTGGCAAAAATTCCAATTCTGAAAACCTAGTTCTAGGGTGATTCAAGGCCAAATAGCTATTCCATTAGCTTCCTCAAGGATCATAGAACGTGTTCCAATCATTCCCTAAGCCCTATACTCAAGAAAACGTGAAATCATCATTGAAGTTGGTAGAGAAAATTCCAAAATCGTTTTCCATTATTCATGCCTTTTTAACATGTTTCGTTGTTGTTTTTGTGTTTAGAATGATGTTTGCAAGCTAACTGCATAGTTCGATTGAAGTTTCATGCCCAAACGAAGAATCTACCATGAAAGCATATTAGGTTTCCGTGGAAATCAATTTGGGGATTTTCAAACCTGGAACAATTAGGCCGTGAGAGATACATAGTTGGAATCATGAGAGAGAGACGATTCTAATGGCCCTAGTCCGAACAATTTATGAATGCTCATGTGCTAGTCGCTATTTTCTAGTATAGTGCCTACAGTAACGTTTCAAAACCGTTGCTTATTATGTTTGTGTTTCAGGAAAAATCAGGCCAAGGAAGAAGAAGGCGAGGTGGCTGTCCATGAGTGGAGCATTTAAATTTTCGCGCGTAAAGAGCATTAGCGTTTGGATTTATTTTATAATATTTGCTTGATGTCTAACATACAGGAAACGCGCTTGGAACGGTTGGTAGGCTTAAGCATTGGTAACATTCAGGACCTGGGTTCGAGCCCCATGTCCTCACTATTCCCATATTATTTTGCAATCAATATTCCCATGCAGTTTCAAGGCTGAAGCGTATCATGCGCCCCCAAAATCCATCCGTCCACGTGCCCAATAGAACAATCAGAAGGCCAAGAATTTGCACAACACCATGGACTATAGTCAACGCGTATACACGCTAGTGTTAGAGTCAACAAGGCCATGCTGATTTGGGCTCAAAATTGATGGGCTTCACCTCCACTTTGGGGACTGATATCCCCCTAGGTTTGCCATTTTATTTTGTTTCTTTTGCATTATTTCTATTTTCTTTTTAATTATTGTTTATTAATTAATTTCATATTTTCATAATATATAAAAAACATCAAAAAATCAGAAAAGACCAGAAAAATAATAAATATTTTTTATTTTAAGTACTTTTGTAAATAAATTGCATATAATTAAATTTAGTTATTAAATTAGGTTTAATAGTAATATTTTCATAATAAAAATCTAAAAATGGTAGAATTAGGGTTTAATTAATTTTTATTCCTTTTTATTTTTCTTTCATAATAATTAAAATATTAAATATTTATTTTTGTAATTAAATAGCTTGTAAATTAATTAGGGTTAATATTAGGTTTAAACTTTAATATATTTTCATAATAAAATAAAAATTGTAGAATTAGGTTTAATTGCATTTAATTCTTTTTCATTAAAACCATAAAATACAAAAATACCAAAAACAAATTTCTTTTCCTCTTAATTTTATTAATTTAATAATCGTTTAATTTAATTTAAAAAGGGTCCAACGCCCTCGTTTCGATTTAAATTTCAATTCGCATACTTATTTCTTTTTCTTTTTATATTTATGTATCTCCCAAGGCCATGTAACATTTTTATCTGTCGCACTTTTAATTCTTTATTTTTCTGTCAAATCGGGTTCTGGAAATTTTGGCGATGTGGACCCGCGCCTTTTATAATAGCTTTAGAACTTTACTTTTCTCGCATTTTTAAACTGTTAATCAAAGCATGAAAGAATGTATGGACAAAAATAAAAACAAACGTTAGATCACCAATAACATGACAAAAGACAAAAATACTTGAAAACGACACACAAATCACACACCACCCCTAGGGTACGCCTCACTGTTGCCTTGCCTCGAAAGGTGATCGTCGAGTAGAGGATGTCTTAGTAAGTCCTCATGATCCGGGAACCTGGCATGAGGGTAGCTTCTAAGGTGTCTTCCTATTGCTCTGGTGATCACCACGTCCCGAACCTCGAATTGACCCGAACACCTCCAACGGTGGTGCTACCTACCTCTCAATGGTGGGATGGCACTACTTTAAAGGACATTTACACAGACGAATTCCTTAGGGTAGGTAGGTTCTCGTAGATACTTGCTCTAATTTCAAAACAAATTCAAAAATACTTTTCACACCGACACCTTTTCAAAAGCTTTCGAAAGCAATTTTTCAAACACTCTTGAGGACCGATACAAGAGTCGAACTGAAATTTTCAAAGAAACATTTTAAAACCCACAGTTGAAAAGCAAACAAACCATTTTTGAAAACACAAATGAGCAAGTATCTAAGAGCCCATGGATAACCATGGATAGAAAGGGTGCTAACACCTTCCCTTTCTATAACCTACCTCCCGAACCGAGAGCAATCTCTTTAAGGAATTTTTCTGTGCTTTTGTCCTTTCCATTTGGAGAAAATAAAAAACGGTGGCGACTCTTGCTTCCGCGACATTTCGCGAACCAGCGTTAAACAGTCAGTTCCAGATCCACCGATCACAGAACTGGCGACTCTGCTGGGGATATAACTTAAAGTGAGGTGTACCTTAGGGTTAGTTCATAACTGTGTTTTCAATTGCTTTCCTTGTTTGCTTTAAATTGTGGGGTTGCTTGGGAGTTCTATAGATCCTAACCCGGATCTGGGGATACCTTCTTAGAAAGTAGCAACAAGGCTGTGAGGGAACTGTGCGGGGTATACCGACATGGTTGAAACAGTCTGCTACGTTGATGTGGCACTTTGGTGTGTACCGGTAACCCTTGAGTTCAGTCAAGGAGAGTACGGGGCCTCCGCGTGGTGTCGTGAAGCATCAACTGACCTTAGGAACCTTAATTGAACTATCTTGGCCTCTTTAGGGTAGTGAGATAACTGACTTTGGTGCAGTCCGAGGTTGGTTGATACTCGATACTACACTCAATTGAGGGTTGCTTTCCTGGAATATTTCGGTCGCCAGTTCAGTGGCTAAATCGAAACGATGAACAATGAAAGCAATCCAGTGATATTGGGACCCTTAGAACCCGGTTACTTCTAATAGGACAGGTTGAACCCACCAACTTCAAGAGGGTAATACCCAGACCCCATGCTGGCCTGAACCCTAAGGGTTCCTCTTGTGTGACTTGTGTGCCTTCGTACTTGACTACTTGCATGCTTGTTATCTGACACTTGAGTTTCTTGAAGGTTTTGTTTATAGTCCTTAATAAGGATTCATAACAGGGTACACTAAGTTTCTTGCAGGTTTTGTTTATAGTCCTTAACTAGGACTCATAACAAGGTTTACCGAGTTTCTTGCAGGGTTTTATTTATTCCTTAATTGGGACTCATAACAGGGTGTACTAACTACTTGCAGGTTCTGTTTATAGTCCTTAACTGGGACTCATGACAGGTTTTACTTGAGCTTCTTGCAGGTTTTGGTTTGCAGTCCTTAATAAGGGCTCATAACATGGTTTATTCATATTACCCCATGCATCATGACATCATACCATTGCATACATCCTAACCCATTTCAAGGATCTCAAGGGCTTGTGATGCAGGTCATGATGAATCAAACATCTAGCAAGAGGCAAAGAGGATTTATTTTCCTCTAGCCAAAGTTGTCAGGGGCTATGACCCACTTGATATGGTGAGCTCTGACTCTTGAAGAAGGTTCCCTTAACCAAGGTCGTTTGGAAATCAAAACCAGACATGATGACTAAAGTCAGGGGCTATGACCCACTTGATATGGTGAGTTCTGACTCTTGAAGAAGGTTCCCTTAACCAAGGTCGTTTGGAAATCAAAACCAGACATGATGACTAAAGTCAGGGGCTATGACCCACTTGATATGGTGAGCTTTGACTCTTGAAGAAGGTTCCCTTAACCAAGGTTGTTTGGAAATCAAAACCAGACATGATGACTAAAGTCAGAGGCTATGACCCACTGGATATGGTGAGCCTTTGACCCTTGGAAGAGAGACTCTCAACAAATATGAAGTTTCTTTCATTCAAGCTACCGGATCCAAACGCTAACAAATTTTCTTGTTTACCCCGCAGGTCCTTGAAAACATTGCATGCATGTCATACACATCATTACATAACAGGTATCTTTGTTGCAGGTCTCTTACCTTTCTCGCTGTTTATTTCAGCAATGGCCTTCCAACCAGATAACCAGGACCTTCTCGCTCAAGAGACTCAGTTCAGGGAAATCCTCCTGAATCTATCCAAGGGGCAGGAGGAGCTAAGGACACTTCTCATGGAGACCTTTGTCAGGAACAGTGCTGAGGGTGAAAGGCTGAAACACCTACAAGCTGAGGTGGATGCATTGAAGGTCCAGACGCCGGGGCAGGCGACTGCCATTCAAGGGTTAGTTCAAAGACAAGATGAGCTCTGGTTTCTCGTCAACCAACTGCTTCAGGGCAACCAACTGAGGCAAAAGTCTAAGGGTAAAAAGCCAGTCATCGTTCAACCACCTTTGAGACAAGGAGGTAAGGGGAGAGCTCCTCAAATGGCCCCAGTGTCACAAATTCAACATCGCAACCAACAAAAGAGCGAGAGAAGGCAGTTCACTCAGCTTAGCATGACCTTATCCCAGATATTGCCACAGTTGCTGGAGACCAAGCTGGTAACTCTAAAAGAAGCTCCGAAGAGCCAAAATACAACGTCACCGAAGTATAACCCCAACGCCCGCTGCGCTTATCACTCTGACAGCCCGGGGCATACCACAGATGATTGTTGGAGCTTGAAAAATAAGATCCAAGACATGATCGACGCTGGAGAGATTCAGTTTAAAGTACCCAAGACTCCCCACGTGATCACTGCTCCCTTGCCAAAACATGGCTAGGATGGAGAAATTTTTGTTCATTCGAATGTTCAAGTTGCAATTTTCTTTTGTTCAAACATTTATTCATGTTAAACATTGTAATTTCATTAATGCATCGCATATGTCTGTCCTAAAACAATATATTCGTATTCACTAAATGCAAATTATTTTCATATTTTTTCTGATGTCAACTCTTGATCTAAAATTCTAAGCCTCTTGAGGGAGGATGACGAAAACGATACCGCAATCTTTACAGTATGCTTTTGAACAGACCCCGCTGATGAGGTACAAGCATTGTTTCAATCCCTAAACACTGGAGTTATAAGGATGATAATCCCTCGTCAACCCCTCTGAGCCAAAGAAGTAGGAGTTTTTATTTTCGAAAATCAGAACCCTTAATCATAACCTGGGGCAGGGTAGTCCTCTCAGTTGATCCAAGTGCATAACGAATGGCACCAAAGAGGTCCTTACAAAAAAGAAGACAGTGATGGTTCCGAATAATAAATAAATAAAGGCAGTCATTCTCTCAAAATAAAAAATAAAAAAAAACCCATTAAGTCAAAATCCATGAAGGAGACTTACAAAACTGGGGCATCCCGCTGACTGTAATTCCAAAAAAGGAAACAGTTCAGGCAAAAAAAGAAAGGGATAACAAAATCAAGAAAGAGAAAGAGGTGCCACAAACCCTCGACAAAAATGACTGCCTATTCAAAATAAGTTATCAACATCCGAATCATCACCGGAAAATCAGAGCAAAGACTCAAACAAGGTCTAACGCATGATCAACTGAGTTTAGGTTTGGAGAACATCACGAAGAGCGGGTGGGTACAAATAAAATTTGAGCCTTTATCCTTTGTTTCTTAAACCATGAACCAGGCCACGTTATAACCCTTAAAAGTCCTAGCTGAAGCATGGGTTAGCTCGAAAGAATACTGTTACGAAAGGTATCCTGACTCCTTAAGGCCTACGGTAAATACGGTGTTGACATCACGTTTTACAAACAATCATTTGTTTTATGAAAAAAAAAACTGCATTTTCAAAATCTTCAAGACAGACATAGGCTTTACATTTTTAACATAACTTTGTTTGCATATGACTATTTGTTTGAACAGCAGGGAAATTCGCACGACGAATGCCTAATGAACAGAAGTACCTCCAATCAAGGGGCAGACATGACCATAGTCCATTATCTGGGGCAATCCAATCAAGATTCGGAGAATCTCTCAAAGGCAAAAATAGCCTGGGGCAAATCTCCACCTGAGTCACTTGGGGCATTCCAACAACGAATCTTGCCTGATCAAATACCTTCTGGTGGCATGACAAAACACTTCTAACAGGGGCAACTCCCTACTTTCTGAGAACGGACATAGTCGAAAAGATACTACGCATAAAAAAGACCCGCTAGGCTGACATGCCTAGGCAAAAATAAGGGCTTCCCGGCGAACCAAAAGGGTTCGGGCAAAATGAAGGGATGAAAAGAAAAAATCTGTACACCCGGCAAGTCGAAAACCTGAAAAGGCGGCTTGGGCAAAAATGGGTATCCCGGTGGACTGAAAACCCGAAAGGGCGGTCCAGGCAAAAGTTAGGGATCAAAGCGTACGGCTATGTCCTGTCATATTGTCACCTGCCTACCAGAAGAAGGTTGGTCTATCAACAACTATCAACACCCCACAGGTGCCTTCTCCCATAGAAACAGGGGCAATAAAGAGTTGTCCAAGCAAGCTAAGTGTTCTGTCCTCCAAAGGTACCAAGGTAACCTCGGCTGAAAAACATAACCAGTGTATCTTAATTCCCCAGAGAGTGAGCCAGCAAGTCAACATATTCTCCTCAAGCAAAACTATTATCAAACCTTAAAGAAGTTGGGTATCCTCCAGCAGATCTCAACATTCCCCAGCAACATATATACATGTATTCTTAACAAACATCCCCGGCAGTCTTGGCCTAAAGATTGTTCCCCGACGGTATATCAGACATTCAGTGGAGTCCCTTCCCCGACACATTCAGAACTTCCCCCAGGAGAGTCCAACCCAGTCCCCCAGGACAGTTGGAATTCATCTCCCCAAGCAGCAAGCTTATCCCCAGTAGATTCTGGAAGCTTACCCTCGCAGAGCACGAACGCGTCTCCCGGCTTTATTCAAAGAGTTATTTCCGTACTAGGATATAACTGGGTTATCCTCAGCCAAAAGCCACGGAAAGGGCGTCGTCAACGCAGTTCTTTCTTATCCCCAGCAAGTAACCATCAACACTCAGCAAAGCATCTCTCTCCCCACAGAGTATTGCTTCCCCGCAAGATCGTTAGAGGACCTGTCTCCCCGCAGAATTATTCATTCGCCAAGTTTATTCCCCAACGGAGTTATCTTCTCCTACCGGTATACTTGCAACTATCATCCAGCGGAAGCAAAATCTGTTCTCCAACATCAGCCCAGGATATGACTTCCCGGCACCCGTCAAGGATTTACTTTCCTAGACGAAAACATACATAAACATCACATACATCATTATAGCATGCATAGACGCATCATATCCTACAAATCTCATTTATGTTGAGAACATCATCGCTTGATCCATATCATGCATTGCATATGACTGACCTTTACCTTTTAGGAAAGATTCAGCTGAATTCTCAATCATCTTTCAAGACCTAGACTGGTTCAGTTAATCGACTCCAAAGATTTCTTATCCAGTCCAAGGCCTTCTCTAGTACAGCTAAATCGACCCCAAACAGATTTTTCTGATGAAGACTCAGTAGAAGTTATCAAAGGTTTTTCTCAAACGTCCACTTTTGAGATTATAATTTCCTATGGTTCTCTCCCCAATCCTGCAGAGATGATAATTCCATTTCAGGTTTTTCTCAAACGTCCGCTTTTGAGATTATAATTTCCTATGGTTCTCTCCCCAATGTTGCGGAGACGATAATTCCATCCCAGGTTTTTCTCAAACGTCCGCTTTTGAGATTATAATTTCCTATGGTTCTCTCCCCAATGTTGCGGAGATGATAATTCCATCCCAGGTTTTTCTCAAACGTCCGCTTTTGAGATTATAATTTCCTATGGTTCTCTCCCCAATGTTGCGGAGATGATAATTCCATTTCAGGTTTTTCTCAAACGTCCGCTTTTGAGATTATAATTTCCTATGGTTCTCTCCCCAATGTTGCGGAGATGATAATTCCATCCCAGGTTTTTCTCAAACGTCCGCTTTTGAGATTATAATTTCCTATGGTTCTCTCCCCAATGTTGCGGAGACGATAATTCCATCCCAGGTTTTTCTCAAACGTCCGCTTTTGAGATTATAATTTCCTATGGTTCTCTCCCCAATGTTGCGGAGACGATAATTCCATCCCAGGTTTTTCTCAAACGTCCGCTTTTGAGATTATAATTTCCTATGGTTCTCTCCCCAATGCTGCGGAGATGATAATTCCATTCCAGGTTTTTCTCAAACGTCCGCTGTTGAGATTATAATTGCCTATGGTTCTCTCCCCGATCCTGCGGAGATGATAATTCCCACCAAGATTTTTCTCAAATTGCTGTTAAGGTTAAGGTCATCCAAGGTTCTCTTACCGTTCCTGCTGAGGTAGTAACCACCCCTGTTTCATTCATCATCTTTTGAAGCTCCAGACTCAGCTCCTGTAACCAGTCAGGACACATCTATACAAAGCATCCGAAAACCAGATCCTGCAACGTGTCAGGTACTCATTTTTCTTTTGCAGGTACGCAAGTTCTCGCTAAGGAATCTCTTACGCGATCAACATCCAGATGGCATCTATAAGCCCATCATCCTATTTATCAATCTCTAAATGGCATCTATAAGCCCATTTCCATCACACTGCTGCTATGTGAGCACAAATTTCTGGGCACTCTAGTGTTCAATCATCTTCCACCTTCGGATTACGAAAGGCACGTCAGCCAATCTGCATCCTCAGGTCTAAGAAGATTGAACAGGGGCAACTGTTGTACCCCAAAATTTTCCCTCCCATATTCTTCAAGAAACTGCCAAGTCATGCTTCAAAATTCCCCAAGGGTTGCACAGTGCAAGGGCCTCCTAAACAGTCAAAATTAAGGTTTTGGTTATGACCAAGAAAATGAAGTTTCCAAGGGTCCAATCAAGTCCCACATGCCTACAAATATGGTCAAGCATCCTCATACCAAGTCTCAAGACTTTCAGCACAAAATTGCACAATCAAAACCCTAATTGCACTACAGTCAACTGTAGGGGCAAAATGGTCATTTGACAGTCAAAAGTTCAAATTTTTGGTCAACATCTCATTTTGAAGCCACAAACATCATTTGATCAATGCTTGATCATGATTCTCAAAGCTTGGCTCAAAAATCATCAAAATGCAAAAGTTTCCTTATTTGGACAGTTGAAAAAGTCAACTGTAAATTGACTAGGGCATAACTTTCACATGGATTATCAGAAAAATTCCATCCAAAGCTCATTTTGAAGAGAAAGACATTTCCTACAACTCCTCTTTATACTTCAAGTTCAAGAAATTCTCTCACAAAAAGTTATCAATTTCAACATTATAGGTCATTTTCAAAAGTCAACAAAAAGGGACTTTAAGTCAAAGGCCATAACTTGAGATTGGTAAATCAAAATGACATGGGACCAAAGACATTGGTTAGAGGACTCAAAGACCTTTCCAAAATGTCCAAGAACATGAGCAAAGATTTAAAATTGAGCAAGTTATGCCTTGTGGAAGTTGGGAAATTTTTGGATATTTTGAAAAGTCAACATTGGTTCAAATGACCTAAAATTGCTAATGGGCCCATTTTTCTTCCACAATTCATCATCCAAGGCATGTGCACGACCACTTGGCCCAAAGTGAAGTTTTTATTCATTTTTTATTTATTTATTTGGATTTTTATTAATAATAATTCATTTAAATTAAAATAAATACATGAAAAATGCTTAACCTAGTTTTTCAATCTTTTTGTGCATATTATATCCTCAAGATTTCGTGCCTAGCTAAATATGGAAAGAACCAATGCAATTGGATGTGATTTGTATCAAAAAGCATGTGAAAAAAGATTTGAAAATCATGGTGAAAAAAATCAAATATTGCATTCATTAATTCAAGGATTTTGATCAATTTTTTTGACCTAATTCACTCCATACATAAGCTGCAAGCAAGACCTAATGCCAAGAACCACAAAACTGCGCAAAAACTCAATTGACAAAACTCAATTTTTTGGCAAAAATTCCAATTCTGAAAACCTAGTTCTAGGGTGATTCAAGGCCAAATAGCTATTCCATTAGCTTCCTCAAGGATCATAGAACGTGTTCCAATCATTCCCTAAGCCCTATACTCAAGAAAATGTGAAATCATCATTGAAGTTGGTAGAGAAAATTCCAAAATCGTTTTCCATTATTCATGCCTTTTTAACATGTTTCGTTGTTGTTTTTGTGTTTAGAATGATGTTTGCAAGCTAACTGCATAGTTTGATTGAAGTTTCATGCCCAAACGAAGAATCTACCATGAAAGCATATTAGGTTTCCGTGGAAATCAATTTGGGGATTTTCAAACCTGGAACAATTAGGCCGTGAGAGATACATAGTTGGAATCATGAGAGAGAGACGATTCTAATGGCCCTAGTCCGAACAATTTATGAATGCTCATGTGCTAGTCGCTATTTTCTAGTATAGTGCCTACAGCAACGTTTCAAAACCGTTGCTTATTATGTTTGTGTTTCAGGAAAAATCAGGCCAAGGAAGAAGAAGGCGAGGTGGCTGTCCATGAGTGGAGCATTTAAATTTTCGCGCGTAAAGAGCATTAGCGTTTGGATTTATTTTATAATATTTGCTTGATGTCTAATATACAGGAAACGCGCTTGGAACGGTTGGTAGGCTTAAGCATTGGTAACATTCAGGACCTGGGTTCGAGCCCCAGGTCCTCACTATTCCCATATTATTTTGCAATCAATATTCCCATGCAGTTTCAAGGCTGAAGCGTATCATGCGCCCCCAAAATCCATCCGTCCACGTGCCCAATAGAACAATCAGAAGGCCAAGAATTTGCACAACACCATGGACTGTAGTCAACGTGTATACACGCTAGTGTCAGAGTCAACAAGGCCATGCTGATTTGGGCTCAAAATTGATGGGCTTCACCTCCACTTTGGGGACTGATACCCCCCTAGGTTTGCCATTTTATTTTGTTTCTTTTGCATTATTTCTATTTTCTTTTTAATTATTGTTTATTAATTAATTTCATATTTTCATAATATATAAAAAACATCAAAAAATCAGAAAAGACCAGAAAAATAATAAATATTTTTTATTTTAAGTACTTTTGTAAATTAATTGCATATAATTAAATTTAGTTATTAAATTAGGTTTAATAGTAATATTTTCATAATAAAAATCTAAAAATGGTAGAATTAGGGTTTAATTAATTTTTATTCCTTTTTATTTTTCTTTCATAATAATTAAAATATTAAATATTTATTTTTGTAATTAAATAGCTTGTAAATTAATTAGGGTTAATATTAGGTTTAAACTTTAATATGTTTTCATAATAAAATAAAAATTGTAGAATTAGGTTTAATTGCATTTAATTCTTTTTCATTAAAACCATAAAATACAAAAATACCAAAAACAAATTTCTTTTCCTCTTAATTTTATTAATTTAATAATCGTTTAATTTAATTTAAAAAGGGTCCAACGCCCTCGTTTCGATTTAAATTTCAATTCGCATACTTATTTCTTTTTCTTTTTATATTTATGTATCTCCCAAGGCCATGTAACATTTTTATCTGTCGCACTTTTAATTCTTTATTTTTCTGTCAAATCGGGTTCTGGAAATTTTGGCGATGTGGACCCGCGCCTTTTGTAATAGCTTTAGAACTTTACTTTTCTCGCATTTTTAAACTGTTAATCAAAGCATGAAAGAATGTATGGACAAAAATAAAAACAAATGTTAGATCACCAATAACATGACAAAAGACAAAAATACTTGAAAACGACACACAAATCACACACCACCCCTAGGGTACGCCTCACTGTTGCCTTGCCTCGAAAGGTGATCGTCGAGTAGAGGATGTCTTAGTAAGTCCTCATGATCCGGGAACCTGGCATGAGGGTAGCTTCTAAGGTGTCTTCCTATTGCTCTGGTGATCACCACGTCCCGAACCTCGAATTGACCCGAACACCTCCAACGGTGGTGCTACCTACCTCTCAATGGTGGGATGGCACTACTTTAAAGGACATTTACACAGACGAATTCCTTAGGGTAGGTAGGTTCTCGTAGATACTTGCTCTAATTTCAAAACAAATTCAAAAATACTTTTCACACCGACACCTTTTCAAAAGCTTTCGAAAGCAATTTTTCAAACACTCTTGAGGACCGATACAAGAGTCGAACTGAAATTTTCAAAGAAACTTTTTAAAACCCACAGTTGAAAAGCAAACAAACCATTTTTGAAAACACAAATGAGCAAGTATCTAAGAGCCCATGGATAACCATGGATAGAAAGGGTGCTAACACCTTCCCTTTCTATAACCTACCTCCCGAACCGAGAGCAATCTCTTTAAGGAATTTTTCTGTGCTTTTGTCCTTTCCATTTGGAGAAAATAAAAAACGGTGGCGACTCTTGCTTCCACGACATTTCGCGAACCAGCGTTAAACAGTCAGTTCCAGATCCACCGATCACACTACTGCTTCACCCGTGTCGGTCTACGCCGGACAGGTCCCTCACAGTTTATTGCTACTTACCTAAAAAGGGTACCCCCAGATCCGGGTTAGGATCTATAAAACTCCGATACAATCCCATAAATTTTAAAGCATACAAGGCATACAATTGAAAACATAAGTGATCTAATCCTAAGGTACACCTCATTTATTAAATCCCCAGCAGAGTCGCCAGTTCTGTGATCGGTGGGAATGAGAACTGACTGTTTTGAAATGCTGGTTCGCGTTTGCGTTTCGCAAAATGTCGCGGTAAGCAAGAGTCGCCACCGTCTTTTATTTTCTCCAACAAGGAAAGGACAAAAGCACAGCAAAATTCCTTTTCGAGATGTTTCTCGGGTTCGGGAGGTAGATTATAGAAAGGGAAGGTGTTAGCACCCTTTCTATCCGTGGTTATCCACGGGCTCTTAGGTACTTACTCACTATGTTTTCAAAAAGTTTTGCTTTTCTTGTGTTTGTGGGTTTTGAAAAAAACTTTGTTTAAAAACTTCGATTTAACTCTTATATCTGTCCTCAAGAGTGTATGAAGTGTTTGTTTGAAAACTTTTGTTTGAAAAGTGTAAGTGTGAAAAGTATTTTTGTTTTGAAAGAGCAAGTACCTGAGAACCTCTACCTACTCAAAAGAAATTAAGCTGTGTAAATGTCCTTTAGACAGTACTATCTCACTATTGAGAAGTAGGTAGCACCGTCGTTGGAGTTTTCGGGTCAATTCGATTATAGGGACATGTGGTCACTAAAGCAATGGTAGGACGCCTTAGTGGTAACCCTAATGTCTTAGACCGTTTTATCCGAGGCAACCGTTTCGAGGCAACTTTGATCTTTAGACAGGAGGGCGACCTCTAAAACACCCTATACTCAATGACCACGTCGAGGCAACCAAGTGAGGTGTACCCTATGAGTGACATGTGCGAGTGCGTCAGGTTTCAGTTATGTTATCTGTGTACATGTCATGGTGAGCTACGATTGATTTTAATTTAAGAGAAGTCTTGTCATGCATAGCCTAATTAGCATACATCTAGCAGTTAATAGTTGCGGAAAATAAAGCAAAGCTATTACAAGGCGTCGGGTATTTACATCGCCAAAAGCAAACCCTTGAAAAAGTAAATGCGGAAAATAAATGAAAGCGATAAAAAGATCCTAATTAAAGCTATTACATCCTCTGAGCAAACACAATTATATGATAAAAAATTATGAATAAAAAATAATCACGCGCGCGAAAAAATTGAATCGGAGAGTTTTTAGGGTTTTGACCCTTTTTTGAGAAAGAAAGAGATTTTTTATTATTTTGCATTTAATTAAATTAAAACTAGACTAATTAATTAATTAAATAAAAGAAAGATATTTTTTGAGTTTTTTATGTTTTTTAAGGAAAAAATAAAAGATGGTCAAAAGTTATTAAAAAAAACCTAATTCTACATTGATTTTAAATTATTGTGAAAAAGTTAAAATTAACCTAATTAAAACAACTAAATTAATTATGTTAGTATTTATTTACAAAAATAACTAATTAAATTTAATAAATAAAAATATTATATTTTTTATGTTTTCTGATTTTTATTATGAAAATAAATATTAATTTGTTAATGTTAATAATAATTATAATAAATAATTAAAATAAAAGAAATAAAAAGGAAAAGAAAAGAAATAAACTTGAAGGGGGGTGTTGGGCCCAATTCTAGAGTGTATCAGCAATTCTGAAGCCCATTATGCTTCCAGCCTGTTTGACTTTTGCAACTCCCTGCATGCTCATTGACTAGGGCGTATGGTGATCTCCCACTCATGTCCACTGGATCTATGCCTGAAGCCACATGGCGCATTGATATTTGAGGTGCATGGTGGACTACCTTTGGAAATCTGCATGTGAATATGTGAAGAAAAATGAAATAAATGTTTTGGGGGACCTGGGATTCGAACCCAGGTCCCAATGCTTCCAGGCCAACGCACCAACCACTCCACTACACTGCTTTACTTGTTATTGAAATAAGTGGCAATTATTATATATAAAAAACAATCAATATACTGTAAATAAAACAAAACGCGCGCTTTTTTAAAATTGGCCAACCATGTGATAACACATCATCGTCTTCTTCGTTTTTCTGCATAGTTAGAATCAGATAGCGGGGTTTTTTAACCCCCACTATTTATCTGCACGAAAAATAGCGATTAGAACCACAGTGATCATAAATATTTCGCGAGGGGTGGGTCTTGTTCGTCTTGGTCTCACGATCTCAACCATGTGTCTCACTAGTCCCAATTTTTCCTAGATTGAAAAGCCCTAATTTAAAGCTCAAGAACCCTAGAAATTTGATCATGGTATCTTTCGATTCAGGGCATTACAGTTTAATTCAATCATGCCATTAGCTTTGTATGGTCCCTAGCAATGCAAAACAATCACAAAAACATGTTAAATGCGCATGAATCAAGATATATAATTCTGAATAAGAAAGGCAAACCGTGAAACTGTATGTGACAATTCTTTGAGCTTTAATGCCTGAGTTTGATTGCAAAACACTCCTGGGACCTCCTGCAATATGTTTGAATGAATAGCACGCCTTGAATTGGCCTAGATTGCAAGAATAGGTTTTCAATTTTCTTTGAAATTCTTGAATTTGATAGGACTGTTTCTGCAGCTTTCAATCGTCCATTAGGTCAGGGTTAGCTTGCATACATATAAGGGAAACAAATTAGGTCAAAAAATTGGATCCAATCCATGGGCATTGATGTTTAAATCTTTGATTGAAAATCAAATATTTTTGATTCTTCATGATTGAACAAAGTTGCCAAAATTGGATTTTTTGTATCTTTGACTTGTGCACGAATTTGCCAGCATGTTTAGGTCATATTTGCTTCACAAAAAGATTTAAAAGATCAAATCTTCTATTTTCTTATGATTTAAATTAATTAAATGAATTAATATTAATTAAAAATCCATTTAATCAATAAAAATAAGAAAATAAATTCAATTAAGCTTGATGGGTCGTGCATAGGTCATGGGTGAAGTTTCAAGAAGATATTTGAGGCCCATTAGCAAAAAGAAGGTGTTTTGAGCAAAGTTGACTTTTGCAAATTCATGAAAATTTCCCAACTTCTCCAATGCACAACTTGCTCAATTTTGATCATATGACCATGTTCTTGGACATTTTGGAAAGCTCTTGAAGTCCTCTAACCAATGCCTTTGGTCCCATGTCTTTTGGATTTACCATTCTCAAGTTATGGCCCTTGACTCAAAGTGTACTTTTGTTGATATTTGAAATTGACCTATAATGTAAAAATTGGTAACTTCTTGTGAGAGCATTTCTTGAACTTGGAGTGTGAAGATGGATTGTAGGAAATTTCATCCTCTTCAAGATGAGCTTTGGATGGAATTTTTCTGACAAAACATGAAAGAGTTATGCCCTGGTCAATGTACAGTTGACTTTTCTACTGTCCAGAAATAGTAACTTTTTGCACCTTGATGATTTTTGAGCCATTCTTGTGGAATCATGATCAAGACTTGATCAAATGATGATTGTGAACTCAAAATGAGATGTTGACCAAAAATTCTGACTCTTGACTGCAAAATGACCATTTTTCCCTTGTAGTTGACTGTGGATCAAATGGAGCTTTTGACTGTGCAAATTGGCATTGTGAGTCTTGAAACTTGGCATATAGGTGCTTGAGAATGCATATAGGCCTATGAGACTTGATTGAACCATTGCGAACCCCAAATTCCTTGAAAGAACCAAAACCCTAATTTCAGCTGTCTTAGGAGGTGTTTGGACTGTACAACTCTTGGGCCATCTTGAGCAATTTGAAGATCATCCTTGACATATCTTGAGGAATATGGGAGGGCAAATTTTGGGGTACAACAACGTGCTCGTGTGGCCCAGGCGAATTCAAATGAGCCAATCAGAGCTCATCTTCTACAATCAAACAGTTAAAATAAACCCTAAATAAGTGTGGGAGTTATGAACTTCAGATCAGCAATACGTACTTGTTTCTCCATGAAATCATATGAGACCTGAAGCAAAGTTGTAGATCTCATGGAGATCTATAACGTGATACCAAGAACTACATCAAACAATCACGAAATCGCGAATAAATTAGATTATACATTCACTAAATTTTACATTTTCGCACAAAACACAGAACCAGATGCAAGCTCAAAATCAAACAATTATATACATCAAACCTATTGTTTGGCCAGCTAACAACACAATGAACATGAACTTAACAATTAAAATCAACTATAAATGCATATGCAAGCTTATGAACAGATCTATAGAGTTTTGAAGAGTTACCCAGTGGAGTAGCTCCACTGGCTTCTTCAAACAGATGAGAGAAACCCGATAATCAATTGATCAAGCTCTAATATGAAGAATCAACATGAAAGAACAAGATCTCTTTACAAAAAATTCTGAATTTGAGAAGAGCTTCTTGAGAGGACTTGAGAAAAAAGTGAGAGAGAGCTTCAGCTTGATTTACTTGTGTGAATGAATTGTGTGAAGAATGAAGAAAGATCTGCTCTTTTTATAACTGTTAGAGGTGGGTGAAAGTGACTTAACCACGATTAAGCAAAATTGTTGAGCAAGCTTGATCGAAAAATGTAATTACACGGGCCTTGCGTTTTGTGTTCAAAAAAGAGTGAGTATGTTACGTTTTAATGAGAAAAGAGAGAGTGGAAAGAGTGAGGGAACGCGTATGCTGATGAGCTGTCATGTTGCACCTGTGTGAGAGAAAGAATTGGAGGGAATATTACCACTTTGGGCAAGGCACGAAGAGAGCATGCATGCATCAATTTTGGACCTTGTTTAGCTTATTTAGGAAAAAGAGTGATGCAATCAAAGAAGAAGTGTGTGTATGAGGTGTATAGTAAGGATCATGCAACAAATTTTGTATCATGTGCATGAAAACATGAATTAATTTGATTCTGACCATAGTCCTAAGTTATCTTGCCCGTCCCAACCATTTCTCCGTATCTTTCCCCACTCTCAATCATTTGCTATGATAATGGTCATTTTAGAAAGCTGAGGTAATGGAGAACAAATTTAATGTTGAAGGAGAAAAGGATGGAAGCTTGCAAGCCTTTGAAAACTTGGCACGAAAATTAGTGATTAAATTGATCCAGGCCCAGCTAGGCATGTCATGTGCATGATGCCTTGTATGCCGGCCATACTTGGCAACTCAAGCTCACAAAACCAAATCTCAAAATATCTCTCTACAATGCACTAAATGAAACAAGCTTTGAATCAAAGTTGAAGAGGAAGATTCAAACTTAAATTTTGATGTTGATTGTTTATCCAAATGATGAGTGCTTCAAGGAAAAAATTGATCCTAAAAAGGTGCCATGAAGTTGTTTGAAAAAAGTACAAAAGAAATCTCTTGGTGTTGGAAGTTACAATCATAGAACATGATCCATCTTCATCCAACCATAACTTAAGCAATTTTGATTCATTTGAGAAGTACTTTGCATGTTTGGAAAGGCCTTGAAACAAGGAATATCTTTGATGTTGGAGGAAAATTGAATTAGAACTTGAATCATGAAGGAATTTGACTTGAAAGTTAAGAAGTTGAAACTGAATGAAAGGCATAAAAATTTCTCTAAGTCCCAAACATAAATCTGAATCAAGTGCATCACTTCTTGCTCAAATATATTGAAAGCTAAGGACTTTTTGGAAGTAGACTCTCGGGGACAAAAGTGTCGCGTGAAATCTCCTCTTTCATTTGAGAACAAGTTTGCAAATTTCCATCAATGATGGAGAAAGCTACATGCTTTAAAAGATGGTAAGATGACCGTGATAATCTCTTATACTTAGAAACAATTCTAAGTTCCAAAAAGTCAACATCCTTAATTTTATTACTTTTTAAAATTCCACCTGGAAAAATCTCAACCATTGAACATATTTGACTTATTAAACACCATGTTGACCCTAAAAAGTCAGGAGTTAACTTTTTTACTGTACTATTGACTTTTCCCCAATTTGATTGTTTTGAATTCATGTGTGCAATTGAGAATCTTCCAATCAAAATTGATGATCAATCTTTTAATCATAGATGCTTAGAGGAATTCTGAAAAGCATGGAATCAAGTATTGCTCAAAAACTCAGAGAAATCTTGATTAAATCGAAAACCCTAATATTGGTACCTTGTGTTAGGAGGTGATGATCCAATCTCAAAACCCTAATTCCATGGAACATGATAAAGAACTTTTTGAATAAAAATGTCTCATATGACAATGAGAAGATAATACCTCAAGGATTTTGTTCATACAAGCATTAAACACTTCATCTGGCCAAAACCCTAATCTCAAGAGATGAATAGGAGAAAAGTGTTTCACTTAAATACTCTTACAATCTTCAATCTTCTGATGAATCAATGAGACAATTGAGATGTCTTGAGGTATGAGAAACCTTTGTAGCTTGAGTGACTCAAAGAGTGAGAGCATGATACCCTTTCTTGCATTGATTGTCAATACAACCAACTTCTATTATCTAGAGAAGGCCAAATGAAAGATACCTTGACCTCATAACCAAAGAACCAATGATATGAATGCATATGTATGTTAGAGAAACATAAGCCAATTAAGGTTAAAATTAAGAGGGAAAATTTTGGGGTGCAATAGCTGCCCCTATTCAATCATCTTAAACCTGAGAGTGAGATTGACGCTAGCCTTTCAAACATTCAAGGTAGAAGAGGATTGAACACTAATAGAACCGTAAAATTTGCACTATGAAGAACATGAGAAATTCAGATGTTTTTGGGTTTTCTCTATTTTCTATTTTTGGTTTTACCTTTGTGAAAAGGTTATCCGTACATCATACTGGGGTTAGACATACTAAGGACCAAGTAAACTTGGAGAATACTTGGGAGGTCAGGATTAGACACATATATGGAAGAAAATAATCGACCGAAGAAGGATTCTAACAGAGATATCAAATATACATGCGCAGAGTTGGTATCAGACACATACAAGAAAGATATCGGAAAAGGACTCTAACGAGGAAAGACGCACTTGTCCGACCAAAAATATCAAGAATAAATGTTCAGAGTTGGTAGCAAACACATATGAGAAAGAGACCAGAATAAAGGGCTCTAATGAAGATATCAACATACATGCATGTTCGGAGTCGGTAGCAAACATATATAAGAAAGAGACCGGAAGAAAGAACTTTTATTAAACAATATCAAGAATACATGTTCAGAGTCGGTAGCAAACATATACAAGAAAGATACCAGAAGAAAGGACTCTAACAACAATATCAAGAATACATGTTTGAAGTTAGTAGCAAACACATATAAGAAAGAGACCGGAAGAAAGGACTCTAACAAGGATATCAAACATACATGTTCGGAGTTGGTAGAGAATATATAAAAGACAGAGACTGGAATAAAGGACTCCATCAAAGATATCGAGAATATATGTTCAAAGTCAGTAACGAACATATACAAGAAAGAGACTGGAAGAGTACTCTAACAACGATATCAAGAATACATGTTCAGAGTTAGTAGCAAACACATACAAGAAAGAGACCAGAAGAAAGGACTCTAAAAAGGATACCAAACATACATGTTCGGAGTTGGTAGAAAACATATACAAGACAGAGACCGGAAGAAAGGACTCCATCAAAGATATCAAGAATATATGTTCGAAGTTAGTAGCGAACATATACAAGAAAGAGACCGAAAAAGGACTCTAACAATGATATCAAGAATACATGCCACGAGTTGGTAGCGGATATATATATATATATATATATATATATATATATATATATATATATATATATATATATATATATATATATATATATATATATATATATATATATATATATATATATATATATATATATATATATATATATATATATATATATATATATATATATATATATATATATATATATAAGAGATTGGAAGAAAGGACTCTATCAGAGATATCAAGAACACATGTTCGGAGTTGGTATCAAACACATACAAGACATAGACTGGAAGAAAAGACTTTATCAGAAATATCAAACATACATGTTCAGAGTCGGTAGCAAACACATACAAGACAAAGACCAGAAAAAAAGACTCTATCAGAGATATCAAACATAAATGTTTGGAGTCGGTAGCAAACATATACAAGACAGATACAGGAAGAAAGGACTCCATCAAAGATATCAAGAATACATATTTAGACTCGGTAGAAAACATATATAAGAAAGATATCGGGTATATTCCAGGTAGAATTAGACATATAGAAACAAGGAAGAGACTGATCGAAGAAGATTCTAACAAGGAATACTAACCGAAGATAGACTCCTGGGAAAAGAATGCTAATTAAAAATGAACTTACTGGGGATACAGATAGATATCAACTTTGATAGAACGCTAAGTGAAAGCAAACTTACACTAAAGAAAGAGACCGACCGAGGAGGGTACTCTAACAAAGGTCACTAAGGATTCTCTTGGGAAAGAGAAAACACCACAAGACCTGACTGGAGATAGAAATCACAACATACTCCATCAGGGAAACATGATGGGATAACATCGGTAAGAAGTTGCAAGGGCTATTTATCTCAGAATTTAACAAACCGGTTACTTCAGGTAATCAACAAAATTGGCTTATGTTTCAATGAATGTTTGAATATTTTCTTTTTTTCAGGGTAATGCTCCACTTCAATGGAAATGACACACGTTTGGGTAAATGCAATGTAATGATGCATGTTTAAATTATTCACTGAGGAATGTCAATGTAAAAAATGAGTTACTGGAGAAACAATGGACATCTGAGAAATCATCCTTGGGAAATTGGACTTTGGAAAGGAATAACCATCTAAACTGACGACCATTATGGATTAATTACGATGCAGGATTGCAATTAAAACACGCCAACTCTGAGGAGGGATGCCACTGAAAAGTGGACTTTAAAGAGAACAATGAAAAAATAAATTACGGTCCCACAAAAGAAAACATCTTGAATTCAAACAACTCTCAACTTCCTAGGGAAAAGCTTCATTACCTCCTTGTCGGGAATAAGGGAAACCTGGTTGGGTAATGAAGATATTCTTGCGTAGAATTCTTGACAAAGATAACTTCTATTGGGGGCAATGAGAAATTTTTTGAAAAAAAGAACTTCACGAAGAACTCCGCTGGGGAACAAATCTTCACTTGGGGAGAAGAGAAATCAAGAAAGTCCTCGAAGCTCAACTCTCACTAGGGATGATACAATATCTTCTGCCGCCGGGGAATAAGAGAATTCTTACGAGAACTCTCACAAGTGCGAGCCTTATTAGGAAGTTAACATTGGAAGGCTTTCACCCAACCACAACCTTACTGGGGAGAAGAAGAAGACTCCTTGAACGACATCAATATGGGGGTGAATTCAAGTGTCAATTCCATTGGGGAAAAGCAAACTACTTCATGGGGAGGAGAGAAATATCAAACCAAGAACCCCCAAAGCTCAAATTCCACTGGAGATAGAAATAACCTCCTTCGTTACTGGGGATAAGAGAGTTCATACTTGCATCAACATCCACAACACTGGGGACGCCAAACTTAAGATATGCATCATCTTATAATCTCATTGGGGAGAAGATTTTGTTTGAAGAAACATTATTTTCATCAAGAACTTTGTGTGGGTAACAACCTCAGATACTCTATGCTTTTCTTGCTCGTACACTATTTGTTTTGAGCAGACATAAGATACCTACAAAACAAAATCATAATAACATGTCCCAGATAGGAAATGGCAAACTTTGGCCATCTCCCGAGGCACCTGAAATCTCAAGCAATTTCAATTGTTTATATCATGATTTGTCTAGCTTCAATATTTTTAAATGCGAAAATTTATCAAAAATTGGACGTTTTTGCAATAAAAAAGTAAAGTAAAAATGCAACTTTTGGATAAAAGAGAACTTTATTGATTGCTTGATTGGCTTGTAAATAGGCATTTATAACAAGGAGAAATTCCTAAAAAGAGGTAATTGCATACAAAGATGTCAATGTGAAGACGAATTTTGATCGGGTTCCGACTCTGCTATGACTCTTATAACCTCAAAGCTCCTTAATATCTTGCTTTATGAAGAGACTAATTGGACTGATACCTTATCCTTCCAAGTTACCCAACTGTGATGGAGAATAGTGTTACAGATGCAACGTAGACCATGATTATTCTCTTTAAATCCCTATTTTTTTCCTGGATCGCCTTTTCGGGTTTTCAATCCACCGGCCCATTTTTATCTAAGCTGCCTTTTTCAGGTTTTCAACTTAGCGGGTGTACACAATTCTTTTTTATTCTTTTAACTTCTTCTTTTTTGTCCCTAATTTTTACCCAAACCTTTTTATTCATTTTTTTATGGTTCCCTAGGATGCCCTTTTTTTACCTAAGTCGTCGAATTAGCAAGTCATTTCATGCGATGTATTTTTTAACTACGTCTATGTTGACGGGGTGAGGGAAATCCTATCTGTCCATAGTTGTAAGCATCATGGGTCTTCGGGAGAAGACTTTCTTTACAACATATGGTCCTTTGTAATTCGGATCCCATTTTCCCCGAGCATCTGTATTATTGGGCGGAAAGATCCTCTTCAGCACCAGATCACCAACCTTGAAATTCCGAGGACGTACTTTCATGTAAAAGATTTCTTCATCCTCCTCTGGTATAACTGCCCATGGTAAATAGTTGTCAATATCTTCTCATCGATGAGATCAAAATGATCAAGTATGTTCTAAACCCACTCGGCTTCATCAAGCTATACATCCGTCATTGTCCTTAAAGAGGGAATTTCCACTTTCATGTGCAGGACTGCTTCTATACCGTATACCAAGGAGAATGGGGTTGCCATAGTCGAAGTACACAATGAAGTGTGATAAACGTGAAACACGAACGACAACATCTCATGCCAATCTTTGTAGGTGACAACTATTTTTTTCACAATCTTCTTAATGTTCTTATTTGTTTCCTCAACAACACCATTCATCTTTAGACGATATGGAGAAGAATTGTAATGCTTTATCTTAAAACTGTCACACAGCTCTTTCATCATCTTATTGTTGAGATCCAATTCATTATCAATAATGATCTTATCAGGAATTCCATAACGATAAATAATATTCTGCTTGATGAAGAGAGTAACCAACTGTTTGGTGACGTTGGCATATGATGCAGCTTCGACCCATTTGGTGAAGTAATTAATGGTAACCAGAATAAAATGATGCCCATTAGAAGCAGTTAGTTCAATCCTTCTGATCACATCGATGCCCTACATTGCAAAGGGCCAAGGAGAAGTCAACACATTCAACTGGTTGGGTGGCACATGCATTTTGTCGGCATAAATCTGACACTTATAATAGATTCTGGAATGATTGTAACAATCATTTTCCATGGTAGACCAATAATAACATCCTCTCAATATTTTCTTGGCCATGGTGTGCCCACTAGAATGAATTCCGAAGGAACCTTCATGTATCTCTTCTATCATCTTATTTGCTTCATGTTTATCCACGCATCTGAGCAAAACAGAGTCATAGTTTCTCTTGTACAAAACTCCACTAATAAGGAAAAACTTAACTGAGTACTTCCCCATCATTACGTTTCAAGATATCTTTTGATATCATAAAACCAAGGTTTCTCATCAACTTCTTCTTTTATCTCATAATAGAACGCTGACTCATCCAACCTCAAGATAGTGATAAATGGGGCCTCATTTTCCCACCTGACTTTAAACATGGATGACAGAGTAGCAAAAGCATTTGCCAAATTATTATCCTCCCTCGGGATGTGTTTGAAGTGATTTCATTGAAGTACGAGATTAACTTTATAACATGCTCTTGATACATAATCAAATTAGGGTGACGAGTCTCCTAATCTCCATTGATTTGACTAATTACTAGAGCATAATCCCTATAGACTTCTAAGATCTTGATTCACAAATCAATATCAACCTCTAGTCTGAAAATACAAGCTTCATACTCAACCATGTCATTGGTACAATCAAAATAGATTTTGGCAGTGAAAGGAGTATGGAAACCTTCAGGAGAAGTAATAACAGCACCAATACCATTACCCAATGCATTCGAGGCACCATAGAACACCATTGTCTATCACAATCCTGGTTTGGGTCTTTCCTCTGGGATGGGAATATTATAAACCCGTATGTACATAATGTCTTCATCTGGAAACTCAAACTTCATCGGCTGATAGTCATCTCCCATAGGCTGATGAGCAAGATAAACTGCAAATATGCTACCCTTGAAGCTTTCTGGTTAGTATACTGGATATTGTATTGAGTTAAAATCATCTGCCAACTGGCTACTCTTCCGGTGAGAGCTGGCTTTTCAAAAAATTACTTGATCAGATCCATATTGGATATCAAGAAAGTAGTATGAGTCAATATATATTGTCTGAGACGCTTTTCTGCCCACACGAGTACACAACAAGTCTTTTCCAGCAATGAGTACCTTGATTCGCAATCAATAAATTTCTTGATCAGTGTTATACCTCAATTTTTTCACCTAAGATCTCTCACTATCTCATATTATCAATACATCAAGATCACAATTAGGGTTGTTTCTCCCTTTCTACTTCATCCTATCTTTAAGTTTGCTCTTGAGGGATCACCAAACACTTTGAATTGTATATCTTGTACATGTGTTTTTTTAGGTGGATTAATTTTTAACTAACATCAATATATATATATATATATATATATATATATATATATATATATATATATATATATATATATATATATATATATATATATATATATATATATATATATATATATATATATATATATATATATATATATATATATATATATATATATATATATATATATATATATATATATATATATATATATATATATATATATATATATATATATATGTGTGTGTGTGTGTGTGTGTGTGTGTGTGTGTGTGTGTGTTTCTTTGGATGTTCATATTATAGGTGATGAAATAACTACATCCATCTCACTATCTAACCTAGGGTTTTGAAGGATGGTTCTCAGTCAAATGGTTCTTCAATGGTTTGCAAGAGCTTAAGCTTCAAGGCTATGTCTATGATATCAAAAATTTTTGGTTCAAAGATGTGATACGGTGGCAAGAACCGGGACTGTTTTTGGAATGCTGGTTTGCATTTTGCGTTTGTTTTCGCAAAATGTCGCGGTAAGCAAGAGTCACCAACGACTTTTATTTTATCCAATAAGGAAAGGAAAAAAGCACATACAAATTCCTTTTTCGAGATATTTCTGAGTACAAGGGGTAGATTATAGAAAGGGAAGATATTAGCACCCTTTCTATCCATGGTTTTCCATGGGCTCTTAGGTACTTGCTCATTGTTTTCAAAATTGTTTTCTTTGTGTTTATGGGTTTTGAAAAGTTTTTGTTTTAACTTCGATTTAACTCTTGCTTCTATCCTCAATAGTGTAATGAAGTGTTTTTGAAAACTTGTTCGTAAAAGTGTAAGTGTGAAATTTTTTTGTTTTATTTGAGCAAGTACTTAAGAACTAATCTACCTACTCGAAAAAAGGAATCGTTCTATGTTTGTTTCCTTTAGACAATGATATCCTACTATTAGTGAGTAGGTAGCACCGTCGTTGGAGTTTGAGGGTCAATTCGAAAGAGGGACAAACAGTCACTAAAGCAATGTTAGGACGCCTTAGTGGTAACCCTAATGTCTTAGATCATTTATCCGAGGCAACGATATCTGAGGCAACCTTTCCGAGGAAACTTATGATCTTTTAGACAAGAGGGCGACCTCTAAAATAACCTATACTCAATGACCGTTTACGAAGATAACCAAGTGGGAGAGTACCCTAGGAGTGCGCATGTGCGAGTGTTTTGATTTCAGTTATTTATCTTTGCACATGTTTAGGGTGATCTAACTATTTTAAACTTGATCATACATTCTTGTCATGCAAACCCTAGTTATTCATACATCTAACAGTTAATAGTTTGCAGAATTAAAAATGCGGAATTTAAACTAAACTATTACAAGGATTCGGGTATTTACATAGCCAAAAACAAACCCTTTGAAATTAAAAGGGATAAATGTAAAAGTCCTAATTTAATTATTACAAACCGGGAGCAGATACAATAATTGGGCAAAAATAAAGCGCGCGAGAAAGTTAGATCGAATGCGAAACTAGGGTTTTGACCCTCCTAATTAAAAGGAAGAAATTGTTTTTCTGTTGTTTTTTTAATATTTTTTAAGGAAAAGAATTAAGTTTTAAAATTAAATGCTAAATTAATTAGTTAATTAAATTAATAAATGAAAAATAATTGAATGACATATTTTTGGAGTTTTTGTTATTTTAGAAAATAAATAAAATAATTAAGTTAGTAATAAAAACCTATTGATTCTAATTAATTTTAATTATTTGCAAAATAAATTAAAGTTATCTAAAAAATTAACCTAATTAATTAATTGATATTTTTTTACTTACAAAATAAATATCTAAAATTTAATTTGGACATAAAAATTATCTTTTTGGTGATTTTTGATAAAAAAGAAAATAATTATTGGTTAGTAATTAAATAAATAAATAAATTAAATAGAATAAAAAAAAAAAAGAAGATGAGAGGTGGGCCTGAAATTAGGGATGTGAATAGTCAGAATTCTGGCCCATTAGTGCTGAAGATCCATGTTGACTTTGCAATTCTGTGTACACGCGTTGACTCTGGATTATGGTGCACTCTCAGTGGTGGCCACCAGATTTGGCCATCTGGCGCGTTGGATGATGAGGGAGTATGATGGACGTCAGGATCAAGCGTGCATTAGATCTCCTGAAATAAAACAAGAAAATGGCAAATGCTGGAGGCAGGGATCGGACCCCTGACCTCCAGCCTCCTAGCGCCTTAAGCATCCATCTGGCAGCCACTGGAGCACTTGTTTTTATTTGTTCATAAAATATACAAGAATAATAATATAAGAAAACAAACGTTAGTGGAAACACAAAAGAAAACGCGCGCTAACGTTCAAACAGGCCAATGGAAGTTGGCCACGTCTTCAACCCTGTTCTTATGCCGTGGCTAAAAGTTGAACCACCTATACCTACGAACAAATGTCCGTTGCTACAAACCAAGCGTTCTCAAAACCTTCCACATGCCATGGAAATAACATCTAACACCATGGTTAGATTCGTCTTGTCCTCCTGATCACAACCATACCCATTACCAAGGCCAATTGTTCCTAAAATCAAAAACCCTAAAAAACTCCAAAAAAAACCTAACAATGGTGATTCACGATTCAGTCCATTAAAATGCAATTGGCTATTGTAGAAAGTTTGCAAACATCATGGTGATCAAGAATGTACAATTATTTTACACTATAGATGCAAGAACAAGGCTATTCGAATTCAAGAAGATGGCAATACTGTGACGGACTTACAGTGTGTTGTAGGGCTTGAAAACACTTGCTTTCGATTGCTTTCGCTTGTGGAGACTCCCTGGAAGTGATTGGTATCGTCAAAGAGTCTTGAAACTGCCTCTAAAAGTGATTTCGAACTCACACTTTTCTTGGTATTTTTCAGATTTTGTTCTATCTCTAGCGCCCCTTTCTAACCTGTTTTTAAGTCTGCCTCGCCTCCTTATGTATCAAACAATGCATTAGGGTTAATCATTGTGTCCAAATCTTCCTTCTTCAATGCTTTTTATATTTGATTTGATTCCTTTTGAAAACTTCTAAATTTGGCCTTTTTTCAATCTTTTTGTGCCCACAAGCCTTGATGCGAATTTGAATGATGGATAGCTGTGATTTAAGACCTGAAATAATCACAAGATCCTTTGTTATCAATATTTTGGATTTTATTTGATTTATTATGATTTAATTTAAATTAATTCAAATAAAAATCAAAATAAATAATAAAAATAAGATATGGACAAGTGGCAAAGGCTAGAGCACGTGGGCTATGTTGCCAACTCAAAACAAGTGAAAAAGATTGGGCCCATTTGGCAAAAATTGAAGTTTTAGGGATAGTTGACTTTTGGCCATTTTGCAAAAAAGGTCAACTTCACCAATGCATAACTTCCTCAATTTTGACTCTTTGGAGGTTTTCTTGGACTTTTTAGAAATCTTGAGATGTCCCCTAATCAACCCTTTTGGTCTCATATCATTTTTATATTCAATTATCATGTATGAAGCTTTGACAAACAATGTGTTTTTGTTGACTTTTCAAAATGACCTATAATGTCCAAATTCATAACTTCTTGTGAGTGCATATTTTGAACTTGGGAGATGAATATGGATTGTAGGGAATTTAATCCTCTTAAAAATGAGCTTTGGATGGGTCATTTATCATAAAGTATGAGAAAGTTATGCTTGGTCAAAGTTGAGTTGACTTTTCCTACAAAACCCTAATTTAGCAAATTTTGAGTCTTGATGAATTATGAGCAATACTTGATGAATCATGATCAACCCTTGATCAAATGATGAAATATACTTCAAAATGAGGATGTTGACCAAAAATCTTGAAGTTTGACTGTATGTAGGCCACAATTGACTTTTGCCCTAACCTAATCGATTTTTGGACCTTTGAGCAATTGACTGAGCAAACTTCCTCTGAAAGGCTTGAAACTTGACATGGATGATCTTGATAACATATTAGGACATTGGTGAGCACTTGGGATCACTTGGACTCAAGTATCTTGATGCAACATGAAACCCTAGTTTGGGGTAGACTGCCTTAGGAGAGAGCTTGTCTGGCGAACCCTTGGACTACCTTGAGCAACTTGAGAATCTTTCTTGCAATGTTTTGAGAAATATGGGAGGGAAAATTTTGGGGTACAACAACTGCCCCTGTTCAATCTTCTTAAACCTGAGGATATAGATTGGCTTTCGTGCCTTTCGTGATCCGAAGGTGGAAGATGATTGAACACTAGAGTGCCTAGAAATTTGCACTCGCATGGAGTGGTACCCGTCTTATGATGTCGGGAATGGGCTTACAGATGCCATTTGGAAATTATTGACGAGGGGATGGGCTTAAAGATGCCATCTGAAGGGGTGTCGATCGCATAAGAGATTCCTTAGCGAGATCTTGTATACCTGTTGTTTGAGGAAGATTCTGTTGGGGAAGTCTGATCTTTGTTGAGAGAAATAGAATTTTAGGAGCTTCGTCGTTTGTTATTATGCTGGTGAGTTGTCTCTGTTGATATTTAGGAACTTCGATCGTCCGTACTCAACGGAGGAAACATCTTTGTTGATATTTAGGAAACTCGATCGTCCGTACTCAATAGAAGAATCATCTCTACTGATATTTAGGAACTTCGATCGTCCGTACTCAACGGAGGAATTATCTCTGCTGATATTTAGGAACTTCAATCATCCGTACTAAACGGAGGAATCATCTCTGCTGATATTTAGGAACTTCGATCGTCCATACTCAACGGAGGAATCATCTCTGCTGATATTAGGAACTTCTATCGTCCGTACTCAACGGAGGAATCATCTCTACTGATATTTAGGAACTTCGATCGTCCGTACTCAACGGAGGAATCATCCCTGCTGATATTTAGGAACTTCGATCGTCCGTACTCAATGGAGGAATCATCTCTGCTGAGATTTAGGAACTCGTCCGTAATTCAACTGAAGAAACATCTCTGCTGAGATTTTGGAACTCATCCATAATTCAACTGAGGAAACATCTCTGCTGAGATTTAGGAACTCGTCCGTAATTCAACTGAGGAAACGTCTCTGTCGAGATTTAGGAACTCGTCCATAATTCAACTGAGGAAACATCTCTGCTGAGATTTAGGAACTCGTCCGTAATTCAATTTAGGAAACATCTCCGTCGAGATTTAGGAACTCGTCCGTAATTCAACTAAGGAAACATCTCTGCTGAGATTTAGGAACTCATCCGTAATTCAACTGAGGAAAAAGCTTCATAGCTTGAATTTTGTGAGAATTTGATTGTATCTTTCCTGAAAGGTAAAGATTAGTTGTATGTAATGCATGATATGTATCAAGCAATGATGTTCTCAAAATAAATGAGATTGTGTTGTATGATGCGTATGCATGTGTCATGATTTATGGAAATGTGATGTTTTTAGCTAGGGAAAATAAATCCCGGATAGCTGCTGGAGAAAAAGAGTTGAATTCTTCGTTTTCGCTGGAGATAGTGAATGAAGATGATTGTGAGAATAAACCTACAGGAGAGGATAACTTCGCTGGGGAATAAAATGATGAGGAGATTACTCTGTGGGGAAGAGATGCTCCGCTGAGGATTCCGCTGATAAATTCAGCTGGGGATGAATTACCGTTGCTGGCGATACTGAATCTTGTTGGGGATTGAGTTTTTATTTGTGAAAGGAATAAACTCGACTGGGGATGATCTTTCAGTTGCGACTTCACTGGGGATAACCTTTTAGACTCTACTAGGGACAATTTTCCAGAGTCTACTGGGGATGATTCTCCAAACTTCATTGGGGAAGATTTTCCAGAATGCGCTGGGGATAATTGTCTAGTGCTGATAATGGATAAACTCTGCTTGGGGAGAATATTGCCAACTCATTTGCGGTTGCGAGCCTCAGCTGGGGAGAGTTAACATTATTTTCTTTTTCTTACTCTGCGGGGAGTCAATGTACCTCATCCATATTCTTCAGCTGAATCTACCTTTGTACCTGGTGGATAGAGAAACTGTCTGGACAATTCTTATTTCCCCTGTTTATGATATTACGAGTAATCGTCTTTTGTTTCGCATGTAAATATTTATGAGTAGCAATTAATGTCAAATGCATATATCAAAAATGAACATTGGATGTTCTTGCAAAACAAAACAGAAAAAGGAAAAACAGTTTGAAATTTCTCTGAAAATGAATTGTATTGACTTTGAAGTTTGGCCTGTAAATAGGCGTTTTTTGTACAAGAGGCTGACCTCCTAGTAAGAGAACACCACCGAACAAATAGAATTTATACAATTTATGAAAAACAAAGAAAAACAGCTATGTGAACAATCCCACTGGGTTCCAACTCTGCTATTGCCTTTATATCCTCGAGCATCTCATCACTTCGCTACTTGGTTGAAGGTAGATCGGCTTGATTAGTGTCGTCCGAGCTTGATAGTTGATACCGAAGTCCGGTTGCAAGGTGATCCAATGAGACATAGTGTTACGCTTTGATCCCTAATTTTTGCCTGGACTTCCCTTTCGTGTTTTCAGTCCACCGAGATACCCTTTTTTTCCCAAGCCGCCTTTTCAGGTTTTTCGACTTGCCGGGTGTACAGATTTTTTTATTTTCATCCCTTATTTTTGCCCGAACCCTTTTGGTTCACCGGGAAGCCCTTATTTTTTCCTAGGTCAGTCAAGCTAGCGGGTCTTTGATTATGCATAGTATTTTTTCACTATGTCTGCATTGACGGGGTGAGGAAGGTCGTCACCATCCATGGTGGTTAGAATCATTGCTCCTCCTGAGAAAATGTTCTTAACCACAAATGGCCCTTCGTACGTAGGGGTTCATTTGCCCCTGGGATTACCTTGTGGTAGGATGATGCGCTTGATCACCAGATCCCCAACTTGATACTCTTGTCGTCTAACTTTCTTGTTAAATGCCTTGATCATCCATTTTTGATACGTCTGACCATGATAAATAGCAGTAAGTCTCTTTTCGTCGATTAAGTTCAGCTGATCAAGCCGGGTCTTGATCCAGTCATCTTCGCTCAAACCTGCATCCTTCATAATCCGAAGAGAGGGTATCTGAACTTCAATGGGTAAGACTGCCTCCATACCATATACCAAGGAATAAGGGGTTGCCCCTGTTGACGTCCATGTTGAGGTACGGTACCCATGAAGAGAAAATGGTAACATCTCGTTCCAATCTTTGTATGTCATCGTCATCTTCTGCACAATCTTCTTGATATTCTTATTAGCCGCTTCAACAACCCCATTCATCTTCGGCCGGTAGGGAGAAGAGTTGTGATGTTGTATCTTGAACTGCTTGCAGAGCTCAGTAATCATTTTATTGTTGAGATTCGTACCATTGTCCGTAATGATCCTCTCTGGTATACCATATCGACAGATCAGATTATGCCGAATAAACCGCGCCACGACGTTCTTGGTTACAGTAGCAAAGGAAGCTGCTTCAACCCACTTTGTAAAGTAATCAATAGCTACCAGGATGAAACGATGCCCGTTGGATGCCGTAGGTCTGATATCGCCGATCATGTTGATGCCCCATATTGCGAAAGACCAAGGTGCTGTCAAGACGTTCAAAGGTACTAGAGGTGTGTGCACCTTATCATCATAGACTTGGCACTTGTGACAGGTCCGAGAATGCTGATAACAATCGGCATCCATGGTAGACCAATAATATCCTGCCCGTAGGATTTTCTTTGCCATGGTATGTCCACTGGAATGAGTTCCGAAAGTACCTTCATGTAACTCTACCATAATCCTTTTTGCCTCGTTCTTATCCACACATCACAGTAAGGTTGAATCATGGTTGCGCTTGTAAAGGATGTCATTACTGATGATGAACTTCGCCGTGAACCTCCTCAGAAACTTCTTATCATTAACAGATGCACCCTCGGGGTACTCCTGAGCCTCAAGGTACCTCTTCACCTCATGAAACCAGGGTTTATCTGCTACCTCTTCAGTCTTAATGTCACAACAATGTGCAGGTTCGTCCAACCTTTCAATGGTAATCCGGGGAGCCTCGTTGTCCCAATTGACTTTGAACATAGAAGACATCATAGCTAGCGCGTCCGCCAACTGATTCTCCTCTCTTGGGAAGTGTTCAAAGGTTATCTCCTCGAAGTGTGGAAGAAAAGTCAATACATACTCCTTGTAAGGAATAAGATTTGGATGTTTCGTATCCCACTCGCCTTTGATCTGACTGATCACGAGAGAGGAATCTCCGAATACACTTAAGAACTTAATCCTCAGGTCAATAGCTGCTCGAAGACCCATGATGCATGCTTCATACTCCGCCATGTTATTGGTGCAGTTGAAACATAGTCGGACGGTAAATGGAGTATGAGAGCCTTTAGGAGATATGATCACGGCGCCAATGCCATTACCCAAAGCGTTTGAAGCTCCATCAAAGTATATAGACCATCAGGATCCCTCCTCAGGTCCTTCATCCGGTCCAGGTTCTTCACAGTCAGTCACTATCATGATATTCTCATCTGGGAATTCAAAGTTCATGGACTGGTAATCATCTACAGCTTGATGTGCCAAATGATCTGCCAACACACTTCCCTTGATTGCTTTTTGGGTCGTGTATTGAATGTCATACTCAGTCAAGATCATCTGCCATCTTGCTATTCTTCCGGACAAGGCAGGCTTCTCGAAGATATACTTGATTGGATCCATCTTTGATATCAATAGAGTAGTGTGAGTCAACATATACTGTCTCAGCCGGCGAGCAGCCCATGCCAAAGCGTAGCAAGTTTTCTCGAGCAGTGAGTATCAGGTCTCACAGTCGGTAAACTTTTTGCTAAGGTAATAAATAACATGCTCTTTTCAGCCAGACTCATCATGCTGCCCCAACACACACCCCATTGAATTGTCGAGTACTGTCAAGTATAAAATCAAAGGTCTCCCTTCAACTGGAGGCATCAGGATAGGTGGCTCTTGGAGATATTCTTTGATCCTTTCTAAAGCCGCCTGACATTCATCATTCCACTTTACCACTTGATCTTTCTTCAATAGATTGAAGATTGGCTCACAAGTAGAAGTCAGGTGTGAGATGAATCGGGCAATGTAATTCAACCGTCCCAAAAAGCCTCTGACTTCTTTTTCTGTTCGGGGAGCTGGCATCTCCTGTATAGCCTTCACTTTTGCAGGATCCACTTGAATACCTTTATCACTAACAATGAAACCCAGCAGTTTACCAGATCTCACCCCGAAGGTGCACTTGTTCGGGTTTAACCTCAGCTTGTACAACTTCAACCTGTCAAATAGCTTATGAAGGTGGTCAAGATGTTCTTCTTCAGTTTGGGATCTTGCAATCATGTCATCAACATACACCTCAATCTCATGATGAATCATGTCGTGGAACAAAGCGACCATGGCGCGCTGATACGTTGCCCCAGCATTCTTCAATCTGAAAGGCATGACATTGTAGCAAAAGGTACCCCACTGCGTGACAAAGGTTGTCTTCTCCATGTCTTCGGGAGCCATCTTAATCTGATTATAATCGGAGAAACCATCCATAAAGGAGAAGATCTTATGCTGCGGTGTTGTTAACTAGAACATCGATATGAGGTAGAGGGAAATCATCCTTGGGGCTTGCCCTGTTCAGATCCGTATAGTCCATACACATACGAACCTTACCATCCTTCTTCGGCACTGGAACCACGTTGGCAACCCACTACGGGTAAGAAGTAACTGCTAGAAAACCGGCATCAAACTGTTTCATAACCTCAGCCTTGATTTTCTCAGACATCTCTGGGCGCATTCGACGAACTTTCTGTTTCACTGGAGGACAGTCTTCCTTGGTAGGCAGGCGGTGAACCACAATATCGGTATCCAACCCAGGCATATCTTCATAAGACCAGGAAAAGATCTCAACATAGTCACGCAGCATCGGAATCAACCGTTGCTTAACACTAGGCTCCAGATTCGCACTGATCTTGACCTCTTTCTTGTCTATCTCTGTACCCAGATTCACTGATTCCACTGGCTCTTCATGCGGCTGTATGTCCCTTTCTTCCTGAAGTAACAGTCTAGCAAGTTCCCCAGGCACTTCATAATCATCCTCACCTTCGTCTTCGGCTTGGTTGATCGGACTTTCGAAGTCATAACTGGCAGTAGCAGAGTCGTTATCAGTGGGATCCAGAGTGGATGTAGACCTGTATATGTGAGTGTGTGTAAGACAAATAGCTATTTTGCAAGATAGAAAAAGAAAAACAAGGAGCGCAAAATTCTTAATGCAAGAAAAACGCCCAATACTTTTATTAATGATATATGGCAATGACACATAATAAGCCCTCAAACAAAGCCACGATGTCTCGGGCAAGGCACCGGGCCGTGAATTTTAAAAATTGTATGTTACAAACTCAAAACAAAAGTCTGATTACTGTGTAATAAAAGAAATTGGCATGAAGTCCTTTGCCGTCCAATTTCTTAATCCACCGTTGGTAGTCGGGTAAATCCAGCTGTCAAACTCAGAATCTTTATCATCGTCTTCAATTGCATTCACTCCCGAATTAGTGATAAACAGGGGAGGTTTTCCAATCCGCGCACGCCGAACGGCCCTTTGCGCTTCTGCAGTAAAACCCAAACCAAACTTGTCAGTCTTGTGTACAAAGTCAGGGATTTGGCCCTAATTCGCACACCCACATTTTTCAACAACAGCCCGAGCATCCTTGAGGGAAGACATCTTCATTGGAGGATCTTCAGCAACAGTTTCAGTCGATGCCAGTGTCTGGGGGACTTCTTCAAGGTTTTGGCACAGGGTTTCAATGAACTCCCCGTCCATTTCCACATACCGGAAAGAGTTAAGGTGGCTCACCATGTACTCCTCTTCCCCTCGTACTGTAACAATTTTCCCCTTCAATGGGTATTTCAGCATCTGGTGGAGCGTAGAAGTTACTGCCCCAGCTTTATGGATCCACGGGCGATGCAGCAAACAGGAATAAGATGGCCGAATGTCCATCACATAGAATGTAGACGCGAAGGTCTGGGAACCAACCTTAACAGGAATATCCACTTCTCCATGTACCATCCTCTTGGACCCGTCAAAGGCCCTAACCACAATGTTGCTTGGCTTCAGTACCAACCCTTCACAGTCTAACTGGTCTAACGCTTTCTTGGTTAAAACATTCAGTGAAGACCCAATATCCACCAACGCGTGAGCCAGAGTAGTGCCCCTGCACTTGATTGAAACATGTAGAGCGTCATTGTGATTCTTCCCCTTGGCAGTCAAGTCTGCGTCGGAGAAGCCCAACCCGTTATCAACAGTCAAACTAGCCACGCAGTCTTTGAACTGGTCAGCAGATGTCTCCTGCGGCACATGTGCAGTTTTCAGGAAAGCAATCAGAACCTTAGCATGGGCTTCTGAACATAGAAATAAAGACAACATAGAGATCTTTGACGGGCTTTGCCCCAGTTATTCGACTATGTTGTAGTCTCTCTTTTTGATGATCTTCAAAATTTCCTCTATCTCCTGTCTAGAGGCTTCAACAGTAATATTCTTCGGTGCCTCCGTCCGGGCAGGCTCACCGGTGATCCCTTTGCCCCGAGTGTCAGATGCCTCGGCGATAGGGGTAAGGATTGGAACATGAACAGGGACAGTAGCAGGTGTACCGGAAGGTGTAATAACAACAGGTTTTTGAACAATTGGTGGGGAAATCTCAGGAGAGAAAAGTCTTCCGCTGCGGGTGACCTTGCTAGATCCAACAATATTTCTGACGTCAATATCAGCCTCTTCACCCTTCAAATCTTGTTTAATCCCATGATAATACACGCCAGCCCCTTAGTGCCACGTGACAACTTTATCTGACGTATAAGGGATAGGTCCAGGAATGGTAATGATCAATGGAGCGATTCTCAGAGCAGATGTAATTCTAACAGACTTTCTCGAGGAAGCCTTGGAAGAATTGGAGGAAATGGTGATTATAGAAATATCTTCAAAAGGAACCAATGGAACCAAAGTTTTCTCAAACATAATTTCTTTGTTATCCATCAGGCGTTGGACACCTAACTTTAACAGATGGCAACCAGTAGGTAGGATGGAACACAGATGGAAACCTTCGCCACAGCCCAGAAATAAACTGGATAACAGAAGGTTCTTCTTTGCAGTCATCAATGGAGTAGCAATGTCTTTTACGGAAGTCACAAACGAGTCATCATCTACGACATTCACCCCATGCTTGGGCATAAGAGTAGTCATAACATTAGGCTTTTCCGGTGCTTCAAACTCAATCTCCTTAGCATCAATCAGATCCTGCATTTTATTCTTCAAAGTCCAGCAGTTATTGGTATCATGCCCTGGGCTATCAGAGTGATAAGCACAACGGGCGTTCAGATTGTACATCGGTGATGTGGTGTTGGAATTATTTGGAGCCTCCTTCGGAATCACAAAAGTGGTGTTTAACAACTGCGGCAGAATTTGAGACAGGGTCATACTGAGCCGAGTAAATTGTCTCTGCGGCCTCTCTGCTCTTGGATGATTGTTACGTTGTGGGGCAACAACAAGTCTTGATATAACCACTGCATTTAACTGCTTGGTGGCGCTCAGGTCTGTTTTGGTTTCTAGAGCTGTAAACTGCACTAGACTCCTTCTTGAAGGGCTTCTTTTCTGTGCTTGATGAAGCACCCTTCTGTATCCTATCGCTCTTGATATCGGCCTCAACTCTCTCCCCAGTCATTATCAGCTCAGTAAACCCGGACGATGAGCTACCGATCAGATGATTGAAATACGGACCAGACAAAGTCCCCAGAAACATATCCACTAACTCCCTATCAGCCAGAGGGGGTTGTACTCTTCCCACAAGGTCTCTCCACTTCTGAGCGTAGTCCTTAAAACCTTCGCTCGCACCCATAGACATACCCTGAAGTTGGGTACGCGTGGGAGCAAGGTTGGCATTGTACTGGTACTGCTTGTAAAAAGCAGCAGCAAGGTCCTCCCAGTTACAGACGTTAGCTCCTTCCAGTTGATAGAACCATTCAAGTTGAGTCCCTGAAAGACTATCTTGAAAGAAATGAATCCAGAGGTTCTTATCGGCAGTATACGGTTGAATCTTTCTAACATACGAACGGAGGTGTAGCTTTGGGTAGGAGACCCCGTCGTACTTAGCAAAGACTGGTTCTTTAAACTTGTAGGGAATCACTACCCTAGATGCCAAACCTAAATCTCCAAAATCTAGCACATGGACTTTCTGGACCTCCATCGCGCTTAACCGATCCTCAAGTTCCTTATACCTGTCCTCAGCCGGAGGATACTGGTCTTCATCAAATTCAGTCTCATTGTCAGAAACCACAAGGCTAGGAGCCCTCCTTTCTTCTTGATTCTCTCCCCCTCCAGATGAGTGAGATAAATCAACATCCTATCTTAATCTGTTCCCGAACCTGTGACCCATATTCAGGAGGACCGTCTTCTTCTTCTTCTTCTTCTTCTTCTTCTTCTTCTTCTTATCCTTCAAGATAAGAGTCTTCAGATCTTGCTGACCCTTGGCCAAGTTCGTGAACATTTCCTGGAACTGGGCGTTCTGAGCTTGCAGAGCCTTGATGGCTTGATCGGTAGTTGTTTCAGAAGACATGATTGCTGAAATAAACAGCGAAGAAGATGAGAAACCTGTAAGGGTACCTGTCATGAGGTGCATGGGAGTGGAATGCGTATGATATGATTTCAAAGACTTTGGAGATTCAAATTCATAAACCAAAATGAAACACACTTTATTAGATAAAAACTTGAAATCAATGTTTAACAAATGCCTTTAAGGCGTTACAAAAAGAAATAATAAAAGAAAATCTACGCTAGAAACAATAAAAGACAATCAGCGCTCCCACGGTCATTTTCCTTTGGTGCTGACATAGTCGTTGAGGACCCTCTCATTCTCTAGCTTCCTTGTAAGCCTCAGGATCTTTCGCTCCTGCTCATGATACTTCTCTCTGTAAGTATCCCATTCTTCCCTTAGCTGGATCCAAGACCTCTTTAATGCCCCAATGTCAGTAGGCATGTATGGATGGAGGATGGTAGGAGGAACCCCTTCTTCATCAGTATGCTCCACTATCACAGGTAAGACAGCTTCGTAGGGCATCCCTAGCTTATGAGCACGAGATCTAACCCACCGGAGATACGGCTTCATCGGGAGAGAAGTCTTCATGCCTAGCTCATGCAGATCAGACCTGTTCACCCTACCCCAGGCTCGTATGAATCTGCGGCGATGTCCCTCAACATCTCCCATGAAGTCAAAGACAATGCTTGGAAGAAGTAACTCATGAGGTCCGTCCCTCCTAGCTCGCCCAAACTGTCGTAAGGCCAAACAAGGATTATAGGTGATCCCTCCTCTGATTCCCAGCAATGGAACATTGGGGTATTCCCCACAGCGATCAATAATAGCTACTTCTTCCATGTCTTTAGTACTCTAGATGATGTCCGTATGAGCAAGGGACATAATCCTGTAGGCCCAACCCATGCCTTCCTATTTCTTCAAAACTGATTTGGGGAGGTGAGAAATAAACCACCTCGCCAGCAATGGTGCATAACACATAATGGTTCCCCATTTCCGAGTAGTACGAGCATAGAGAGTATGCAAAATATCACCCAAGAGAGTGGGCACTGGATTAAGGGACATGAAGATCTTCACTGCATTCATGTCGACAAAAGAATATGAATTTGGGAACAGAACCAGGCCATAAATGAGAAGAGCCAGGATGCCTTCAAACACTTAAAAGTCTAAACTGTCCCAGAACTGATTAGCCTGATCAACCAAGAACTTAGCCAGGAAGCCTTTTATCCCACTCCGAGTCTCCAAATTAGACACCACATCAGCCCTTGTAAGATGGAGAGCTGAAGCAATATCCTCGGGCCTAGGAGCTGTCTCCAAACCTGTAAATGGTGTCTGCTCTAGAATAGAGAAGCCAAGTAGATCAGAGAACTCCTCAAAAGTAGGTACCAACTGATAGTCCTGAAAGGTGAAGCAGTGGTGCAACGGGTCGAAGAACTAGAACAAGACACTCATCATTTGTTCATCCAGCTTGGAAGTGACTAGACTGAGGAGGTGACCATGTCATCTGTCAAAAAAGGAAGTGTCAGGAACCTTGGAAACCAAATCTCTAAGCTGAGTAGGAATCTGTATAAAGCTGATTTGAATAATGTTTCTACGCATAGATGCCATGAACTGCAAAACAGGACAAAGATGAATCCCATTGGTCTTTGAAATGGTTAGTCCAATGCAATATGCATGCAATGTCATGATGCATGATGTCATGATAAAAACACACCACAGGTATTTACAGATAGCAAACATGGTAAGGGCAAACAAGTCACACAGTAGCCCTTAGATTTCAGGCTGACAAGGAGTTTAGGTACTACCCTCTTTCAGTTTAGTTGGTTCAACCTGTCCTAGTAATAGTAACCGGGTTCTAGAGGATCTCAATATCACTGACCACCCTCGATCGGTCATAATTCCAGTTTAGCAAACTTTTCTTGCGGCCGGAATCATCGCGAGAGTTTGATCTCAATGAGTGTAGCATACTGATACTTTTCTATGGCCAAGTTGGTCAATTATAGGTTCTAAGGTCAGTTGGTGCTTAATGACCCCTTAGCAGCCCCATATTCTCCTTGTTCCGCCACAAGGGATATCGGTACAAACTAAAGTGTCACACCAACGTAGCTACTGCTTCAACCGTATCGGTCTATACCGTACAGTTCCCTCACAGTCTATTGCTACTTACCTAAAAGGTATCCCCAGATCCGGGTTAGGATATATAGTAACTCTGATTCAAGCCCACAAAAATAAAGCATACAGATCAAACAATTGAAAACAATATGAACTAATCCTAAGGTACACCCCACTTATTAACTCCCCAGCAAAGTCGCTAGTTCTGTGATACGGTGGCCAGAATCGAGACTGTTTTTGGAATGCTGGTTTGCATTTTGCGTTTGTTTTCACAAAATGTCGCGTAAGCAACATTCGCCACCGACTTTTATTTTATCCAACAAGGAAAGGAAAAAAGCACAGAAAAATTCCTTTTTCGAGATATTTCTGAGTACGGGGGGTAGATTATAGAAAGGGAAGGTATTAGCACCCTTTCTATCCATGGTTTTCCATGGGCTCTTAGGTACTTGCTCATTGTTTTCAAAATTGTTTTCTTTGTGTTTGTCGGTTTTGAAAAGTTTTTGTTTTAAATTCGATTTAACTCTTGCTTCTATCCTAAAGAGTGTAATGAAGTGTTTTTGAAAACTTGTTCGTAAAAGTGTAAGTGTGAAAAAGTTTTGTTTTATTTGAGCAAGTACTTAAGAACTAATCTACCTACTCGAAGAAGGAATCATTCTATGTTTGTTTCCTTTAGACAATGATATCCTACTATTAGTGAGTAGGTAGCACCGTCGTTGGAGTTTGAGGGTCAATTCGAAAGAGGGACATACAGTCACTAAAGCAATGTTAGGACGCCTTAGTGGTAACCCTAATGTCTTAGATCATTTATCCGAGGCAACGATATCAGAGGCAACTTATGATCTTTTAGACAAGAGGGCAACCTCTAAAACAACCTATACTCAATGACCATTTACAAAGGCAACCAAGTGGGAGAGTACCCTAGGAGTGCGCATGTGCGAGTGTTTTGATTTCAGTTATTTATCTTTGCACATGTTTAGGGTGATCTAACTGTTTTAAACTTGATCATACATTCTTGTCATGCAAACCCTAGTTATTCATACATCTAACAGTTAATAGTTTGCGGAATTAAAAATGCGGAATTTAAACTAAACTATTACAAGGCTTCGGGTATTTACATAGCCAAAAACAAACCCTTTGAAATTAAAAGCGATAAATGTAAAAGTCCTAATTTAATTATTACAAATCGGGAGCAGATACAATAATGGGCAAAAATAAAGCGCGCGAGAAAGTTAGATCGAATGCGAAACTAGGGTTTTGACCCTCCTAATTAAAAGGAAGAAATTGTTTTTTTGTTGTTTTTTAATATTTTTTAAGGAAAAGAATTAAGTTTTAAAATTAAATGCTAAATTAATTAGTTAATTAAATTAATAAATGAAAAATAATTGAATGACATATTTTTGGAGTTTTTGTTATTTTAGGAAAGAAATAAAATAATTAAGTTAGTAATAAAAACCTATTGATTCTAATTAATTTTAATTATTTGCAAAATAAATTAAAGTTATCTAAAAAATTAACCTAATTAATTAATTGATTTTATTTTACTAACAAAACAAATATCTAAAATTTAATTTGGACATAAAAATTATTTTTTTGGTGATTTTTGATAAAAAAGAAAATAATTATTGGTTAGTAATTAAATAAATAAATAAATTAAATAGAATAAATAAAATAAAATAAAAAAGAAGATGAGAGGTGGGCCTGAAATTAGGGATGTGAATAGTCAGAATTCTGGCCCATTAGTGCTGAAGATCCATGTTGACTTTGCAATTCTGTGTACACGCGTTGAGTCTGGAATATGGTGCACTCTCAGTGGTGGACACCAGATTTGGCCATCTGGCGCGTTGGATGACGAGGGAGTATGATGGACGTCAGGATCAAGCATGCATTGGATCTCCTGAAATAAAACAAGAAAATGGCAAATGCTGGAGGCAGGGATCGAACCCCTGACCTCCAGCCTCCTAGCGCCTTAAGCATCCATCTTGCAACCACTGGAGCACTTGTTTTTATTTGTTCATAAAATATACAAGAATCATAATATAAGAAAACAAACGTTAGTGGAAACACAAAAGAAAACGCGCGCTAACGTTCAAACAGGCCAATGGAAGTTGGCCACGTCTGCATCCCTGTTCTTGTGCCGTGGCTAAAAGTTGAACCACCTATACCTACGGACAAATGTCCGTTGCTACAAACAAGCGTTCTCAAAACCTTTCATAGGCCATGAAAATAACATCTAACACCATGGTTAGATTCGTCTCGTCCTCCTGATCACAACCATACCCATTACCAAGGCCAATTGTTCCTGAAATCAAAAACCCTAAAAAACTCCAAAAAAACCTAACAATGGTGATTCACGATTAAGTCCATTAAAATGAAATTGGCTATTGTAGAAAGTTTGCAAACATCATGGTGATCAAGAATGTACAATTATTTTACAATATGGATGCAAGAACAAGTCTATTCGAATTCAAGAAGATGGCAATACCGTGACGGACTTACAGTGTGTTGTAGGGCTTGAAAACACTTGCTTTCGATTGCTTTCGCTTGTGGAGACTCCCTGGAAGTGATTGGCATCGTCAAAGAGTCTTGAAACTGCCTCTAAAAGTGATTTTGAACTCACACTTTTCTTGGTATTTTTCAGATTTTGTTCTATCTCTAGCGCCCCTTTCTAACCTGTTTTTAAGTCTGCCTCGCCTCCTTATGTATCAAACAATGCATTAGGGTTAATCATTGTGTCCAAATCTTCCTTCTTCAATGCTTTTGATATTTGATTTGATTCCTTTTGAAAACCTTCCAAATTTGGCCTTTTTTCAATCTTTTTGTGCCCACAAGCCTTGATGCGAATTTGAATGATGGCTAGCTGTGGTTTAAGACCTGAAATAATCACAAGATCCTTTGTTATCAATATTTTTGATTTTATTTGATTTATTATGATTTAATTTAAATTAATTCAAATAAAAATCAAAATAAATAATAAAGATAAGATATGGACAAGTGGCAAAGGCTAGAGCACGTGGGCTATGTTGCCAACTTAAAACAAGTGAAAAAGATTGGGCCCATTTGGCAAAAATTGAAGTTTTATGGATAGTTGACTTTTGGCCATTTTGCAAAAAAGGTCAACTTCACCAATGCATAACTTCCTCAATTTTGACTCTTTGGAGGTGTTATTGGACTTTTTAGAAATCTTGAGATGTCATCTAATAAACCCTTTTGGTCTCATCTCATTTTGATATTCCATGCTCATGTATAAAGCTTTGACAAAAAATGTGTTTTTGTTGACTTTTCAAAATGACCTATAATGTCCAAATTCATAACTTCTTGTGAGTGAATATTTTGAACTTTGGAGCTGAATATGTATTGTAGGGAATTGCATCATCTTCAAAATGAGCTTTGGATGAGTCATTTCTCATAAAGTATGAGAGAGTTATGCTTGGTCAAAGTTGAGTTGACTTTTCCTATAAAACCCTAATTTAGCAACTTTTGAGTCTTGATGAATTATGAGCAATCCTTGATGAATCATGATCAAAACTTGATAAAATGATGAAATATACTTCAAAATGAGGATGTTGACCAAAAATATTGAAGTTTGACTGTATGTAGGCCACAGTTGACTTTTGCCCTAGCACAGTCGATTTTTGGACCTTTGAGCAATTGACTGAGTAAACTTCCTCTGCAAGTCTTGAAACTTGACATGGATGATCTTGAGAATATATTAGGACATTCATGAGCACTTGTGATCACTTGGACTCAAGTATCTTGATGCAACATGAAACCCTAGTTTGGGGTAGACTACCTTAGGAGAGAGCTTGTCTGGCCAACCCTTGGACTACCTTGAGCAACTTGAGAATCTTTCTTGCAATGTTTTAAGAAATATGGGAGGGCAAATTTAGGGGTACAACAAAAGAGCTCTCTCACCCTTATTTAATTAAAGTTTTCCTCAAGGTTGGTGGTGGTATTCATCAAGAAGATTTATAGGTTCATGTGTTTATTTCCATGCCTACTTCAACAAGTTTCATTGAGACTTAAGCTCCACATTTGAGTGTTCTTCAAGAAAACATCATTTCAAGGTCTAATGTGAGTCATCATGCTCTATTTTGCAAATAAATTTCAAAAGATTCAAGATTGATTCAACAATTTTGACCTAATTGAGCAAGTACTTGATTTAGTGGTCACAAGTGCATAAATCTCTCAATTTTCAATATTTTGAGTTGGTTATTATTGATATGGGTTCTTATAATCATCTACAACAACTTCTCTTCACATGACAAGATCCAATTGTGCAAGAAAAATCATCAAAATTTGAAAGGGGTTCCAAGTCATTATGACACTCTTTGAGCTAGGGTTTGCTGACTTCAAAGGACCATATCTTGCTCATTTTTTGAGATTTTTGATTGATTACAAAGTCATGATTCTCTTTAAAGGGTCCTTAACAATTTATCTTCAAGGGTTTAAGGCTAATTTTGAATGGAAGATCACTAATGGTTGAAGAAGATTACAAGTCCTTTGAAAAGGCTATCAAATTCTCTTGTGTGACTTCAAAGGATCATAACTTGGTCAATTTTTTTCTACTTGAGCTCATTCTCTTTTCATAATAATCTTTTGTGTGTCTACTATAACTTTATTTCAATATGCAAGACTTGAAAATGTTTAGAAAGTCATTAAAGAATTGAAAAGATTATAGGTCTCTTGTGAATTTCCCCGAATTTGTTCATCATCTTCCAAATACTATAACTCTTTTTGTTTTTATGATTTTTTAATGATCTCAATTCCATAATTCAATTTAAAGGGTCTAATTAATTTCATCTTCAAGGGCCAAGATCGAATATTGAGTGGAAAGGCATGTAACTTTGAAGAAGATTATAGGTCATTTTGAGGCCCCATACTTAGAATTTTTCTAAGTGTCAAATACTTGTGTGTTTTTCTTGATTTCAAACATGAATAACTTTTAGCTCATATCACCAAATTCTACCTTTCTTGGCACATTGTAAAGGTTGTGATGAGATCTTTATAATGCAAAAATAATGAGACGATAAAGCCTCTTGAGTTGCTTGCCCATAGTTTTAAAGTGAGCACCATGAAAAGTGATTTTGAGTTTTGGTCAGAATCGAAACTCCCATTACAAGCCCTTTAAGAGTGTGTTTTTGTTTCTAATCATCATTAGCAAGTTTCCAGAAGTTATTAGACACATAAAGCGCAAGATTATAGTGAGTTTTGAGCATGTGCAAGTCACACTTTTCACACCTTGCAGATTAGCTTGGTTTGCACGATTTGAGCATCATTTCTCTCAATTCTCATAACCATTCTTTAATAGAGGGACACATTCCACTCATTTCCCAAAGCTTTAACCGCCAAAACCACCCTATCAAACTCTCTCTATCTCTCTCTTTTCTAAGTTTCCGATTTCTCATTTCCTTCACTTCCTGCTCTTACTTCTTAATTTATTCTTCACCACTGAACTCTACTAAAGCTAACAGAAGAAGAACCAAGCCTTGGAGTGCTCTAAATCGTACTAGTAAAGTCAAGTTTCAAAGCAAAATTCTCAGACTTTGTTCAGGTAGTTTAAGGCATCAAATCTTCTAACTCAAATTACTCGAATGGTCTATGATGTTTATTGATTCCTTTCGATGGTTTAATTTTGGTTAATTGAAGCATTTGATGCATCTGTTTTCAAATTCAAAATTTTCAAAACTCTCTGGTTTTTTCCAAATCGAGTGAGCTACACTTTAAATAAATTTTTCGCGAGCATGTTGTTAGGATCTTCTGGATGAGACGAATCTAATGATACCACTCTCAGCTTCTAAAGTTTCCCTTTGAAGAATCTCATCCTTGCCCTATTTGCAGATGGATGGAGGTTAAAGACGACCTATGTGTCGCTCTTCAACCAATAATCTTAAGCCATTCGTTTTAATTTGACTAGTTGGAGCTTTTTGTGTTGCTTGCGCGTGTTTCAGTGATGATCACCATACATCCTAGCTTCAACGCCTTTGGATCTTACACGGTGGATAAGTGAGCTGAATCCAACGCCTTATGTTTTTTCTGATTTAATTTTATTTTACAAAATTGTTTTATTTTTAAAAATTAATAACTCTTTGATTTTAATTATGAAAAATACCAAAGTTTTTGCTAAAATTTTATTTTATTTTTCTCTTTATGATTTATATTTTTTCAGAATTTTATTTTTTATTTTACTATTTTTATTAATTTTTTCCTTGTTTACTTGATTTTAATCGGTTAAAAATAGTTTTAGGTTTATGAAAATTACCAAATCTTTTTCTAAAAATATTAAATAGTTTCTCTAATTTTATGATGGTCTCATTTGAAATTTATTTGGTGTTTGGATGCTCTATGAGTGTTTCATCAATAATTTCTTATTATTTGGCCAAATAAAAATTATTTTTAAATGATTTTAATTGAGGTTTTATTTCTCTTGAGATTAGTTATGACTTTGGATATAATTGGTGATACCTTGGTTCAACTTCATTAATATCATTGGATCTAGGATGTTGATAGGTTTGAAGGAACTAAATCCATTAAATTAGATGAATGATGTTAATGATAGTTTGACCTAATTTTGTGATTCATGTGGACTTGTGGTTCTATCTTGACCATCCCCTCCCTCTTCATCTTATTCTTTTCTTGTTTATACTTGTGCTACATGTTTTTAGTGAATGATATACATATCATTTCTCTAACATGTACGATATATAGATTGCTATTGACTGACCTCAAAATAGGCGTGACTTCTACATAAGTCCACTTACGATTGCTTAACATAGCGCTAAATTTGTCCCGATTCGAAAAATGATTATTCATGGCCCAAACCAATGTTTGCAAGCCCAAATTTGTTTAATTTGAAACCTTGGATCCAATAACTTTGAAGTTCATTGTTAGGAGGCTTTGATTCTATCAATACTCTAATGAACTTCATGAATTTTGGTCTAAGCGAATCATTTGAACATCATTGATCATATGTTGTTGCCTTGAGTACTTGAAATGAATGATATACTTGACAAAAAGCAAATGAAACTTGTTTTTGAGAGGCTTTGATTTTATCAATCTTCTAATGAGTTTTCAAAAGCAAGCTTCAAGATGGTCATTCGACTAACTTTTTTTTACTTGACCTCTAACTTCTAATTCACTAACAATTAACTTTACTTTATGCCTTTATTTTGTGCCTTTACTTTTATGTACCATTTATTTTTTAGCATTTACATCTCATTCTATTTATCTTTTTCTCATTTGAGCATTTATTTTCTGCCTTTTTATCTTTGCTAACTTGAGCTTTCTTTTTTTCATTTTTAATACACTTAATAACCAACTTGAACATTAAAAGCTTTAAGGTTACTTATACTATCTGGTTACTATCCCTATCACTGTGAAGTTGTGGATTCCTGAGACTTAGGATTAGAATCCAAAAGACCTTGGAACTCTGTAATCTTTGGTTGATATTTTTGTGAAGATCTTCTGAATTTGACTGAGATTCTTCTTATGTTGTGTCCTCAGTACTTTTACAAATAGTTCCAGAGCCAATAATTTTCCTTTCTGATTGCCTCTAAAACCTGCACATCCTCCAGATTTAAATTCTAGGCTTTGGAACATATGCTTTCTTCCCGTCATGTGTAGAGAGCATCCTGAGTCCATGTGTTAAAACTGGTGTTCCAACCTTGCTGTTAAAAATATCTGCAACATAGATGATTTTATTCTTTGGTACCCGTATCTTTTTGGGTCCTTGATTGTTAGAGTTTCCAAAACTCTGTCTAAATTTTGGTTTAGCAGAAAATGCATTACTGGTATATTTTATATCATGTATATGCCAATAGGTGAAGTGAGAGTAAAGAGGTGTGTGTTTTATGACCATATCTTTAACTTTCTTAGGTTGGGATACTTTACCCTTATATCTTATCCATTTTCTGCCATTTCTGCTGACTCCATAAATCATTGAAGCCATCTTGCTTCTATCTATCTTTTTAGCAAGAAATTTTTGAAAGATGTGATCATATTCCTTTATGATCTTATCAGAGTTACTAGGAACTTCTGAAACAGTTTCTTTTTGAGCTTTTTGTAATTTATTTTTAATAACACAATTTTCATTTTCGAGTTTAAAAATGGTTTCTTTTAGCTCAGAGTTTTCTGTTTTGAGTTTCTTAGTTTCTTTAGAGTCTGATACTAGATCCTTTTTCAGGTTCTTGTTTTTGACTCGAAGTTGCTGATATTTTTCAAGAATTTCTAACAGACTTTCATCTAATTGAAATCTAGAAAAGTTTGAGAATACCTCTTCTGTCTCTGAGTCTGATTCTGATTCAGATGATCCAGAGTCATCTGATAAGTTGGTCATTTGGGCTATATTGGCTCGTTCATCTTCTGATTTTGTTTCAGCTTTAGAAGATTATGAGTCATCCCACGTTGCCATAAGACTTTTCTTCTTATCTTTGGAGAATTTCTTTTTAGGCATTTATTTCTGTAGATTTAGACAATCGCGTTTGTAATGACCTGATTCGTTGCATTCGTAGCAAACAATGTCTTTGTTACTTGTTTTTCTGTATCCAGAAGATGATTCAGAATGATTCCTTGTTCTTCTGGGAGTTCTGAACTTCCTCTGCCTGTGCTTCCACAACTGATTGAATTTTCTGGAGAGAAGATATAGTTCGTCTTTTCTGACGAGGATTCACCAGAGTTTTCTTCTTTTACCTGCAAAACTTTAGGTTTATATTTTTTATTAGATTTAAGAGCGAGAGACTTACCTTTCTTCTAGGGCTCATCTTCTTCTAGTTCTATCTCATGACTTCTCAGGGAGCTGATAAGTTCTTCAAGAGAAATTTTATCCAAATCTTTGGCTAGTTTTAATGTTGTGACCATGGGTCTCCATTTCTTGGGTAAAATTTTTATGATCTTCTTTACATGATCTGCTGTGGAGTACCCTTTGTCCAGAACTTTCAATCCCGCAACCAGAGTTTGAAATCTTGAGAACATTGTCTCGATAGTTTCTTCTTCTTCCATTTTGAAAGCTTCATACTTCTGAATGAGAGAAAAAGCTTTGGTTTCTTTGACTTGCATGTTACCTTCATGCGTCATTCTCAAAGAGTCAAACATGTGTTTTGTTGATTCTCTATTTGTGATCTTCTCATACTCTGTGTACGAAATAACACTAAAGATAATAGTTCTAGCTTTATGATGGTTTCTGAATTCCCTCTTTTGATGATCTGCCATTCTTTTTCTGCCAATCTTCTGACCGCTTTCGTCAACTTGATGTATGTACCCATCAGTCACCATATCCAACAGATCAGCGTCATGAGCTAGAAAGAAACCTTAAATTTTGTCTCTAGTAATTGAAGTTTTCACCATCAAAGATTAGAGGTTTACCGCTGATTCTGTCTTTCTCATCATGATAATCATTACTGATGTTCTGACTTGGTCCCACCATAGTGTTTTTCTTGCTTGGATATTTTTCTGACACGGTTAAGTGTTTGTACTCAGAACTAAACTCTGATACCAATTGAAGAATGGAAAAACACCAGAAGGGGGAAGGGGTTCAATTGGGATTAAAACATAAAAATAAAGACACATTGGTTATCCTGGTTCGTTTGAACTCAAACTACTCCAGTCCACCGACCAAGATGATTTCTCCTCTCTCAAGCGAGGTCTTAATCCACTAATCAAACTTGATTGCACAATCATAATGACAATTCTCAATGTCTTCTTGAGTCTAAACCACAACCCAGTTTTCTCAAGGAATTACAGAGTAATATAATTGAAAGTGTGTACAAATATGTTTTCTAAATAAAACAATATCACAATAGTGATGTATTACACAATTGAAGAGCAATAGGTAGAATTGGGTAAATATATTTTTCTTTTTCGTGCACAGTGGTTATCTTTGATATCTTCTTCACGTCTTCTTTATATAGGTAATGCATGAGAGACATAAGAAGATGCTTTTGGAAGGTTGGTGAAGTGTAGTTAATGTTCTTTCCAAAAGTGAAGATCTTGTCTTGATTCAACCGTTACTTTTGATTTTCCATGAATAAACTGTAATGCTTTAAAACATGCTCATATCAGAAGATGAATGTTATCGTTAAGACTCTTTTTATTTCCAAAGCTTTACATATCAGAATATCAGAGTTCTTATTTCACAGCGTTGGTGCATTCATAAGTTGTAACATAAAACTTCTTCATTTAGCGTATTACACGGATTTTCTTCTAAGTATGTTGTGTCTGAACAGATCTTCAAAACGAAACTCTCTCATCTTCTTACATCAGAACTTCTTGGAATGTAGAAGCAGACTATGTTCTAACAAATCTTTTCTCATCTTCTATGCTTCTTACATCAGAACTTCCCTGCATATTAAAATACTTTATTAGAGAGCATATATGTTATTTATATATATATAATGCGTTTGTTATCATCAAAACTCTTACAAGGATGTAGAACCAAATATGTTCTAATACACACATGTGTTTTAAAAATTTTAAGGTGAACTACGAGTATCCTGATCCCCTATTGCACAGAAGGTGGTACGTAGGCACTAAAGATTTGTAATCGAAGAAGGTGCAAAAATTATAAAAAAAATACTTCTTTTCTCATCCCCACCATCTATTTTTTGTATACACCTTTTATAGCCAAAATACACAGATTTTCAAAGAGGTTCCTGCGGAGTACCGTAGATGTTTAGGGTGCTAATACCTTCCCTTTGGATAACCAACCCCCGTACCTAGATTCTCCCCTCTTTTTGGGTTTATTCGCTCTTTTCCCATTTCCTTTGGAAACAATAAAACACGGTTTTTCATTTGATCCGTATGAGTTAAGTTAATCTAATGGCTTAGTCTCAACATTTATATCGCTACAGTAAACTGGAAACTTCACTGGGGAAACATCTCTAAGTGGTTTTAGCCTATCTTTATTTATCTGTGTATGTGCTATTATTTATTGTACATTTTTTGTCGTATATATGTATGTCTAGATTTTTCTGGTTTTCAGGGTGCTTGATGATCTCTTATAAGTATTATACTAAGACTTTGGAAAACTTAAGATAGGATGGGCGGTATAGTCATGTTAACTTTGAGAGAGAAATTCCGAAAAAGGAGACATTTCCCCCACTCAGTGGAGGCCCTTTGACTGTAGTATTTTTTTATTGAGAAATCGGGAAGATGTGCTGCTTTCGACCTGGGAGACCACGAAGTTGAGAATTCATATGACCCTTAACCCATCTTGGCCTTTAAGGTGTAGTGCGGAGACTTTAACAAAGCAATTTGGAAGTAGTTGTCATGCTATGCTGCACTCAGACGAGTTTTTCCTAAGAATATTGCTAATTACTGAGCTAATCAGGATGTTGGTAATATCCGAAGGAAAAATGTACGCTTTGGGATTTCCTTAGAACCTTGTTCGACAGGTGATAAACCATTAGTTCTTACCTTGTAGGTAATACCTTTGACTTCATGCTCATGACGTTGAATGTATGAACCCCCATGTTTGTGATCTTGTATGTGATTCTTGCATCATCATGCATTCATGCACCCATAAGCATTCTTTAAACAGTTTTTCAAGGAACTTAAGGTTGACTTTTGCATATATCTCAGGTACTTTTTTACCATGGATTTTGGAAGGAGAAAGACTCAGAAGTACAATTTCAAGGATCCTAAGATAGAGGAACTGATGAGTTTGATTCCTGAGATTGAGAGTTCTATAGATTTCCGAAAGAAGTATGGAGCCATTGTGCTTCTTATGAATCTCAAGATGAAAGAGGGTATTCTTTCTACATTGGTCCAGTTCTATGATCCGTTATACCAGTGTTTTACTTTTCATGATTATCAACTGACGCCCATATTGGAGGAGTATTCTTACTTACTTGGTTTACTTATTGCTGATTGTGTTCCTTTCACCGACTTAAAAGGAGAGGCCAAGTCTCATGAGATTTCCATCATAACTTACTTGAGGAAGTCTGAGATTGAGGCTAACATGACTACCAAAGGAGGAATAAGTGGATTACCTGCTCAGTTTCTATTGGATAAAGCTCGTTACTTTGCCAAGATAAAGAGTACAACAACTTTTGAGGCTATCTTTGCTTTGCTTGCTTATGGGTTGTTCTTGTTTCTAAATGTTGACGAATTTGTAGATGTTAATGCCGTTAGGATCTTTGTGATTGGGAAATCAGTCCCTAAACTACTAGGAGATACTTATTATTCCATCTATCTTCGGAATTTATATCAGGAATAGATGATCATCTACTGCACACCGTTTTTATATCAGTGGTTTATTTCTCACTTACCTCGGTCTGCTGCTTTTTGGGATATTAAGAAGGAACCACGTTAGGAACCGAAGATTATGGATCTCACTCATTCTGACATTTATTGGTATCGTCAAGATTATTATGATGTGAATATTATTGATAATTATTGTGTTTTTCCCAATGCGCCTCTTCTTGGTACAAAAGGAAGAATTAACTACAATTTCTTGCACGCCGACAACTTGGATATCCAATGAGAGACAAGCAAAACAACATTCATCAGAGTGCTTTCTTTCTCAAAAAAGGAGAAGATCACAAGGTAGCTAAGGAATATATTGAAAAGGCTGCGTGCCATATTCATAGGAATGGTAGAAAAGATTTGGGACCAAGATGAGTTGTTTCCTTAGAGCCTCATCTTTGTTGGGTACAAGCAATGAATATTCAGTTGAAGATGCCTTATTCTCATGGAGAACCTTTAGCTGACATGTTTATGAGAACTAATCCTCCTTTCTTAGATGATGTGGAAGAACTACAACTTGCCTTAGTTAGGATGCAGCAAGAGAAGGAAACATAGAAGAACAAATACCAGACTTTGGAGGTGTCCTACTCAACAGAATTGAAAGAGAAGGATGACTTGATTGAGATTCTTAAGACTCGTGCTTTGGAGATGTTGGAGAAGCAGGAGGATTTATTTTCCTCTAGAGTTCATCCAGGTTACAGTCACCCATTTTCTGATCTTGGTGGATGGAAAGAAGTCACCGACAAGTATGAAGAAGAGAACAAGCAGTTGAAGGCTTAGATTACAAGACTCGATGGAAAGCGTCAGCGTGTGAAGGGATCTTCATATGCTTTGGCTCCTTAGGATTTTTAAATTCTATCTTTATTCTCTTGTACTTAGGATTATTGAAACTTGTACTAAAAGTTGTAATCCATTCCAAAGTTATTATTAAAATGAGATTTTTCAGTATTTCCAAATGTGTTAGTATTTCCATATTTGCAATTGTTTATGGTTCTTTGAGTTCCTTGAATAAACACAATAAATCATATGCATTGTGTGATACGGTGGGAGAACTGACTTGAGGGTTTTGCGTTTTATCGTAAATGTTGCGGTTTAGCAAGAGTCGCCACCGACTTTTCTTTTGTCACAAAGGAAAGGTGAAAAAGCACAGGAAAGACCTTTGAGATGTTTTCTTGAGTTCGGGGGGTAGATTATGAAAAGGGAAGGTATTAGCACCCTTTTCATCCATGGTTTTCCATGGGCTCTTAGTTACTTGCTTAGATCACTTGCTTTTATTGTTTGAAATTGTGTTTGGTGTGGTTTTGAAAGTATTTTGTAAAAGAGGCCATTCATTTAGGCAATCTTTGTAATGATTCTCGTTCGTAAGAATGTATACAAAGATGTTTGTCTTTTTTTGAAAATGTTTTTAATGTTTGTAATATGTTTTTGAAAGGTGTGTTCATTTTGAAAATAACAAGGATAGTTGTTTTGAAATAGAGCAAGTAACTAGAAGTAATTTACCTACTCAAATATCTTTCTTGTACATTTTCTATTCCTTTGACATTGTTGTCTTACCATTGATTTGGTAAGCAACCCTATCTTTGGATGTAAACGGGACGGACGTGGGTCATCGTATAACCATGATTAGCAATATTGTAAAATATCTTAGCATTTTTGAGGGACCAAGATCATTTTTGTAAGGCAACCTTGAATAGCGTCATCGAGGGACTATGATCTTATACTTGTTTGTTTTGCCAAGATACTTCGCATGCGTAACATGACTATTTTTGTATTAGGCAACCAAGTGGAGAAACCCTAAGGATGCTTGTGTGCAAGTGTATCATTTTCATGCTTTGGTTTTATCTTGTATTTAGGGTTTTATATTTTGCTTTGTTTTGATCTTATCATACAAACCCTAATTACTAATCATGGCATGTAAAGCGGTAAATTGCGTAATGTAAATATTACTAAGCTATTACAACAATTTTATGGGAGGGGGGAATACAAATTTGAATGGGGATTTGCAAGAATGTAAACCTAAATAAATAATTACAACCAAATCGAATTTGCACGAATACTAGAATAAATAAAATACAATATTTAAAGATGCAATATAATGTACATGTAAGAAAAGATTTTTGTTTTGTTTTTATGTAAAAGAAATTTTAATCTAAACCTAAAAATATAAGGAAAAGAAATTAATTTTTAGAAGGAAGGCTTAACCCTAATTACTATTTTAAAAGAAAATAAAGTTCTTATGTACTATTTTTTTATGTATTTTTTATGTTAAAATAATAAATAATATTGTATAAATAATATAAAGTTTTTTTTTATATATGCAAAAATAAATATGTATAAGTATGGGATGAAAAGTAAATAAATAAATTAAACTAAATATATTTTAATTATATTTTACAAGTTTATTAAGAAAATATATGATATATATTAAAAATAAAATATATTTTTATGTGAAAAACAAACTAAAACAAAATAAAAATGCAATATTATTAATTTTATATTTTTAGGATTTTTTGTGCATTAAAGAAAATATTTAATAAACTAAAATAAAAATAAAACAAATAAAATAAAAATATAAAAAATGTTGGCAAAGGGGGTGATGTAGAAAAACTGGCAGCAATGTATTAGTAAAAATGCTAGGCCCAAAGGACTAAGCCCAAACCTGCAAAAAATAGAAAAAATGGAAAGAAGGAAAAATGTGAAAAAACAAAAGTAGCGCCCAGGTTCGAACCTAGGACATGGGTCTCACCAGCACGCTACTTTGCCACTGGGGTGGCTATACATCCATTGTTTTAAGTGGAATGAAAATAACATAACATGAACAAAGTCCTTGCCCTGTACTTCATCTTCTTCCCCAAGATGGTCAGATGTCCTGTAACTCTCTCATTCTTCCATGAAAATGAAAACTCATAACATGAAAGTTGTAGTATTTGATCTCACGATTCTAGCCATATAAGTTACGTAAGCTAACAATCAAAGATTAGAAAGAATTTTAAAAGCCCTAAATTTAAACCTAATTTTTTCAGAAACTTCAAGTTCTAAATTCTCTCAACTTAGGTCAAATAAATGTCAGATAAAAGTATGTACAATTTGGTTGCAATGAGGACTACATTATTTATTCACAAATCGTGGCCAATGGTTGCCTGTACAAGGAGATAGAGGTTGAGATTTTACCTCCTTCATTTGAAATCGTGGATGGAACTGGAGTGAGTTTGATGAAGGCCTGATGCTTGCTTGAGCTTCCTTAAACCTCCCTGAATGTGTTCCAACCCTTGCCTTGCTTTGAAAGTGTCTGAAAATCCTTGGCCAAGTCAATCTGCAAGCTTTGAAAACAAAAATGGAAGATGATGGAGAAGGGGTTACAATACAGGGATGAAGGTCTTGATTAGTTAGATATCAAGTAGGTAAGGTGTTTTGATGATCAAGACTTGAAACACACGAGCCAAATTAGAGATTGGTAGGCTTATGCAAAAACTGCAAGTCTTGACAGTTTTCTGGTGTTTTTGAGTTTGGGAGTGTTTCAGGCTTCAAGTAATCATGTGTTGTGTTGTATTATGTTTGTATATTAGTATGGAATCAGTTTCATGTCAACCCTCCAACAGATGTGCCAGTTCTCACCTTTTTGCAACCTTTCTTGCTTTTGAAGTAAAGTGAGGGGACAAGGCTTACCATGCTTATACTGGCTTTATTAGGGTTGGTATATACTTGTACAATTTGCTTTAGGCCTGTAAGACTGATATGTGCAATGGAGACAGGTTCAATGCTCAAGAATTGGAAAGTGGCAAAAGTTGAGCTTTTTCAAAATGGCAATGGTCACTTTATGCCATTTATGGAATTACAACTTGGGTAATGGCTCTAGGGCTTGGATCAAAGCTTTGTCAACTGAGTAAGAATTAAATTAAGGAGTAAGGAACAAGTTTAGGACCTGTAAATCATGGATTAGGCAGCATAGGTGTTGATTGGAACTTTGTTCTTCATGAAATGGCTTGGACAAAAAGTGAGAAATTGCCAACTTCATCTCTTCGATTCTCTCTACTAAAAAATGATCCTGAGGAGTTCTTGGACATTTTGGAAAGATTGCAATGTTCTCTATAACTCATCTTTGAAATGCATTTCAAGATACCTCTTGGAACTAGGTGAAAAATTGCCATGAAGTTGGGTCCAAAACCTGCCTAAATTAGGGCAAAATTTCACTAAGTTATTTAGTTCATGAGCATGTATTCATAAATTTATATCTTGAGATACAAGAATATTTAGGGAAAAGTGTTTGAATAAAAGTTGTAGATTTCATGTAGTTATACAACTTTCATGTTGGGAATTTTCTTTGAATCATTATGCATCATGGTGAAAAAATGGCCTAAAGTTGAGAAAAAATAAGAAATTTTCTATACTTAGAAAATTTCTAAGTTAAGAAAATTTTCAAATTTAAATTCTAATCTTCTAAACTTCAAACTTAAATTCTAATCTTTTCAGTGTACAGTTGACTTTTAATCAGTTGATTGTAAATTTCATCTGTCAATCCAATGAAATTGAAATGTTTTGAGACATGTAATTAGGTCAAGATGATGCAATTGAATCCTTGAAATCATGCTTTAACTCAAATTGTCATTTGCTAGGTTAAAAATCAGAAATTGCCCTTCCTTAGTCAAAACCCTAATTTTTGACCATCTTTCCCTTTTGGTGATTTGATCAATTTTCTTGAGGAATTGTGATCCAAACTTGATCAAAGGATACATATGAGTCTAAGATGTTGATATGGATAAAACAATTATGAATTTTGACTGTAAATTGTCCATGGTTGACTTCTTTCCCAATATAGCTGATTTTTAGGTCAACTGTCAAATTGACTGATCAAAAATATAGTTCAAAGCTTGAAACTTATCCTGAGTGATCTTAGGGATCCATAATGATGTTTGAAAGTCACATGAAGCATTGATAGTCCAAAAATACTTGTGCAACCTCAAACCCTAATTTTGGGTCATCAGTGCATGATGAGATGCCTTGAGCTGACCAAACCCTAATCCAGTCTTGAGTCAAAGGAATCTTGTGAGAAAAGTCTTGATAAATGAGAGGGAAAATTTTGGGGTATAACACATTGCATATCATGCATCATTTTTAACATTTTTTTACATTCCTATCTTTAACAGGTGTCTTACTTGTTTCTCTACTTTGTTCAGTCGACAAGATGTCTCATCGCTACAATACTCGGGCTAATTCTAGGAAGAAGATGGAAATCCTTGAACAGGAGAATTGTGAGTTGCACGAAGAAGTTACTGCTTTGAAATCCGGTATGGCTAACTTGACTGATTTGGTAGAGTCATTGGTAGCTGCTCAAAATCAGCCGCCACCACCACCTCCTCCGTCTCCTCATGTTACTCAACCACAGCAGACGACCGTAATTTCAGAGATTCTGTCAGTTTTCATCTCTGTTACTCCAGTTACTACTACTCAATACCGTATGCCTCGCGATTATCTGTGGGGAATGCCTGAAAATTTCATGCCAGAAGGTTACATTCTTGCTGCTTAAGTTGCTTCATTTGTTCAAACTACTGCTATTTCTTCACCTCATGTGGTGCATGTTGTCCCTGTTATTAATAATGAGATTCATCATGTTGCACCTCCTGCAGTGAATTCTATGCTTGTTATTAATGATAAAGTTTATCATCCTGCTCCTCCACCAAGTGAATGTTTGGACTTTTATGACTAAATGGATGGATTTCAGGATCAATTCAATGAAATGAAGAAAGAAGTGAATGATCTCCAAGGGAAAGAGTTATTCAAATAGAATGTTAGTGACCTCTGCTTGGTTCCTAATATGAAAGTGCCAGCAAAGTTTAAGGTGCCAGAATTTGAGAAGTACAAGGGAAACTCTTGTCCTCGTGACCACCTGATGATGTATATCAGAAGGAAGTCCATTCATACTCATGACCAACACTTTCATATTCATTTCTTCCAGGATAGTTTAACTAGTGCTTCCTTGAAATGGTATATGGGATTGGACAGTAGCAACATCCACACATCCAATGACTTGGGTGAAGCTTTCCTGAAGTAGTATAAGTACAACATGTTTATGGCACCTGACCATGGCCAATTGAGAGTGATAGCTCAGAAAGATAAGGAATCATTTAAAGAGTATGTGCAACGTTGGTTCGAGGTTGCTGCCCAAGTATTACCCCCAATGGGAGAGCAAGAAATGACTAAGGTCTTCCTAAAAACCCTTGGTTCATTTTACTATGAAAGAATGGTTGCAAGTGCACCAAGTGATTTCACTGAAATGATAAGTATGTGGGTTCGTCTAGAGAAAGCCATCAGGGAAGGATGATTTTCAAAATATGAATGTTCTAGTGGAACAAAGAAATCATCATATGGGTTTTCTAAAAATAAAGACGGAGAAACGAATGTTGTTGTTCAAGAAAGAAGGATTAGACCTCCAAGAAAACGTCATCAGCATCAACAACAGGTTACTTCAGTAACTCTGGTCGTCAATGTAGCTCTGACTATTGTTTCCTATCAAAGAGCACCTCAACAAGGTAATAAAGGGAAAGGTTAAAAGAGGGAAGCTTTTGATCCTATTCCAATGAGTCATACATTTTTTTCTGGCTTTGATTCATAAGAACCTGGTGCAGACTAGCCCCCCCTGCTATACCTCAAACTTTACCATGGTATTATAAAGCTGATCAGACTTATGCTTTTCATCAAGGAGCCCCTGGGCACAACATTGAAAACTGTTATTCGTTGAAGTCTGAAGTGCACAAAATGGTAAGATCTAGTCTCCCGTCCTTTAAAGACATTGGTCCCAATGTGAAGGGTAATCCATTACCCAAGCATAGAGGTGGAAGTACTGTGAATATGGTTTCTAGTTGTCCAAGAGAATTCAGAATCTTTAACATAAACATGTGGTGTACCCCAAAATTTTCCCTCTCTTTTCTCAAAGTCACTTCTCACAGAGATCTTCGATGATTCAAGTTTGCACAAGTATTGACTAGGTCAAGCCATCTCCCCAATGCTGATGTCTCAAATTAGGGTTTGAGTTTGCATAAGGACAGTTAGACTTCTAATGTTTCAAATGACTTCCATGGATCATTATGGACACTCAAGATTGCTCCTGTCAAGTTTCATGTTTAGGATTACCAAAGTTGCTCAGTCAATTGATCAGATGACCTAAAATCAGTTGTATTGAAAAAAGTCGAATGTGGTCAACCTACAGTCAAACTTCAAGATTTTTGACCAACATCAACATTTTTAAGTCATATGTATCATTTGATCAAGATTGAATCACAATTCTTCAAGAAAATCATTCAAATCATCAAAAGGGCGAAATAGTCAAAATTAGGGTTTTGACTGAAAATGACCAATCTTTGACTTTTGACCTAGTGCATGACTTGTTGGTTTGAAATATGATCTCAAGGGTTCAAGTACATCATTTTAACTTAATCACATATTTCAATTCATCTCCTGAGATCAGTGGGTTGATAGATGAAAATTGGTTAACTAACGAAAAAATCAACTTTACATTGAAAAGTCAAACTTTGACTTTTTGGTCGAATTTGAGTTTTAAAAGTCGCATTTCACCAAGACATTCAAAATATGAAATTTGATAATAAAAAATCAAGAAGGTCAAAAATCAAACTTTGCAAGACTTGGAAAATTTTCTAAGTATTTTCTATACATGTTAATCTCATTACCTTGTGATACGGTGGCAGAACCGACTGTTAATACTGGTTTGCGTTTTTTGTCCGCACATGTTGCGGTAACCAAGAGTCGCCACCGACTTTTATTTTATCCTACAAAAGAAAAAGGAAAAAGAACAGAAAAATCCTTTTTTGAGAGTTTTTGAGTACGGGGGGTAGATTATAGAAATGGAAGGTGTTAGCACCCTTCCTATCCATAGTTATCTACGGGATCTTAGGTACTTGCACATTTTAAAATTGCTTGTGTGTGTTTTACAAAAAGTTTTGTTTAACTTCGTGATAACCCTTGTATCTGTCCTCAAGAGTGTGACGAAGTTGTTTTTGAAAATTATTTTGAAAGATTTTTATTGTTTTGAGCAAGTACTTAAGATTTCTACCTACTCGAAAAAAGACTGTTCATTTCCTCGTTTCCTTTAGACAGCGCTATCCTACTATTAAGGAGTAGGTAGCCCCATCGTTGGAGTTTTAAGGGACATTCGAAGGGACGAAATGGTCACTGAAGGCAACTAGTAAGGATACCTTAGTATTTCGAAGGGACTATCATCATAAGATCATTTTCGTGAGCAACTCGAGGGACAATGAGGGACTATTGATCTTTATAATGACTTTGAATTGCGGGTCATTGCTAAGATATCCCTACGTTCGAGGGACACGACCATTATTTCCGAGGCAACCAAGTGAGGCAAACCCTAAGAGTGAGCATGTTTAAGTGTGCTTTTTTTCTTCCAGTTAATTATCTTTGCACAATTAGGGTTATCTACTTTTTAATCGTTGATTTATCTTTCACATACAATCCTAATGTCCATACACCTAGCAGTTTAATAGTTACAGAAATTAAAGAGTGCGAGAAATTAAAGTCCTAGCTATTACAAGGCTTTTGGGCAGATACACAAATATTTGACTGAAAATAAAGATGCGGAAATTAAAATCCTAATGAATTTATTACAAACTAGAAACAGTTACAATAATTGGAAAAATAAATAAATAAATAAATAAATAAATGCGCGCGAGAATAAAGTAAATATCCTAAAGAATCTATTTAAATAAAGAAAATATTTTTTGATTTTTTATTGAGAAAATTAAATATTTGTAAATTAAACCTAATTTGTCTAATTAATTTTAATTATGAAAAAAATCAAGTCAATATATTAAATTAATTAATTTCCAAAAAAAAGACTAATTTTAATAAAAAAACTAATTCTACATTTTTGTGGTTTTCTTGATTTTATAATTTAATAAAAAAGATTTTTGAAATAAACAAAACAAAAATAATTAAAACAATAAAAAAGAAAATAAGAAATTAAAACAAAAGTGTAAAATGGGCCTGATATCAGAAGTAAACTGGGGGTGTGAAGCTGAATTGCTGAAGCCCAGAAGGATAGGCCCATCTGCTTTGCGCGTGATCCAGTGCTCCCTGCTCTTGGGGGTCCACCATGAGGATGACTTGCTGGACATTGGATCTGAATCAGGGATGATCCAATGGGTGAGATTTGTGAGCGCACGGTGGATGCTTGGCTAGGAGATGCGATAAATCTGCAAGAAATTGTCAAGAAAAATATAAAAGCAGACGCCTGGGATCGAACCCAGGACGTTTTCCTCATATACACGCTCCCTGACCAACTGCGCTGGACTGCTCATTCGTACATATAATGAAACAAATAAAATATAAGGGAAATTAAATGCTATGCCCAGGAAAACGTGCGTGAATTCAAATGAGCCAGTGAGAGTTAGCCATATGATCGTCTCTTTCCTCAGAATTATTGTTTAGGTATCAGCCTTTTACCTACGGACAAAACCGTCACTAAAGGCTATAGTGACTGCTTTTGTCCGTAGCTACATCCCTGCAAGATTCAAAACTAAAATACCAGCAAGATAAATTAAAACCAAAGGCATAAATCAATTGTAAATCGTGCCCTGAGTTCATTGGTACCCACGATTTGGTCTAATTTTGCTTATACGGAGAATCCCTAATTTGAAGCTTTCAAACCCTAGCAATGGCGTAAGTCTGTTCCTGTGCTAAAACTCAAATCCAAACATTCAAACAGATTCCCAGCATGATTATAAACACATTTATGCAAATGAATTTGATTTAAAACATGTAAAACCAAGAAAATGAATTGAAAACAAATAGGGGGTAAACTGTGATCTGTATCTTATGATTCTGGGCATTTGGTGACTTGAGAGTGATTGGAATCGCTTCAAAATACGTCCAGGAACAGATTAGTGACTTTGGAATTGCTTGAATTGCACTGTAAAGAAAAATCCGGTCTGCACTTTTCCTTGGAAAGTTGAAACTTTGTTTGACTCTTTTGAACCAGTTGCACCTCTCCAATCTAATCCTTAGGGTTAAACATGCTCTGTTATATGCATATGAATCAAATAGGTTAACAATTTTGGATTCAATCTTGGAAATTGATGAGCAAGATATTTGATTTTTAAGTCATATTATTTGTTTCCAAAATTGTCCAAATCATGCCATTTTCAATTCAATCAACCCTTGCATGATTTGTTTGCTAACATACAACCTGTACTCTCATCATTTAATGCAAAATCATCCCAAAATAATTTTATATCATTTATTTGATTTAATTTGGATTTTAAATAATTAAAAATCAAAATAAATCAAATAAATAGGCAAATGATGCATGGAGTGATTTATGGATCGTGGACCATGTTAGGAACAAGATACAAACATAAAAGTTGGGCCCATTTGAAGAAAAATGCATTTTGGGCATGGTTGACTTTGTGCAAATTTCCAAAAATAACCAACCTTGACAATGCACATCTCTCTGAACTTTGATCCTAAGAGGGTGTTCTTGGACTTTTTAGAAAGCTTAAGATGTCCTTTAAACAACCCTTTTGGTTTCATCTCAATTGGATCTTCCATGTTCATGTAAGAAGCTTTGACCCAAAAGGTGTTTTTGTTGGCTTTTTGAAATGACATATAATGTCTGAATTCATATCTCTTCACGAGTACATTTTTTTGAACTTGAGGGTTGAATATGAGTTGTAGGGAATTGAATTATCTTCAAAATGAGCCTTGGATGAGAAATTTCTGATAAAGTATGAGAAAGTTATGCATGGTCAAAGTTTGGTTGACTTTTCCTATAGAAACCCTTATTTAGTAACTTTTGAGTTTTGATGAATTTGGGGCATTCCTTAAGGAATCATGATCAAACCTTGATCAAATGATGGAAATTACTTCAAAATATTGATGTTGACCAAAAATCTTGAAGTTTGACTGTAGGTGGGTCACAATTGACTTTTGACCTAATATAGTTGATTTTTTGGCATTTGAGCAGTTGACTGAGCAAACTTCTTGTGCAAGGCATGAAACATGGCATGGATGATCTTGAGAGCATATTCGGGCAATGTAAATCATTTGGGACCCTTGGAGCTCAAACATCTTGATGAAATTGGAAACCCTAGTTTGAGGCTCCTTGTCTTAGGAGGAGGATTTGTCTGGTCAGTTCCTTGGGGAATCCTTGATCACTTGCAAAAGTTGTTTAAGAGACTGAAGAAGTACAAGCTGAGGTTGAATCCAAAAAAGTGCACATTCGGAGTACGGTCCGGTAAACTCTTAGGTTTTGTTGTCAGCAACAAGGGTATTAAGGTCGATCCTGCCAAGGTTAAAGCAATACAAGAGATGCATGCTCCTCGTACTGAGAAGGAAGTCAGAGGATTCTTGGGATGCTTGAACTATATTGCCAGATTCATTTCTCACCTAACAGCTACTTGTGAGCCAACCTTCAAGCGATTGAAGAAAGATCAAGTAGTCAAATGGAATGATGAATGCCAAACTGCTTTTGACAAAATCAAAGGGTACTTGTAAGAGCCTCCTATTTTAATGTCACCAGTCGAGGGAAGACCACTGATCATGTATCTGACTGTTTAAGAAAACTCAATGGGGTGTGTATTGGGGCAGCATGACGTGTCTGGCCGAAAAGAGCACGCTATTTACTACTTGAGCAAAAATTTTACCGACTGTGAAACCATATATTCACTGCTCGAGAAAACTTGTTGCGCTCTGGCATGGGCTGCTCACCGACTAAGACAATATATGCTGACTCATACTACCTTATTGATATCTAAGATGGATCCGATAAAATACATCTTCGAAAAGCCTGCTTTGTCTGGGAGAATAGCTAGGTGACAGATGATCCTAACAGAATATGACATACAATATACTACCCAAAAAGCCATAAAGGGAAGTGTGCTAGTTGATCATCTTGCTCATCAAGCTGTAGAAGACTATCAGTCCATGAAGTTTGAATTCGCGGATGAAGACATCATGACATTAGACAACTGTGACGAAATCAGGCCATGTGACAGACCTGGACAAGGATCCCAATGGACCCTGTTCTTTGATGGGGCATCCAATGCACTTGGTAATGGTATCGACGTTGTACTCATATCTCCGGAAGGGTGTCATACTCCCTTTAGTGCCATACTTTGCTTCAATTGTACAAACAACATGGCGGAGTATGAAGCATGCATCTTTGGTCTCAGAGCTGTCTTAGACTTGGGAATAAAATCCTTAGATGTGTTTGGAGATTCAGCTTTGGTCATCAGTCAGATCAAAGGGGAATGGGACACTAAGCACCCAAACCTTATCCCTTACAAATAACATGTTTTGACATTGCTACCACATTTTGAGAAGATTACCTTCGAGCATTTCCCGCGAGAAGAAAATCAGCTAGCAGACGCTCTAGCCACAATATCATCTATGTTTAAACTTAATTGGGATAACGAAGCTCCCCAGATCACCATCGAACGAATGGATGAACCAGCGCATTGTCACGATATTAATACTGAAGAGGTAGTGGACCAGCCTTAGTTTCATGAGATCAAGAGGTATCTCGAGGCTCAAGAATATCCAGGATGAGCTTCAATCAATGATAAGAAGTTCTTAAGGAGATTCTCTGCTAAGTTTTCCCTTAGTAATGGCATCCTGTACAAACGCAATCATGACTCAATTTTGCTTCGGTGTATGGATAAGGTTGAAGCTGAAAAGATCATGGCTGAATTACATGAAGGTACTTTTGGAAATCACTCCAGTGGGCATACGATGGGGAAGAAAATCCTACGGGCAGACTAATATTGGTTTACCATGGAAGCAGATTGCTATCAACACTCTCAGACCTGTCATAAGTGTCAAATTTATGCTGACAAGGTGCACGTACCTCTGGTTCCTCTGAATGTCTTGACGGCTCCTTGGCCCTTTCCTATATGGGGAATTAATATGATTGGAGAGATCAAGCCTACAGCCTCCAATGGACACTGCTTCATCCTAGTGGCCATTGACTATTTTACCAAGTGGGTCGAAGCAGCTTCCTTCGCTTCCGTTACCAAGAATATTGTTGCCCGCTTCATCAATCAAAACCTTATTTGCCGGTATGATATCCCAGAAAGGATCATCACTAAAAATGGTACAAATCTCAACAACACTATGATCACCGCTTTATGCGAACAATTCAAGATCCAGCATCATAATTCTTCTCCCTATCGGCCAAAGATGAATGGTGCTGTCGAAGCTGCAAATAAAAACATTAAGAAGATCATATAGAAAATGAAATTCACATACAAAGACTGGCATGAGATGCTACCATTTGCTCTCCACGGGTATCGTACCACGGCTCGCACATCAACTGAGGCAACACCTTATTCTTTGGTATACGACATGGAAGCTGTTTTGCCTATTGAGGTCCAAATCCCTTCTCTAAGGATTATGAAGGATGCAGGTTTGAATGAAGACGATTGGATCCAGACTCGACTTGATCAACTGAACTTAATTGATAAAAAGAGACTTACTGCTGTTTGCCATGGTCAGATATATCAAAAACGGATGGTCAAGGCTTTCAATAAGAAAGTCAGACGCCAAGTATATCAAGTTGGGGATCTAGTGATCAAACGTATCATCTTACCACAAAGTCATCCCAGGGGAAAATGGACTCCAACCTATGAAGGACCATTTGTAATCAAAAACATATTCTCCGGTGGGGCGATGATCTTGACCACCATGGATGGCGACGACCTGCCGCACCCTGCGAACACGGACATAGTCAAAAGATACTATGCATAAGAGACCCGCTAGGTTGACACACCTAGGCAAAACAAAAGGCATCCCGACGAACCAAAAAGATTCGGGCAAAAATTAGGGATAAAATAAAAAAAATCTGTACACCCGGCAAGTTGAAAACCCGAAAGGGAGGCTTGGGAAAAAAAGGGTTTCCCGGTGGACTGAAAACCCTAAAGGGCGGTCCAGGAAAAAGTTAGGGAATTAAAGTGTATGACTATGTCCCGTCGGATCACTTAACGGACAACCTTTGTCTTCCACTGACAAATTCTGAGTTTCTGATCAATTCAATCATCTTCGGACAAGGCACAAATAGACAAGATACTCGGAGATACGAAGGCCATAGCAAAATGGAAACCCCATGGAATTCTTTATACACGTAGCTATATTTTCTTTGTATCAGAATTTTCTACAACAACATTCTCTTACTATAATGTTTGTCCCATTTGTACAAAATGTTTATTCAAAATCAATACAAAGATATCCCTTTTGAAAGTGCAAAAAACTGTTTGTCTTTTTCTTTACGTTCGTGTTTTGTTTACAAAAACGTCAAATGATTCATTGTTAAACATATGCATTTGAACATGATCACTGTTTACAAATAAACAAAATGAGGAAGACAATTACTGATAGGTTGAAAGAATAGGAAAATGTCTCTAGGCTATTCCATAAGTGATCCCTTACAGTACGTCATTTAAATCCCCAGCGGAACAAAATTTCAAGTTTTAATCCCCAGTAGAAATCGTCAAATTTCTCAGGATTCCTCAAGCAGATCTTACAAGCAGTACATGGCTTTTCCCTCACAACATAACTTATTTCTCTCAACAAAAGTTCATCAATACTTCCACTTCAAGACATGAAAATTCACATGTCCTCAGCAGCATTCAGGGATTTATTTTCCTTAATTAAACAGTAATGCAGCAGACTAGCTCACATACACATACATTGCATCCATATATCATAAACATTGATAAAGCTAATACATTGCATCATACATTTCATGCAACATAACTTTGTATTTTAGCTAACATTTTACCCTTTTCAGGATAAGATTAACACTTTCCATTGACAATATGCAATCATGATACAGTATAGATACGCTCCAGACACGGATGCCATTCTGATACTCATTCAGATTCAACTTTTGATACAGTACAGATAAGCTCCAGACACGGATGCCATTATGATAATCATTCAGATACAACTTTTGATACAGTACAGATACGCTCCAGACACAGATTCCATTTTAATACTCATTCAGATACAACTTATAGATACAGTACAAATATGCTCCAGACACGGATGCTATTCTGATACTCATTCAGATTCAACTTTCAGATACAATTCAGATACGCTCCAGACACGGATGTCGTTCTGATACTCATTCAGATTCAAATTTTGATATAGTACAAATACGCTCCAGACACGGATGTCATTTTGATACTCATTCAGATATAACTTACAGATACATTACATATACACTCCAGAAACGGATGCCATTCTGATACTCATTCAGATTCAACTTTCAGATATAATCCAGATACGCTCCAGACACGGATGCCATTCTGATACTTAGTCAAAATCATCTCCCAGATACAGTTCAGGTACACTCCAGACACGGACGCCATTCCGATACTCAGCTTATAAATTACAATTCAACAAGCATACTTGGATGGCATCTACAATCCCATTTCCAACAATATTCTATCATCCCTCTAAATGGCATCTTCAAGCCCATTCCCTCTACCATCACATCACCAAGTGCAAATTTCTGGGCACTCTAGTGTCCAATCATCTTCCACCTTCAGATCACGAATGGAAAAACTCGCCAATCTAACTCTTCAGGCTTAAGAAGATTGAATAGGGGCAGCTGTTGTACCCTAAAATTTGCCCTCTCATTTCTCAATTAATATCTCACAAAATCTTTTTTGGTTCAAGACTGCACTAAGGTTGATCAGCTCAAGACATCTCCTAAAGCACTGATGACTGAAAATTAAGGTTTAAGTTTGCACAAGGACAAATGGACTTTTAATGCCCCATTTGACTTTCACGGATCATTTTGGACTCTCAAGATTGATCATGTCAAGTTTCAGGTCTTGGATCTCATTTTTTGCTCAGTCAATTGATTAGATGATCTAAAATCAGCAGTATTGGTGAAAAATTCAACTGTAGTATCAAAAGTCAAACTTTGACTTTTTGGTCAACATTAAGTTTCAAATATCACAATTCACCAAGACATTCAAAAATATCAAGCTTGATCATCAAGAAGTTAAGAAAGGCAAAAGTCAAATTGAAAAGTCAAGATTTCCAAGACTTAGAAATTTTCTAAGTGTTTTGTACATGATAATTTCCATGATATCTACAACATTGCTTTACACAACTTCTCCTAAATATGCATGGATCTCAAGTTATAAATTCATGAAGTCATGACATTTTCATTTAACACTTAGAAAAATTTTCTGCAGTTTTGGTCAGGTTTTTATCCCAACTTCTTAGCTAATTTTCATCAAGTTCCAATTTTATTTAACAAAAGTGGTCAACATGAAAGTTATAGAGGGTGTTTCAAGCTTTCCAAAACATCCAAGAGCATGAATTTGTCATGCTTGAGCTAAGAGATTCAAGGGCATGAAGTTAGGCATCCACCCTTGATTTGCAAGTCATTCTATTGAAGAACACACAACAAAACCCTTATACTATGCTGTATAATCTTATGTTGCAGGACTTCTTGCTTGCAAATATCTACATAATTTAATGTTTACACCCACTTTTGAGCTATTACCCAAGTGTTTAAGCCATTGTCCAAAGGATCTTTCCATTTATGGCATAAAGGCACCATTGCTATTCTTGAAAAGCAAGCTTTTTGTACAAAACTTGTCTTGAGCCCATACTTTGTTTGTTTCTGATTTTACTCCACCATAAAACATGGAAATCAACCCCTCTAAACCAGCAACTTTGGTACTTCATCTTAGAACCATGGAGTACTTGACATAGTTTGATACTTACATCCCAACCAAACCATAACATGTTGTCTTGTAAACCTATTCAGTTTTTGTTCACAAGTCCTTTGCCTATAAATAGAAGAAGCATTTGCAAGACAAAGAGGTTAGAAAAAGAGAGAGAGAGAGAGAGAGAGAGAGAGAGAGAGAGAGAGAGAGAGAGAGAGAGAGAGAGAGAGAGAGAGAGAGAGAGAGAGAGAGAGAGAGAGAGAGAGAAGAGGAAAAAGGGAGAAAGAAAACCAGAATTTTTGTTGACAAACTCTCAAAAATCTCATATTCACAAAAGCCATAACAGTCCATAAAACTTCCACTCTTGAGTTTTAAAGTCCAAACCTTTGAACCTCTCATACCTTGCAATTTTGTCCAACCATCTAAACACTCCACATACATCATATAGAAATTGTTCAAACACAAGAAAAACTTCTGTAACATCACTATCATCACTTCCCAAGCTCAACAACAGCCCATCCAACAGCTCAAACTCAAAGCACAAATTTCAGTTTCAAGGTAAGTTTTCTTGGCTTTAAACTATTCATTTCACTCATCATCATTTGGTTCATTTTTGAGGCTAAAATGCAGCGACCTTTGAAAAAAAGGTTTGTAAAAAATCATGAACAATTGCCACGATTGAGTGAGAAGTTTTCCATGAAATAGTATCATGAACAGGCAGGTGTAAGGCAGCTGTTTTTCAAAATCATACAGTGTGCAATCGATTGCACAACCATGCAAATCGATTGCACGGGGTTCCAGTAGCCAAATTTCCAATTATTTACAGTGTGCAGTCGATTGCACAACCATGCAAATTGATTGCACGGGGTTCCAGTAGCCAAATTTCCAATTTTTTTGACTGTGCAATCAATTACACAACCATGCAAATCGATTGCACTGAAAGTCAGTAGCCAATGTTTTGAAAAACTGAAGTGTGCAATCGATTGCACTAACATGCAAATCGATTGCACTCAAATAAAAATTGTTTTTTTGCTTTGAAAGAACTTGAATAAAGGTTTGGACAATATAAAATGTTTCTTTTGACCATTGAGCATCTATATCTTAAGTTCAAGGTACATATTATCATTATACCTTGAAATTTGCTAAGGACTTGAACCAAAGACTTCATCCAAAGAGGCTTTTAGCTTGATCAATAATTTTTGCCTTCTTTATCAATCATGAATTGTCTCCATCAAAACAAAGTGCATTCGAGAAGCCTGATTTTACGGCATGTGCCGACATATAATGATCCAAAATGTTTTCCTTTCCTTTCATTTTTCTTTATCTTTACATGCTTCATATATTTCTTCATGGCTATTCAATATGGTTGTAATAGATAATTAGGACTTTAATTTATTGCAATCCCCATTTGTAAATTTGTATACCCCATCCCCAAATGATTGTAATAGCGTAGGACTTTACATTTCCGTAATTTATCGCTCTCAAATATAAATGCTAGTAACTAGGGTTTGTATGGCAAGACATAAAACAACAAGTAGATAACCCTAATAAAAGATTAAATGCATGCAAATCAAACAAACTATTCACACATGCACCCTTAAGGTTAACTCCATTTGTTTCCTAAAAAATGGTCATGTTATGCATGTGGGATTTCTTAGTAAAAACAATCGAAATACAAGATCATAGTCCCTCGATGACGCTATAAATGTTACCTTTCAAAATAATCTTAGTTCCTCAAAAAATGCTAAGGTACCTCACAACATTGCTATCATGACTATGCGATGACCCACGCTCGTCCCGCTTACATCCAAAGATAGGGTTGCTTACCAAATCAATGGTAAGACAACAATGTCAAAGGAAAAGAAAATGAACAAGAAAGACATTTGAGTAGGTAGATTACTTTTGGTTACTTGCTCCATTTCAAACAAACATCCTTGCTATTTTCAAAACAAACACACACATTTCAAAACATCTTACAAACTTGAAAACATTTTCAAAAAGACAAACATCTTTGTATACATTCTTACGAGCGAGAATCATTACGAAGATTTCCTAAACAATGGCCTCTTTTACAAAATACTTTCAAAACCACACAAAGCACAATTTCAAACAAAAGCAAGTGATCTAGCAAGTAACTAAGAGCCCATGGAAAACCATGGATGAAAAGGGTGCTAACATCTTCCTTTTTCATAATCTACCCCCCGAACTCAAGAAACAATCTCAAAGGTCTTTCCTGTGCTTTTTCACCTTTCCTTTTGGATAAAAGAAAATTCGGTGGCGACTCTTGCTAACCGCAACATTTGCGATAAAACACAAAACCGTTAAGTCAGTTCTCCCACCGTATCACAAAACTGGCGACTCTGCTGGGGATTATTATTAAAGTGGGGTTACCTTAGGGCTAGATCACATTTATTTGCTTACATTGTTTGACTTGTATGCTTTACATTTTGGTTCTTTGTTTGGGTTTGAAATCCTCTACCCGGATTTGGGATACATTATAGGTAAATATCAATACATAGTGGAAACTGTGCGGGGTATACCAACATGGTCTACGAAATAGCTATGTTAGTGCAACATGTTTGTGGGTACCGGTAGCCTTTGAGTTAATCAAAGAGAATACGGGGCTGCTGAGTGATGTCTTGAAGCACTAATGAAATTCTAGAACCCTTTACTTGACCAACTTGGCCTTTAGGATGTAGTGAGATGGCTGGCTTTGGTACAATCCGAAGTTGGTAGATACTCGATACTACACTCATTGAGGTTTGGTTTCTTGGGATATTTCGGTCGCCATTAAAGAGGCTTGAGCTGAAACAATGACCAAGGAAACAGTCCGGTGATATTGAGCTCCTTAGAACCCGGTTACTATTATTAGGACAAGTTTAAGCCAACTAAACTTCAAGAGGGTACTTACATATAAAACCCCATGCAAGCCTAAACTAAGAATTTGTTTGCTTTGCTTGTATATGCATACTTGTACATAACATCATGGACATCATGAACATCATATGCATTCACTAACCATTTCAAGGGTTTTTTAGAGATTCATCTTTGTTCTTGTTTTGTAGGATATGGATTCACTTCGCAGGAAAACCATCCAAGTCAACCTTGTAAGAATTCCTCCACAACTTAAGGAGCTAGCTTCAAGGATCCCTGAGAACTCTCCATTCATCGAGATGCATGGTCGTTTACTCAACTTGGTCACCTCCAACACAGATGAGGATATGATGAAGGTGCTCTTTCAGTTCTTTGATCCTTTGCACCATTGCTTCACATTTCCCGACTATCAACTTGTGCCTACTTTGGAAGAATTCTCCCAACTCTTGAGGATTCCCATTCTCAATCAGCTACCTTTCAAAGGTACGGAAAGAGACCCAAAGCTAGAAGAGATTGCTCAAGCTCTGCACTTGCACTCATCTAATGTCACAACTCATTGGAAAACTAGAAGTGGTGTCAAAGGCTTCTTAGCAAAGTTCCTGTTTGAGAAAGCCCAAAGTTGTTGGAATTCCTTAGACTTGCAAGCCTTTGAGGAAATTGTGGCTCTTCTTATCTATGGGATGGTCTTATTTCCCAATCCTGACCAACTCATAGATGTGAGTGCCGTCAAAATCTTCATGTCACGCAATCCGGTGCCTATATTGCTAGGGGATATCCTACACTCTTTTCACACTCGCACAATGAAGAAAAGAGGTGTCCTTATGTGTTGCACTCCTCTCCTGGCAAGATGGTTTATTTCTCATCTTCCCCAATCAGTCTTAAAGAATGAGCAAGGTTCAAGGTGGTCACAAAGGTTAATGATGCTCAAACATTTAGATATTCATTGGTGCTCCCGGACCAAAGAGAATGTTCTCATTGCTTACCATTGTGGGGAATTCCCTAATGTCCCCTTACTTGGCATTAGGGGAGGCATCACTTACAACCCGTGCTTAGCTTTAAGACAGTTTGGTTACGCCCGAAGGGATTGCCCGCACGAGATGCTGATTCAAGGTTTGGTATTCGACTACGACAACGACGGTCAAGGTCTTCGCCAGAGATTCATCCGAGCTTGGAGGATGCTAAACAAGGTGGATAGCAAGACTTTGGGGCACAAGAATTCCATCCCTCTTGAGCCTTACCTCAAATGGGTATGAACCCGCACTCAAAGTCTTATGATGCCTTATCCTTCCATCCTTCCGGTGATCATTGAGCCTGTTAAGGAAGGAGAAGTTCCATACACTATCTTACATCCTGACATGCCTACATCTCTTGAAGATCTACAAAGGGATTGGATACAGCTCAAAGGAGAGCGAGATACTTTCGAAGCCCAATTCTACGCAAGCGAGAAGAAGGTTTTGGAACTCACTAGGCTACTTCATGAGGAGCAGACTCTAAATGCCTACATTGCACCAAAGAGAATGCGCACTACTTTTTTATCTTAGAGTTTTGTATTATTTTTCCCAAGGGGCATTGATGTACTCAAACTTTATCTTATTAATATAACGTGTGTTTCTTTTTGTCTAAAACGAACTTGAATCTTTGAAATCCTTGAAAACATTGCATATGCACATATCATTCATCATAACATAAACATGTCTTTTGCAACGAGTTTCCTCATCTCTCTACTATTTATTTCAGTAAGATGGATCTCGAACAGACAGTCAAAGATCTCCAAGCTCATAACACACAATTTCAACAGTTACTCATGACCCTAGCCAAGGGGAAAGAGGAGTTGAAGACTCTGCTAGCTGAGGAAAGAAAAAAGAAAACAAAGAAGGTCATTGGGGTTTTAAACATGGGGAGAAGGTTTCAGGGACAGACTAGAAGAACCTTGAATTTTGCAACAACATCTGGTGAAGGAGAGGGGAAAGGAAAGGAAACAACGGTTCCGTCAGAATCTGAAGAGGAGGAAGAAGAGGAAGACTACTCTGAGGAACAGTATCCTCCAGATAATGATAAGTACAGACATCTTGAAGAGCGTTTGAGCGCTATGGAAATGCAAAAGGTGCCAGGTCTAGACTTTGAAGAATTGGGACTAGTGTCGGGGATTGTGATTCCTCCAAAATTCAAAGTGCCTTTGTTTGCAAAATATGATGGAGTGTCATGTCTTAAGATGAACCTCCGATCATATGTGAGAAAGATCTAACCACAATCCGCCGATAAAGATTTGTGGTTGCATTTTTTCCAAGATAGTCTATCTGGAACACAACTCGACTGGTTTTACCAACTGGAAAGGGCCAACGTCCATAACTGGGAAGATCTTGCCGCAACTTTCTACAAGCAATATCAATATAATGCTGATTTGGAGCCTACCCGTACTCAACTTCAGAGTATGGCTTTGGCTTCCAATGAGGGTTTCAAGGATTACACGTAGAAATGGAGAGATCTAGCTGGAAGAGTTCAACCCCTTCTGTCTGAAAGGGAGTTGGTGGACATGTTCTTAGGCACTCTATTGGGCCCTTTCTTCAACCATTTAATTGGAAGATCATCTGCAGGATTTACTGAGTTAATACTGACCGGAGAGAGGGTGGAAGCAGGCATAAAAAGTGGAAAGATTCAGAAGGATTCATCTGCCTCTACAACTGTGAGGAAGCCTTTCATTATGAAGAAAGAGGTAGCTATTGTATATCCACAAAGGAACCAAGGGAGAGCCGAACGCCGACCAATGGTAGGGGCTGTTATGATCCCAAAGTCTACATCTGATCAACCAAGAAGTAATCAACCGAGGATGGAAAGGCCAGTCCGGAAATTCACCAGAATCAATATGACTCTATCCCAAGTATTACCGCATCTTTTGAAATCCAATTTGGCAACTTTGAAAGAAGCTCCCAAAAACCCCAACACAACGTCCCCTCATTATCACCCAAATGCCCGTTGCGCATATCATTCTGAAAGTCCGGGTCACGACACTAACAAATGTTGGGCCTTAAAAAACAAAATTCAAGACCTTATAGAGGAAAAAGAGATTGAGTTTAATGCACCCGAGAAGCCAAACATCATTTCTGCTCCTATGCCCAAGCATGGTCACCACACCAATGCTATTGAAGAAGATTTGTTTGTGACCACAGTTGATGAACTCTTGACTCCACTCCCAATCATTAAGATAAACTTGTTGAAAGCCGATGTATTCCCGGGTTGTAATGAAGACTGTCACCTTTGCTTATCCCCACCAACTTTTTCCCTTTGTTGAAAACAGGCATTCAACACTTAATAGACAACAAAGAGATTCTGTTTGAAAGTACTCCTGTTTCACCTGTTCCTGTTGAAGACGTTTCAATCATCACCATCTCCACCAATTCTTCCAGGGTCCCCAAAAGACCCATTAGAATTACATCGGTTCCAAAAACTACTCCTCTTATAATCACAATGCCTGGGCCAGTCCCGTATGAATCAGACAAAACTGTGCCGTGGAATTAGGGTGGGGACATCTACTACCATGGCATCAAACAAGATGGGATGGCCGCCGAAGAGATAAACTCCAAAGAAAAAGACTCCGACATTAGCAATATTTCTGGAACCAGTAAGATTACCCGAAGCGGTAGAATCTTCTCTCCAGAAATTTCCCCCCCAAAGGCAATTTTTGGACCCGTGGCGGTTCCAAAGGTTACTTCCGTACCAATAATCATCTCTGCAAGTGCTCCCATTGACGAAGACGATACAACCCCTGCTGTCATTCCTACCAACCCTCCTGATGCTGAAACTCGAGGAAAAAGTATTCAAGTAGAGCTTGTCCGGACGAAGGCTCAATCACTGACTATCCCCGAGACCTCCAAGAAGGAAATGGAGGAGATCCTGAAAATAATAATTACGAGAGACTACGACGTAGTTGAACAGTTGGGGCAAACTCCCTCCAAGATCTCCATGCTGGCATTGTTACTGTTTTCCGAGGCACATGCGAAAGCCCTGGTGAAGTTCCTAAAGACAGCCCATGTGCCTCAAGAGACATCTGCTGACCAATTTCAAGATTGCGTGGCCAACTTGACGGCGGATAACGGCCTAGGCTTCTCGGATGCTGATTTGACACCAAGGGGAAGAAAGCACAATTAGGCATTGTATGTCTCCGTAGAATGTAGAGGCACAACTCTGGCCCATGTCTTGGTGGACACTGGCTTATCTTTGAATGTTTTATCGAAGAAAGCTCTCGGTAGACTAGACTGCGAAGGACTAACGTTGAAACCCAGTAACATAGTCGTAAGGGCATTTGATGGCTCAAAGAGGATGGTACACGAGGAGGTGGATATCCCCATAAAGGTCGGGACTCAAACTTTCAACTCAACCTTCTATGTAATGGACATCCGCCCCTCTTACTCATGTCTGCTAGGATGGTTGTGGATCCATAATGTTGGCGCTGTCACCTCTACACTGCACCAGATGCTGAAATATCCGGTCCAGGGAAATATTATCACTGTCCACGGAGAGGAGAAATATATGATTAGCCACCTCAATTCCTTCAGGTATGTGGAATTGGACGACGAGTTCATTGAAACTCCTTTTCAACATTTCGAAGAAGTCCCCCAAGAGGTAGTAGTAACCAAGACTGTGTCCCAAATTCCCAAGATTACAAGACCTCCACTCCGGATGTCATCTCTGAAGGACGCCAAGGCAGTAGTAGATGAGGGTGGATGCACAATCTGGGGGAAACTTCCGGATATTCCGTATAAATCTGTCAAGTTTGGTTTAGGGTTCACTTCAAGTGCTCATAAGGTTGTACGTCGTGCTCGTGCTGGAGGGCCACCCTTGAAGATTAGCAACCAAGAGGTCAATGCGATGGAAGATGGTGAAGAGGATTGCAACTTGGAGGATTGGATATTTCCAACTGTCAACGGAGGACTTCGCAATTGGGAAGCCAGAGACTTTGTCCCAATAACTTTCATCCCTTAGTAATTTATCTTTACATTTTTGTTAGACTTGTAATATTCACAAACAATTCACACATTTAAAACCTTGTGTCATGCCCGAGGCACAATGGTCAATTTGTAAGGGTTATTATTTCATCTTCATATGACATTCAATGAATCATGGACGTTTTTCACATACAAACTTTTGTGCTCATTGTTTTTCTTTTACATTTTATTTTTTTTAAAGGATGGCTATACCCTTACACATACCCACACTCACAATTGCAGGTACCCCTCCATTCTGGATCCCATGGGTAACAATACTGCTATGGACTTTTGTGACTCTGAGGATCTAATCTACCAAGCCGAAGACGAAGGTGATGAAGATTGTGAAGTACTAGGGGAACTGGCCAGACTACTACAACAAGAGGAAAGAACCATTCAACCCCACGAGGAACCTGTGGACACAATCAACTTGGGTACCGAGGAGGATAAAAAAGAGGTCAAAGTGGGTGCCAATCTGGAGCCCAGTGTCAAGGAGCGTCTGATTCAGCTGTTGCATGATTATGTTGAGATCTTTGCCTGGTCATATAAAGACATGCCAGGACTTGATACAGACATCATGGTACATCGTCTCCATACAAGAGAAGATTGTCCTCCAGTAAAACAAAAAACCCACCGCATGAGACCTGATATGTCAGAAAAGATCAAAGCGGATGTCATGAAGCAATTCACTGCGGGATTCTTGGTTGTCACTTCCTATCCTCAATGGGTTGCCAACATTGTTCCCGTACCTAAAAAAGATGGCAAAGTACGAATGTGCGTGGACTATAGAGATTTGAATAGGGAAAGCCCTAAAGATGATTTACCACTCCCCCACATTGATATCCTGGTTGACAATACGGCACAACACAAAGTGTTTTCCTTCATGGATGGATTCTCAGGTTATAACCAAATCAAAATGGCACCTGAGGACATGGAGAAAACTACATTTGTCACACAGTGGGGGACATTCTGCTACAAGGTGATGCTATTTGGACTGAAGAATGCTGGGGCAACTTATTAACGCGCCATGGTAGCTTTATTTCATGACATGATACATCATGAAATAGAGGTCTACGTAGATGATATGATAGACAGATCACAAACAGAAAAAAGAACACCTTGATCACTTGCAAAAGCTGTTTGAGAGACTGAAGAAGTACAAGCTGAGGTTGAATCCAAACAAGTGCACATTTGGAGTACGGTCCAGTAAACTCTTAGGTTTTGTCGTCAGTAACAAGGGTATTGAGGTAGATCCTGCTAGGGTTAAAGCAATATAAGAGATGTCTGCTCCTCGTACTGAGAAGGAAGTCAGAGGATTCTTGGGACGATTGAACTATATTTCCAGATTCATTTCTCACCTAACAGCTACTTGTGAGCCAACCTTCAAGCTATTGAAGAAAGATCAAGTAGTCAAATGGAATGATGAATGCTAAACTGCTTTCGACAAAATCAAAGAGTACTTGCAAGAGCCTCCTATTTTGATGCCACTAGTCGAGGGAAGACCACTGATCATGTATCTGACTGTTTTAGAAAACTCAATGGGGTGTGTATTGGGGCAGCATGACGAGTCTGGCCGAAAAGAGCACGCTATTTACTACCTGAGCAAACATTTTACCGACTGTGAAACCATATATTCACTGCTCGAGAAAACTTGATACGCTCTGGCATGGGCTGCTCGCCGGCTAAGACAATATATGCTGACTCATACTACCTTATTGATATCTAAGATGAATCCGATAAAATACATCTTTGAAAAGCCTGCTCTGTATGGGAGAATAGCTAGGTGGCAGATGATCCTAACAGAATATGACATACAATATACTACCCAGAAAGCCATAAAGGGCAGTGTGCTAGCTGATCATCATGCTCATCAAGCTGTAGAAGACTATCAGTCCATGAAGTTTGAATTCTCGGATGAAGACATCATGACATTAGACAACTGTGAGGAAATCAGGCCATATGACGGACCTGAACAAGGATCCCAATGGACCCTGTTCTTTGATGGGGCATCTAATGCACTTGGTAATGGTATCGGTTCTGTACTCATATCTCCGGAAGGGTGTCATACTCCCTTTACTGCCAGACTTTGCTTCAACTGTACAAACAACATGGCGGAGTACGAAGCATGCATCTTTGGTCTCAGAGATGCCATAGACTTGGGAATCAAATCCTTAGATGTGTTTGGAGATTCAGCTTTGGTCATTAGTCAGATCAAAGGGGAATGGGACACTAAGCACCCAAACCTTATCCCTTACAAAGAACATGTTTTGACATTGCTACCACATTTTGAGAAGATTACCTTCGAGCATTTCTCGTGAGAAGAAAATCAGCTAGCAGACACTATAGCCACAATGTCATCTATGTTTAAACTTAATTGGGATAACGAATCTCCCCAGATCACCATCGAACGAATAGATGAACCAGCGCATTGTCACGAGATTAATATTGAAGAGGTAGTGGACCAACCTTGATTTCATGAGATCAAGAGGTATCTCGGGGCTCAAGAATATCTAGGAGGAGCTTCAATCAATGATAAGAAGTTCTTAAGGAGATTCTCTGCTAAGTTTTTCCTTAGTAATGGCATCCCGTACAAACGCGATCATGACTCAATTTTGCTTCGGTGTGTGGATAAGGTTGAAGCTGAAAAGATCATGGCTGAATTACATGAAGGTACTTTTGGCACTCACTCCAGTGGGCATACGATGGCGAAGAAAATCCTACGCGAAGGCTATTATTGGTCTACCATGGAAGAAGATTGCTATCAACACTCTCGGACCTGTCATAAGTGTCAAATTTATGCTGACAAGGTGCACATACCCCCGGTTCCTCTGAATATCTTGACGGCTCCTTGGCCCTTCGCTATGTGGGGAATTGATATGATTGGAGAGATCAAGCCTATAGCCTCTAATGGACACCGCTTCATCCTAGTGGCCATTGACTATTTTACCAAGTGGGTTAAAGCAGCTTCATTCACTTCCGTTACCAAGAATGTTGTTGCCCGCTTCATCAAGTAAAACCTTATTTGTCGGTATGGTATCCCAGAAAGGATCATCCCTGACAATGGTACAAATCTCAACAAAACTATGATCATCGCTTTATGCGAACAATTCAAGATCCAGCATCACAATTCTTATCCCTATCGGCCAAAGATGAATGGTGATGTCGAAGCTGCAAATAAAAACATTAAGAAGATCATACAGAAAATGACAGTCACCTACAAAGACTGGCATGAGATGCTACCATTTTCTCTCCACGGGTATCGTACCACGGCTCGTACATCAACTAGTGCAACACCCTATTCTTTGGTATATGGCATGGAAGCTGTTTTTCCTATTGAGGTCCAAATCCCTTCTCTAAGGATTATGAAGGATGCATGTTTGAATGAAGACGATTGGATCCAGACTCGACTTAATCAACTGAACTTAATTGATGAAAATATACTTACTGTTGTTTTCCATGGTCAGATGTATCAAAATTGGATGGTCAAGGCTTTCAACAAGAAAGTCAGACGCCAAGTATATCAAGTTGGGGATCTAGTGATCAAACGTATCATCTTACCACAAAGTGATCCCGGGGGCAAATGGACTCCTACCTATGAAGGACCATTTGTAATAAAAAACATATTCTCCAGTGGGGCGATGATCTTGACCACCATGGATGGCGACGACCTGCCGCACCCTGTGAACGTGGACATAGACAAAAGATACTATGCATAAGAGACCCACTATGTTGACACACCTAGGAAAAACAAAGGGCATCCCGGCGAACCAAAAAGGTTCGGGCAAAAATTAGGGATAAAATAAAAAAAATCTGTACACCCGGCAAGCTGAAAACTCGAAAGGGCGGCTTGGGCAAAAAAGGGTTTCCTGGTGGACTGAAAACCCGAAAGGGCGGTCTAGGAAAAAGTTAGGGAATTAAAGTGTATGACTATGTCCCGTCAGATCACTTAACAGACAACCTTTGTATTCCATTGACAAACTCTGAGTTTCTGATCAATTCAATCATCTTCGGAAAAGGCACAAATAGACAAGATACTCGGAGATACGAAGGCCATAGCAGAATGGAAACCCCATGGAATTATTTATACACGTAGCTATCTTTTCTTTGTATCATAATTTTCTACAACAACATTCTCTTACTAGAATGTTTGTCCCCTTTGTACAAAATGTTTATTCAAAGTCAATACAAAGATATCCCTTTTGAAGTGCAAAAAACTGTTTGTCTTTTTCTTTACGTTCGTGTTTTATTTACAAAAACGTCCAATGATTCATTGTTGAACATATGCATTTGAACATGATCACTGTTTACAAATAAACAAAATGAGGAAGACAATTACTGATAGGTTGAAAGAATAGGAAAATGTCTCTAGGCTATTCCATAAGTGATCCCTTACAGTACGTCATTTAAATCCCCAGCGGAACAAAATTTCAAGTTTTAATCCCCAGTAGAAATCGTCAAATTTCTCAGGATTCCTCAAGCAGATCTTACAAGCAGTACATGGCTTTTCCCTCACAACATAACTTATTTCTCTCAACAAAAGTTCATCAATACTTCCACTTCAAGACATGAAAATTCTCATGTCCTCAGCAACATTCAGGGATTTATTTTCCTCAATTAAACAGTAATGCAGCAGACTAGCTCACATACACATACATTGCATCCATATATCATAAACATTGATAAAGCTAATACATTGCATCATACATTTCATGCAACATAACTTTGTATTTTAGCTAACATTTTACCCTTTTCAGGATAAGATTAACACTTTCCATTGATAATATGCAATCATGATACAATATAGATACGCTCCAGACATGGATGCCATTCTGATACTCATTCAGATTCAACTTTTGATACAGTATAGATACGCTCCAGACACGGATGTCATTCTGATACTCATTCAGATACAACTTTTGATACAGTACAGATATGCTCCAGACACAGATGCCATTCTGATACTCATTCAGATACAACTGACAAATACAATACAAATACGCTCCAGACACGGATGCCATTCTGATACTCATTCAGATTCAACTTTCAGATACAATTCAGATATGCTCCAGACACAGATGCCATTCTGATACTCATTCAGATTCAACTTTTGATACAGTACAGATACGCTCCAGACACGGATGCCATTCAGATACTCATTCAGATACAACTTACAGATACAATACAGATACACTCCAGAAACGGACGCCATTCTGATACTCATTCAGATTCAACTTTCAGATACAATCCAGATACGCTCCAGACACGGATGCCATTCTGATACTTAGTCAAAATAATCTCCCAGATACAGTTCGGATACGCTCCAAACACGAACGCCATTCCGATACTCAGCTTATAAATTACAATTCAACACGCATACTTGGATGGCATCTACAAGCCCATCTCCAACAAGATTCTATCATCCCTCCAAATGGAATCTTCAAGCCCATTCCCTCTACCGTCACATCACCAAGTGCAAATTTCTGGGCACTCTAGTGTCCAATCATCTTCCACCTTCAGATCACGAATGGCAAAACTCGCCAATCTAACTCTTCAGGCTTAAGAAGATTGAACAGGGGCAGCTATTGTACCCCAAAATTTTCCCTCTCATTTCTCAATTAAGATCTCATAAAATCTCCTTTGGTTCAAGACTGCACTAAGGTTGATCAGCTCAAGACATCTCCTCAAGCACTAATGACTGAAAATTAAGGTTTGAGTTAGCACAAGGACAAATGGACTTTTAATGCCCCATTTGACTTTCACGGATCATTTTGGACTCTCAAGATTGCTCATGTCAAGTTTCAGGTCTTGGATCTCATTTTATGCTCAGTCAATTGATCAGATGATCTAAAATCAGCCGTATTGGTGAAAAAGTCAACTGTAGCATCAAAAGTCAAACTTTGACTTTTTGATCAACATTAAGTTTCAAATATCACAATTCATCAAGATATTCAAAAATATCAAGCTTGATCATCATGAAGTTAAGAAAGTCAAAAGTCAAATTGAAAAGTCAAGATTTCCAAGACTTAGAAATTTTCTAAGTGTTTTGTACATGATAATTTCATCACTTCATGCCATTCTTTCACCAAGATGTAAGACGGTTCAAGGGAAACTTTCAACATGAAAGTTGTAGATTTCCATGATATCTACAACATTGATTTACACAACTTCTCCTAAATATGCATGGATCTCAAGTTATAAATTCATGAAGTCATGACATTTTCATTTAACACTTAGAAAAATTTCCAGCAGTTTTGGTCAGGTTTTTATCCCAACTTCTTGGCCAATTTTCATCAAGTTCCAATTTGATTTAACAAAAGTGGTCAACATGAAAGTTATAGAGTGTGTTTCAAGCTTTCCAAAACATCCAAGAGCATGAATTTATCATACTTGAGCTAGGAGATTCAAGGGCATGAAGTTGGGCATCCACCCTTGATTTGCAAGTCATTCTATTGAAGAACACACAACAAAACCCTTATGCTATGCTGCATAATCTTATGTTGTAAGACTTCTTGCTTGCAAATCTCTACATAATTTAATGTTTACACCCACTTTTGAGCTATTACCCAAGTGTTTAAGCCATTTTCCAAAGGATCTTTCCATTTATGGCATAAAGACACCATTGTTATTCTAAAGCAAGCTTTTTGTACAAAACTTGTCTTGAGACCATACTTTGTTTGTTTCTGATTTTACTCCACCATAAAACATGGAAATCAATCCCTCTAAACCAGCAACTTTGGTACTTCATCTTGGAACCATGGAGTACTTGACATAGTTTGATACTTACATCCCAACCAAACCATAACATGTTGTCTTGTAAACCTATTCAGCTTTTGTTCACAAGTCCTTTGCCTATAAATAGAAGAAGCATTTGCAAGACAAAGAGGTTAGAAAAGATATATATATATATATATATATATATATATATATATATATATATATATATATATATATATATATATATATATATATATATATATATATATATATATATATATATATATATATATATATATATATATATATATATATATATATATATATATATATATATATATATATATATATATATATATATATATATATAGAGAGAGAGAGAGAGAGAGATAAGAGGAAAAAGGGAGAAAGAAAACCAGAAGTTTTATTGACAAACTCTCAAAAATCCCATATTCACAAAAGCCATAACAATCCACAAAACTTCCATTCTTGAGTTTTAAAGTCCAAACCTTTGAACTTCTCATACCTTGAAATTCTGTCCAACCATCTAAACACGCCACATACATCATATAGAAATTGTGCAAACACAAGAAAAACTTCTGTAACATCACTATCATCACTTCCCAAGCTCAACAACAGCCCATACAGCAGTTCAAACTCAAAGCATAAATTTCAGTTTCAAGGTAAGTTTTCTTGGCTTTAAACTCTTCATTTCACTCATCATCATTTGGTTCATTTTTGAGGCTAAAATGCAGTGACCTTTGAAGAAAAGGTTTGTAAAAAATCATGAACAATTGCCAAGATTGAGTGAGAAGTTTTCCATGAAATAGTATCATGAACAGGCAGGTGTAAGGCAGCTATTTTTCAAAATCATACAGTGTGCAATCGATTGCACAACCATGAAAATCGATTGCACGGGGTTCCAGTAGCCAAATTTCCAATTATTTACAGTGTGCAATCGATTGCACAACCATGAAAATTGATTGCACGGGGTTCCAGTAGCCAAATTTCCAAAAATTTTGACTGTGCAATCGATTGCACAACCATACAAATCGATTGCACTGAAAGTCAATAGCCAATGTTTTGAAAAACTGAAGCGTGCAATCGATTGCACTAACATGAAAATAGATTACACTCAAATAAAAATTGATTTTTTGCTTTGAAAGAACTTGAATAAAGGTTTGGACAATATAAAATGTTTCTTTTGACCATTGAGCATCTATATCTTAAGTTCAAGGTACATATTATCATTATACCTTGAAATTTGCTAAGGACTTGAACCAAAGACTTCATCCAAAGAGGCTTTTAGCTTGATCAATAATGTTTTCATTCTTTATCAATCATGATTTGTCCCCATCAAAACAAAGTGCATTCGAGAAGCTTGATTTTACGGCATGTGCCGACATATAATGATCCAAAATGTTTTCCTTTCCTTTCATTTTTCTTTATCTTTACATGCTTCATATATTTTCTTCATGGCTATTCAATATGGTTGTAATAGATAATTAGGACTTTAATTTCTTGCAATCCCCATTTGTAAATTTGTACACCCCATCCCCAAATGATTGTAATAGCGTAAGACTTTACATTTCCGCAATTTATCACTCTCAAATATAAATGCTAGTAACTAGGGTTTGTATGGAAAGACATAAAATAAACAAGTAGATAACCCTAATCAAAGATTAAATGCATGCAAATAAAACACACTATTCACACATGCACCATTAAGGTTAACTCCATTTGTTGCCTAAAAAATGGTCATGTTATGCATGTGGGATGTCTTAGCAAAAACAATAGAAATACAAGATCATAGTCCCTCGATGACGCTATAAATGTTGCCTTTCAAAATGATCTTAGTCCCTCAAAAAATTCTAAGGTACCTCACAACATTGCTATCATGACTATACGATGACCCACGTCCGTCCCGCTTACATCCAAAGATAGAGTTGCTTACCAAATCAATGGTAAGACAACAATGTCAAAGGAAAAGAAAATGAACAAGAAAGACATTTGAGTAGGTAGATTACTTTTGGTTACTTACTCCATTTCAAAAAAACATCCTTGCTATTTTCAAAACAAACACACATTTCAAAACATCTTACAAACTTGAAAACATTTTCAAAAAGACAAACATCTTTGTATACATTCTTACGAACGAAAATCATTACGAAGATTGCCTAAACAATGGCCTCTTTTACAAAATACTTTCAAAACCACACAAAGCACAATTTCAAACAAATGCAAGTGATCTAGCAAGTAACTAAGAGCCCATGGAAAACCATGGATTAAAAGGGTGCTAACACCTTCCCTTTTCATAATCTACCCCCTAACTCAAGAAACAATCTTAAAGGTATTTCCTATGATTTTTCACCTTTCCTTTTGGATAAAAGAAAAGTTGGTAGCGACTCTTGCTAACTGTAACATTTGCGATAAAACGCAAAACCTTCAAGTTAGTTCTCCCACCGTATCACAATAGGATTTATGGGAAGGAACATGGATGGTAGGATTACCTCAAGATGGAAGCCTGGATAGTAAGGCTTATGGGAAGTAACCTGGATGGTAGGGTTACCTCAAGATGGAAGCCTGGATAGTAGGGCTTATGGGAAGGAACCTGGATAGTAGGGTTACTTCGGGATGAAAGTCTGGATAGTAGGGCTTGTGGGAAGGAACCTGTATGGTAGGTGTTGTACCCCAAAATTTTCCCTCCCATATTTCTCAATACATTTCAAATGAGGTCCTCAATTTGCTCAAGGAGGTCCAAGGGTTGACTAGACAAACTCTCTCCTAAGGCAGTCTACCTCAAATTAAGGTTTCATTTTGCATTAAGATACTTGAGTATAAAGGATCCCCAAATGCTCACCATTGTCCTAATATATTCTCAAGATCATCCATATCAAGTTTCAAGCCTTGTAGAGGAAGTTTGCTCAGTCAATTGCTCAAAGGCCTGGAAATCGACTATGTTAGGGCAAAAGTCAACTGTGGCCTACATGCAGTCAAACTTCAAGATTTTTGGTCAACATTCTCATTTTGAAGTATTATTCAAGGTTTGATCATGATTCCTCAAGGATTGCTCACAATTCCTCAAAACCCAAAAGTTGCTAAATTAGGGTTTTGCAGGAAAAGTCAACTCAACTTTGACCAAGCATAACTTTCTCATATTTTATCAAAAATGACCCATCCAAAGCTCATTTTAAAGAGGATGCAATTCCATTAAATTCATCTTCATATCCAAAGTTCAAAATATGCACTCACAAGAAGATATAAATTTGGACATTATATGACATTTTGAAAAGTCAACAAAAACACCTTTTTGTCAAATCTTCATACATAAACATGGAAGACTCAATTGAGATGAGACCAAAAGGGTTGCTTAGAGGACATCTTAAGCTTTCTAAAATGTCTAAGAAAACATATCTAGGGTCAAAATTGAAGGAGTTACGCATTTGTAAAGTTGACCTTTTTTGCAAAATTGCCAAAGTCAAATGTGGCCAAAATTGCAATTTTTGTCAAATGGGCCCAACTTTTTGTGTTTGCATTGAGTTTGTAACATGACCTATAAACCATGATCCTTCCCACTTGTCTTTATTTTATTTTTGTCATTTATTTGAATTTTATTTCAATTAAATCAAATAAAATCAAAATAAAATCATGAAATATATCAAAACTAATCAAAGCTTGAGATTTTGTGCATGTTTAGGTCTCTTATACAGCTGGAAAGAGAATCAAATCGTACAAGCTTCAAATGGACACAAAAATATTGGATTTGGCTTGATTTGGAAAGATTGGCATAAGGATCAAATCATGATTCAATCACCTTAATGGAGAAAGATTTGAAGCAAGATTGTAACCTAATTTACCCTAGGGTACATATAGAACATGTGCAGACCAAAAACAAGGGGATTAGAGGCGTGAGAAACAGAAAGAAAGCTTGCAAAAACTCAACAAAAGTGGTGAATCAAATTTCAATTTTCAGGCCATCTCAAGCCTTCCCAGCTATCTCAATCGCTTGCTGGATATCTCTGGGTCATATTGCAATCACTAACAAGCCTCATAACATCCTAAAACGCGTTGTAAGCATTTCATGACATTGATACTTTCTTGAAATCAAGTATCACTATTCTAGCATTTGTAGCATGATTTCTTTACATATTCTTGATAATTGAATCATTTTCAAGCTATTGGTTATGTTCAATTGCATTTTATTAACTGTAGAGCAAGATGCCATAATTAAGGTTCTTAGCTCGTTTTTGGGGTTTTTTTTTGTTACAGGTACAATTAGCCATGGAAAGTGGTATTATGAGGCTCGTGAGGTTGCCACGAGTTGATTGGTACCATTGTTGGGCATTTATCTTGTTTGTATGAGATTTTGGAGAAACAAAGGCTTATACCTACGCCTAGATGACTGTAGTTAAAAGTCTGGACTTTTGCCAACGGAGGGAGGAAGAAGAAGGGTAGCGTGGCACCCTGTGATTCGCCCATTCAAAAATTCGCGCATTTGGCATATGTTATTTTGTTTTTTCCAATATAATGTTTGTTGGTTGTCCCATATACAACAAAGCACGCTAGCTCAGATGGTCAGTGGACAAGGGAAATTGCCAAAGGGCCTGGGTTCGATCCCCAGGTCCCCATATTTGTCAATATTATTTTGCTTTGTATATTCAAGTGTGCAGGCCTCTCATGTGACTACCATGCGTCCTCCATGTCCAGCCAATCAGATCATCCACATGCTAGATCCAAGGATTCCCAATGAAGGTTCACAATACACCCTAGTCAAACAAGCGCATGAGATCATGAAAAGTCAAAACGGACCAAGGTTTATTGGGCCCAGAAACTGCTATTGACACCTCCTGTTTGCTAGCATAACCAGGCCCATTTTCTTCTTTCTTTTATTTTTCTTTCCATTTTTATTTAATATATTTATTTAATTTATTTTCTAACACAAAATAAAATTCTTTTTTTACAAAAAACTCATAAAATCAATTTTCAACAATTTAGATTTAGGTTTTATTTTTATCAAATTTAATTTAATAATTAGTTTAATTTTATTTTAGGGTAATTCTAACCTTTTTGTAAATAATTTAAAATCAATTAGAAAATTAGGTTTTGTTCTTGATTATATTTTATTTCTTTTCCCAAAATACAAAAATAGGTCAAAATTAATTGTTTTTCTTAATTTAAATTAATTAGTAATTAAGTTTGTATTTATTCAATTAAAACCTTATTTTCTCAAAATAATAAAAAAACAACAAAATATGATTTTTCTTTCAATTAGGTTTAGACGGGGTCAAAACCCTAATTTTTTCTCGTTGTCGATTCATCGCGCGCATTTATTATTCTTACGATATTAATGTAACTGCTCATGGTATGTAATAGTTTAATTAGGATTTTTACTTTATCGTTTTACGGGTTTTTGGCTATGTAATTAATCCCCCTCCCTGAAGCCTTGTAATAGATGTATGATAATAGGATTGCATGACAAGACTGTATGTTAATTTTAAATTGGTTAGCAAACCCTAAATGTGCAAAGATAATAACTGAAATCAAATCACTTGCACATGCGCACTCCTAGGGTATACTCTCACTTCGGTTGCCTTCGTTAAACGATCATTAAGTATAGGGTGTTTTAGTGGTCGCCCTCCTGTCTAAACAAAGGTCAAACGTCCCGTTCGGAAATGTTGCCTCGAATATGATCTTAAGACACTAGGGTTATTACTAAGATGTCCTAACATTGCTTTAGTGATTGTACGTCCCTTTTCGAATTGACCCTTATAACTCCAACGACGGTGCTAACTATTTCTCAATAGTAGGATATCGTTGTCAAAAGGAAACAAGAACAAAAACATTCTTTTTTCGAGTAGGTAGATGCTAGTAGGTACTTGCTCAAATTAAATCTTTTCCAAACTTACACTCTTTTCAAACAAAGTTTTCAAAAACACTTCATAACACTCTTGAGGACTGATACAAGGGTTAAAACGAAGTAAAACAAGTACTTTTCAAAACACACAAACACGGAAGTAATATTCAAAATGATGAGCAAGTACCTAAGAGCTCGTAGAAAACTACGGATAGAAAGGGTGCTAATACCTTCCCTTTCTATAATCTACCCCCCGTACTCAAAATCTCAAAAAAGGAATTTTTTTGTGCTTTTGTCCTTTCTAATTGGATAAAATAAAAGTCGGTGGCGACTCTTACTTACCGCGACATTTTGCAAACATAAACGCAAAACACAAACCATCATTTTCCTAAAAAACAGTCCGGTTCTGCCACCGTATCACAGTAGGGTTACTTCGTTTAATCACGTGGGTTGGTGGACCCGTTTGGCTTCAGGAGCTGATTTTCCATTAATTGTCTGCAGATGTGACGTGTACAGCTACTGGAATTATCGATGATAATTGTCTTTCCTGAAAAGATAACAGGGTTAATTATATGCGATGCATGAAATGCATTGTGGGATGATATTCTCAAAATAAATGAGATTATACTGTATTCGATATGTATGCGTATGTCATGATGTATGAACATGAGATGCTATTGTGACGTATCTGAGTCTGGGAAAATAAATCCCTGACTGCTGCTGGAGAGTATATCATTCCTGACTGTTGTAGAGAACTGTGGTTCTTCTACTTCTGTTGGGGATGGTGAACGAAATGACTACGCTGGAGATTTGCTCCTTATTTATGTATATTCTTCCGGGGGAGAGACTCTGATTGAGAATAGCTCTGCGGGGAAATAACGCTTTTAGGGATTGAGCTTCTGTGCTCATAGAAATAAACTCTGATCAGGAGAGAACTTTATGACCCGCTTGCAATTATAAAATTTGGCTGAGGAATATAGATGTCAGTTTTCTGAAGGAACCTGGCTGGGGAGAGTACTTCCTTTTTTGGGGAAGCTGGTGTCAATGCTTTGATTACCTTTACTCTATGGGGAAGTACAGAAGTCACGAGGTCGCATGCACTGATGACTTTGTTTCGTAGTCTCTGCCCTGGTACCTGCTGGATAGAGTAACTGTCAGGTTTGACATTTTTAGTTTTTGTTTTGCCCTTGTTTCTTAAGTTACGAGAAATTGTCTTTCCGTTTCTTATGTGAATATTTGTGAATAGAAATCATATTCAAATGCATATGTCAAGAATATACCATTGGACGCTCTTTGCAAAACAAAAACAGAAAAGGAAAAAAAACACATAATTTTTTGTAAAAATGATTTGTATTGATTTTCGAAGTTGGCCTATAACAGGCGTTTTTGTACAAGGAAGCTGACGCTCTTAGTAAGAGAACGCCGCCATAAAAATCGAAGCTATACAATATTGTGTAAAAAAAATAAAACATCTATGTACAACAATCCCATTGGGTCCCAAGTCTGCTATTGCCACTATGTCTTCGAGCGTCTCATCACTTTGTTGCTTGTCCGAAGCTGATTAGATTGATTGGTGCCATTCGAGCTAGACAGTTGATACTGAGGTCAAGTCGTAAGGTGATTTAATGTGACATAGTGATATGCTTTACATCCCAAACTTTTGCATGGACTATCCTTTTGGGTTTTTAGTCCACCGGGATACCCTTTTTTGCCCAAGCCACCTTTTCAGGTTTTTGACTTGTCGGGTGTATAGATTTTTGCATTTTTATCCCTTATTTTTGCCCGAACCCTTTTGGTTCGCCGGGAAGCCCTTATTTTTTCCTAGGCCAGTCAACCTAGCGGGTCTTTTGTCATGCGTAGTATCTTTTCACTATATCCACATTGACAGGGTGAGGAAGGTCGTCACCGTCCATGGTGGTTAGAATCATGGATCCACCCGAGAAAATGTTTTTAATCACAAATGGACCTTCGTATGTGGGAGTCCATTTTCCCCTGGGATCACCTTACGGCAGTATGATGCGCTTGATTACTAGATCCACGACTTGATATTCTTGGCGTCTGACTTTTTTGTTAAAAGCCTTGATCATTCGTTTTTGATACATTTGACCATGACAGACAGCAGTAAGTCTCTTCTCATCGATCAGATTCAGTTGGTCAAGTCGAGTCTGGATTCAGTCGTCTTTGTTCAAACCTGCATCCTTCATAATCCTCAGAGAAGGGATCTTGACCTCAATGGGCAAGACAACCTCCATACCATATACCAGAGAGTAGGGTGTTTCCCTTGTTGACGTCCGTGCTGAGGTACGGTGCCCATGAAGAGCAAATGGAAACATCTCATGCCAGTCTTTGTACGTCATCGTCATCTTCTTTATGATCTTCTTGATGTTCTTGTTAGCCGCTCGACAATGCCATTCATCTTTGGCCAGTAGGAAGAAGAGTTATGATGTTGTATCTTGAATTTCTTACAGAGTTTGATGATCATCGTGTTATTGAGATTCTTACCATTGTCCGTGATAATTCTCTATGGCACACCATACCGACAGATCAGGTTATGCTTGATAAATCGCGCCACAACATTCTTGTTAACGGTAGCAAAGGAGGCAGCCTCAACCCACTTCGTGAAATAATCAATGGCCACCAGGATGAAGTGATGCCCATTGGAAGCGGTAGGTATGATTTCCCCGATCATGTCAATGCCCCACATTGCAAAGGGCCAAGGAGCCGTCAAGACATTCAAAGGAACCAGAGGCACATGCACCTTATCAGCATAGATTTGGCACTTATGACAAGTTCAGGAGTGCTGATAACAATCTGCTTCAATAGTGGACCAGTAGTATCCTGCCCGTAGGATCTTCTTAGACATGGTATGTCCACTGGAATAGGTTCTGAAGGTACCTTCATGTAAATATGTCATAATCCTCTCTGCTTAGATCTTGTCTACACACCACAGTAAGGTAGAGTCATGATTGCGCTTGTAGAGGATTCCATTACTGAGGAAGAATTTCGCGGCGAACCTTCTCAGAAACATCTTATCATTGACAAATGCCCCTTCGGGATAATCTTGAGTCTCGAGATACCTTTTCACTTCGTGAAACCAAGGTTTATCTGTTATCTCTTCAGTATCAATCTCAAAGTTGTGCGCTGGTTCATCCAACCTCTCAATGGTGATTCGGGGAGCTTCATTGTCCCACTTAACTTTGAATATAGAAGACATGGTAGCTAGCGCGTCCACTAACTAATTCTCCTCTCGTGGGAAATGTTCAAAGGCTACCTCCTCAAAGTGTGGGAGTAACGTCAGTACGTGCTCTTTATACGAAATGAGGTTCGGATGCTTCGTATCCCATTTGCCTTTGATCTGACTTATCACCAAGGCTGAATCCTCGAAGACATTTAAGAACTTGATCCGGAGGTCGACAACAGCTTTGAGACCCATGATATAGGCTTCACACTCTGCCATATTGTTAGTGCAGTTGAAACATAGTCGGGCAGTGAAAGGAGTATGATAGCCCTCAGGAGATATGATTACAGTGCCAATGCCATTACCGAGTGTGTTCGAAGCTCCATCGAAAACCATGGTCCATTGAGATCCTTCTTCAGGTCCTTCACCCGGTCCAGGTTCTTTGTAGTCAGTCACTAGCATAATATTCTCGTCCGGGAACTCAAAATTCATGGACTGGTAGTCATCCACGACCTGATGAGCCAAATGATCATCCAATACACTTCCTTTAATTGCTTTTTGGGTTGTATATTGGATATCATATTCGGTTAAGATCATCTGCCATCTTGCTATTCTTCCGGAGAGAGCGGGCTTCTCGAAGATGTACTTGATTGGATCCATCTTGGATATCAACAAAGTAGTGTGAGTCAGCATATACTGTCTTAGTCGGCCAGCAACTCATGCCAAAGCGCAACAAGTTTTCTCGAGCAGTGAGTATCTTGTCTCACAGTCGGTAAACTTTTTACTAAGGTAGTATATTGCGTGTTCTTTTCGACCAGACTCGTCATGCTGCCCCAGAACACACCCCATTGAATTATCTAGCTTTGTTAAGTACAATATCAAAGGTCTTCCTTCAACCGGAGGCATCAGAATTGGTGGTTCTTGAAGGTATTCCTTGATTCTTTTGAAAGAAGTCTGGCATTCGTCATTCCACTTTACCACTTGATCTTTCTTCAGGAGCTTGATGATTGGCTCACAAGTAGCAGTCACATGTGAAATGAACCTGGAGATATAATTTAAGCGTCCCAAGAAACCTCTAACTTCCTTCTCAGTACGGGGAGCCGACATATCTTGTGTGGCCTTTACCTTTGCAGGGTCTACCTGAATACCTTTGTCACTGACGATGAACCCCAGAAGCTTACCAGACCTTACCCCGAAGATGCATTTGTTCGGATTCAGCCTCAACTTGTATGTCTTCAACCTGTCGAACAACTTTTGCAGATGATCAAGGTGTTCTTCCTCGGTTTGGGATCTGGCTATCATGTCATCAACATAAACCTCTATCTCATGGTGAATCATATCATAGAACAAGGCGACCATGGCTCGCTGATAAGTTGCCCCAACATTCTTCAACCCAAAAGGCATCACCTTGTAATAGAAGGTACCCCACTGTGTGGCGAAGGTTGTCTTCTCCATGTCTTCATGATCCATCTTGATCTGGTTGTAGCCAAAGAAACCATCCATGGAGGAGAAGAGTTTTTGTTGCGCAGTGTCTTCAACCAGAACGTCAATGTGAGGAAGCGCGAAGTCATCCTTGGGGCTTGCCCTATTCAGGTCTCTGTAGTCCACACACATCCGTACCTTACCATCCTTCTTTGGCACCGGAACGACGTTAGAAACCCACTGTGGATAGGAGGTGACAACCAAGAACCCAGTGTTGAACTGTTTCATAACCTCTGCTTTGATCTTCTCTGACATTTCAGAGCGTATACGGCGGACTTTTTTCTTAACCGGAGGACAATCTTCTTTAGTCGGCAGACGATGTACCATAATATCAGTGTCTAAACCAGGCATGTGTTCATATGACCAGGCAAAGATCTCAACATAGTCGTGTAACATCTGTATCAACCTCTGTTTGATCTTAGTCTCCAGATTTGCGCCGATCTTGACTTCTTTTATGTCTAGCTCCGTGCCCAAGTTTATCGTCTCAACTGGCTCTTCATGAGGCTGTATAGCCCTCTCTTCCTGCTGTAACAATGTAGCAAGTTCTCCAGGCATCTCACAATCGTCCTCACAATCGTCCTCGGCTTGGTTGATCGGATTTTCGAGGTCATGACTGGCAATAGCAGAACTGTTATCAATGGGATCCAGGGTGGATATGGATCTGCAGTTGGATATGTGAGTGTGTGTAAGAGCATAGCTGTATTGATAAAGTAAAAGAAGAAACGAAAAGTAGAGAGCGCAAAATTTGTATGCAAGGAACGTCCAATGTTTTATTGATGATATATGAAATGACATATAATAACCCTCACAGATAGAACCATTGTGCCTCAGGTAAGACATAAGGCCATAAAGTTTAAACTGTTTATTACGAACTCGGAAGACAAGAAGGATAATTACTGTGGAATAAAAGAAACTGGTATAAAATCTCTAGCCGTCCAATTACTCGGTCCACCGTTGGTAGTCGGGTAGATCCAGTTGTCAATATCAGAATCTTCCTCACTGTCTTCAATAGCATTGATCCCACAATTGCTGATGCGTAGGGGAGGTCCTCCAACCCGAGCGCGTCGAACAACCCTTTGAGCTCCTGAAGTAAAGCCCAAACCAAATTTGTCAGTTTTGTGAATAAAATCAGGGAGCTGCCCCCAATTGGTACACCCACATTCTTCAACTGCTGCTCTGGCGTCCTTGATAGAAGCCATCCTCAGAGGAGGTTTGGTGCTAGTGGTAGTCTCAGTTGATGCCAAAATCTGGGGAACCTCTTCAATGTTTTGACAATGAGTCTCTATGAATTCCCCGTCCATCTCCACACACCTGAAGGATTTCAGCTAGCTGACCATATACTCCTCTTCACCGTGCACCGTGACGATTTTACCCTTCACCAGATATTTCAGCATCTGGTGCAGTATAGAAGTAACAGCCTCAGCTTCATGGATCCAAGGACGGCCCAACAAACAAGAGTATGATGGCCTAATTTCCATCACATAGAAGGTGGACCCAAAGGTCTGAGAGCCTACTTTGACAGGGATGTCCACCTCTCCATGCACCATTCTCTTCGACCCGTCAAAAGCCCTCACCACAATGTTACTGGGTTTTAGGGTCAAGCCTTCACAATCTAGCCGATTGAGAGCCTTCTTAGGCAGGACATTCAACGAAGATCCAGTGTCTACCAACACATGAGCCATAGTGGTTCCCCTGCATTCGATCGAGACATTCAGAGCATCATTATGCTTCCTCCCTTTCGATGTCAAGTCGGCATCTGAAAAACCCAACCCATTGTCAGTAGTCAACCTGGCCACACAGTCTTTGAATTGATCGGCTGAGGTTTCTTACAGCACATGCGCAATCTTGAGGAATGCAATCAAAGCCTTTGCATGGGCCTCGGAACATAACAACAGAGACAAAATCGATTTTTTCGAAGGGGTCTGCCCCAGCTGCTCGACGACATTATAGTCCCTCTTCGTGATTATTTTTAAGATTTCCTCTATCTCTTGCTTAGAGGATTCCACAACAACTTTTCTAGGTTCCTCCGTCCGGGCAGGCTCACCTACAACTTCTTTTCTCCGAGTCCCAGATGACTCAACGACAGGAGTAACAATTGGAGTAAGAACGGGAGTAGTATCGGAAGTACCAGTAGGAACAACAGATGAAATAGCAACAGGCTTAGTGACAGTCTTCGGGGAGATCTCAGGAGAGAAAACCCTTCCACTTCTGGTGATCTTGCTGGTCTCGACAATGTTACTGACATCGGGATCAACCTCTTCAGTCTTCAAATCTTGTTTAATGCCGTGATAGTAAACATCGGCACCATAATTCCACAGGACAACTTTGTCTGAGGAGTACGGTACGGGACCAGGAAAAGTGATTATCAGCGGGGCGATTCTTGGAGAAGGTGTAATCCTAATAGGTCTTTTAGAGGAGACCTTGGAAGGATTGGCGGAAATGGTTATAATGGCAATATCTTCACATGAAACAGTTGGAATCAAAGTCTTTTCGAACAAAATTTCTCTGTTGTCCATCAGGCGTTGACCACATGCTTTCAGCAAATAGCAACCAGTGGGCAGATATGAACACATGTGGCAACCTTCACCACAACCCGAAAATAAATCGTCCAACAATAAATTCTTATTAACAGTAATAAGAGGAGTAGAAACTTCATCAACAGAGATAACGAACAGATCAATATCAATGGCATTAACTCCACAATTGTGCTTAGGCATGGGAGCAGTTATGACATTAGGCTTCTCCGAAGCATCAAACTCAATCTCCTCGGCTTCAATTAGATCTTATACTTTATTTCTCAGAGCCCAACAGTCATTTGTATCGTGGCCAGGACTCACAGAATGGTATGCACACCAAACATTTGGATTGTACCAAGGAGATGTGGTGTTAGGATTCTTGGGAGCCTCTTTCAAAGTTTCCAAGTTGGATCTTAGAAGATGGGGTAGAACTTCAGTCAATGTCATGCTAATCCGGGTAAACTGCCTTTGCGTTCTTTCTACCCTTTGCTTATTGTTTCGTTGTGGGGTATCTGCATGCCTAAATATCATCACAGCATCTACTGTTGGATGGTGTTCAACTCTATTCTGACCTCTTGGGCTATAAATAGCACTTACTTCCTTCTTACCTACGAAGGGATTCTTCACTGAGCTCGAAGAGGTGTCTTTCTGGATCTTGCCACTCCATATCCCAGCTTCTACCCTCTCTCCCATTAATATCAGCTCGGTAAAAACAGCTGAGGAGCTACCAATCAGGTGATTGAAGAATGGACCAGACAACGTCCCAAGAAACATGTCAACCAACTCCCTATCAGACAAAGGGGGTTGGACTCTCCCAGCTAAATCTCTCCATTTCTGCGCATAGTCCTTAAAGCCTTCACCTGCATCCATGGACATATTCTGGAGTTGAGTACGAGTAGGGGCAAGGTTAACATTGTATTGATACTGGTTGTAAAAAGCAGCAGCCAAATCCTCCCAGTTTCGAACATTGGTTCCCTCCAGTTGATAGAACCATTCAAGTTGAGTCCCTGACAGACTGTCTTGAAAGAAGTGAACCCACAAGTTCCTATCAGCAGTGTGAGGATGAATCTTCCTCACATAGGAACACAGGTGAATCTTGGGACAAGACACCCAATCATACTTAGCAAAAACCGAAGCTTTAAACTTCTGGGGGATGACTACCCTAGACACCAACCCCAGCTCTTCAAAATCCAGCCCTGGTATTCTCTGGATCTCCATAGCACTCAACCGATCCTCTAACTGCTTGTATCTATCCTGAGTGGGAGGATACTGCTCATCATTGTAGTCCGTGTCATTATCAGAGACTTCAGGGCTAGGGTCTTTCTCCCTTTTCTCTCTCTCTCTCTCTCTCTCTCTCTCTCTCTCTCTCTCTCTCTCTCTCTCTCTCTTGATTCTTCCCTTCTTTGGACGAGGAGGTCAGATCAACTGGTTGCTTTAACGGCCCCCTGAACCTTCTGCCCAGATTCAGAACACCGGAGGTCTTCTTCTTCTTCTTCTTCTTCTTCTTCTTCTTCTTCTTCTTTTCCTTCAGGATGAGGGCTTTCAGATCTTCCTATCCTTTTGCCAAAGCTATGAACATTTGTTGAAATTGGGCATTTGTGCCTAAAGATCTTTGATGCTTTGTTCATAAGACATTTTTGCTGAAATAAACAACGAAGAAGATGAGAAACCTGTAATGGTACCTGTTTATGCAATGTCATGGATGGTATGCGTATGCAATGTTTTCAGGGATTTTTAAAGGCTCAAATTTTTTTAATAAGTTCAGATTGTTACAAAGAAATCCCTTTAGGCTTACAATCAAACAAATAAAAGTTAAAGCAACAAGAAAACTAGGTCTCCCAGGAGCGCATCCTCTTTGGTGCAATGTAGGATTTTATTTTCCTTCCTTCATGAAGTAGTCTAGTGAGCTCCAGGACCTTCTTCTTGCTGGCATAGAATTGAGCTTCAAACGTATCCCGCTCCTCTTTAAGTTGAACCCAGGATTTCTGTAACTCCTCATGATCAGTTGGCATACCAAGATAATGAACAAGATAAGGAGTGTCTCCTTCAGCAACTGGTTCCACAATTATTGGTAGGTCAGCAGGGTAAGGCATCATAAGACTTTGGGCGTGGGCTTGTACCCATCGGAGATAAGGCTCAAGAGGGGTGGAATTCTTGTGCCCCAATGTCTTGCTATCAATTTTATGTACCATGCCCCAAGCTCTCACGAACCTTTTGCGGTAACCCTGAGCATCATTCTCATAATTGAAGGTGATTCCATGGATAAGCGTATCATGAGGACCATCCCTTCTTGCATAACCAAACTTCCGCAGTGCCAAACAAGGATTATAAGTGATTCCTCCCCTAATGCCTAAGAGAGGGACATTAGGGAATTCACAATAATGACTGATGATGGTAACATCTTCCGAGGACCGTGAACACCAATGAATGTCTGAATGTCTGAATGTGTAAGGGACATCAACCTATGAGACCATTTCATACCCTGCCCATTCTTCAAAATAGACCTGGGTAGGTGTGAAATAAACCACCTATCCAATAGAGGAGTGCAACATAGGAGGGTCCCCCTTCTCTTTAGAGTGCGAGCATACAAAGAGTGAAGAGCATCCCCAAGTAATGTAGGCACCGGATTATGAGACAGAAAAACCTTAATAGTATTCACATCTATGAGTTGGTCCGCATTAGGGAAAAGTACCATCCCGTAGATGAGGAGTGCCAATACCTCTTCAAAAGCTTATAAATCCATGGTATCCCAAAAATAGTAAGCCTTCTCGAATAGAAATTTAATCGGGATTCCTTGGATACTTCCCCCTGTTTCCCAATTTGTCACTACATCAAACCGTTGTAAGGATAGAGCTCGAGCAATCTCTTCAGGCTTTGGATGTTCTTCCGTACCATTGAAAGGTAACTGATCAAGAATAAGTACCCCCAACAACTGAGAAAATTCCTCCATAGTAGGCACTATTTGGTAATTTGGGAAGGTGAAACAGTGGTGCAAAGGATCAAAGAACTGAAATAGCACTTTTAACAATTCTTCATCAAGTTTTGAAGTGACCAAGTTGAGTAACCGACCATGTTTTTCAGTGAATGGAGAGCTTTCAGGGATCCTTAATGCCAAATCCTTTAGTTGGAGAGGCACTTTCACAAGGTTAATCTGGATAGTGTTCCTGCGGGTGGGTGCCATGTCCTACAAAACAAAACAAAGATGAGCCCTAGAAAATCTTCGAAATGGTTAGTATGATAAGCCATGCTTATGATGTCATGATTATGCTAAAAATGACATGTATAGAAAGAAAGAAACAAGTCACACCAAGTCCTTAGGTTTAAGGCTTGCATGGTTTTTAAGGTCATACCCTCTTGAAGTTGGATTGATTCAGCATGTCCTATAAATAGTAATCGGGTTCTAAGGGATCTCAATATCACCGATCTTTCCCCCAAGCTTTGTTCAATAGGAGATTGACTCATAACCAAACAAGACTCAAGAGTCAAACCTCAATGAGTGTAGCATCGAGTATCTGTCGACCTTGGGAATACACCAAAGTTGGCCATCTCGCTACGTCCTACTGACCAAGTTGTTCAATTAAAGGTTCTAAGGTCAGTGGATGCTTTATGACACCACGCGGCGGCCCCGTACTCTCCTTGATTGACTCAAGGGTTACTGGTACCAACCAAAGTGTCACATCAACATAGCTACTGCTTCAACCGTATCGGTATACCCCGCACAGTTCCCTCACAGTTTATTGCTACTTACCTAAAAAGTGTCCCCAGATCCGGGTGTAGGATCTACATAACCCCAACAAAACCCTTGAATATAAAGAAGGCAAAGCAAAACAAGAAAGAAATTTTTACAAATGACCTAGATCCTAAGGTGTTGTACCCCAAAATTTGCCCTCCCATAATCTTCAAAGTTTTGCCAAACATCACCTCAAATGGTTCAAAATCCCTCAAGGGTTGCACAGTCCAATTGCCTCCTAACACAGTCAAAATTAGGGTTTTGGTTCTTGAAAAGAAATTGAGGTTTACAAGGGTCCAATCAAGTCCCATATGCCTATATACATTGTCAAGCATCCATATGTCAAGTTTCAAGACTCACAGCATCAAATTGCACAGTCAAAAACCCTAGTTGCACCACAGTCAACTGTAGGGGCAAAATGGTCATTTGACAGTCAAAAGTCAAATTTTTTGTTCAACATCTTATTTTGAAGCCACAATCATCATTTGATCAAATCTTGATCATGATTCCACAAGCATGGCTCAAAAAGTCTCAAGATGCAAAAGTTTCCATTTTTGGACAGCTGAAAAGTCAACTGCAAATTGACCAAGGCATAACTTCTTCATGGTTCATCATAAAAATCCCATCCAAAGCTCATTTTTAAGAGGGTGACATTTCCTACAACTCATCTTCACACTCCAAGTCCAAGAAATGCTCTCACAAAAAGTTATCAATTTCAACATTATAGGTCATTTTCAAAAGTCAACAAAAAGGCACTTTAAGTCAAAGACCATAACTTGATATTGGTAAATAAAAATGACATGGGACCAAAGGCATTGGTTAGAGGACTTCAAGACCTTTCCAAAATGTCCAAGAACATGTTCATAGCTTCAAAATAGAGCAAGATATGCATTGGAGAAGTTGGGAAATTTTTGGGAACTTTCAAAAGTCAACTTTGCCTAAAACACTTCAAATTTGCTAATGGGCCTCAAATTCTTCCTTTAATCATTACCCAAAGCCTATGCACGACCCATTGAGCTCAAAATAATTTATTTTCTTATTTTTAATTAATTAATTGAATTTATATTTATATTAATTCATTTAATTGATTTTAATTATAGGAAAATTAAAAAAAGATATGTTTTTGGATCTTTTGTGAAGCAAATCATATCAGGGCAAGATGGCCAAGTCGTTTCACATTCAAAAAAGGAAAATCATCTATAATTGGCAAAGGTTTCAATGAAAAAAGATTGAAAAATATATGATGAAAATCAAAGATATGAAACATCAATTCATGGACTTTTGGGCCAAGGTTTTGACCTAGAATCATTCACATACTTATGCAAGACCTAACCCCATTCAGAGATACAGGAAAAAGCTGCTCATACGCCATAACCAATTTGCAACTTTTCAACAAAAACTTGGAAACTGATTTCATACTTGCAGCATAATTCAAAGCTTCTAAAGGATTCCAACGCGTTGCCTAAGCCTCCAGGAAGCGTTTGCAATCAAGGACTAGTCCAAACGCGCAAAGAATCATCCCCACGAAGCCATACGGTTTGCCATATTTTCCAGAAATTCATATCATGATTCATGCGCATTTGATGCATATTGTTGGTTGTTTTGTATTCACAGGAACCTTCTGAAGCTAATGACATGATTTAATTGCGTTATAAGGCTCTGAATCGTGGTTTTCCATTAACATGTTTTAGGGTTTCAGAACATCCAAATTAGGGCTTTCCTTGTATGGAAAAATTGGACCACCAAACCTATATGGACAAATTCGTGGCAACAAGACGAATCGATTGAAACCCTCGCGCTCAATTTATTTAATCTGTGCGCGTGTTCGCTATTTTTCACTGTTTCAGTTTGTGGGGGTTTAAAACCCCCGCTACTTGTTTCATATTGCAGGTACAAACGAAGAAGAAAGCTGAGGTGTCCAAGCGCTACTGGGAGATTTGAACTTTAGCGCGTTTTTTAACGTTTGCAGCATAATTGACTTCTTTCATATATTACATTTATTGTTTATTATGTATACAAAAGCGTTTGATAGCTCAGTTGGTGGATGACACGCTTGGCAAGCATAGGGACCTGGGTTCGATTCCCAGGTCACCCCATACAATTGTTGTTATTTTTCCTCAAGTATTCCAATGCAGCTTCCATCAAACGTTCCACCATACATGCTCATGCGCTAGCCTGCCAAGTGGCTTCAAGATCAATCTGAAGGCCACAGAATGAGATCCAGGGTGCAGTCCAGTCAATGAGTGTGTACACAATTCTGAAAGTCAAACGTGACTTTGCTTCAATGGGCCAGAATTCTGCAATCAAACCTCCCCTTGGGCCTGATACCCCCCTTGGTTTGCATATTTTTTTAATTTTATTTTCTTTTCTTTTCTAATTCTTTTCAAATTGTTTTTAATTGTTTTCATTAATTCACCATAAAATCAATTTTCATAATAAAAAATCAGAAACCAAAAAAATGTTTTATATTTAATTATTATTAATTTCACCACTAACCTATTTTTTTGTAAATAAATAACTAACAATTAATCTAGTTTTAATTAGGTTTTAATTCAATATTTTCTTAATAAAAAATACATAGAATTAGGTTTTTTGACATTTTATCTTTTTTCTTAATTAATTATTTTCATCATTATTTATTATTATTATTTTTTGTAAATAAACATGTAAGTTAAATAATTTAGTTAATTAACCTAATTTTGACCTTTTTTATTAATAATTAAAATAATCTAGATTTAGGGTTTCCTTTTAAATTCTTTTCTTTATTTCCATATTAAATACCAAAAACATAAAAAACACTTTTTTTAATTAAATAATTAATTAGACTTTAATTTAATTTAATTTCAAGCAAAGGGTCAAAACCCTCGGACGTTCAATTTAATTCTTTTCGCGCATTATTTCTTTTAGTGATTATTATGTAACTGCTTTCCGGATGTAATAGTAATTAGGTTTATCGCATTTATTTACTTTCCGCATCTTTTATCAAAAACGGGTCTTTGTACTTTGGCGATGTATAGACCCGCGCCTTGTAATAGCGTAGCTTTTGTCTTTCCATCTTTTAATTTTCCGCACTCTTAAATTTTAAATTGCATGAAAGAATGTATGTTAATTAAAAACAATGCGTAGCTCACAATGCCATGATCAAAGATGTCTGTTAAACTGAAAACAACACACAAATACACACACCACTCCTAGGGTACGCCTCACTCGTTGCCTTCGAAACGTGGTCGTCAAGTATAGGACGTTTTAGCGGTCCTTATGTCCATGATCAAGTTGCCTCGAAATGGTTGCCTCGGATTAAAAAAGGATCAAGGACATAAGGGTAGCTTCTAAGGTATCCTAACTATTGCTTCGGTGACCACACTGTCCCTACACTCGAATTGACCCAAACGCCTCCAACGGTGGTGCTACCTACCTCTCAATGGTGGGATGGCACTACCTTAAGGACTCTTATACAGCCTAATTCCTTAGGGTAGGTAGATGAATCATCGATACTTGCTCTCTCTCAAAAACAAATCAAAATCTTTTCACACCGACACTTTCAAAAAGATTTCAAAACAATTTTTCAAACACTCTTGAGGACAGATACAAGAGTTATTCAGAAATCTTTCAAAGAAACTTTTTCAAACCCACTCACATTTTGAAAAGCAAACATTTTGAAAACATAAGAGCAAGTATCTAAGAGCCCATGGATAACCATGGATAGAAAGGGTGCTAACACCTTCCCTTTCTATAAATCTACCTCCCGAACCGAGAAACATTCTCAATAAGGAATTTTGTTGTGCTTTTTTCCTGTCCATGTTGGAGAAAATAAAAGACGGTGGCGACTCTTGCTTCCGTGACATTTCACGAACCAGCGTTAAACAGTCAGTTCTAAATCCACCGATCAGAGAACTGGCGACTCTGCTGGGGATACTTAAAGTGAGGTGCACCTTAGAATAGCTCATACTTGTGTTTTCAATTGCTTTGTTTTGTTTGCTTTACTATTGTGGGCATTGTCTTGGGAGTTCTATAGATCCTAACCCGGATATGGGGGATACCTTCTTAGAAAGTAGCAACAAGACTGTGAGGGAACTGTGCGGGGTATACCGACACGGTTGAAGCAGTCTGCTACATTGATGTGGCACTTTGGTGAGTACCGGTAACCCTTGAGTCAAGTCAAGGAGAGTACGGGGCCGCCGCGTGGTGTCGTGAAGCATCAACTGGCCTTAGGAACCTTACTTGACCATCCTGGCCTCTTTAGGGTAGTGAGATAACTGACTTTGGTGCATTCCGAAGTTGGTTGATACTCGATACTACACTCAGTTGAGGGTTGTTTTCTTGGAATATTTCGGTCGCCAGTTCAGTGGCTAAATCGAAACGATGAACACAGAAGACAATCCAATGATATTGAGATCCTTAGAACCCGGTTACTTCTGATAGGACAGGTTTTTAGCCCACCAACCTCAAGAGGGTAATACCTAGACCCCATGCTGGCCTGAACTCTAAGGGCTGTCTTGTGTGACTTGTGTGCCTTACCATGTTTGCTTTTTGTGGATACTTGTGGTGTGTTTTTATCATAGCATAATAACATCATATATCATCATATGCATCCACTAACCATTTCAGGGGTTCGAATCTTCATCTTTGTTCTTGTTTTGTAGGACATGGAAACTATCCGCAGAAAGACAATTCAGATCAGCCTTGTAAGGATCCCTCCTCAGCTTAAGGAACTTACATCCAGGATTCCCGAGAGCTCTTCTTTCAGTGAGAGGCATGGAAGACTCATTAGCTTGGTCAACACCAACATTGAGGAAGATATGATAAAGGTCCTCTTCCAGTTCTTTGACCCTCTGCACCACTGTTTTACTTTCCTGGATTATCAACTGGTGCCCACCTTGGAAGAGTTCTCCCGGCTTCTGAAGATCCCTATCCTTAGTCAACTACCCTACAACGGTACAGAAAGGGAACCCAAACTTGAAGAGATTGCTAAAGCATTACGCCTACAACCATCTGACATCAAGGGACATTGGGAAGTTAGAAGTGGTATCAAAGGGTTCTTGGCCAGGTTTCTGTTTGAGAAGGCCCAAGAATGTTGGAATTCCCTTGACCTACAAGCCTTTGAAGAAGTTGTGGCCCTCCTTGTCTACGGGTTGGTGCTGTTCCCGAATCCCGATCAGCTCATAGATATCAATGCTGTCAAGATCTTCATGTCCAGGAATCCTATACCTACGTTGCTTGGGGACATCCTTCACTCATGTTACACTCGAACCATGAGAAAAAGAGGTGTTCTTATGTGCTGCACTCCTCTCCTGGGAAGGTGGTTTATTTTGCACCTTCCACAATCAGTTTTGAAGAACGAGCGGGGTTTGAGATGGTCACAACGATTGATGACTCTTACACATGCTGATATACATTGGTGTTCTCGGTCCAGAGAAGACGTCACTATCATTGATCGTTGCGGGGAGTTTCCTAATGTTCCTTTACTTGGAATCAGAGGAGGTATTACTTACAACCCCTGTCTGGCCTTGAGACAGTTTGGATATGCTCGGAGGGATGGCCCTCATGACATATTAATTCCTGACATAGTTTTTGACTTCGACAACGATGCACAAGGACTTCGCCAGAGATTTATCAGAGCTTGGAAGATGCCCAGCAAGGTAGACAGCAGGACACTGGGGTACAAGAACTCCATCCCGTTGGAGCCTTATGTCAAGTGGGTACGAGCCCGCTCCCAGAAGTTAGTGATGCCATATCCTCATATTCTCCCTGTGATCAAGGAGCCAGTTTTGGAAGGAGAGGTCTCGTACACCATTCAACATCCTGACATGCCTACATCCTGGGAAGAAATGCAGAAGAGCTGGATCCAGCTTAAGGAAGAACGGAATTCTCTTGAGTCCAGTCTACATGCTAGTGAGAAGAAGGTCTTGGAGCTCACCCGCCTACTGCACGAGGAAAAGACTCTCAACACTTACATTGCTCCAAAGAGGATGCGCAGTGTCTTTTGGGATTGATTTACTTTGTACTGTTTGCCCATGAGGCTTTGATGTACTGAACAATTATTTCTTAATGATAACGTGTGTTCCTTTTTGTCTACAACAAATTTGAACTTTCAAACCCTTGAATGCATTGCATAAACAGCATATCATGCATCATGTGCATAGCAGGTACTCTTTTTTTTTTTACAGGTGGTTTAATCTTCTTCGCTGTTTATTTCAGCTCTCCATCATGAATCCTGAATCATCTACCGAGCAATCCATCAAGGCCCTCCAGGCTCAAAACGCCCAGTTCCAAGAGCTGATCATGAGTTTGGCCCAAGGTCAAGAGGAATTGAAGGCTCTGCTGGTCAAGAAGAAGAAAAAGAGAACTGTACTGTTTAACACTGGCCGGAGGTTTGGTAACACACTGCAGAATGAGGTTGATCAAGCTGGTTCTTCTGTAGGGAAAGGCAGTCCCCAGGGGGGAAGGGTTCCTAGTCCTGTGGTCTCTGACAACGAGACTGATTTCAATGAAGAGTAGTACCCTCCCGCTGAAGACAAGTACAAGCAGTTAGAGGATCGCCTGAATGCCATGGAAATTCAACAAGTGCCTGGGTTGGATTTTGGAGACTTAGGTCTATCTTCTGGTGTGGTGATCCCACACAAGTTCAAAGCACCATCTTTCGCAAAGTATGACGGGGCGTCCTGCCCTAAGCTACATCTCAGATCTTATGTGCGGAAGATCCAGCCGTATACTGTGGACAAGAACTTATGGATCCATTTCTTCCAGGAGAGTCTTTCAGGGACTCATCTCGAATGGTTCTATCAGCTGGATGGAACCAAGGTTCGTAACTGGGAGGACTTGGCTACTGCTTTCTATAAGCAGTATCAGTATAATGCCGACCTCGCTCCTACACGTACCCAACTCCAGGGTATGTCGCTAGGATCGGGAGAAGGTTTTAAAGAATATGCGCAAAATTGGAGGGACCTGGATGGCAGGGTGCAGCCACCGTTAACCGACCGTGAACTTGTGGACATGTTCTTAGGGACTCTATCCGGTTCGTTCTTCAATCATCTCATTGGCAATTCGTCTGCATGGTTTACAGACCTCATTCTGACTGGGGAAAGGATAGAGGCTGGTATGAAATCAGGGAAGATACAAAAAGGTGCGTCCTCAAGTTCTGATAAGAAGCCTTTCAAAAAGGAAGCCAGTGCTGTGTATGGCCCTAGAAGGCAAAACAAACCGGAACGCCGCCAATCTATCAACGCGGTGGTAATTGCAAAGCCTGCTGCCGCTCCTCGGCAACCTAACCAACCAAGGGGTGAGAGACCCAGAAGAGAATATACTCGACTTAGTATGACCTTGTCGCAGATCTTGCCGCAATTGCTATCGACCAACTTGGTAACCGTCAGAGAAGCTCCGAAGGTGGTGAACACAACCTCTCCGAAGTACAATCCCAATGCCCGCTATGCTTATCACTCTGATAGCCCGGGGCATTCTACTGATGATTGCTGGGCCCTAAGAAATAAGGTTCAGGACCTTATTGATGCGAAGGAAATACAGTTTGAGGCGCCAGAAAGGCCCAACATTGTGACTACTCCTATGCCCCAGCATGAAGTAAATGCTATTGAGGAAGACCTGTATGCAGTTTCTGTGGATGATGTTGCTACCCCTTTATCGACTGTTAAGAGGAACCTGTTTCTAGCCGGTTTATTTCCGGGTTGCAGCAAGGGTTGCCTTCTGTGTGCTGTTTCACCTACTGGTTGTCCGTTGCTGAAGTCAGACGTCCAAAACCTGATGAATAGCAAAGAGATCTTATTCAAGAAGACCGTTGTTCCTATTGTTCCTGTTGAAGAAGTATCCGTTGTCACCATCTTCAACAATCCTACCAAGGCTCCCCCGAGGAAGCCCGTCAAAATCATGTCTGTTGCACCTATCATTATTACTGTTCCGGGGCCCCTCCCCTATAAATCTGACAAGGCTGTCCCATGGCACTATGGGGCAGACGTGTATGTGCTTGGAGTAAAGCAGGAGTTCAACATTAGTACCGGTATCAGTAACATCATCGGTCCCGCTAAAGTTACTCGCAGTGGCAGAATCTTCTCGCCTGACATTGCGCCACCAGTTATCTAAAGACCCCTTATCATCACGCCTACAAGTGCGCTTGTTTCCCCTTCTGATCAAGTTTCTACCCCTGCTGTTGAGTCATTTGACACTCAGGGCAAAGGGATTGCTGATGTGCCTGCCCGGATGGAGGCACCAAAGACTGTTAATGTTGAAGCCTCCCAGCAAGAGATGGAGGAAATCCTTAAGATCATCAAGAAGAGCGATTTCAACGTCGTTGAGCAGCTGGGGCATACCCCCTCTAATATCTCTATGCTGTCATTGTTGTTGTGCTCAGAGGCCCATGCCAAGGCCCTGATTTCATTTCTGAAGACGGCTCATGTGCCACAAGAGACGTCCACCGATCAATTCACTGATTGTGTGGCCAACTCGACTGCTGATAATGGTTTGGGTTTCTCGGATGCTGATCTGACCGCTAAGGGAAAGAACCACAATGATGCCCTGCATGTCTCCATTGAATGCAGGGGCACTACTCTTGCTCACGTGCTGGTTGACACTGGTTCTTCACTGAATGTATTGCCCAAGAAGGCCTTAGACAGGTTGGATTGTGAGGGTCTGGAGTTGAAGCCTAGTAACATCGTTGTCCGAGCTTTTGACGGGTCGAAGAGGATGGTACATGGTGAAGTGGACATTCCGATCCGGGTTGGTTCCCAAGTCTTTGATTCAACGTTCTATGTGATGGACATTCGTCCATCTTATTCCTGTTTGCTGGGTCGACCTTGGATTCACAAGGCTGGGGATGTGACCTCCACTCTACACCAGAAGCTCAAATACCCTGTCAGAGGGAAGATTGTTACAGTGCAGGGGGAGGAAGAATACATGGTTAGTCATCTGAACTCATTCCGGTATATAGAGATGGACGGGGAGTTTATTGAAACCCCCTTTCAACATTTTGAAGAGGTGCCTCCAACATTGGCGTCAGCTGAGACAGTAATTGAAGAAGACTTTCCTTTGAAGATGGCTTCCTTGAAGGACGCCCGAGCTGTAATTGAGAAAGGTGAATGTGCAAACTGGGGCAGGCTCCCTGATTTTACTCCTAAGACTGACAAGTTTGGGCTGGGTTTCACTGCAGAGGCTCAGAGGGTTGTACGCAAAGCAAGGATCGGAAGACCTCCCGTGTTCATCACCAACCCGGGAGTAAATGCTATTGAAGGCAATGCGGAGGAATCAGAGTTTGATAGCTGGATCTACCCGACGACTGACGGTGGACTGAACAATTGGACTGCAAAAGACCACATACCTGTTACTTTTGTTACTTAGTAATGAATTCCTTTGTTTTTAATTTGTAATGAACAATAAATTGAAACTTTATGGCCCGGTGTCTTACCCGGGGCACCATGGCTTCATTTGTGAGGGCTTATTACTTGTCATTTCCATATATCATGAATAAAGACATTGGACGTTTTTCGCATTTCAAATCTTGTGCTCCTTTTCTTTCTTTCTTTATATATTGCAAAACAGCTATATTCACACACACTCACTTATACAGGTTTCAATCCACTCTGGATCTCACTGGTAACGACTCTGCTACTGCCAGTTATGACTTCGAAAATCCGATCAACTTAGCCGAAGACGAAGGTGAAGATGATTGCGAAGTGCCTGGTGAGCTTGCAAGACTGTTACTCCAGGAGGAGAGGGCCATTCAGCCACATGAAGAGCCAGTGGAAACGGTAAATCTGGGTACTGAGACAGATAAAAAGGAAGTTAAGATTGGTGCCAATCTAGAGCTCAGCGTGAAACAACGGTTGATTCAGATGTTGCATGACTATATGGAAATCTTTGCTTGGTCCTACGAAGACATGCCTGGGCTGGATACTGACATCGTGGTCCATCACTTGCCTACCAAGGAAGACTGCCCTCCGGTTAAACAAAAGGTCCGCCGTATGCGTCCAGAGATGTCCGAGAAGATCAAAGCTGAGGTTATGAAGCAATTTGATGTCGGGTTTCTAGCAGTAACTTCTTACCCTCAGTGGGTTGCCAACGTGGTTCCAGTGCCAAAGAAAGATGGTAAGGTCCGAATGTGTGTTGACTACAGGGATCTGAACAGGGCCAGCCCTAAAGATGATTTCCCTTTGCCTCATATCGATGTTCTGGTTGACAATACTGCTCAGCACAAGGTGTTCTCCTTCATGGACGGCTTTTCAGGTTATAATCAAATCAAGATGGCTCCTGAAGACATGGAAAAGACTACCTTTGTTACTCAGTGGGGCACCTTCTGCTACAAGGTCATGCCTTTTGGACTGAAAAATGCTGGGGCAACCTACCAACGAGCCATGGTTTCTTTATTTCATGACATGATCCACCATGAGATAGAAGTATATGTCGACGACATGATTGCAAGGTCCCAAACTGAGGAGGAACACCTTGACCATCTACAAAAGCTGTTTGACCGTCTGAAGTTATACAAGTTGAGGTTGAACCCAAACAAGTGCACCTTTGGGGTAAGATCTGGAAAGTTGCTAGGCTTCGTCGTAAGTGACAAAGGTATTCAAGTGGACCCTGCCAAGGTTAAAGCCATACAAGAGATGCCAGTTCCCAAGACAGAGAAAGAAGTCAGAGGTTTTCTGGGACGTCTGAATTACATTGCCCGATTCATCTCGCACCTAACTGCTACCTGTGAACCAATCTTCAAACTACTGAAGAAAGATCAAGTAGTACGTTGGAATGATGAATGTCAGGCCGCTTTCGACAGAATCAAAGAGTATCTCCAAGAACCACCCATTCTTATGCCACCGGTTGAAGGGAGACCTCTAATATTATACTTGACAGTACCGGACAACTCAATGGGGTGTGTGTTGGGGCAACATGACGAGTCTGGCCGAAAAGAGCACGCTATTTATTACCTTAGCAAAAAGTTTACCGACTGTGAGACCCGATACTCACTGCTCGAGAAAACTTGCTGCGCTTTGGTATGGGCTGCTCGCCGGCTGAGACAGTATATGCTGACTCACACTACTCTGTTAATATCAAAGATGGATCCAATAAAGTATATCTTCGAAAAGCCTGCTCTGTCTGGAAGAATAGCAAGATGGAAAATGATCTTGACAGAATACGACATCCAGTACACGACTCAGAAAGCAATAAAGGGAAGTGTATTGGCAGACCATTTGGAACACCAGGCAGTGGACGACTACCAGTCAATGAACTTTGAGTTTCCTGACGAAAGCATCATGGTAGTGACTGATTGCGAAGTACCTGGACCGGATGAAGGACCCGAGGAAGGATCCCGATGGTCTATGCACTTTGACGGAGCCTCCAACGCTTTGGGTAACGGTATAGGCGCTGTGATTATATCCCCCAAAGGCACTCATACTCCACTTACTGCCCGACTATGTTTCAACTGCACCAATAACATGGCGGAGTATGAGGCATGCATCATGGGTCTTCAAGCTGCAATTGACTTAAGGATCAAGTTTCTGAGTGTCTTCGGAGATTCCGCTCTCATGATCAATCAGATCCAAGGCGAGTGGGATACGAAACATCTGAATCTTATTCCTTACAAAGAGTGTGTGTTGACATTGATCCCCCATTTCACAGAGATAACTTTTGAACACTTCCCGAGGGAGGAGAATCAGTTGGCAGACGCGTTAGCTACGATGTCTTCTATGTTTGAAGTCAAGTGGGACAATGAGGCTCCCCGGATCATTATCTGGAAGTTGGACGAACCTGCATATTATTGTGGTCTTGAGGCTGAAGAGGTAATTGAAAAACCTTGGTATCATGAGGTGAAAAGGTACTTGGAAGCTCAAGAATACCCTGAAGGTGCATCCATCAACGACAAGAAGTTTCTGAGAAGGTTCGCTGCAAAGTTCTTCCTCAGCAACGGCATTCTGTACAAGCGAAACCATGATTCAACTCTACTGCGTTGTGTGGATAAGACTGAAGCAGAAAGAATCATGGCAGAACTACATGAAGGTACCTTTGGAACACATTCCAGTGGACACACCATGGCAAAGAAAATCCTCCGGGCAGGATATTTTTGGTCCACAATGGAAGCTGACTGTTACCAACATTCTCGGACATGTCATAAGTGCCAGATTTATGCTGATAAAGTGCACGTTCCTCCAGTTCCTCTGAATGTCTTGACTGCACCATGGCCTTTTGCAATGTGGGGCATTGATATGATCGGCGAGATTAAACCTACGGCATCCAACGAGCATCGCTTCATCCTGGTAGCGATTGATTACTTTACGAAGTGGGTTGAAGCAGCTTCCTATGCCACTGTAACCAAGAACGTCGTGGCACGGTTCATTCGGCATAATCTGATCTGTCGATACGGCGTCCCGGAAAGGATCATTACGGACAACGGTACCAATCTTAATAACAAGATGATCACTGAGCTCTACGAGCAATTCAAGATACAGCACCACAACTCTTCTCCCTACCGGCCGAAGATGAATGGGGTTGTAGAAGCAGCGAATAAGAATATCAAAAAGATTGTGAAGAAGATGACAGTGACCTATAAGGATTGGCACGAGATGTTACCATTTGCTCTTCATGGGTACCGTACCTCAGCAAGAACGTCAACCGGGGCAACTCCCTTTTCCTTGGTCTATGGCATGGAGGCAGTCTTGCCGATTGAAGTTCAGATACCCTCTCTCTGGATAATGAAGGATGCAAGCTTGAGCGAAGATGACTGGATCCAGACTCGACTTGATTAATTAAACCTAATTGACGTAAAGAGACTCACTGCTATCTGTCATGGTCAAATGCACCAAAAACGGATGATCAGGGCATTTAACAAGAAAGTCAGACCACAGGAGTATCAAGTTGGGGACCTGGTAATCAAACTCATCATTCTTCCTCAAAGTGATCCCAGGGGCAAATGGACCCCTACGTACGAAGGGCCATTTGTGGTTAAACATGTCTTCTCAGGAGGGGCCATGATTCTAACCACTATGGATGGTGACGACCTTCCTCACCCCGCCAATGCAGACATAGTAAAAAGATACTACGCATGAATAAAAGACCCGCTAGGTTGACATACCTAGGCAAAAATTAGGGCTTACCGGCGAACCAAAAGGGTTCGGGCAAAATGAGGGATGAAATAAAAAAAAATCTGTACACCCGGCAAGTCGAAAACCTGAAAAGGCGGCTTGGGCAAAAATGGGTGTCTCGGTGGACTGAAAACCCGAAAGGGCGGTCCAGGAAAAAGTTAGGGATAAAGCGTAATACTATGTCTCATTGGATCACCTTGCATCCAGAATCCGGTATCGACTATCAGGTTCAGACGGCATCGATCAATCAACTTCATCTTCAACTGAGCAGCCAAGTGATGAGACGCTCGAAGATATAAAGGCGATAACAGAGTTGGAACCCAGTGTGATTATTCATTTCACATAGCTGTTTTGTTTCCCTTTTCATAAAATTGTATAAACTCTGTTGTTCGGCGGCGTTCTCTTACTAGGACGTCAGCCTCTTGTACATAAACGCCTATTTACAGGCAAATTCAAAAATAAATACAAATTCACTTTTCAGACAAATTGCCAATTGCTTTTCCTTTTTCTGTTTTGTTTTGCGAAGAACGTCCAATGTTCAATTGTGATATATGCATTTGACACAAATTGATAACTCATAAATATTTGCATACGAAACAAAGGATTAATTACAGGTGACATTAGGAACAGGGGCAATAATGAGTTGTCTAAGAAATCTAATTGCTCTGTCCACCAAGGTACCAAGGTAAGTTCGACTGAAGAATATAACCCAGATACCTTCACTCCCCGCCGAGTAAGACAAGATTCAGCAATTCTCCCCAAGCAGTTGGTCTCCCGTCAGCCTTACAAGGCACAATATCTCCAGCAGGTCAGCGATACTCCCCCCGAGCAGAGTTATACTCAGTCAGCCTTAAGGAAGTTGGATTATCCCCTGAAGATCTCAACATTCCCCAGCGGAGTATGCAAACATTCCTAGCAAGCGTCCCCGACAATCTTGATCTAAGATTGTTCCCCGGCGAAATACCGAACATCAAGTGGAGCCACCTCCCCAGTGCAATTTCAATAGTCTCCCCATGAGAGTTGAACCATATCCCCAGTAGGAAGCTTACCCCCAGTAGATTCTGGAAGCTTACCCCTGAAGAGCACGAACGCGTCTCCCCGGACTTTATTCAAAGGCTATTTCCTCACCAGGATATAACTGGGTTATCCTCAGCCAATTGCCACGGAAAGATCGTCCCCGGCGAAGTCTTACTATCCCCAACGAAGTTCATCAAATCTTCTAACATAACTCAACAATGGTATCCCCAGCGGAGTTATCATCAACATCTCAGCAAAATACCTCTCTTTCCCCACAGAATTCACTCCCCGCAGAGTAATCTATTCGCCAAGTTTATTCCCCAACGGAGTCATCTTCTCCTACCGGTATTCTTGCAACCATCATCCCCAGCGGAAACAAAGAACTCTTCTCCTCAAACAGCAGCCTAGGAGTTAACTTCCCGGCATCCGTCAAGGATTTATTTTCCTAAATACATTCATGAACATCACCTCTTCATACATTATAGCATGCACATACGCATCATGAACATACAATCTCATTTATTTTGAGAACATCACGCATTTCATACATCATGACATTGTATACAACTAACGTTTTATCTTTTCAGTACAAAAATAAATACAAAGATGATTACTACCTACTATCGCAATTCCAGATTCAATACCTGTATCTAGCCAGGGCATGTCTGTGAGCGACTATTTCCAGATCCGATTCCTGTATCTTGCCAGGGTGTATCTGTTGACGACTATTTTCCAGACTCGATTCCTGTATCCTGCCAGGGCACGTCTGAAGAGTTTGAAGACCTGATTCCTGTATCTTGCCAGGGTGTATCTGTTGACGACTATATTCCAGACTCGATTCCTGTATCCTGCCAGGGCACGTCTGAAGAGTTTGAAGATCTGATTCCTGTATCCCGCTAGGGTGTATCTGTTGACGACTAATTCCAGACTCGATTCCTGTATCCTGCCAGGGCACGTCTGAAGAGTTTGAAGATACGATTCTTGTATCTTGCCAGGGTGTATCTGTTGATGACTAATTCCAGACTCGATTCCTGTATCCTGCCAGGGCACGTCTAAAGAGTTTGAAGATCCGATTCCTGTATCTTACCAGGGTGTATCTGTTGACGACTAATTCCAGACTCGATTCCTGTATCTTTCCAGGGCACGTCTGAAGAGTTTGAAGATCCGATTCCTGTATCTTGCCAGGGTGTATCTGTTGACGACTAATTCCAGACTCGATTCCTGTATCCTACCAGGGTACGTCTGAAGAGTTTGAAGATCCGATTCCTGTATCTTGCCAGGGTGTATCTGTTGAAGACTAATTCCAGACTCGATTCCTGTATCCCGCCAGGGCACGTCTGAAGAGTTTGAAGATCCGATTCCTGTATCCTGCCAGGGTGTATCTGTTGACGACTAATTCCAGACTCGATTCCTGTATCCTGCCAGGGCACGTCTGAAGAGTTTGAAGATTCGATACCTGTATCCAGCCAGGGCACATCCACATAAAGAGTTTGAAGATCAACCCCTGTAACAGGCCAGGTATTTATTCTTTCTTTCTCAGGTACACAAATTCTCGCTAAGGAATCTCTCATGCGATCGACACCTAGATGGCATCTATAAGCCCATCCACATACCGACAGTCTCCAAATGGCATCTATAAGCCCATTCCCGACAAGGTTCTGTCACATTTCCGGATGGCATCTATAAGCCCATCCTCCTATTCATCAGTCTCCAAATGGCATCTGTAAGCCCATTCCCGCCACCATACTGCTAACACTCTACTATGTGAGTGCAAATTTCTGGGCACTCTAGTGTTCAATCATCTTCCATCTTCGGATTACGAAAGGCACGCCAGCCAATCTACATCCTCAGGTCTAAGAAGATTGAACAGGGGAAACTGTTGTACCCCAAAATTTTCCCTCCCATAATCTTCAAAGTTTTGCCAAACATCACCTCAAATGGTTCAAAATCCCTCAAGGGTTGCACAGTCCAATTGCCTCCTAACACAGTCAAAATTAGGGTTTTGGTTCTTGCAAAGAAATTGAGGTTTCCAAGGGTCCAATCAAGTCCCATATGCCTATATACATTGTCAAGCATCCATATGTCAAGTTTCAAGACTCACAGCATCAAATTGCACAGTCAAAAACCCTAGTTGCACCACAGTCAACTGTAGGGGCAAAATGGTCATTTGACAGTCAAAAGTCAACTTTTTTGGTCAACATCTTATTTTGAAGCCACAATCATCATTTGATCAAATCTTGATCATGATTCCACAAGCATGGCTCAAAAAGTCTCAAGATGCAAAAGTTTCCATTTTTGGACAGTTGAAAAGTCAACTACAACTTGACCAAGGCATAACTTCTTCATGGTTCATCAGAAAAATCCCATCTAAAGCTCATTTTGAAGAGGGTGACATTTCCTACAACTCATCTTCACACTCCAAGTCCAAGAAATGCTCTCACAAAAAGTTATCAATTTCAACATTATAGGTCATTTTCAAAAGTCAACAAAAAGGCACTTTAAGTCAAAGACCATAACTTGATATTGGTAAATCAAAATGACATGGGACCAAAGGCATTGGTTAGAGGACTTCAAGACCTTTCCAAAATGTCCAATAACATGTTCATAGCTTCAAAATTGAGCAAGATATGCATTTGAGAAGTTGGGAAATTTTTGGGAACTTTCAAAAGTCAACTTTGCCTAAAATACTTCAAATTTGCTAATGGGCCTCAAATTCTTCCTTGAATCATTACCCAAAGCCTATGCACGACCCATTGAGCTCAAAATAATTTATTTTCTTATTTTTAATTAATTAATTGAATTTATATTTATATTAATTCATTTAATTGATTTTATTTATAGGAAAATTAAAAAAAGATATGTTTTTGGATCTTTTGTGAAGCAAATCATATCAGGGCAAGCTGGCCAAGTTGTTTCACATTCAAAAAAGGAAAATCATCCATAATTGGAAAAGGTTTCAATGAAAAAAGATTGAAAAATATATGATGAAAATCAAAGATATGAAACATCAATTCATGGACTTTTGGGCCAAGGTTTTGACCTAGAATCATTCACATACTTATGCAAGACCTAACCCCATTCAGAGATACAGGAAAAAGCTGCTCATACGCCATAACCAATTTGCAACTTTTCAACAAAAACTTGGAAACTGATTTCATACTTGCAGCATAATTCAAAGCTTCTAAAGGATTCCAACACGTTGCCTAAGCCTCCAGGAAGCGTTTGCAATCAAGGACTAGTCTAAACACGCAAAGAATCATCCCCACGAAGCCATACGGTTTGCCATATTTTCCAGAAATTCATATCATGATTCATGCGCATTTGATGCATATTGTTGGTTGTTTTGTATTCACAGGAACCTTCTGAAGCTAATGACATGATTTAATTGCGTTATAAGGCTCTGAATCATGGTTTGCCATTAACATGTTTTAGGGTTTCAGAACATCCAAATTAGGGCTTTCCTTGTATGGAAAAATTGGACCACCAAACCTATATGGACAAATTCGTGGCAACAAGACGAATCGATTGAAACCCTCGCGCTTAATTTATTTAATCTGTGCGCGTGTTTGCTATTTTTCACTGTTTCAGTTTGTGGGGGTTTAAAACCCCCGCTACTTGTTTCATATTGCAGGTACAAACGAAGAAGAAAGCTGAGGTGTCCAAGCGCTACTGGGAGATTTGAACTTTAGCGCGTTTTTTAACGTTTGCAGCATAATTGACTTCTTTCATATATTACATTTATTGTTTATTATGTATACAAAAGCGTTTGATAGCTCAGTTGGTGGATGACACGCTTGGCAAGCATAGGGACCTGGGTTCGATTCCCAGGTCCCCCCATACAATTGTTGTTATTTTTCCTCAAGTATTCCAATGCAGCTTCCATCAAACGTTCCACCATACATGCTCATGCGCTAGCCTGCCAAGTGGCTTCAAGATCAATCTGAAGGCCACATAATGAGATCCAGGGTGCAGTCCAGTCAATGAGTGTGTACACAATTCTGAAAGTCAAACGTGACTTTGCTTCAATGGGCCAGAATTCTGCAATCAAACCTCCCCTTGGGCCTGATACCCCCCTTGGTTTGCATATTTTTTTAATTTTATTTTCTTTTCTTTTCTAATTCTTTTCAAATTGTTTTTAATTGTTTTCATTAATTCACCATAAAATCAATTTTCATAATAAAAAATCAGAAACCAAAAAAATGTTTTATATTTAATTATTATTAATTTCCCCACTAACCTATTTTTTTGTAAATAAATAACTAACAATTAATATAGTTTTAATTAGGTTTTAATTCAATATTTTCTTAATAAAAAATACATAGAATTAGGTTTTTTGACATTTTATCTTTTTTCTTAATTAATTATTTTCATCATTATTTATTATTATTATTTTTTGTAAATAAACATGTAAATTAAATAATTTAGTTAATTAGCCTAATTTTGACCTTTTTTATTAATAATTAAAATAATCTAGATTTAGGGTTTCCTTTTAAATTCTTTTCTTTATTTCCATATTAAATACCAAAAACATAAAAAACACTTTTTTTAGTTAAATAATTAATTAGACTTTAATTTAATTTAATTTCAAGCAAAGGGTCAAAACCCTCGGACGTTCAATTTAATTCTTTTCGCGCATTATTTCTTTTAGTGATTATTATGTAACTGCTTTCTGGATGTAATAGTAATTAGGTTTATCACATTTATTTACTTTCCGCATCTTTTATCAAAAACGGGTCTTTGTACTTTGGCGATGTATAGACACGCGCCTTGTAATAGCGTAGCTTTTGTCTTTCCGTCTTTTAATTTTCCGCACTCTTAAATTTTAAATTGCATGAAAGAATGTATGTTAATTAAAAACAATGCGTAGCTCACAATGCCATGATCAAAGATGACTGTTAAACTGAAAACAACACACAAATACACACACCACTCCTAGGGTACGCCTCACTCGTTGCCTTCTAAACGTGGTCGTCAAGTATAGGACGTTTTAGCGGTCCTTATGTCCATGATCCAGTTGCCTCGAAACAGTTGCCTCGAAATGGTTGCCTCAGATTAAAAAAGGATCAAGGACATAAGGGTAGCTTCTAAGGTATCCTAACTATTGCTTCGGTGACCACACTGTCCCTACACTCGAATTGACCCAAACACCTCCAACGGTGGTGCTACCTACCTCTCAATGGTGGGATGGCACTACCTTAAGGACTCTTACACAGCCTAATTCCTTAGGGTAGGTAGATGACTCATGGATACTTGCTCTCTCTCAAAAACAAATCAAAATCTTTTCACACCGACACTTTCAAAAAGCTTTCAAAACAATTTTTCAAACACTCTTGAGGACAGATACAAGAGTTATTCAGAAATCTTTCAAAGAAACTTTTTCAAACCGACTCACATTTTGAAAAGCAAACATTTTGAAAACATAAGAGCAAGTATCTAAGAGCCCATGGATAACCATGGATAGAAAGGGTGCTAACACCTTCCCTTTCTATAAATCTACCTCCCGAACCGAGAAACATTCTCAATAAGGAATTTTGCTGTGCTTTTGTCCTGTCCATGTTGGAGAAAATAAAAGACGGTGGCGACTCTTGATTCCGTGACATTTCGCGAACCAGCGTTAAACAGTCAGTTCTAAATCCACCGATCACATAAGGTATACCCCACTTATCATTCCCCAGTAGAGTCGTCAGTTCTGTGATACGGTGGCATAACCGACTGTTAATACTGGTTTATGTTTTTTGTTTGCGCATGTTGCGGTAAGCAAGAGTCGCCACCGACTTTTATTTTATCCAACAAAAGGAAAAGGAAAAAGAACAGAAAAAACCTTTTTCGAGAGTTTCTGAGTGCGGGGGGTAGATTATAGAAAGAGAAGGCGTTAGCACCCTTTCTATCCGTAGTTATCTACGGGCTCTTAGGTACTTGCTCATTTTGAAATTGCTTGTGTGTGTTTTGCAAAAAGTTTTGTTTAACTTCGTGATAACCCTTGTATTTGTCCTCAAGAGTGTGACGAAGTTGTTTTTGAAAACTATTTTGAAATTTTTTTTATTGTTTTGAGCAAGTACTTAAGATTTCTACCTACTCGAAAAAATACTATTCATTTCCTAGTTTCCTTTAGACAGTGCTATCCTACTATTAAGGAGTAGGTAGCCCCATCGTTGGAGTTTTAAGGGACATTCAAAGGGAAGAAATGGTCACTGAAGGCAACTGAAGAAGTGAAAAACACAAGAAGGGGGGGTTGAATTGAAAACTTTAAATCAAATGCGCAATGACACAGTATTTTTATCCTGGTTCGTTTGATCTCAAACTACTCCAGTCCACCCGTCAAGGTTATTTCGCCTCTCTCCAACAAGGTATTAATCCACTAATCTCAAAAGGATTACAATCACTACTTTAACAACTGCTAAAGTCTTCTTGAGTACAACCACAATCCAGTTAATCTCAAGGAACATTGTTTTAATCAAATAAACAAGAGTATTGTGTGTTGATGTTTTTCTTTACAAAAACTGTTATCACAAGTGTGATAATTTACACAAAATGAGAGCGTGGAAATATGATGAGTATGTTTGCAGCTTTTTGAATTCACGTCAGTAGTATATTGCAAAATTGTTACCGATTTGATCACTGAGTTTATTTATATAGGCAATGGATTCCCGTTGATCATTAAGCATGATAAATGTCATTAACTCAGTTTCCATTTGGAGAAGATCTTGTCTGAATGAAGCCGTTGTAATTGATGATGTATTGAATGATTAGTAATGCTTCAGAATCTTTCATCCTAGCCTACTGCTGATGCTTCAGCACATTGATGACTTAGTATATTATGCTCTTGTTCAGAATCAGATTTTACTTCACTTAAGCACAGGTTTTGGTCATCAATCTTCAGTGCAAATTCTGATTGCTTCAGCGTGTAGCTTCTATAGCTTATCTTCTGATGCTACTTTGGTCAGAACTTTTGCATACAAAATAATATAATTTTTAAGGTGCATATTTGTTCTTTGTATTTGTTATCATAAAAACTCTAACTAAGGGTTGTAGAATCAAACTATGTTCTAACAATCTCCCCCTTTTTGATGATGACAAAAACTAGAATTTTCAATGAAAAATAAAGAACAAAAGGTTTAAGAGAAACTCCCCCTGAGTTGATTACTTCCCTTAAGTTCCTTCTCATCAGAGTTTAGCTGCATCTCTTATCAAAATTTGTACCTGTTCTAACTTTTCAGAAAGTAGAGGTTAAGTAATTCAGAATGTTTGAGACATTTGTCTCGGTAAACCATTATTGAAAATATCTTACTTTCTCCCCCTTTTTTGTCAGTTATCAAAAAGGCAATATAATCAGAGCCAAATAGATGAATTATATTTAAAACATAATGCAATGACAAGTTACATAAACAAAGAGGTAAAATTAAAAGTTACAGATAAACAATTTTTAAAAGAAAATCTAAGAAGGAGGGGGGAGACGTGTGAACAACGCTTCCAACAAGCTCTTGATCTGAGTATTTGACTCTTCTTGCTTGCCCAAAATACTTTTAATCTCCTTATTCATATCCTCCTGCTTATCCAGCCTTGCATGGATTAAAGAATTTCCTTTCTTCAACTCTTCCAGAGTTTGTATGACTAAGGAGGAAGCTGGTGTCTCTTCAGGAGTTAGATGTTGCTCAGAGCATTCTGCAGCTTCTTCTGAGTGAACCATTTCTTCTGCTGTAATCATATTTTCTGGAGTAGTAGTCAGAGAGAGACTTTCTGATTCTGGTTCAGCTACATCTGAAGGATGATGCTCTTTCTAGGGAGCATTATCCAGCGAGAGGATACCTTTCTTGAACAGTTGGCTCAGAACTTAGTCTTGAAAAGCCTTCAGCTTATCACTAAAGTTCTGCTGAACCTTTTCATAACATAATTCCTTCAGCTTCAGTGTTTCAGAACTAAGCCAATTTCTGAATCTTGCCCACATAAAATCAGAAGCAGCAGGATTAGACATCTCCTGACTTGCATGCTTCAAAGAATTTATCCATTCCTGCATTCCTGTTTCAAAAATCAACAAACTTGTACCAACATCTGATGTGGTTGCAGTTGGTTTAGGTTTAGGAATGGCAGTTTTGTGTGAGATGGAAGCTAGTATTTCCAGCACAATTGGATCAATGACAAGTCTTACGTTGTCAGCTGGACTGTTAGTGGGTGAAGGAGTGGGAGAGTCAGGAATGATAATTGGTCTAGTAGGGGTGTTTGGTGGTGTGGATTCAAGGGATGAAGGAATTTCTGGAATGTCATGAATGATGAGAGGCATGCGAACCGCAAGAGGTTCTGTAATTCCAACCACTCAACAACCACCAGAAATTCCTCAACCAGAAATCCCACAACCACCTCAACAAGAAATTTCACAACCACACTCTCCACAACCAGAAATTCCTCAACCAGAAATACCACAACCAGAAGATTTGAACTCCAACTCACCACAACCAAAAATTCAACCTTCTGAAAATCCATCTTATGATATTCCTGAATCAGAAATCCAACATGCTGCCACAAACCAATCTGAAGACTCTCATGCAGGCTCTGATACCAATTGAAGAAGTGAAAAATACAAGAAGGGGGGGGGGGGGTTGAATTGAAAACTTGAAATCAAATGCGCAATGACACAATATTTTTATCCTGGTTCGTTTGATCTCAAACTACTCCAGTCCACCTGTCAAGGTTATTTCGCCTCTCTCCAACGAGGTATTAATCCACTAATCTCAAAAGGATTACAATCACTACTTTAACAACTGCTAAAGTCTTCTTGAGTACAACCACAATCCGGTTAATCTCAAGGAACACTGTTTTAATCAAATAAACAAGAGTACTGTGTGTTGTTGTTTTTCTTTACAAAAACTGTTATCACAAGTGTGATAATTTACACAAAATGAGAGCGTGGAAATATGATGAGTATGTTTGCAGCTTTTTGAATTCACGTCAGTAGTATATTGCAAAATCGTTATCGATTTGATCACTGAGTTTGTTTATATAGGCAATGAATTCCCGTTTATCATTAAGCATGATAAATGTCATTAACACAGTTTCCATTTGGAGAAGATCATGTCTGAATGAAGCCGTTGTAATTGATGTTGTATTGAATGATTAGTAACGCTTCATAATCTTTCATCCTAGCTTGTTGCTGATGCTTCAGCATATTGATGACTTAGTATATTATGCTCTTGTTCATAATCAGAGTCTACTTCACTTAAGCGTCGGTTCTGGTTATCAATCTTCAGCGCAAATTCTGATTGCTTCAGCGTGTAGCTTCTATAGCTTATCTTCTGATGCTGCTTTGGTCAGAACTTCTGCATACAAAATAACATAATTTTTAAGGTGCATATTTGTTCTTTGTATTTGTTATCATCAAAACTCTAACTAAGGGTTGTAGAATCAAACTATGTTCTAACAACAACTAGTAAGGATACCTTAGCATTTCGAAGGGACTATCATCATAAGATCATTTTTCATGGGCAACTCGAGGGACAATGATGGACTATTGATCTTTATGACGACTTTGAATTGTTGGTCATTGCTAAGATATCAATACGTTCGTGGGACACAACCATTATTTCTGAGGCAACCAAGTGAGCCAAACCTTAGGAGTGAGCATGTGCAAGTGTGCCTTTTTTTCCAGTTAATTATCTTTGCACAATTAGGGTTATCTACTTTTTAATCATTCATTTGTCTTTCGCATACAATCCTAATGTCCATACATCTAACAGTTTAATAGTTGCAGAAATTAAAGAGTGCGAGAAATTAAAGTCCTAGCTATTACAAGGCTTTTGGGAAGATACACAAATATTTGACTGAAAATAAAGATGCGAAAATTAAAATCCTAATTAACCTATTACAAACTTAAAACAGTTACAATAATTGGAAAAATAAATAAATAAATGCGCGCGAGAATAAAGTAAATATCCTAAAGAATCTATTTAAATAAAGAAAATATTTTTTTTATTTTTTATTGAGAAAATTAAATATTTGTGAATTAAACCTAATTTGTCTAATTAATTTTAATTATGAAAACAATCAAGTTAATATTATTAAATTAATTAATTTCCAAAATAAAAGACTAATTTTAATTAAAAAAAACTAATTCTACATTTTTGTGGTTTTATTGATTTTATGATTTAATAAAAAAGATTTTTGAAATAAACAAAACAAAAATAATTAAAACAATAAAAAAGAAAATAAGAAATTAAAACAAAAGTGTAAAATGGGCCTGATATCAGAAGTAAACTGGGGGTGTGAAGTTGAATTGCTGAAGCCCAGAAGGATAGGCCCATCTGCCTTGCGCGTGATCCAGTGCTCCCTGCTCCTGGGGGTCCACCATGTGGATGGCTTGCTGGACATTGGATCTGAATCAGGCATGATCCAATGGGTGAGATTTATGAGCGCACAGTGGATGCTTGGCTAGGAGATACGCTGAATCTGCAAGAAATTGTCAAGAAAAATATAAAAGCAGACGCTTGGGATCGAACCCAGGACGTTTTCCTCATATACACGCTCCCTGACCAACTGCGTTGGACTGCTCATTCGTGCATATAATGAAACAAATAAAATATAAGGAAAATTAAATGATATGCTCAGGAAAACGCGTGTGAATTCCAATGAGCCAGTGGGAGTCAGCCACATGATCGTCTCTTTCCTCAGAACTGTTGTTTTAGGTATCAGCCTTTTACCTACGGACAAAACTGTCATTAAAGGCTATAATGACTGTTTTTGTCCGTAGCTACATCCCTGCAAGATTCAAAACTAAAATACCAGCAAGATAAATCAGAACCAAAGGCGTAAATCAATTGTAAATCGTGCCCTGAGTTCATTGGTACCCACGATTTGGTATAATTTTGCTTATACGGAGAATCCCTAATTTGAAGCTTTCAAACCCTAGCAATGGCGTAATTTTGTTCCTGCGCTAAAACTAAAATCCAAACATTCAAACAGATTCCCAGCATGATTATAAACACATTTATGAAAACGAATTTGATTTAAAACATGTAAAACCAAGAAAACGAATTGAAAGCTAATGAGGGGTAAACCGTGACCTGTGTCTTACGATTCTGGGCGTTTGGTGACTTGAGAGTGATTGGAATCGCTTCAGAATACATCCAGGAACAGATTAATAGCCTTGGAATTGCTTGAATTGCACTGTAAAGAAAAATCCGGTCTGCACTTTTCTTTGGAAAGTTGACTTTGTTTGACTCTTTTGAACTAGCTGCGCCTCTCCAATCTCGTCCTTAGGGTTAAACATGCTCTGTTATATGCATATGAATCAAATAGGTTAACAATTTTGGATTCAATCTTGGAAATTGATGAGCAAGATATTTGATTTTCAAGTCATATTCTTTGTTTCCAAAATTGGCCAAATCATGCCATTTTCAATTCAATCAACCCTTGCACGATTTTTTTTCTAACATACAGCCTGTACTCTCATCATTTAATGCAAAATCATCCCAAAATAATTTTATATCATTTATTTGATTTAATTTGGATTTTAAATAATTAAAAATCACAATAAATCTAATAAATAGGCAAATGATGCATGGAGTGGTTTATGGGTCGTGGACCATGTTAGGAACAAGATACAAACATAAAACGTTGAGCCCATTTGAAGAAAAATGCATTTTGGGCATGGTTGACTTTGTGCAAATTTCCAAAAATAGCCAAATTTGACAATGCACATCTCTCTCAATTTTGACCCTAAGAGGGTGTTATGGACTTTTTAGAAAGCTTAAGATGTCCTATAAACAACTCTTTTGGTCTCGTCTCAATTGGATTTTCCATGTTCATGTAAGAAGCTTTGACCCAAAAGGTGTTTTTGTTGACTTTTTGAAATGACCTATAATGTCTGAATTTATATCTCTTCATGAGTACATTTTTTGAACTTGAGGGTTGAATATGAGTTGTAGGTAATTGAATTATCTTCAAAATGAGACTTGGATGAGAAATATCTGATAAAGTATGAGAAAGTTATGCCTGGTCAAAGTTTGGTTGACTTTTTCTATAGAAACCCTAATTTAATAACTTTTGAGTTTTGATGAATTTGGGACATTCCTTGAGGAATAATGATCAACCCTTGATAAAATGATGGACATTACTTCAAAATGTTGATGTTGACAAAAAATCTTGAAGTTTGACTGTAGGTGGGTCACAGTTGACTTTTGACCTAACACAATTGATTTTTTGGCATTTGAGCAGTTGACTGAGCAAACTTCTTGTGCAAGGCATGAAACTTGGCATGGATGATCCTGAGAGCATATTAGGGCAATGGAAATCATTTGGGACCCTTGGAGCTCAAACATCTTAATGAAAATGGAAACCCTAGTTTGAGGCTCTTTGTCTTAGGAGGAGGATTTGTCTGGTCAATCCTTGGGCATCCTTGAGCAAGTTGAGGATTTCAATGAGCATATGTTAAGTAAAATGAGAGGGGAAATTTTGGGGTACAACATACCTCATGACATTTTCCTTCACCATAATTCAAAACCATTAAAATTATTATAAGCTTTCAAGTAAATAACAAGGCTGCATTTTTAAAGTTAAAATTGCAAGTTACAAGTTTTAAGCCTTGTCTTGTTTGAACTGTTCCCTTTTACTCAATATTCAAACCTTGCCACTATGTTGTCCACAAAACCAAACTTGTATCATGCTACAAACAATACTGTCCAATTTACTGCTGAATAAATCCCAAAGTTTGCACCAACCAGTCCAAGCATATCAGTCCAAAACATGTTGTTCCTACACAAAACAGTCTATGCAAAACCAGTCCTGCTATGCTGCCTCTAAACACTGTCACAGCCTGCTCCTAAAACTTGCTATGTTGTCCAAGCTTGCACTACATCGGTTCCTATATTTACAACACATTAGCATATAAGAGCTGCATATCAAAAGCTCTGAAATAGCTTACCCAAAAAGTTCAAAAAACTTATTTGTTTCCCCCCCCCCCCCCCCCCCCCCCTCAAATATCAGCCAAACTTCATCTACAAATAAACTGTTTTCACAACACACAAAGGGTGTACTTTTAGAGAAAGAATAGAGAGTTTTGAACAAAAAATAAACATAACTTTTCTTGTAACTTCCGCTCATCTTCAGATCTATCTTGATTAACAAAAACAAAACCTCAAACCATTATTCCACCTTGCAAGCTCTCCCATAAACCAGCCATCCAAACCCTTCATATCACATAGAGATTGTTCAAACACAAGAACAGTTTCTGTAGTGCCATTATCATCACCTTTCAAACAAAAAAAAAGATAATATTGTATAACTTGACTGGGTTGGAGTTGGTTCAGCAGCTTCTAATACAGAGGAAGGACTATAGCAGCTCCCTGGAGGTTCACTGAAGCCACCACAACATCTTGAAAGAGGTTCATATTCAAAACAAACTGCAGTCTCAAGGTGAGTCTTCTTAACTTTGAGCTTTTAATTTCAAACATCATTAGTGATTCATTGTTGAAGATAAATGTAGTAATCATTTCCTTTTGAAGCTAACCATTTATTTGCTTTTCATTTTTGCCAATGCTATGTTGAGAATTGACCTGTGCAAACAATAGAACAATGTTAGAGCTAAAAAATGGCAGCATGAGTCAATGCATACTCACATGAGTCGACTCATTTTAGTGACAGAACATGGTATGAGTCGACACAAGACCTTATGCATCGATACATACTGCTATCCAGACCCAAAAACAGAAAGACAAAAGGTGTATGAGTCGACACAAAACACGAATGTGTCGACACAATCAAGAAATGAGTCGACACATACCATTATGTTTCGACTCATACTGAGTTGATTTTGGTTTTACAGGAACAAGAAGGGTTATGTGTCGATGCATAGATGCATGTGTCGATACATAATGGTTAAAAATATATATTTTTTCCTTTCTTTTACACTGTTTTTATATTTTCTATATATTTTCTTCATTTCTATTCAATATGGTTGTAATAATTAAGCTTATTTCATCCCCATTTGTAAATTGTACCCCTATCCCCCAAGTGATGTAATAGCTTAGGATTTTAATTCTCGTGATTTTTCGCTTTAATATAATTATTAGTAATTAGGGTGTGTATGGCAAGATAAAATCAACTGTTAGAACACCCTAATCTAAAAGACAAAAATGCATTCAACCGAAACACAATTTTCACACACGCACCTTTAAGGTAATCCCGCTTGTTGCCTATGAATAAATAGTCATGTCCCTCAAATATGGGACGTTTTAGCAAAGACCCTCGATAAAAAGATCGTAGTCCCTCGATGAGCCTTTGATGTTACATTCGATAAAACGATCTTAGTCCCTACTAAAATTACTAAAGCGTCTCATAAGTTTCCTTCTACGACTATACGACGACCCACGCCCGTTGCTTCACATCCAATAATGGGGCTTCTTATCAATCAATGGTAAGGTAGCAACATATAAAGAAGGAGGAAAAGAACAAAGATCCTTTTGAGTAGTTAGAACGCTCGTAGTTGCTTGCTCACAAACTAAAACCATCTCTTCGAACTATTTTTAAAACTAACACTTTGTATACATTCTTATAGAGACGAGAATAATTACAAAGTTTTCCGAAACAAAGGTGTTTTCAAAATATTTTCAAACTTACACCAATCACAAACATATTTCAAACAAAGCATTTTCAAAGTGATCAAGCAACTAAGAGCCCGTAGATAACTACAGATGAAAAGGGTGCTAATACCTTCCTTTTACATAACCTACCCCCTGAACTCAAGAAAATATCTCAAAAGGTCTTTCCTGTTCTTTTCACCCTTTCCTTTATTGGAAAAAAGAAAAGTCAGTGGCAAATCTTGCTATCCACAACAATTGCGATAAAACGCAAAACAACCAAGTTAGTTCTCCCACCGTATTACAGAACTGGCGACTCTGTTGGGGAATATCTTAAAAGAGCGGTTACCTTATAGCTATATCACATTTAATTGATTTTATTGTTTGATTTGTTTGCTTTACATTTATGGGTCTTCATTTGGGCTTGTTTTGATCCTCTACTCGAATTTGGGAACATCATTAGGTAAATAGCAAAAAAATTATAGACTGTACGGTGTAGACTGATAATGTTGAGACAATAGCTATGTTAGTGTGACACATTCGTGGGTACCGGTATCCCTTATGGAGAATTATGGAGAATACGGGGCCGCTGTGTGGTGTCATGAAGCACTAACGAACCTTAGAACCTTTAATTGAACAACTTGGCCATTAGGATGTAGTGAGGTAACCGACTTTGGTGAAGTCTAAAGGTTGTTGATACTCAATACTACACTCATTGAGATTGGACTTTTGGGATATTTCGGTCGCTAATAAAGAGACTTGTGCTAAAACAATCCCCAATTAAGAAAGATCAATGATATTAAGATCCCCTAGAACCCGATTACTTTCTAGGACAGGTTGAACCAACTAAACTTCAAGAGGATACTTACCTATGAACCTCATGCAAGCCTAAACCTAAGGACTTATTTGCTTTGTTGTATGTGTTTACTTGTATATAACATCATGACATCATACAATTGCATTTGGACTAACCATTTCAAGGACTTTGAGATTTATCTTTGTGCTATTTTGTAGGACATGGCTTCCATGCGAAGAAATACCATCCAAATTAACCTTGTGAGAATGCTTCCTCAGCTTAAGGAATTAGAATCAAGGGTTCCCAACAAATCTCTGTTCACCAAGAAGTACGGTTATCTCATCAACTTGGTTACCACAAACTTTGAAGATGACATGGTACATGTGATTTTTCAATTCTTTGATCCTAAACATCATTGTTTCACATTTCTTGATTATCAACTAGTGCCTACCATGGAGGAATTTTCTCAACTCTTAGGGGTGCCTATTCTTGATCAATTACCCTTCACCGGTGTTGAGAGAGAACCAAGACCTGAGGAGATTGCTCGAGCTCTACATTTGCAACGGTCTGATATTGTAGCCAATTGGGAAATAAGAAGTGGTGTCAAAGGATTTCTAGCCAAGTTTTTGTTTGAGAAGGATCAGTATTTTTGGGATGCTATGGATTTACAAGCCTTTGAAGAAGTTTTGGCTCTTCTCATCTATGGGATGGTACTATTTCCAAACCTAGACCAACTCATAGATGTGAATGCAGTCAAGGTTTTTCTATCTCGCAATTTGGTGCCTACCTTACTCGGGGATATCTTGCATTCTCTTCACGCTCGCACCGTGAAGAAAAGGGGAATTCTTATGTGTTGCACTCCTCTGTTGGCTAGGTGGTTTATTTCACACCTTCCCCGATCTGTTTTAATGAATGAGCAAGGCATGAGATGGTCTAATAGGTTGATATCACTAACGCATTCGAAATATTCTTTGGTGTTCTTGATCTTTGAAGGATGTTATCATCATTGATCTATGTGGGGAATTTCCTAATGTCCCTATCCTTGGCATTAGGGGAGGAATCACTTATAATCCTTGTTTGGCTTTGCGACAGTTTGAGTATGCTAGGAGGGTTGGTCCTTATAATGCACTTGTCCAAGGAATTGCATTTGACTACGAGAACAATTTCCAAGGTTATCTTCAGAGATTCATACGAGCTAGGGGCATGGTGAACAAAGTTGATAGAAAAACCTTGGGGCATAAGAACTCCATTCCTTTGGAACCTTATCTCAAGTGGGTGCGAGCTCACGCTCAAAACTTCATGATGCCTTATGAGGCCATTCTACCTATCGTCATGGAGCCTATTACTGAGGGAGATGTTCCTTACACTATTCTCCATCATGACATGCCGACTACTCTCGACGAGTTGCAAAGATCTTGGATTCAACTCAAAGGGGAACGAGACACCTTTGAAACCCAATTTTATGCAAGTGGGAAAAGGTTTTGGAGTTCACGATACAACTTCATGAAGAGCGGAGTTTGAATGCCTACATTGCACCGAAAAGGATGCGCTCATGGGAAGCTTGAGTCCTTGTTGTTTTTAGGAGTTTATTTTGTATTATCTTTGTTTCCTCCATTGTAAGCCCAAGAGGCATCTTGCAACCATTTGAACTTATTAATGCAATTAATGTTTGTTCCCTCTCTGTCTAAATAACTTTAAATCTTAAAATCCTTGAAATCATTTGCATACGCATTACATGCATCATAACATAAATAGGTTTTCAGACACAGGTTTCCTCATCTTTCTATTGTTTATTTCAGTAAGATGGATATCGAGCAAACCGTGAAAGACTTGCAGAAACAGAATTCTCAATTCTAAGAAACCTTGCTGACTCTGGCCAAAGGAAAACAAGAGCTGATGTCACTTCTGGTGGCCAAAAAGAAGACCAAGAAGAAATCACTTATCAACATGGGGAAAAGGTTTAAAGGTCTCGTCCATCAAGTACAAGTGGTTGAAGAGTCATCTGAAGTGGATGAAAATCAGAATGAAGATACAAGAAGCACCCATACTAGGGGTGCAAATGATCAAGCTTCTGAGGACGAAGATTACTTTGATGAACAATATCCACCGGCTAAGGATAAGTACAAGCAATTGGAAGAGAGGTTGAAAGCTGTGGAAGTTCAAGTTGTACCTGGCTTGGATTTTTGTGATTTAGGCTTAGTTCCTGGGGTAGTCATTCCCCATAAGAGAGTCTGTCTGGGACTCAGTTGGACGGGCTTTACTAGTTGGAGGGTTCCAACATTCATACTTGGGAAGATCTGGCCACCGCTTTCTACCGTCAATATCAGTACAACATTGATTTGGCGCTGACTAGAGTTCAACTTCAAGGAATGACAATGGGTACTAATGAAGGGTTTAAAGAGTACGTGCAAAAATGGAGGGACCTTGTTGGTAGAGTTCAACCACCACTGACTGATAGGGAGCTGGTGGACATGTTAATGGGAATATTAACTGGCCCATTTTTCAACTTGTTAATTGGAAGCTCATCGTCCGGTTTCACTGAGTTAATTCTGACTGGTGAAAGGGTTGAGAGTGGTATCAAGAGTGGAAAAATTCCCATGGCATCTGCTTCTACATCAAACACTATAAAGAAGCCCTTTACTAGCAAGAAAGAAGCCAATATTGTATATGGGTCAAGGGCCCATACCAAGAAGGATCACCGTTCATCTGTCAATGATGTTTTGATATCTGACTCGCCATATACTTAAAGACAACCACAACAAGCCAATCATCAACGACCTGAGATCCCAAGAAGATAGTTCATGAGGATTAACATGTCGTTATCCCAAGCCTTGCAATACCTTTGAAGGCCAACTTGGTAAAATTGCGTGATCCACCATCAAATCCCAATGTTAATCATCACCGAAGTACAATCCTAATGCCAAATGTGCATATCATTCCAATAGCTATGGGCATGATACTGATCAATGTTGGGCTTTAAAAAACAAAATTCAAGATCTTATCAATAATAAGAATATTGAGTTTGATCCACCTATAACTCCAAATTTTATAACACGAATGCCAAATCATAGCAAAGGTGTCAATGCAATTAAAGACACTGTTTTGTTTCCTCGGTTGAAGATTTGACCACTCCCCTGACCGTTGTTAAAGAGAATTTGCTGAGATCTGGGGTTTTACCTGGCCGTTTGAAAGACTGTATTTGCTGCGCCAAACAAGTTAATGGATGCAAATGGCTTAAAGAAGGTGTTTAACGCCTGATCAATAGTCATGAAATCCTGTTCGAAAGAACTCCGAGCATCAAAAGTTTGACCGATAAAACTGAAGACATATCCATCATAATGATTTCCAACAAGCCTCTTAATATCTCTTCAAAGGGTCCTATTAGGATTTCCAATGAATCAACATTTTCTCCCTTGATAATTACTGCTCCTGGGCTGATTCCTTACTCCTCCGACAAAGAAGTCCCTTGGAATTACGGTGCCAAAGTTTACTATCATGGAATTAAGCAAAATTCCTGGATCAATGAAGATAAGGCTGATGATGTTACAAATATTATTGGTTCTAGTAAGGTGACAAGGATAGGGAGAATCTTCTCTCCTAACATTTCACCTCCAACTACTACAACGACACCTGTCCGCATTACCATTAATAAGCCTAGTACTGACACTAGGGGTAAAGAGAAAGTAGTTGAGCCTGCCAGGACGGAGGCGCCAGCCAAAGATGTTACCACTGAGGAACCTTCCACCCAAGAGATGGAAGAAATCTTAAAGATAAAAAAAAGAGTGATTTCAAGATAGTAGAACAACTGGGGCAAACCCCCTCCAAAATCTCTATGTTGTCTGTGCTGCTTTGTTCTGATGCTCATGCCCAAGCTTTAATTAAATTTTTGAAGAAAGCGCATGTTCCATGTTGTACCCCAAAATTTTCCCTCTCATTTCACTCAAGACATGCCTCTAGAGGTCCTCAATTGCTCAAGGATGACTAAGGATTGACTAGACAAATCCTCCTCCTAAGGCAACAAGCTTCAAACTAGGGTTTCACTATTCATCAAGATGGTTGAAGTCCAAAGGTCCCAAATGCTTTCCATGGTTCTAATATGTTCTCAAGATCATCCATGTCAAGTTTCATGCCTTGCACAAGAAGTTTGCTCAGTCAATTGCCCAGATGCCTGAAAATCAACTATACTAGGTCAAAAGTCAATCGTGGCCCATATACAGTCAATCTTCAAGATATTTGGTCAACATCAACATTTTGAAGTGATATACATCATTTGATCAAGGGTTGATCATGATTCCTCAAGTAATGCCCCCAAATTCATCAAAACCCAAAAGTTGCTAAATTAGGGTTTGATAGAAAAAAGTCAACCAAAATTTGACCAAGCATAACTTCTTCATACTTTATCAGAAATTTTCCATCCAAGGCTCATTTTTAGGAGGATGCAATTACTTACAACTCATCTTCAGCCCACAAGTTCAAAATATGCACTCATCAAAAGATATGAATTTCTACATAATAGGTCCTTTTGAAAAGTCAACAAAAACACCTTTTGGGTCAAAGCTTCTTATATGAACATGGAAGACCCAATTTAGATGAAACCAAAAGGGTTGTTTAGGGAACATCCTAAGCTTTCTAAAAAATTCAAGAACACCTCTATAGGGTTAAAATTGGGGGAGATATTCCTTGTCAAAGTTGACCATTTTTGCAAAATTGCCAAAAGTCAAATGTGCTCAGAAGTGCATTTTTTTTGTCAAATGGGCCTAGCTTCTCATGATTGAAGCTTGTTGGAAACATGGTCGACGACCCAAATCAGCATCCACATATTATTTGCTTCATTGTTTATTTTATTTTGATTTTTTATTATTTAAAATTCAAATTAAATCAAATAAATGGCAAAAAATACAAAAGATTAAATTTGATTTGATTTTTTGAAGGAATCAAATCTATTCAAGTTGGATTAATCAGACCAAATCAAATCAAAGCAAATTGAATCAAAATTGGCATGATTAGGCTATTTTGGAAAGATATCATACAAGGAGCAAAATCAAATCAAATCTCCATGATTTTCAAAGATACAAATTGTTTTTGTTGACCTAATATGCTCTAGTAAAAATACAATGCGCAACCAAGGTAAGAAACAAGGGTTGGAGGTCATGCAAGGCATCAAACAAAACTCAAAATTTTGGCAAAAAGGTGTGGATAGGTTTCTACTCTAGAGAAAAATTTAAAGCATTACAAGGCTGCCAATCGATTCCTGGACATCTCCAGAATGTTCTCCAATCATTTGCAAGCTTCCACAAGCCCAAAATCGTCACATAACACTCACATGGTTTGCTTCCTTTTCCAAATCTGATTACAACAATTCTTGCATCACAAACATGTTCTAATAATATATTTGTGCTTATTGACATATTTGAAACATGTTTGAATGGTTTAATTGATGTTTTGATGCGTATAGTGATAATCACCATTGCTAGGGTTTGCTTTGCCGTTTTAGGGTTTTTCTATACAGGTTAAATTGGCCCAAGAAAAGGGTACCATGATGCTCATGAGATCAAGACGAATTGATCTATGTACTCACAATTGATTTATCATGCTTGTTGTGAATTTTTGAAATTTACAGGGTTATAGTTACAGAAGTTTGTCCGTAGGTAAAGGTATCACACCTAAAACGACGGACATGGGAAGAAGAAGCTAACGTGGCTGACCACCATTGGCTTGTTTGAATTACGCGCGCGCTTTTTATTTTTTCCATTTTATCCACTTTGTTTTATATAATATATATTGTTGTTATTATGTTGACAAGTAAAACATGTAGCCCAGATGGAAAGGCGTGCGTGGCATTGAGTGGGGGACCTGGGTTCGATCCCAGGTCCCAGCATTTTGTTATTTTCTCAACATTTAATTGCAGATCTTGTGCACAACCCCTTCCAGTCGCCATCTATACACCTTGATCTCAACCATTGGATTCATCATCAATCCAGATCCAACGCCCGACGCTCAAGTCATACCATGGACCATCAGAAAGAGTATCACACTGGATCTAGCGCGTTGACTGGGCTGAACAAAGAATGGGCCTTACAAATTCAACATCACACCCCCCCCTTTCAGCTTATAACACAGGCCAAATTCTTTCTCTTTTTTCTTTTTTTCTATTTGTTTTATTAATTATTTTCTTTTTTACAAATAACACCAACAAAATCATTTTTTTATTTAATCAAAAAATCATAAAAACATTAAAAATCATTTATTTTCATAAAAATATTTTATTTCTTTAATTAATTAGTTTAATTAAAATTAGGGCAATTTAATTCTTTTCATAATTAAAAATAACTAGAATTAGGGTTAAATTTGTACATAACTTAATCTTTTCTTAAAAATAACCTAAATATTTTTTCAATTAGATTTTTAGGATTCTTAATTCATCATCGCATTTAATTCGCCGCGCGTACCTTTAAATTCTTTTTCTATTATTGTAACTGCTCCGAGTTTGTAATAGTAATTAGGGTTTTAATTCCGCATCTTTATTTTCGGCCAAGATAATTATGTATCTGCAAAATCCCTGTAATAGGTAGGACTTTAACTTTCTTGCTTTAATTTATGCAAACTATAAATTGCTTAGATGAATGTTAATAGGATTATATGGAAAGACTAACTGAAAATTAATACGGTAGAAAACCCTAAATATGCAAAGATAAATTAACTGAAAATTACACTCGCACATGCTCACTCCTAGGCTTTACTCCACTCCGGTTGCCTTCGGTAAACGGTCATGAAGTATAGGGTTTGTTAGTGGTTGTCCTCTAGCCCCGAAAGATCTAAAATGACTCATTCGGATGTTGCCTCAGAAAAAGATCTTTAAGGCTTTAGGATGATTACTAACATTTCCTAACATTGCTTTTGTGATTGTATTTGTCCCTTCGAATGTCCCTAAAAAACTCCAACAAAGATGATACCTATTTCTCAATAATGGGATAGCTTGTCTAAAAGGAAAACGAACAGACCTTTTTCGAGTAGGTAGATTAGTTCCTAGGTACTTGCTCAAACAAACAAAAACTTTTTCACACCAACACTTTTCAAACAAAGTTTTCAAAAACAACTTCATAACACTCTTGAGGACAGAAATAAGGGTTAAAACAAAGTAAAACAAAACTTTTCAAAACAAGCACACACAAGCAGTTTTCAAAATGAGCAAGTACCTAAGAGCCCATGGAAAACCACCGATAGAAAGGGTGCTAACACCTCCCCTTTTCTATAATCTACCCCCGTACTCAGAAACTTCTCGAAAAAGGTTTTTTCTGTTCTTTTTCCTTTTCCTGATTGGATAAAATAAAATTCGGTGGCGGCTCTTGCTTACCGCGATATTTTATGAACAAAAAACGCAAACCAGTATTAACAGTCGGTTCTGCCACCGTATCACAGAACTGGCAACTCTGATGGGGACTAAAATATAAAGTGGGGTAAACCTTAGGATATAGGTCATATTTAGTTGCTTTCTCTTGATTGTCTTGATTGCTTTATATTTATGGGAACTGCTTGGGTTATGATCCTACACCCGGATCGGGAAACACCTTTTAGGTAAGTAGCAACAAACTGTGAGGGAGTTGTGCTAGGGTATACCGATACGGTTGAAGCAGTAGCTACATTGATGTGGCGCTTTGGTTGGTACCCGCAACCCTTGAGTCAATTAGGGAGATGTACGGGGCTGCCGTGTGGTGTCATAAAGCATAAACTGACCTTAGAACCTTTAATTGCACAACTTGGCCAGTAGGACGTAGCGAGTTGGCCGGCTTTGGTGTATGCCCAAGGTCGACAGATACTCGATGATACACTCATTGAGGTTTGACTTCTGAGTTTTGTTTAATTACAAGTCAATCGTCGACTGAACAAGGCTTGGGGGAAAGATCGGTGATATTGAGATCCCTTTAGAACCCGATTACATATTTATAGGACAGGTTGAACCAATCCAACTTCAAGAGGGTATAACCTTAAAACTCAAGCAATCCTTAAACTAAAGGACTTGGTGTGATTTTTCTGTGTTTTCTATACCTGTGATTTATCATGACATCATAAACATCATACCATAGCATATCATACTAACTGTTTCAAGGGTTTCTAGGGCTCATCTTTGATCTGTTTTGTAGGATATGGAATCCGCCCGCGGGAACACTATTCAGATTAACCTAGTGAAAGTATCTCCCCAATTAAGGGACTTGGCAGTAAGGATTTCCGAAAGCTCTCCTTTCACTGAAAAGCATGGTCGGTTGCTCAACTTGGTCACTGCAAAACCTGACGAAGAAATGTTGAAAGTGTTGTTTCAGTTCTTCAATCCTCTGCATCACTATTTCACATTCCCAGATTACTAGTTAGTGCCTACTATGGAGGAATTTTCACAGTTATTAGGGATACCAATTCTTAATAAGCTACCTTTCAGTGGTACGGAAAGACATCCCAAACCTGAAGAAATTGCTAAAGCTCTATCCTTACAACGGTCCGACATAGTGAAAAATTGGGAAGCCAAAGGGAGTGTTCAAGGAATTCCGGTTAAATTTCTGTTCGAGAAGGCTTACTATTTTTGGGATACCCTGGATCTACAAGCTTTTGAAGAGGTTTTGGTGCTCCTTGTCTACAGGATGGTACTTTTCCCTAATGCGGATCAACTCGTAGATGTGAGCACAATCCAAGTTTTTCTGTCTCGGAATCCGGTACCTACGTTACTCGGGGATATTCTACACTATCTGCATGCTCGCACTCTAAAAAGAAGGGGGGTCCTCCAATGTTGCACTCCTCTATTAGCTAGGTGGTTTATTTCGCACCTACCCAGATTTACTTTGAAGAATGAGGAGAGGAATATCAACGCCTACATAGCGCCAAAGAGGATGCACTCATGGGGAACCTAGTCTTCTTTTTGTTTTATTTTGCTTAATTGTACTCTCAAAATACATTCTTTGTAACAATTCAAGTTTACTAATACAATTCGCGTTTGTTCCTTTTTGTTTAAGCAAATTTGAGCCTTTAAGAACCCTTGAAAACATTGCATACATATCATACATATCATTGCATAATAGGATTCATCACAGGTTTCTCATCTCCTCTGCTGTTTATTTCAGTAATGGCTCTTGAACAAACTGTGAAAGATCTTCAGACTCAGAACACGCAGTTCCAGAAAATGATTGTGGTTCTGGCCAAAGGACATGAAGATATGAAGGCTCTGATTGTTAAGAAGAACACTAAGAAGACCAATAGGACAGCCGGTGTGGCACATATGAGTAGAAGGTTTAGAGGGCCGCCAAGACGGGTTGTTGATTTAGCTTCTTCATCTAAAGAGGGAAAGAATCAAGAGGGTGAAGCCAGAGAAGAGGACCCTAGTCCTAAAGAGTCTGACAATGAAACTGATTATAATGAGGAGCAGTACCCTCTAGTTGATGAAAAGTATAAGCAGTTAGAAGAGCGTCTGAGTGCTATGGAAATCCAGAAGGTTCCTGGGCTGGATTTTGAAGATTTGGGTCTGGTCTCCGGGGTTGTCATCCCCCCAAAATTAAAGGCACCAGTATTTTCTAAGTATGATGGGGTCTCTTGTCATAAAATTCATCTCCGTTCCTATGTGAGGAAGATACAACCTCATACTGCTGACAAAGACTTGTGGGTTCACTTCTTCCAAGACAGTCTGTCTGGAACACAACTGGATTGGTTCTATCAGCTGGAAAGAGCCAATGTTCATAATTGGGAAGACCTTGTTGCTGTATTTTATAAGCAATATAAGTATAATGCAGACCTCGCTCCCACCCGTACACAACTCCAAAATATGTCTATGGGTTCGAACGAGGGTTTCAAGGATTATGCTCAGAAGTGGAGAGATTTGGCTGGAAGAGTTCAACCTCCCTTGGCTGACAGAGAGCTCGTGGATATGTTTCTGGGAACTTTGACTAGGCCATTCTTCATCCATCTGATTGAAAGTTCATCGGCGGGTTTTACTTAACTGATCTTAACAGTAGAAAGAGTGGAAGCTGGAATCCAAAGTGGAAAAGTTTAGAAGGATGCCTCTTCTAGCGCTGCAAGGAAGTCGTTTGCAGGTAAAAAGGAAGTCAGTGCCCTTTATAACCAAAAGAATCAGAATCGAACTGAGCGCCGTCCGGCAGTAGGGGTTGTTATGATTCCCAAACCTGCACCTGCTCAGCAAAGAAACAATCAGCCAAGAGCAGAAAGACCAGCTAGACAATTCACTCAAATCAACATGATGTTGTCTTAGGTTTTACGTCATTTGCTGAAGTCCAATCTGGTTACATTGAGGGAAGCTCTAAAGAATCTGAACATCACCTCTCCCTACTATAAACCAAATGCTCGTTGTGCTTACCTTTCAGAAAGTCCAGGCCATGATACTAATGGTTGCTGGGCTTTGAAGAACAAAGTACAGGATCTGATTGATGCTAAGGAGATTGAATTTGATCCCCTGGAGACTCCCAACGTTATCACTGCCCCTATTCCGAAACATGGTCGGGGTGTTAATGCCGTTGAAGAAGATATGTTTATGACTTCTGTGGAAGAATTAGTGACCCCACTCATGACTATCAAAGGGAATTTGCTGAAGGCCGGTTTATTTCCGGGATGTGATGAAAGTTGCCACCTTTGTTCATTTCTACCGACTGGTTGCCCTTTGTTGAAGACAGATGTTCAACGCCTGATGGATGACAAAGAGATTCTGTTTGAGAAGACTCTTGTTCCGACTTTTTCCTGTGAAGACGTTGATATCATAACCATTTCCGCCAATCCTCCCAGGGCCTCCTCTAAGAGACTCGTCAGGATTACATCAGTTCTGAAGGTGACTCCGTTAATCATAACCATGCCAGGACCAATCCCATACTCCTCGGAAAAAGTTGTTCCTTGGAACTATGGGGCCGACGTCTATTACCACGACATAAAGCAGGACATGCTAGCCATTAAAGACAAGATTGTTGATAATGTTGATTCCGACATCGTCAATATTGCTGGAACCAGTAAAATAACAACAAGTGGAAGAGTGTTCTCCCCTGAAATTTCTCCCCCGAAGGCTGTTACCGGACCTGTGATTATTCCTGTTGTGGTTCCACCCAAGACAACTACTGCAATTCCAGTAATCACTCCAGTTGACCCTCCCATCACCGAGTCGGTCGAGACTCAAGGCAAAGGCATACTGATTGAGCCTGTCCTGACAAATGCCAATTCAGTAACCATACCAGAAGCTTCCAAAAAAGAAATGGAAGAAATTTTAAAGATAATAAAGAAGAGCGACTACAACATGGTCTATAATTGCAAGCTTCTCAAGTCATGTTTAAAGCATTGGTTTTGATGAAGACAACATGGATATCAACATTCAAAGGATGTGCAAAAAGCTTATCAATATCATATACAAGTCTTGAAGATTAGAAGAAGAATTATTAAAGAATCAACAAATGTAAAAAGGTATAAATAATTCTTAAACTTGAATATAGATGTTCACAAATATGCATTCATAATCATATACATATCCCACATTTTTAACAATAAGAAAAACCTTGTTTGAGATCTTTTTCAAAAAGAATTTTTGAAAATAAACTTTCAGGAACCGGTTCCTACCTAACAGGGAACCGGGTTCCAAACTTGTTCAAAAAACACCTCCCTGGAATTTGTACCAGGAACCGGGTTGTACCTATAAGGGAACCGGTTCCTGCGTGTTATTTTTGAATTCTGGGTTATAACGTTCACTAAGAATCGGGTTCTGCCTGGATCGGAACCGGTTCCCAGCGAACCAGTGCAGATTTTCTTTTGGTTTTTGAACATATTTCAAATAGTATTCTTTCATGATTGCATTGCATATTTTCATATAAAATGGCATGAATGAAGAGGTATTTGTGACATTATAAAATGTGTAGATTTTCAAATTAAAATTAACCTTCTTCATTTTAAAAATTTTCGTCATTCTCTTACAAACTTTCAAGTGTTCTTACAAATCATAAATTTTGTGAAACTTGCCATATACATTTTCATTAAGAAATCATTACAAGTTTCATACATTCATTGTGAACATTTATAATCATTGCTTGAGAATTGTTTCTATCTTGAAGGAGAAGATCAATTGAAGATTGATAGTGCTCTCCATCTCTTTCAAATAAATCATTGTATTATAAAAAGAAAGTATTTGCTTACTATCCAGGATTGTTGGAAGTAAGTGTTGTAATTTGAATAGGATTGTTCTTCATTCACATTAGTGTTTGTTTGACCTTAAAGGTGTTAAGAACCTTTGGTCACCCTATAGGTTAGATAGTAAGCATAGGCTGTACAATCATTCTAAACTATAGTGAAATCTCTTTCGTGTTGGAAAGGGGACTGGAGTACTCTCGGATTGTGAGGGGAACCAGGATATATCGTCGTGTTCTTTACTTTTCCGCTTTTATCGCTTTCATCACCATAATCAAGAAAAGATAAGATATAATCAAAAACCTTCAAACACTTAACCACAAATTACTACAAGTATTCTCATAAAACCGAATAAATTTTTATATACCTAATTCACCCCCCCCCCCTCTTAGGCACTCTTAGACTTACAATTGGTATTAGAGCAAGTTATAGGTAACTTGTTCCTAAAGCTCCAGAATGGCTTCCGCAAATCAAAATCCGGTTTTCAAAGATGGTGGTAGTAACAACAAGCCTCCATTGTTTTGTGGTGAATACTTTGACTTTTGGAAAATTCGCATGAAGGCTCATCTTGAAGCGCAAGGAGAAGAAATATGGAATGTTGTTGAGAATGGTCCATTTACTCCGGTGTGTGTTGTCAATGGTGTTGGGTCATCAAAGCCTAAAGTATCATGGGATGACGATGACAAGAAAAAAGTTCTCTTTGACAAAAAGGCAATCAATATTCTCCAAAGTGCTCTTAGTATGAATGAATTTTTCCGAGTATCGGCATGTACAACGACAAAGGAAATTTGGGATACTCTTGTAGAAACTTATGAAGGAACCGCCGAAGTCAAAAGATCTAGATTGAACACTTTGAGTCAAGAATATGAATTATTCAGAATGCTGCCCGGAGAATCCATCCTTGACTTGCAAAAGAGATTCGTTCACTTGACAAACCATTTGAAGGCACTCGATAAGACTTTAACTAACGATGAATTAAATCTTAAAGTGCTTAGGTCTTTAACTAGGGAATGACAACCAAAAGTGACGGCAATATCCGAAAAGAAAAGCCTAGCAACTATGACTTCCACAACACTTTTCGGAAAGCTTCAAGAATATGAGACGGAACTTGGAAGGCTTGAAAAACATGAGAATCATGAGAAGAAATCCAAAGGCATTGCTTTGAAAGTTGATTCAAAAGAAAGTCAAGATAAAGATGCACCGGAGGAAGATGAAAACCTCTTGCTTCTTGTAAAAAGGTTAGGAAAATATTTTGGTCATAAAAATAATCTTCATAATGCTAACTTTGTCAAAAGAAAGAAATTTTATAAGCATAAAGATAAAGAAGCCTCCACATCAACACAAGATGTCACATGCTATGAATGTGGAAAGCAAGGTCACATAAAGCCGGATTGTCCAAAACTCTCCAAGAAAAATGGATTCAAAGGAAAAAAGGAGTTCAAGAACAAAAGGGCTTATGTTGCATGGGAAGATAATGAGATAAGTTCTTCATCCGATTCGGAAAGCGACGAATGTGCAAACTTAGCCTTAATGGCATCGCATCACTCCGACGATGAAGAAGAGGTTAGTAATGAATTTAATCTTTTTGATGATGATGTTCAAGGTGCTATTGATGAACTCTTGAAAGAATGCAAAAGTTTATACAAAAAGGTGTCAAATCAAGAAAAAGAACTTCTAATTTGTCTAGAAAAAATTGACACCATGACTAAAGATTTTGATCTTCAAAAACAGAATTTTATTAAAGAAAAGGAAAACTTTGCATGCTCCAAGTGTGAATCAAATGTCTTTCAAATTGTTCAATTGAAAAGAGTCATTGAAAGATATGAAAAATGACAAATAGGATTGGAAGGATTACTAAGCCAACAACGTTATCCAAATGATAAAAAAGGTCTTGGTTATGTGAATTCTAAGAGACCAAGTAACAACCCCACTGTTTTTGTAAAGGCTAGTAATAGTTCCAATCCCAAGAAAGTAGAAAAAAAGCAAGTTGTTCATAATCATCAAAAGAAAAAGGCTAATGTATCGAAAAAGAAAACATTTCCTAAGAAGAAATCTTATCCTTCTAGATATAGAAGTAACTTTGAACCTACTTGTTTTTATTGTGGTATTAAAGGCCATACACCCAATGCATGCTATATTAGAAATTTCAGTATGGCTAGTGGACATTATGCATGGGTGAAAAAGGGAACTAACTATGAAGGACCCAAGGCAACTTGGGTACCTAACAAGAAATAATTTGTTTTTGTAGGTATGCTTGAAATCCATATCAAATGTTTGGTATCTTGATAGTGGATGTTCAAAGCATATGACAGGAGATGTACACCAATTTTCATATCTAGTACATAAAGCCAAAGGGTATGTCACCTATGGAGACAACACCAAAGGAAAGATACTTGGCGTTGGAATAGTTGGCATACCTCCATCCATTCAAATTGAGGATGTTCTCTATGTTGAAGGATTAAAGCACAACCTTCTTAGCATAAGTCAACTTTGCGATAGAGGGTTCAAGATCAAATTCAACAAAGAAGAATGCCTTATTATGGATGAGGCAACCAATGAGGTAAAACTCAAAGGTATAAGATCTAACAATATTTTTATGATTACTTTAGATGATTTGTCTATGAAGGTACAATGTCTTATGGTAAACAACAATGACGCTTGGTTATGGCACAAGAGGATTGCTCACATTCACATGGAGCACTTGAACAAATTGGTTAAGCATGACTTAGTTATTGGTCTACCAAATATGAAGTTCATCAAAGACAAATTATGTAGCGCTTGCCAAAAGGGCAAACAGACCAAATCAACTTTCAAATCTAAGAATGTGGTGTCTACTACAAGGCCACTACAATTGTTACACATGGATCTCTTTGGTCCATCAAGAACAAAAAGCTTCGGAGGTAATGTATACGCTTTGGTTATTGTTGATGATTTTTCTAGATATTCTTGGACTTTGTTTCTTGTACAGAAAAGTGATGCTTTTAAAGCTTTTAAGAAGTATGCTAAGCAAATCCAAAATGAAAAATCACTAAAGATTGTATCCATAAGAAGTGATCATGGTGGAGAATTCCAAAATGCACAATTTGAAGAATTTTGTGAAGAACATGGTATCTCTCATAATTTTTCAGCACCTAGAACTCCACAACAAAATGGAGTAGTTGAAAGAAAGAATAGGTTTCTAGTGGAACTTGCAAGAACAATGCTTAGTGATGCAAATCTTCCTAAATATTTTTGGGCGGATGCGGTTAGTACGGCATGTTATGTTGGAAATCGAGTTATCATTAGACCTATAATAAAGAAGAATCCATATGAACTCTTCAAAGGAAGAAAGCCAAATATTGCTCACTTCCACATTTTTGGATGCAAGTGTTTTGTTCTTAACAATGACAAAGATAATCTCGCTAAGTTTGATGAGAAATCCGACGAAGGTATATTTCTTGGTTATTCTCTTTCTAGTAAAGCATATAGAATTTATAATAAAAGAACTTTAACTATTGAAGAATCTATGCATGTATCTTTTGATGAAACTAACACCTCTAAAGAGGAAGTAGTTGTGTGTGATGATGATGATCCTATAGATTTACCCCCGGAAGAACTTTCAAATGATCAAGTTGTGAAATCACCGGAAAATCAAGAAAACATTGTACAACAAGATTCAAACATCAATGATCTACTAAAAGAATGGAGAACTCATAGAGACCATCCTATTGACAAAATTATTGGTGACATTAGCCAAGGAGTATCAACAAGATTAAATCTAAAAGATGCTTGCTTAAACATGGCGTTTGTTTCTCAAATTGAACCTACCAAAGTTGATGAAGCCTTAGGAGATGATCAATGGATTATTGCTATGCAAGAAGAATTAAATCAATACGAGAGAAATCAAGTTTGGGAACTTGTTCCTAGACCAAGTGGTAAACACATCATAGGTACCCGATGGGTGTTTAAGAACAAACTTGATGAGAATGGTCTAATTGTTCGAAACAAAGCAAGGTTGGTTGCCCAAGGCTACAATCAAGAGGAAGGAATCGACTTTGAAGAAACATTTTCTCCGGTTGCAAGGTTAGAAGCTATACGTATTTTACTTGCTTATGCTTGTTCATTAAATTTTCAGCTTTTTCAAATGGACGTCAAAAGTGCATTCTTGAATGGATACATCAATGAAGAAGTCTATGTCAAACAACCTCCGGGATTTGAAGACTTCAAACATACTACACATGTATTTAAGTTGAGAAAGGCTCTTTATGGCTTAAAGCAAGCACCAAGAGCATGGTATGATAGACTTAGCAATTTTTTGTGTGAAAAAGGTTTCGAAAAGGGTAAGGTTGATAAAACTTTGTTCATTAAGAAAATCAAAAGTAACATTTTATTGGTTCAAGTCTATGTTGATGATATCATTTTTGGATCGACTAACAAAGAAATGTGTGAGGAATTATCATTGATGATGCAAGGAGAATTCGAGATGTCTATGATGGGAAAGATGAACTACTTTCTTGGACTACAAATCAAGCAACTAAAAGATGGAATCCTCATCAACCAATCTAAGTATTGCAAAGAATTATCGAAAAAGTTTGATATGGATAATTGTAAAGCAATGAATACTCCAATGGGCTCTGGTACATATGTTGATCAAGATGAATCCGGTACTTCAATTGATATTACAAAATACGGAGGTATGATTGGTTCCTTATTGTATTTGACGGCAAGCTATCCTGACATCACGTTTAGTGTTTGTCTTTGTGCTCGCTTTCAAGCAAATCCAAAGGAATCGCACCTCATGGCAGTTAAAAGGATTATGAAGTATCTCAAAGGAACAACCAATGTCGGCTTATGGTATCCTAAAGGTAGTATTTGCACTTTAATTGGTTATTCTGATGTAGATTATGCAGGTTGTAAAACTGATCGTAAAAGCACAAGTGGTACTTGTCACATTATTGGAAATGCATTAGTATCATGGGCTTGTAAAAAGCAAGCAGGTGTTGCTCTTAGCACGGCCGAAGCAGAATACATAGCAGAGGGTAGTTGTTGTGCACAAATTCTTTGGCTCAAGCAACAACTCCGTGATTATGGACTTGATCTCGGATGCATTCCTCTTCGATGCGACAATACAAGTGCTATCAATATTACAAAGAATCCGGTCATGCATTCAAGAACCAAACATATAGATATTCGACATCATTTTCTCCGTGATCATGTACTTAAAGGAGATGTCGATGTCACTTTTGTGGATACTCATAACCAACTCGCATATATCTTCACAAAACGGCTTGCTCGAGAACCATTCTTCAAAATCCGAAGAGAACTTGGTATTTTGGATGAAGGTGATCTCTAAATGTTTCTCATAAGGTGCACGTCTTAATTTTTCTTCAAAAAAAAAATTTATGTTTCAGTACTCTCTGCTTCTACTCCTTCTTTTATATGTTTTTACGTCTTAATTTTTAAATGAATTTATTTCACTCTTTTTCCCCATCCTTTTTTTATGTTAACAAAGGGGGAGAAGAATATGCATATGTGTTGTTTTGTTTCAAAGAAATTGAAGGACAAAATAACTATCATACAACTCACTCCAAAATTCAAAGAATCATGGACTTAGGGGGAGCATACAATTTAGGGGGAGCCTTGCATTTGCTTAACATTTGTGCTACACAAAACAACATAAAAATTTCAAGAATTGTTTTCAAGACTTGGTTGTCATCATTAAAAAGGGGGAGAATGTAATTGCAAGCTTCTCAAGTCATGTTTAAAGCATTGGTTTTGATGAAGACAACATGGATATCAACATTCAAAGGATGTGCAAAAAGCTTATCAATATCATATACAAGTCTTGAAGATTAGAAGAAGAATTATTAAAGAATCAACAAATGTCAAAAGGTATAAATAATTCTTAAACTTGAATATAGATGTTCACAAATATGCATTCATAATCATATACATATCCCACATTTTTAACAATAAGAAAAACCTTGTTTGAGATCTTTTTCAAAAAGAATTTTTGAAAATAAACTTTCAGGAACTGGTTCCTACCTAACAGGGAACCGGGTTCCAAACTTGTTCAAAAAACACCTCCCTGGAATTTGTACCAGGAACCGGGTTGTACCTATAGGGGAATCGGTTCCTGTGTGTTATTTTTGAATTCTGGGTTATAACGTTCACTAAGAACCGGGTTATGCCTGGGTCGGAACCAGTTCCCAGCGAACCAGTGCAGATTTTCTTTTGGTTTTTGAACATATTTCAAATGGTATCCTTTCATGATTGCATTGCATCTTTTCATATCAAATGGCATGAATGAAGAGGTATTTGTGACATTATAAAATGTGCAGATTTTCAAATTAAAATTAACCTTCTTCATTTTAACAATTTTCATCATTCTCTTACAAACTTTCAAGTGTTCTTACAAATCATAAATTTTGTGAAACTTGCCATATACATTTTCATTAAGAAATCATTACAAGTTTCATACATTCATTGTGAACATTTATAATCATTGCTTGATAATTGTTTCTATCTTGAAGAAGAAGATCAATTGAAGATTGATAGTGCTCTCCATCTCTTTCAAATAAATCACTGTATTACAAAAAGAAAGTATTCCCTTACTATCCAGGATTGTTGGAAGTAAGTGTTGTGATTTGAAGAGGATTGTTCTTCATTCACATTAGTGTTTGTTTGACCTTAAAGGTGTTAAGAACCTTTGGTCACCCTATAGGTTAGATAGTAAGCATAGGCTGTACAATCATTCTAAACTATAGTGAAATCTCTTTCGTGTTGGAAAGGGGACTGGAGTACTCTCGGATTGTGAGGGGAACCAGGATATATCGCCGTGTTCTTTACTTTTCCGCTTTTATCGCTTTCATCACCATAATCAAGAAAAAATAAGATACAATCAAAAACCTTCAAACACTTAACCACAAATTACTACAAGTATTCTCATAAAACCGAATAAATTTTTATATACCTAATTCACCCCCCCCCCCTCTTAGGCACTCTTAGACTTACATGGTCGAGCACCAAAATTTCTATGTTGGCTTTGTTGATGTGTTCTGAGACCCATGCAAAGGCTTTGGTTAAGTTTCTGAAGACGGCTCACGTGCCACAAGAGACATCTGTTGATCAGTTTGAAGATTGTGTGGCTAGTCTGACTGCCGATAATGGTTTGGGTTTTTCTGATGCGGATTTGACACCAAAGGGGAGGAAGCATAATGATGCTCTTCATGTTTCCGTGGAATACAAGGGCACGACTCTGGCCCATGTTTTGGTAGATACTGGCTCCTCGTTGAATGTGCTACCTAAAAAAGCTCTAGACAGATTGGACTTCGAAGGCTTGACCTTGAAGCCTAGAAATATAGTAGTAAGAGCTTTTGATGGTTCGAAGAGGATGGTGCACGGGGAAGTGGATGTCCCTATCAAAGTTGGTTCCCAAACCTTCGACTCCGCTTTCTACGTAATGGATATCAAACCATCATATTCTTTCTTATTGGGACGCCCTTGGATACATGGGGCTAGGGCTATTACTTCTACCCTCCACCAAATGTTGAAGTACCCAATAAGAGGAAACATTGTCACTGTGCATGGTGAAGAGGAGTATATGATCAGTCACTTGAACTTCTTCAGGTAAGTGGAAATGGATGGCGAGTTCATCAAGACTCCTTGCCAGAACTTTGAAGAGGTACCTCAGATTATAGCTACAGTAGAAACTACCGACAGTCCTCCAAAGGTCACCAAATCTCCCTCGAAGATGGCTTCTCTCAAGGATGCACGAGCAGTGGTTAAAGAAGGTAGGTCTACCATTTGGGGTCAGCTCCCGGTTATTCATTACAAGTCTGACAAATCTGGTTTGGGCTTTACTACAGGTGCTCAAAAGGTTATTCGTCGCGCTCGGGCTGGAAGACCTCCCCTACGCATCAGCAATCCTGGGGTCAATGCGCTTGAAGACAGTGATGGTGATTCAGACATTGACAGCTGGATCTTCCTGACTACCAATGGAGGACTCGGTAATTGGACTGCTAAGGACTTTGTACCAATTACTTTTGTTCAGGAGTAATTGTCTTTCTGATTTTTCGAATATGTAATTTAAAAACAAAATAAACTCTATAGCCATGTGCCTTACCCGGGGCACAATGGTTCTATTTTTGAGGGTTATCATGTTTCATTTTCATATGACGTCAATAAAGCATTGGACATTTACATACAAATTTTGCGCTCTCTGTCTTTCTTTTCTTTTATTCTGTCTATACAACTATGCTCTTACACACACCCACGTATCCAAATGCAGATCCATATCCATTTTGGATCCCATTAATAACAGTTCTGCTACTGCTCATTATGACTTTGAAAATCTGATCAACTAAGACGAGGACGAAGGTGAGGAAGATTATGAGGTACCCGGAGAACTTGCTAGACTATTACAGCAGGAAGAAAGGGCCATACAGCCTCATGAAGAGCCGGTTGAGACAGTAAACTTGGGTACACAGGATGACAGAAAAGAGGTTAAGATAGGTGCAAATCTGGAGCTTAGTGTCAAACAGCGGTTGGTACAGATGTTGCATGAGTATGTTGAAATCTTCGAATGGTCATATGAAGACATGCCGGGACTAGACATGGATATAGTGGTTCATTGTCTGGCGACTAAAGAAGACTTCCCTTCGGTAAAGCAAAAGGTCCGTCGTATGCGCCCTAAGATGTCAGAGAAGATTAAAGCAGAGGTTATGAAGCAGGTCAACACAGGGTTCTTAGCTGTCACCTCCTTCTGCAGTGGGTTGCTACTTTGGTTCCAGTACCTAAGAAAGATGGAAAAGTACGAATGTGTATGGATTACAGAGATCTGAACAGGGAAATCCCCAAGGATGACTTCCCGCTTCCCCATATCGATGTTCTGGTTGACAACACCGCATAACACAAAGTATTTTCCTTCATGGACGGTTTCTATGGCTACAATCAGATCAAGATGGCACCTGAAGACATGGAGAAGATAACCTTTGTTACACAGTGGGGAACTTTCTACTACAAGGTGATGCTGTTTGGGTTGAAGAATGCTGGGGCAACTTATCAACGAGCTATGGTAGCTCTGTTCCATGACATGATTCACCATGAGATAGAGGTTTACATCGATGACATGATAGCCAGGTCTCAAACTGACGAATAACATCTTGATCATCTACAAAAGCTGTTTGATAGGTTGAAGACGTACAAGCTGAGGGTAAATTTTAACAAGTGCACCTTCGGGGTAAGGTTTGGTAAGCTTCTGGGATTCATCATCAGTGACAAAGGTATTCAAGTAGACCCTGCAAAGGTGAAGGCCATACAAGAGATATCGGCTCCCCGTACTGAGAAGGAAGTTAGAGGTTTCTTGGGACGCCTAAATTACATTGCCCGATTCATTTCACATCTGACAGCTACTTATGAGCCAATCTCCAAGCTTCTGAAGAAAGATCAAGTGTGTGATACGGTGGGAGAACTGACTTGAGGTTTTGCGTTTGTTTTCGCAAATGTTTTGGTTGAGCAAGAGTCGCCACCGACTTTTTATTTTATCCTAAGGAAAGGTTAAAAAGCACAGCAAAAACCTTTGAGATGTTTTCTTGGGTTCGGGGAGTAGATTATAGAAAGGGAAGGTATTAGCACCCTTTCTATCCATGGTTATCCATGGGCTCTTAGTTACTTTCTTAGATCAACTTGCCTTGATTTTCAATTGTTTGAAATGGTGCTTTCAATTGTTTGAAATGGTGCTTTGTGTGTGGGTTTAAAAATGTTTTGAAAAGAGGCCAATGTGGTGGCAACCTTTGTAATGATCCATGTTGGGATGTATACAAAGGTGTATGTCTTTTGAAATTTTTTCAATGTTTTTGAAAGTTGTTTTGAAAGTGTGTTGTGATGTGTGGTTTTGAGAAAATAGGCAAGTGTTTTTGTTTTGCAAGTTGGCAAGTAACCAAGAGCTATCTACCCTAAATTTCTCAAAGATCTTTCCTATGTTTTTAACCCTTTTAACAAATTTGTTTCACCATTGTATTTGGTGGATAATCTTGTGTTAGGATGTGAACGGGACGGGCGCGGGTCATCGTTTAGACCATGATTGCAATGGTGCCAAGTATCTTTGGACAATTTTTCCTTTAAGGGACTTGATCATTTTTAGGCAACTTTTGAAAGCGTCATCGAGGGACTATGATCATTTGAATTTGTTTTGTTTTTGCCAAAGACACCTAACATGCAACATGGCCCATTATTGAAGGCAACAAGTGGAGTAACCCTAGGGGTGCAAGTGTGATTGGTGTTGTTCATTTTCATGCTTTGTTATCTTTGAATTAGGTCAAGCTATTTTTGATTGATTTTTGCATACAAACCCTAAGTCTATCATGGCATATTTAGAAAGCTTTTAAATGCGAAATTTAAAGTCCTAAGTTATTACAACATAATTATTGGATGGGGGGTACAAATGTTCAAATGGGGATATTTAGCAAGAAATTTAAATCTAACTATTGCATCCAAATTGAAATTTACAAGGTATTTAATTGCACAATAATAAAATAAAATAAAATAAATGTGCAAGATGCAAAAACGATTTTCATATGTATGTAAAAAGGTATTTTTCATGTGACAAATAAACAAAAATAAAAATGAATAATTTTTGGGTATTTTTTCATGTTTAGGGCAAAACCCTAATTTTCTAAGTAAGAAGTATTTATTATTCAATATATGCAACATTTATTAATTATGTACAAAATAAATAAAAAAAGGAAGTATATTGTAAAAAAAGTGATTGTTTAAGTTAAATATTAATAAAAATAAAAATGTATTATTTTTGTATTTTTCTCCTAAATATTCTAATAAATATATAAGTATTTATATTATTTACTAAATATATTAAATATATACAAAAATAAAATATTTAATATTTACAAAAAAAGTATATTTTTAGAAAATATTTTCAAAAGATAAAATAAAATTAGACAACAAAATGTATTTGGTATTATTTTTGTATTTTGAATAAAAGGGATATTGTGTTTATTTATGTACAAAACTTCAAATAAAACAAATAAAATTCAAATAAAATGCAAAAATAGTTGAAAAAAAGTTTTTAATATTTTTTATGTTTTGTCAAAAAATAACAAGTCAGAATAAAAAAGAAAAAGTAAAAAATGATTAAAAATAACACAATGGGCCAAGGGGGTGTATGTGTGAAACAGTGGTGCAAAAAGAAAAAAGAACCAAGCCCAGCCCAAAAGACTTTGTCTTCAACCTCTGGCCAGATTCAAACAAGAAAACGTGCGCTTTGCCTTGTCCCTGCTATCTCCTGATTCTTGTTCTTTCAAGCAAAACTCATAACACCAAAAATGTAGAGCATCAAGAGACGAATCCAGACATATAAAGAACTTAACTTAACTCTAAGAAACGAAGGAGAATTTCTTCATCCCTAATTCTTGACCTAAGTTTTTTCTAATATTCAGGTTCCAAATTCTCTCAGCACACACAACATAAATGCAAAGTGATTATATGTGTAGCTTCAGGGCCATGAGTAGAGCATTTTTCATTCATAAACCTAAACCTAACTCTTCCTAGATTGAGAGATAGAAGTCCATGAACTTACCTGTTCAACTTGGATCGTGTATGACAATGGAGGCACTTTCAAGGCAATGTGAGGACTTGTACAACTTGATTGAAGTTCAGGGATGCTTCTCCAATGCTTGGTGTGCTTTGAATCTTGCTGAATCACTCCATGGAAGTCAACCTGCAAGAGAAAAAAATGAAAATGGCAAACTATGCTATGGCTGTTACAGTCTGTATCTAAGGTTAGGGATAGCTTGTATGGATGTTATTGAATGTGTTTGAGGTGGTTTGGATGAAAACGCACGAGGGAAATGAACTGTGGAAGTCAATATGCAGAAGATACCCTGTTTTGCCACAAAACAGTGTTTTAATGAATGAGGGAGTCTTGAGGATGGCTTGGTCGTGTTTTAGGTTACTTGAGGAGTATGGAATGTGTTCAACAAGTTTTCTTAGGCTAGTTCTTGCAGCAATGAGAGTTGTTGTTGTGTTTGCAAAGTTGCTTCTAATGTAAGTAAAGTTTGTCAACTTGGTTTCTAGGCTACCACAGGCCCCTCAAGTATGCTGCACAAATCACTCTTGATCAGTGGACGTTGCTCATGAACTTGTGCCTCAAAGATCTGCATTGTACCTCATAGATTGTAAACTTGACATAAAGTTCACCTTTTCAAAAATAGCTAAGTTACTTTTTCTAATTATGGATTAAATTGGCATGTAATGGTTAAACACATAAGATAAGGCTTGAACACAAAGGATTTGCATTAAATTATTGAGTGTGGATGAGATAAAAGGCCTGTAATGTAGCTTGCACATGCTGAGTTCAAAAATGCAAAGTTATGAACATGGAAATGGCTCATGAACAAAGTGACTTTTGCCCATATTGACAAATTCGATTCTCCCTAACCACAAGGGTGTTTGAGAAGTTCTTGGACAATTTGGAAAGCCTGGAATGTGTACTACAATCCATATTTGTAATGAAAGTTGAGATTCCAAGTGGAAGCATGTGAAAAGTGGCCATGAAGTTAGGCAAAAATCCTGCCTAGAATAGGTCAAAATTTTTCCAAGTTAAGAATGTTTTGCACCCTTGTTCCAGAAATCATAACTTGAGCTACAAGCTTCTTTTGAGGAAACTTTGTGAATCAAAGTTGTAGATTTTGCAATGAACTACAACTTTCATGTTTTGAGTTTTGTTTGAATCCAAATGCATCTTGATGAAAAAATGGGACAAAGTTAGGAAAAAATTAGGGATTTTCATAACTTAGAAAAATTCTAAGTTATGAAAATTCTTCATTTCAAACCCTAATTTGTGATTTTTGATTTCTTGATGAACAAGTTTCATATTTTGACATGTCTTGATGAAAAATGAATCTTGACACTTGATTTTGACCAAAAAGTCAAAGTTTGACTTTTCAGTATACAGTCAAATTTTACTCAGTTGACTGGAAAATTCATCTGTCAATCTTGTGCATTTGGGATCTTTTGAATTTGTTGAACATGTCAAGATAATGCCATGGGGTCCTTGAGTCCATATGTGAGCTTGGTTTGCCATTGGCTAGGTTAAACAGTCAAAAATTGCATTTGTGCAGTCAAAACCCTAAAAATGACCATTTTGCCCTTTTGGTGATTTCATCAAATTTCTTGGGGAATTATGATCCAAACATGACCAAATGGTCCAAATGAGTTCATAATGTTGACGTGGGTCAAAAATCATGAGGTTTGACTGTCAATTGACCACAATTGACTTTTTCCCCAATACAGCTGATTTCTAGGTCAACTGTCCAATTGACTGGGCAAAGATTGGAATCAAGGCTTGAAACTTGGTATGGATAAACTTGTGAGTCCAACATGAAGCATGAAAGTAATCTTGGGCACTTTAGGTCAAAACATCTTTGTGCAAACTCAAACCCTAATTTGGGTCCACAGTGCAAGGAAAAATCTTGAGCAGAGCAAAACCCTAACTTGATCTTGAGCTTCAAGGGTCTTGGGATGAGAAAATGTTGAGGAAATGGGAGGGAAAATTTTGGGGTACAACAAAGTGGTAAAGTGGAATGACAAATTCCAGGTCGCCTTTGATAGAATCAATCAATACCTCCAAGAACCTCATATTATGATGCCTCCGACTGGAGGAAGACCTTTGATAATGTACTTAATAGTGCTAGATAATTCAATGGGGTGTGTGTTGGGGCAGCATGACGAGTCTAGTCGAAAAGAGCACGCAATATACTACATTAGAAAAAAGTTTACCGACTGTGAAACACGATACTCACTGCTCGAGAAAACTTGTTGCGCTTTGGCATGAGTTACTCGCCGAGTGAGACAGTATGTGTTGACCCACCCTACTTTATTGATATCTAAGATGGATCCGATCAAGTACATTTTTGAGAAGCCCGCTCTCTTTGGAAGAATAGCAAGATGGAAAATAATCTTAACCGAGTACAACATCCAATACACAACCATAAAAGCAATCAAGGGAAGTGTGTTAGCTGATCATTTGGCACATCAAGCCGTGGATGACTACCTGTCCATGAATTTTGAGTTCCCATATGAGAACATCATGTTAGTAACCGACTGTGAAGAACCTGGACCGGATGAAGGACTTGAGGAAGGATCCCAATGGTCTATGTTTTTTGATGGAGCCTCAAACGCATAGGGTAACAACATTGGCACTGTAATCATATCTCCTGAGGACTGTCATACTCTGTTCACTGCCCGATTATGTTTCAACTGTACCAACAACATGGCTGAGTATGAAGCGTGTATCATGGGTCTTAGAGCTGCTATTGAACTAAGGATCAAGTTCTTGAGTGTATTCGGGGATTCCGCTTTGGTGATAAGTCAGATTAAAGGCGAGTGGGATACGAAGCACCCAAACCTTATCCCTTACAGAGAACATGTACTGACACTGCTACCACATTTTGAAGAGATCACCTTTGAACATTTCCCACGAGAAGAGAATCAGTTAGCGGATACACTAGCTACTATGTCGTCAATGTTTAAGGTCAGGTGGGATAATGAAGCTCCCCGAATCACTATTGAGAGGTTGGATGAACCGGCATACTGCTGTGAGATCGATACTGAAGAGGTAGCTGACAAACCTTGGTTTCATGAGGTGAAAAGGTATCTCGAGGCTCAAGAATACCCCGAAGGGGCATCTGTCAATGACAAGAAATTTCTGAGAAGGTTTGCTGCAAAGTTATTCCTCAGCAATGGAATCCTCTATAAGCACAATCATGACTCTACCTTACTGCGGTGTGTAGACAAGAGAGAACCAGAGAGGATCATGGCAGACCTACACGAAGGTACCTTTGGCACTCATTCCAGTGTACATACCATGGCGAAGAAGATCCTACGGGTAGGATACTACTAGTCCACTATGGAAGCCGACTATTATCAGCATTCTTGAACCCGTCAAAAGTGCCAAATCTATGTTGATAAGGTGCGTGTACCTCCATTTCCCTTGAACGTCTTGACAGCTCCCTAGCCCTTTTCAATGTGGGGCATTGACATGATCGGTGAGATCAGACCTACCGCGTCCAACGGGCATCGCTTCATCCTAGTGGCCATTGATTACTTCACGAAGTGGGTTGAGGCTGCCTCCTTTACTACGGTTACCAAGAATGTGGTGGCACGGTTCATCAAGCATAACTTGGTTTGTCGTTATGGTATCCCTGAGAGAATCATCACGGATATGGTACTAATCTCAACAACTCGGTGATCATTGAACTCTGTAAACAGTTCAAGATTCAGCATCACAACTCTTCTCCTTATCGGCCGAAGATGAATGGGGTTGTCGAAGCTACTAATAAGAATATTAAAAAGATCATACAGAAGATGACGGTGACATACAAAGACTGGCACAAGATGTTACCGTTTGCTCTTCACGGGTATTGCACTTCAGCACGTACGTCGACAGGGGTAACACCCTATTCTCTGGTATATGGCGTGGAGGTTGTCCTACCCATGCAGGTCCATATCCCTTCTCTACGGATTATGAAGGATGCGCGTTTGAGCGAAGACGATTGGATCCAAAATCGACTTGATCAATTGAACTTAATCGACGAGAAAAGACTTACTGTTGTCTACCATGGTCAAATGTATCAGAAACGGATGATCAAGGCCTTCAACAAGAAAGTCGGATAACAAGTGTATCAAGTAGGGGATATGGTAATCAAGAGCATCGTACTAACGCAAGGTGATCCCATGGGAAAATGGACTCCCACCTATGAGGGACCATTTGTAATCAAGAACATATTTTCCGGTGGAGCCATGATTCTGACCACCATGGATGGTGACGACCTTCCACACCCTGTCAATGCGGACATAGTGAAAAGATACTACGCATAATAAAGACCCGCTTGGTTGACATACCTAGGAAAAAATAAGGGCATCCCGGCGAACCAAAAGGGTTCGGGCAAAAATTAGGGATAAAAAATGAAAAAATCTGTACACCTGGCAAGTCGAAACCCCGAAAGGGCGGCTTGGGCAAAAAAGGGTATCCCGGTGGACTGAAAACCCGAAAGGGCGGTCCAGGCAAAAATTAGGGATTAAAGTGTATCACTATATCCCATTGGATCACCCTGCGATCAAACCTCAGTAATCAGATATCAAGCTCAAACAGTACCGATCAATCCAGTCAGCTTCGGACAAGCACCAAAGTGATGAGATGCTCGAAGACGTAGGGGCAATAACAGAATTGAAACCCAATAGGATCACTACACATAGCTGTTTTCTTTTTGTACACAATTTCTGTAATAATTTCCATTTTTACGGCAGCGTTCTCTTACTAGAGCGTCAGACTCCTTGTAAAAAACGCCTGTTATAGGCAAATTTCAAATCAATACAAAGCGTCTTTTGAGTACAAAACTCTGTGTGTGTTTTTTCTGTTTTCTGTTTTGTTTTGCAAAAAAATCCATTGTTTTATTCTTGATATATGCATTTGAATATGATTACTGTTCACAAATATCTGCATATAAAACAGAAAGACAGTTACCAAGAACTCAAATAAACTGGTACAAAACCTAAATACCGACAGTTACCATGTCCATCACGGTATGTTGTACCCCAAAATTTGCCCTCTCATTTTTCTCAGGTTTGCTCCCATTCAATCCCAAGCTTTGGATCACAAATTTTTTCATAAAGATCACTCCCAAGGGCAAAACAGTCATCGGCGCTGAAAGGCCAAACCTTGACCTTTTGATTAAAATCAAATCCCAAAAATCTTATTTCAGCAAAACATGTTGAAATGGGAAGTGTGTTCCATCTAAGATTAAAAAAAAAAATTCTAAGTACTTGAGATTTTTCTAAGTATTTAAGAAAAAAATGACACTTCAGAACTTCTGAAACAACCTCTAGACAGGAGCAGTCAGAAGTTGCAAACTTGGTTCAGCACATAATCTTCAATCAGAACAAGGCTTTTCAGCAGTTATGTAAGTTCATTCAGAGTTTGCTGGAAGAATGCAAAGAAAGAAACAAATCATGAAAACTCCTTCAGAACATGCTGGACACAGAAGGTAAGGGGTTCAGAAGATTGGGTGTAACATTAAAGCAGAATCTCTAAGTCCAAGAGTTTTCTGAGGCAGATCAAAAGAACATGCTGGAAAGTCTGGAGAACCCTCAGAATTTGCTGAGGCAGCAGGAGGCCAAGATCAGAGTTTGGTTTGCGTTGATTTTTGTTTAAGTAGAACTGCTGGCTCAGGTTTAGGTAATGATGCAAAATCCCCTATTACCAGATTTCTGATTTTAACAAATCTCATCACCATTTAATGCTCATTAATGCTCACAACCACTTTTGAGCATTCATCCAAGGGGTATCTCCATGTGTGGCATAGTAACACCCTCGTGCAGGTTTAGGCATGGATCTATGCGCCACTTTTCGCCTATGGGTGTCACTTTTCCTTAATCCTCGCTTATTGTTCCAGCCTAGGCTGAAAAGCTGTCCATCATCATAACTTTTCATGAACTTCCTTCAAGAGAAAGTCAGCACCTATTGCATGGTATTGGCGCCACTTAACGTTTAAAAAATCCATAAAGCCTTGCCTATAAATAGAGCACCATTGTCCACTAAAAAAAGCCCAGTCAAAAACCCAGAAAATTGCTAGAAGAGAAACAGAAAATTTTAGCAAGAAGACATTGTGAAATTCTGCCAAAATTCCTAGTGTTTCAAGAGCCTTAAACATAACTTTGAACCTCCTGCCTCCAAACTTCATTTTTACCCAATTTGTTTCTTGACTAGAAAGCGCCCATATAGTTTCTGACCATATATATACTCTCCATCTACCCATTCAAAAAAGAACCTGTCCAGAACATCATCAGAGCTAAGGCTAGCTCCAATTCACATATTTTCTTCCAACAGCAAGGTAAGCACATGCTGACTCTCATCACGCTGCTAAGCATCATCAGATTTTCATGCTCAATAAACACAATTTAAATATCATGCTTCTGATGTTGTTTACGTTCTGATATTTTTGCGCCTCTGCATGCTTAAGTGGAGAATAAATCAGCTCAGAACTGTCTTGAAGAAACTGAAACTCAGAGTTAGAATTAGCAAAAGCATACTTGCCTCTAATTTTTTGTTTCTGATTTCTCTTTACCTCTGAGTCACCATGATACCTGCTGAAAGGGCCTTAGGCGTGTTTTCTGTTTTGGGGAGAAATAACCAAATTACAGATGTTCTGACTAGCACAGGAGGAAACCAAGTTCTGACTATGACGCCAGCACTTCCGAGGCCTGTTTTGTTATCAATAATATCAGAACTTTAGAAAATTATTGTGATCCCAGCAGGGTCAGAACTTTTGACTTCCCTACTAAAAGATTTTTGTTTTGCAGCGCATGGGAGTCAAAACTTCTGACCTTCCCACTAACAGGTTTCTATTTTGCAGCGCACCAGAGTCAGAAGTTCTGACTCATACATTTTCACTAACAGGTTGATATCCTGCAGCAGGCCTGGGTCAGAACTTCTGACTTCCTCTCAGCAGCGCGCTGGCCCCCTCCCTCTTTCTCTTTTTCTTCCCCTTGTTACTTTTCTTAATTTTTCTCGCTGGATTCCTAATTTATAAGTGTGTATCCCCCACCCCCTAAATATTGTAATAGCGTAGGATTTTACATTTCCACATTTTTATTTCTTTCAAATGTAAATGCTAGCAATTAGGATATGTATGGCAAGATAAAATCAATGAAATAGAAAATCCTAATTCAAGATAAAATCATGCATGCAATCAAACACACTTGCACACAAACACCCTTAAGGTATCTCCACTCGGTTGCCTTACAAAATAGCCATGATATGAATGCAAAGTATCTTGGAAAAACAAACAAAATCAAAAGATCATAGTCCCTCGATGACGCTATTCGAAGTTGCCTTACAAAAATGATCTTAGTCCCTCAGAAAAAATGCTAAGATACTTGGCAACATTGCTATCATGGTTATACGATGACCCACGCCCGTCCCGTTAACATCCAAAGATGGGGTTGCTTGCCAAATCAATGGTAAGTCAACAATTTCAAAAGAATAGAAATACACAAGAAAGACATTTGAGTAGGTAGATAGCTTCTAAGTTACTTGCTAATTTTCAAAACAAACATCCTTGCTATTTTAAAAAACAAACACACACATTTCAAAATCATCTTACAAAACATTGAAAACATTTTCAAAAAAAGACAAACATCTTTGTATACATTCTTACGAACGAGAATCATTACAAAGATATCCTAAACAAAGGCCTCTTTTACAAAATACTTTCAAAATCACGCCAAACACCATTTCAAACAATTTCAAGGCAAAGCAAGTGATCTAAGCAAGTAACTAAGAGCCCATGGAAAACCATAGATGAAAAGGGTGCTAGCACCTTCCCTTTTCATAATCTACCCCCCGAACTCAAGAAAAAATCTCTAAGGTCTTTCCTGTGCTTTTTTACCTTTCCTTTTGGATAAAATAAAAGTCGGTGGCGACTCTTGCTAACCGCGACATAACACAAACGCAAACCTCAAGTCAGTTCTCCCACCGTATCACAGAACTGGAGACTCTGCTGGGGAAAATTATAAAAGTGGGGTTACCTTAGGGTTTAGATCACATTTATTTGCTTACCTTGTTTGAATTACTTGCTTTACATTTTTGGTTCTATTGTTTGGGTTTGAATCCTCCACCCGGATTTGGGAAACATTATAGGTAAATAGCAATACGTTGTGGAAACTGTGCGGGATATACCGACATGGTCTAAGAAATAGCTATGTTAGTGCGACATATTTGTGGGTACCGGTAGCCTTTGAGTCAATCAAAGAGAATACGGGGCCGCCGAGTGATGTCATGAAGCACTAACGAACTTCTAGAACCTTTGCTTGACCAACTTGGCCTTTTAGGATGTAGTGAGATGACCGACTTTGGTGCAGTCCGAAGTTGGTAGATACTCGATGCTACACTCATTGAGCGTTGGTTCCTTGGAATATTTTGGTCGCCAGTAAAGAGGATTGAATTGAAACAATGAAAAAGGAAACAATCCAGTGATATTGAGCTCCTTAGAACCCGGTTACTATTACTAGGACAGGTTGAGCCAACTAAACTTCAAGAGGGTACTTACCTATGAAACCCCATGCAAGCCTAAACTAGGAACTTGTGTGATTTGCTTGTACATATATACTTGTGCATAACATCATGGACATCATGAAGCATCATTTGCATCCACTAACCATTTCAAGGATTTTGGAAATTCATCTTTGTTCTTGTTTTGTAGGATATGGGTTCACTTTGCAAGAAAACTATCCAAGTCAACCTTGTAAGAATTCCTCCACAACTCAAGGAGCTAGCTTCAAGGATTCTTGAGAATTCTCCATTCACCGAGAGGCATGGTCGTCTACTCAACTTGGTTACTTCCAACACAGAGGAAGACATGATGAAGGTTCTCTTCCAATTCTTTAACCCTTTGCATCACTGCTTCACATTTCCTGACTACCAGCTTGTGCCTACTTTGGAAGAATTTTCTCAACTATTGAGGATTCCTATTCTCAATCAACTACCTTTCAACAGTACGGAAAGAGATCCAAAGCCATAATAGATTGCTCAAGCTCTGCACTTGCACTCATCTGATGTCACAACCCATTGGTAAACTAGAAGTGGTGTCAAAGGCTTCTTGGCAAAGTTTCTGTTTGAGAAGGCCCAAAGCTGTTGGAACTCCTTGGATTTGCGAGCTTTTGAGGATATTGTAGCTCTTCTCATCTATGGTATGGTCTTGTTCCCTAATCCTGACCAACTCATAGATGTGAGTGCTGTCAAAATCTTCATGTCTCGCAACCCGGTGCCTACATTGCTTGGAGATATCTTACACTCTTTTCACACTCGTACAATGAGGAAAAGAGGTGTTCTCATGTGTTGCACTCCTCTCTTGGAAAGATGGTTTATTTCTCATCTTCCCCAATCAGTCTTGAAGAATGAGCAAGGTTTGAGGTGGTCACAATGGTTGATGACACTTACACATTCAGATGTTCATTGGTGTTCTTGATCCAAAGAGAATGTTATCATCGTCGACCGTTGTGGGGAATTCCCTAATGTCCCTCTACTTAGCATTGGGGGAGGCATCACCTATAACCCCTACTTGGCTCTAAGACAATTTAGTTATGCCCGAAGGGATGGCCCACATGACATGTTGATTCAAGGCTTGGTTTTCGACTTCGACAACGACAATCAAGGACTCTGACAAAGGTTCATCCGAGCTTGGAGGATGCCAAACAAGGTAGATAGTAAGACCTTGGGACAAAAGAATTCCATCCCTCTTGAGCCTTACCTCAAGTGGGTACGAACCCGCGCCCAAAGTCTTATGATGCCTTACCCCTCCATTCTCCCAGTGATTATAGAGCCTGTTAAGGAAGGAGAGTTTCCATACACCATCCTACATCCTGACATGCCGACATCACTCGAAGACCTACAAAGGAGTTGGATACAGCTCAAAGAAGAACGCGATACTTTCGAAGCCCAATTCTACACAAGCAAGAAGAAGGTTTTGGAACTCACTCGGTTACTTCATGAAGAGCAGACTCTCAACACCTACATTGCACCAAAGAGGATGCGCAATGTCTTTTTATCTTAGGATTTTGTATTATTTTTCCCTAGGGGCATTGATGTACTCAAATTCTATTTTATTAATATAACGTGTGTTTCCTTTTTGTTTGAAACAAATTTGAGTTTTCAAATCCTTGAAAACATTGCATGAATACATATCATTCATCATGAGCATAAACAGGTCTTTGCAACAAGTTTCCTCATCCTTCTACTGTTTATTTCAGCAAGATGGATCTTGAACAAACGGTCAAAGATTTGCAAGCTCAGAATTCACAATTTCAACAGTTACTCTTGACCTTAGCCAAGGGGCAGGAGGAGCTAAAGACTCTACTAGAAAAAGAAAAAGAGAAAAAGAAGAAGAAGCCAACTGGTGTGGTTATCATGGGCAGAAGGTTTCAGGGACAAGCCAGAAGGATCTTAGAATTTCCAACAACCTCTGACGAAGGGGAAAGAAAAGGAAAAGGAACGGCAGTACCATCAGATTCTGAAGCAGAAGAAGAGGAAGAAGAGGACTACTCTAAACAACAATACCCTCCGGCCGATGACAAATACAAACACTTGGAAGAGCGTCTAACTGCTATGGAAATACAGAGAGTACCGGGCCTAGATTTTGAGGAGTTAGGGCTGGTGTCAGGAATTATACCCGCCGAAGTTTAAGGTGCCATTATTTTCCAAGTATAATGGGGTGTCTTGTCCCAAAATGCACCTTCGATCTTATGTCAGGAAGATTCAGCCACATTCTGCTGACAAAGACTTGTGGGTTCATTTTTCCAGGACAGTTTATCAGGAACGCAGCTTAATTGGTTCTACCAGTTGGAGAGGGATGATGTCCATAATTGGGAAGACTTGGCAGTAGCCTTTTATAAACAGTATCAATACAACACTGATTTGGCACCAACCCGTACTCAAATCCAGAGTATGGCCATGGTATCCAATGAGGGCTTCAAAGACTACGCCCAAAAGTGGAGGGATTTAGCCGGAAGGGTGCAACCACCTTTATCTGAAAGGGAGCTAATGGACATGTTCCTGGGAACTCTATCAGGTCCTTTCTTTAATCATCTGATTGGAAGTTCCTCTGCAGGGTTTACCGAATTGATTTTAACTAGAGAGAGGGTGAAAGCCGGTATAAGGAGTGGGAAAATTCAGAAAGACGCATCTGCCTCTGCTGCTGTAAAAAAGCCCTTCGCTGGAAAGAAGGAAGTGTCTGCTGTCTATTCACAGAGGAATCAGGGAAGAACCGAGCATAGACCAACAGTAGGAGGCCGTTATGATTCAAAAGCCTGCATCAGACCAGCCAAGAAATGACCAGCCGAGAAATAATCAGCCAAGGGTGGAAAGGCCAGTATGGCAATTCACCAAGATTAACATGACTCCAGCTCAGGTCCTACCACATCTTTTGAAGTTGAATTTGGCCATGCTAAAAGAGGCCCCTAAAAATCCCAATACTGCGTGTTGTACCCCAAAATTTTCCCTCCCATATCATCAACATTTTCTCATCACCAGACTCTTGGAACTAAAGAAAAACTAGGGTTTGCTCTCCTCAAGATACCTCCTTGCACTGTTGACCTAAATTAGGGTTTGAGTTTGCACAGTGGTGTTTTGGCCTATAATACCCAAATTAACTTTCATACTTAATGTTGGACTCACAAGTTTGTCCATACCAAGATTCAAGCCTTGATTCAAATTTTTGCCCAGTCAATTAGACAGTTGACCTAGAAATCAACTGTATTGGGGAAAAAGTCAATTGTGGCCAATTGACAGTCAAAACTCATGATTTTTGACCCACTTCAACATAATAAACTCATATATGTCATTTGATCAAGTTTGGATCACAATTCCACAAGAAATTTGATCAGATCACCAAAAGGGCAAAATGGTCATTTTTAGGGTTTTGAATGTACAAAGAAAATTTTTGACTGTTTGACCTAACCAATGGCCAATCAAGCTCAACCATGGACTCAAGGGCTCAATGACATTGTCTTGACCTATTCAACAAGTTCAAAAGATCTCAAATGCATTGGATTGACAGATGAATTTTTCAGTCAACTGATCAAAATTTGACTGTACACTGAAAAGTCAAACTTTGACTTTTTGGTCAAAATCAAGTGCCAAGAGTTATTTTTCATCAAGACATGTCAAATTATGAAACTTGTTCATCAAGAAACCCAAAAATGCAAATTAGGGTTTAAAATGGAAAATTTTCATAACTTAGAAATTTTCTAAGTTATAAAATTTTCTTATTTTTTCCTAACTTTGTCCCATTTTTTCACCAAGATGAAAGTGGATTCAAACAAAACTTGAAACATGAAAGTTGTAGTCCATCACAAATTCTACAACTTTTATTCACAAAGTCTTCTTAAAAAAGGCTTGTATCTCAAGTTATGATCTTTGGAACAAGGGTACCTAAAACTTTTAACTTAGAGAAAATTTGCCCTAATCTAGACAGGATTTTGACCCATCTTCTTGGCAACTTTTCACTTAGTTCCACTTGGAGTTTCAAGTTGCATTCCAAAGATGGATTATAGTACATGTTCCAAGCTTTCCAAATTATCCAAGAACTCCTCAAACACCCTTGTGGTTAGAGAGAATGGAATGCTTGAAGTTGGCAAAAACTCACTTTTGTCCATGGCCAATGCATGTTCATACAAACTTGCATTTTCAAATCAGCATGTTTGGTGCTAGCTTGCAGGCCTCAAAACCAGTTTATACTCCATAATTTAATGCATAACTATTGAGTTAATGGATTATCTTGTTCATATGGACATTACATACAAAATTAAGCCCTAAATGGTAAAAGGTATATTGCCATTTTTGCAAAAGTTACTTTATGTCAAAACACTAAGCATTGAGCATTGAACAAAGATCTGAGACTGCAAACCAAATCCAAGGATTAGAGAGGCCAAGAGTGTTGTGTGCAGGGTGATATGAGGTCTTGTACAAGGCTATAACATCACTTCAATTCTCTTGCTTCAAGTAGAAGAAAAGTTGCAAATCATATACAATCTCACACATCTATTAAGAGAAGCTTAGACAAACATTGTAGACAAGTTCCATACCTCCCAACAAGCCTTAAACACGACCCTTTCATCACTCAAAGCTCCTCATACTCAGAATCACTATTTTTCTGCAAAACAGGGCAAGTCCTGCATTTTGAAAGCCACAACCAAATTTCATCATGTGTTTTGTCTAAAGATAGTTCAAACACCTTCCAATCAACTCACCTGAACTATCCCATGCCCCCATTGCAAGATGTAACACCTCTAACACACTTTGCCATTTTCATTTCAAAGCTCTGCAGGTTGAGTTCTATAACACGATTCAAGTTGTTTCAAAGCAAGCCAAGCATTGGAGAAGCTTCCTTGGACTTCAGGCAAGCTCAACAGAAGCTCAAACACCATTGAAGGTTGCTACATTGCCCAGCTCGAAGTCAACTGAAACAGGTATTTCATGGACTTCTATCTCTCTATTTAGGAACGGTTAGGCTTATGTTTGTGAATGAAATATGTTGTACTCATAGCCCTGAAGCCATACATATGCTTAGTTTCCATTTACATTAATCGTGCTAAGAGAATTTCACTCATAAACTTTTTGAAAAAACTAGGTTAGAAATTAGGGCCAGAGAAATTCTCTCTGGTCTTTGAGAGTTAATCCAAGTTTTTTATATGGTTAGATTCGTTGTTTAATTCTCTACAATGTTCATGTTATGAGTTTTGTCAAAAAATCAAAGAATCAGGAGATAGCCATTGATGAACAGAAGCGCGTGTTTTGTGAACAAGAGGAAGAAGAAGAAGTCTGGTTGGGCTGGGCTTGTTTGTTTTCACTTTTGACACCCCCACTTTTCTGTTTACACCCCTCTGGCCCATTTATTTGAATATTTGTCATTTTGTTATTTTTATTTTTTATTCTGACTTTATCACTTTTTGTCTAAATATAAAAAATGCAAAAAAATTATTTTCTATATTTTTCATATTTATTTGATATTTATTTTTATCTTACTAATATAAATAGGTAAATAAACTATTTTCTTTTTAAAAAAAAACACAAAAATAATACAAAAAATATACATATTTTTATACACTTAAAAACATTTTCTAGAATATACACATTTTTTGTAAATGATTAATTTTTATTTTTGTATATATATATATATATGTATATATATTAATATATATATATATATATATATATATCTATATATATATATATATATAATATATATATATAGTATATATATATATATATATATATATATATTATATATAGATATATATATAA